>OZ020507.1:198105843-199307421 GCA_963971375.1 Platycheirus rosarum | reverse complement strand
TATTATTTTATTATTATTATTATTTATTATTAATTATTATTATTATTATTATTATTATTATTATTATTATTATTATTATTATATTATTATTATTATTATTATTATTATTATTATTATTATTAATTATTATTATTATTATTATTATTATTATTATTATTATTATTATTATTATTATTATTATTATTATTTATTATTATTATTATTATTATTATTATTATTATTATTATTATTATTATTATTATATTATTATTATATTATTATTATTATTATATTATTATTATTATTATTATTATTATTATTTATTATTATTATTATTATTATTATTATTATTATTATTATTATTATTATTATTATTATTATTATTATTATTATTATTATTATTATTATTATTATTATTATTATTATTATTATTATTATTATTATTATTATTATTATTATTATTATTATTATTATTATTATTATTATTATTATTATTATTATTATATTATTATTATTATTATTATTATTATTATTATTATTATTATTATTATTATTATTATTATTATTATTATTATTATTATTATTATTATTATTATTATTATTATTATTATTATTATTATTATTATTATTATTATTATTATTATTATTATTATTATTATTATTATTATTATTATTATTATTATTATTATTATTATTATTATTATTATTATTATATTTATATTATTATTATTATTATTATTATTATTATTATTATTATTATTATTATTATTATTATTATTATTATTATTATTATTATTAATTATTATTATTATTATTATTTTATTATTATTATTAATATTATTATTATTATTTATTATTATTATTATTATTATTATTATTATTATTATTATTATTATTATTATTATTATTATTATTATTATTATTATTATTATTATTATTATTATTATTATTATTATTATTATTATTATTATTATTATTATTATTATTATTATTATTATTATTATTATTATTATTATTATTATTATTATTATTATTATTATTATTATTATTATTATTATTATTATTATTATTATTATTATTATTATTATTATTATTATTATTATTATTATTATTATTATTATTATTATTATTATTATTATTATTATTATTATTATTATTATTATTATTATTATTATTATTATTATTATTATTATTATTATTATTATTATTATTATTATTATTATTATTATTATTATTATTATTATTATTATTATTATTATTATTATTATTATTATTATTATTATTATTATTATTATTATTATTATTATTATTATTATTATTATTATTATTATTATTATTATTATTATTATTATTATTATTATTATTATTATTATTATTATTATTATTATTATTATTATTATTATTATTATTATTATTATTATTATTATTATTATTATTATTATTATTATTATTATTATTATTATTATTATTATTATTATTATTATTATTATTATTATTATTATTATTATTATTATTATTATATTATTATTATTATTATTATTATTATTATTATTATTATTATTATTATTATTATTATATTATTATTATTATTATTATTATTATTATTATTATTATTATTATTATTATTATTATTATTATTATTATTTATTATTATTATTATTATTATTATTATTATTATTATTATTATTATTATTATTATTATTATTATTATTATTATTATTATTATTATTATTATTATTATTATTATTATTATTATTATTATTATTATTATTATTATTATTATTATTATTATTATTATTATTATTATTATTATTATTATTATTATTATTATTATTATTATTATTATATTATTATTATTATTATTATTATTATTATTATTATTATTATTATTATTATTATTATTATTATTATTATTATTATTATTATTATTATTATTATTATTATTATTATTATTATTATTATTATTATTATTATTATTATTATTATTATTATTATTATTATTATTATTATTATTATTATTATTATTATTATTATTATTATTATTATTATTATTATTATTATTATTATTATTATTATTATTATTATTATTATTATTATTATTATTATTATTATATTATTATTATTATTATTATTATTATTATTATTATTATTATTATTATTATTATTATTATTATTATTATTATTATTATTATTATTATTATTATTATTATTATTATTATTATTATTATTATTATTATTATTATTATTATTATTATTATTATTATTATTATTATTATTATTATTATTATTATTATTATTATTATTATTATTATTATTATTATTATTATTATTATTATTATTATTATTATTATTATTTATTATTATTATTATTATTATTATTATTATTATTATTATTATTATTATTATTATTATTATTATTATTATTATTATTATTATTATTATTATTATTAGTATTATTATTATTATTATTATTATTATTATATTATTATTATTATTATTATTATTATTATTATTATTATTATTATTATTATTATTATTATTATTATTATTATTATTATTATTATTATTATTATTATTATTATTATTATTATTATTATTATTATTATTATTATTATTATTATTATTATTATTATTATTATTATTATTATTATTATTATTATTATTATTATTATTTTTATTATTATTATTATTATTATTATTATTATTATTATTATTATTATTATTATTATTATTATTATTATTATTATTATTATTATTATTATTATTATTATTATTATTATTATTATTATTATTATTATTATTATTATTATTATTATTATTATTATTATTATTATTATTATTTATTATTATTATTATTATTATTATTATTATTATTATTATTATTATTATTATTATTATTATTATTATATTATTATTATTATTATTATTATTATTATTATTATTATTATTATTATTATTATTATTATTATTATTATTATTATTATTATTATTATTATTATTATTATTATTATTATATTATTATTATTATTATTATTATTATTATTATTATTATTATTATTATTATATTATTATTATTATTATTATTATTATTATTATTATTATTATTATTATTATTATTATTATTATTATTATTATTATTTTATTATTATTATTATTATTATTATTATTATTATTATTATTATTATTATTATTATTATTATTATTATTATTATTATTATTATTATTATTATTATATTATTATTATTATTATTATTATTATTATTATTATTATTATTATTATTATTATTATTATTATTATTATTATTATTATTATTATTATTATTATTATTATTATTATTATTATTATTATTATTATTATTATTATTATTATTATTATTATTATTATTATTATTATTATTATTATTATTATTATTATTATTATTATTATTATTATTATTATTATTATTATTATTATTATTATTATTATTATTATTATTATTATTATTATTATTATTATTATTATTATTATTATTATTATTAGTATTATTAGTATTATTATTATTATTATTATTATTATTATTATTATTATTATTATTATTATTATTATTATTATTATTATTATTATTATTATTATTATTATTATTATTATTATTATTATTATTATTATTATTATTATTATTATTATTATTATTATTATTATTATTATTATTATTATTATTATTATTATTATTATTATTATTATTATTATTATTATTATTATTATTATTATTATTATTATTATTATTATTATTATTATTATTATTATTATTATTATTATTATTATTATTATTATTATTATTATTATTATTATTATTATTATTATTATTATTATTATTATTATTATTATTATTATTATTATTATTATTATTATTATTATTATTATTATTATTATTATTATTATTATTATTATTATTATTATTATTATTATTATTATTATTATTATTATTATTATTATTATTATTATTATTATTATTATTATTATTATTATTATTATTATTATTATTATTATTATTATTATTATTATATTATTATTATTATTATTATTATTATTATTATTATTATTATTATTATTATTATTATTATTATTATTATTATTATTATTATTATTATTATTATTATTATTATATATTATTATTATTATTATTATTATTATTATTATTATTATTATTATTATTATTATTATTATTATTATTATTATTATTATTATTATTATTATTATTATTATTATTATTATTATTATTATTATTATTATTATTATTATTATTATTATTATTATTATTATTATTATTATTATTATTATTATTATTATTATTATTATTATTATTATTATTATTATTATTATTATTATTATTATTATTATTATTATTATTATTATTATTATTATTATTATTATTATTATTATTATTATTATTATTATTATTATTATTATTATTATTATTATTATTATTATTATTATTATTATTATTATTATTATTATTATTATTATTATTATTATTATTATTATTATTATTATTATTATTATTATTATTATTATTATTATTATTATTATTATTATTATTATTATTATTATTATTATTATTATTATTATTATTATTATTATTATTATTATTATTATTATTATTATTATTATTATTATTATTATTATTATTATTATTATTATTATTATATTATTATTATTATTATTATTATTATTATTATTATTTATTATTATTATTATTATTATTATTATTATTATTATATTATTATTATTATTATTATTATTATTATTATTATTATTATTATTATTATTATTATTATTATTATTATTATTATTATTATTATTATTATTATTATTATTATTATTATTATTATTATTATTATTATTATTATTATTATTATTATTATTATTATTATTATTATTATTATTATTATTATTATTATTATTATTATTATTATTATTATTATTATTATTATTATTATTATTATTATTATTATTATTATTATTATTATTATTATTATTATTATTATTATTATTATTATTATTATTATTATTATTATTATTATTATTATTATTATTATTATTATTATTATTATTATTATTATTATTATTATTATTATTATTATTATTATTATTATTATTATTATTATTATTATTATTATTATTATTATTATTATTATTATTATTATTATTATTATTATTATTATTATTATTATTATTATTATTATTATTATTATTATTATTATTATTATTATTATTATTATTATTATTATTATTATTATTATTATTATTATTATTATCATTATTATTATTATTATATTATTATTATTATTATTATTATTATTATTATTATTATTATTATTATTATTATTATTATTATTATTATTATTATTATTATTATTATTATTATTATTATTATTATTATTATTATTATTATTATTATTATTATTATTATTATTATATTATTATTATTATTATTATTATTATTATTATTATTATTATTATTATTATTATTATTATTATTATTATTATTATTTATTATTATTATTATTATTAATATTATTATTATTATTATTATTATTATTATTATTATTATTATTATTATTTATTATTATTATTATTATTATTATTATTATTATTATTATTATTATTATTATTATTATTATTATTATTATTATTATTATTATTATTATTATTATTATTATTATTATTATTATTATTATTATTATTATTATTATTATTATTATTATTATTATTATTATTATTATTATTATTATTATTATTATTATTATTATTATTATTATTATTATTATTATTATTATTATTATTATTATTATTATTATTATAATTATTATTATTATTATTATTATTATTATTATTATTATTATTATTATTATTATTATTATTATTATTATTATTATTATTATTATATTATTATTATTATTATTATTATTATTATTATTATTATTATTATTATTATTATTATTATTATTATTATTATTATTATTATATTATTATTATTATTATTATTATTATTATTATTATTATTATTATTATTATTATTATTATTATTATTATTATTATTATTATTATTATTATTATTATTATTATTATTATTATTATTATTATTATTATTATTATTATTATTATTATTATTATTATTATTATTATTATTATTATTATTATTATTATTATTATTATTATTATTATTATTATTATTATTATTATTATTATTATTATTATTATTATTATTATTATTATTATTATTATTATTATTATTATTATTATTATTATTATTATTATTATTATTATTATTATTATTATATTATTATTATTATTATTATTATTATTATTATTATTATTATTATTATTATTATTATTATTATTATTATTATTATTATTATTATTATTATTATTATTATTATTATTATTATTATTATTATTATTATTATTATTATTATTATTATTATTATTATTATTATTATTATTATTATTATTATTATTATTATTATTATTATTATTATTAATTATTATTATTATTATTATTATTATTATTATTATTATTATTATTATTATTATTATTATTATTATTATTATTATTATTATTATTATTATTATTATTATTATTATTATTATTATTATTATTATTATTATTATTATTATTATTATTATTATTATTATTATTATTATTATTATTATTATTATTATTATTATTATTATTATTATTATTATTATTATTATTATTATTATTATTATTATTATTATTATTATATTATTATTATTATTATTATTATTATTATTATTATTATTATTATTATTATTATTATTATTATTATTATTATTATTATTATTATTATTATTATTATTATTATTATTATTATTATTATTATTATTATTATTATTATTATTATTATTATTATTATTATTATTATTATTATTATTATTATTATTATTATTATTATTATTATTATTATTATTATTATTATTATTATTATTATTATTATTATTATTATTATTATTATTATTATTATTATTATTATTATTATTATTATTATTATTATTTTATTATTATTATTATTATTATTATTATTATTATTATATTATTATTATTATTATTATTATTATTATTATTATTATTATTATTATATTATTATTATTATTATTATTATTATTATTATTATTATTATTATTATTATTAATTATTATTATTATTATTATTATTATTATTATTATTATTATTATTATTATTATTATTATTATTATTATTATTATTATTATTATTATTATTATTATTATATTATTATTATTATTATTATTATTATTATTATTATTATTATTATTATTATTATTATTATTATTATTATTATTATTATTATTATTATTATTATTATTATTATTATTATTATTATTATTATTATTATTATTATTATTATTATTATTATTATTATTATTATTATTATTATTATTATTATTATTATTATTATTATTATTATTATTATTATATTATTATTATTATTATTATTATTATTATTATTATTATTATTATTATTATTATTTTATTATTATTATTATATTATTATTATTATTATTATTATTATTATTATATTATTATTATTATTATTATTATTATTATTATTATTATTATTATTATTATTATTATTATTATTATTATTATTATTATTATTATTATTATTATTATTATTATTATTATTATTATTATTATTATTATTATTATTATTATTATTATTATTATTATTATTATTATTATTATTATTATTATTATTATTATTATTATTATTATTATTTATTATTATTATTATTATTATTATTATTATTATTATTATTATTATTATTATTATTATTATTATTATTATTATTATTATTATTATTATTATTATTATTATTATTATATTATTATTATTATTATTATTATTATTATTATTATTATTATTATTATTATTATTATTATTATTATTATTTATTATTATTATTATTATTATTATTATTATTATTATTATTATTATTATTATTATTATTATTATTATTATTATTATTATTATTATTATTATTATTATTATTATTATTATTATTATTATTATTATTATTATTAATAATAATTATTATTATTATTATTATTATTATTATTATTATTATTATTATTATTATTATTATTATTATTATTATTATTATTATTATTATTATTATTATTATTATTATTATTATTATTATTATTATTATTATTATTATTATTATTATTATTATTATTATTATTATTATTATTATTATTATTATTATTATTATTATTATTATTATTATTATTATTATTATTATTATTATTATTATTATTATTATTATTATTATTATTATTATTATTATTATTATTATTATTATTATTATTATTATTATTATTATTATTATTATTATTATTATTATTATTATTATTATTATTATTATTATTATTATTATTATTATTATTATTATTATTATTATTATTATTATTATTATTATTATTATTATTATTATTATTATTATTATTATTATTATTATTATTATTATTATTATTATTATTATTATTATTATTATTATTATTATTATTATTATTATTATTATTATTATTATTATTATTATTATTATTATTATTATTATTATTATTATTATTATTATTATTATTATTATTATTATTATTATTATTATTATTATTATTATTATTATTATTATTATTATTATTATTATTATTATTATTATTATTATTATTATTATTATTATTATTATTATTATTATTATTATTATTATTATTATTATTATTATTATTATTATTATTATTATTATTATTATTATTATTATTATTATTATTATTATTATTATTATTATTATTATTATTATTATTATTATTATTATTATTATTATTATTATTATTATTATTATTATTATTATTATTATTATTATTATTATTATTATTATTATTATTATTATTATTATTATTATTATTATTATTATTATTATTATTATTATTATTATTATTATTATTATTATTATTATTATTATTATTATTATTATTATTATTATTATTATTATTATTATTATTATTATTATTATTATTATTATTATTATTATTATTATTATTATTATTATTATTATTATTATTATTATTATTATTATTATTATTATTATTATTATTATTATTATTATTATTATTATTATTATTATTATTATTATTATTATTATTAATTATTATTATTATTATTATTATTATTATTATTATTATTATTATTATTATTATTATTATTATTATTATTATTATTATTATTATTATTATTATTATTATTATTATTATTATTATTATTATTATTATTATTATTATTATTATTATTATTATTATTATTATTATTATTATTATTATTATTATTATTATTATTATTATTATTATTATTATTATTATTATTATTATTATTATTATTATTATTATTATTATTATTATTATTATTATTATTATTATTATTATTATTATTATTATTATTATTATTATTATTATTATTATTATTATTATTATTATTATTATTATTATTATTATTATTATTATTATTATTATTATTATTATTATTATTATTATTATTATTATTATTATTATTATTATTATTATTATTATTATTATTATTATTATTATTATTATTATTATTATTATTATTATTATTATTATTATTATTATTATTATTATTATTATTATTATTATTATTATTATTATTATTATTATTATTATTATTATTATTATTATTATTATTATTATTATTATTATTATTATTATTATTATTATTATTATTATTATTATTATTATTATTATTATTATTATTATTATTATTATTATTATTATTATTATTATTATTATTATTATTATTATTATTATTATTATTATTATTATTATTATTATTATTATTATTATTATTATTATTATTATTATTATTATTATTATTATTATTATTATTATTATTATTATTATTATTATTATTATTATTATTATTATTATTATTATTATTATTATTATTATTATTATTATTATTATTATTATTATTATTATTATTATTATTATTATTATTATTATTATTATTATTATTATTATTATTATTATTATTATTATTATTATATTATTATTATTATTATTATTATTATTATTATTATTATTATTATTATTATTATTATTATTATTATTATTATTATTATTATTATTATTATTATTATTATTATTATTATTATTATTATTATTATTATTATTATTATTATTATTATTATTATTATTATTATTATTATTATTATTATTATTATTATTATTATTATTATTATTATTATTATTATTATTATTATTATTATTATTATATTATTATTATTATTATTATTATTATTATTATTATTATTATTATTATTATTATTATTATTATTATTATTATTATTATTATTATTATTATTATTATTATTATTATTATTATTATTATTATTATTATTATTATTATTATTATTATTATTATTATTATTATTATTATTATTATTATTATTATTATTATTATTATTATTATTATTATTATTATTATTATTATTATTATTATTATTATTATTATTATTATTATTATTATTATTATTATTATTATTATTATTATTATTATTATTATTATTATTATTATTATTATTATTATTATTATTATTATTATTATTATTATTATTATTATTATTATTATTATATTATTATTATTATTATTATTATTATTATTATTATTATTATTATTATTATTATTATTATTATTATTATTATTATTATTATTATTATTATTATTATTATTATTATTATTATTATTATTATTATTATTATTATTATTATTATTATTATTATTATTATTATTATTATTATTATTATTATTATTATTATTATTATTATTATTATTATTATTATTATTATTATTATTATTATTATTATTATTATTATTATTATTATTATTATTATTATTATTATTATTATTATTATTATTATTATTATTATTATTATTATTATTATTATTATTATTATTATTATTATTATTATTATTATATTATTATTATTATTATTATTATTATTATTATTATTATTATTATTATTATTATTATTATTATTATTATTATTATTATTATTATTATTATTATTATTAATTATTATTATTATTATTATTATTATTATTATTATTATTATTATTATTATTATTATTATTATTATTATATTATTATTATTATTATTATTATTATTATTATTATTATTATTATTATTATTATTATTATTATTATTATTATTATTATTATTATTATTATTATTATTATTATTATTATTATTATTATTATTATTATTATTATTATTATTATTATTATTATTATTATTATTATTATTATTATTATTATTATTATTATTATTATTATTATTATTATTATTATTATTATTATTATTATTATTATTATTATTATTATTATTATTATTATTATTATTATTATTATTATTATTATTATTATTATTATTATTATTATTATTATTATTATTATTATTATTATTATTATTATTATTATTATTATTATTATTATATTATTATTATTATTATTATTATTATTATTATTATTATTATTATTATTATTATTATTATTATTATTATTATTATTATTATTATTATTATTATTATTATTATTATTATTATTATTATTATTATTATTATTATTATTATTATTATTATTATTATTATTATTATTATTATTATTATATTATTATTATTATTATTATTATTATTATTATTATTATTATTATTATTATTATTATTATTATTATTATTATTATTATTATTATTATATTATTATTATTATTATTATTATTATTATTATTATTATTATTATTATTATTATTATTATTATTATTATTATTATTATTATTATTATTATTATTATTATTATTATTATTATTATTATTATTATTATTATTATTATTATTATTATTATTATTATTATTATTATTATTATATTATTATTATTATTATTATTATTATTATTATTATTATTATTATTATTATTATTATTATTATTATTATTATTATTATTATTATTATTATTATTATTATTATTATTATTATTATTATTATTATTATTATTATTATTATTATTATTATTATTATTATTATTATTATTATTATTATTATTATTATTATTATTATTATTATTATTATTATTATTATTATTATTATTATTATTATTATTATTATTATTATTATTATTATTATTATTATTATTATTATTATTATTATTATTATTATTATTATTATTATTATTATTATTATTATTATTATTATTATTATTATTATTATTATTATTATTATTATTATTATTTATTATTATTATTATTATTATTATTATTATTATTATTATTATTATTATTATTATTATTATTATTATTATTATTATTATTATTATTATTATTATTATTATTATTATTATTATTATTATTATTATTATTATTATTATTATTATTATTATTATTATTATTATTATTATTATTATTATTATTATTATTATTATTATTATTATTATTATTATTATTATTATTATTATTATTATTATTATTATTATTATTATTATTATTATTATTATTATTATTATTATTATTATTATTATTATTATTATTATTATTATTATTATTATTATTATTATTATTATTATTATTATTATTATTATTATTATTATTATTATTATTATTATTATTATTATTATTATTATTATTATTATTATTATTATTATTATTATTATTATTATTATTATTATTATTATTATTATTATTATTATTATTATTATTATTATTATTATTATTATTATTATTATTATTATTATTATTATTATTATTATTATTATTATTATTATTATTATTATTATTATTATTATTATTATTATTATTATTATTATTATTATTATTATTATTATTATTATTATTATTATTATTATTATTATTATTATTATTATTATTATTATTATTATTATTATTATTATTATTATTATTATTATTATTATTATTATTATTATTATTATTATTATTATTATTATTATTATTATTATTATTATTATTATTATTATTATTATTATTATTATTATTATTATTATTATTATTATTATTATTATTATTATTATTATTATTATTATTATTATTATTATTATTATTATTATTATTATTATTATTATTATTATTATTATTATTATTATTATTATTATTATTATTATTATTATTATTATTATTATTATTATTATTATTATTATTATTATTATTATTATTATTATTATTATTATTATTATTATTATTATTATTATTATTATTATTATTATTATTATTATTATTATTATTATTATTATTATTATTATTATTATTATTATTATTATTATTATTATTATTATTATTATTATTATTATTATTATTATTATTATTATTATTATTATTATTATTATTATTATTATTATTATTATTATTATTATTATTATTATTATTATTATTATTATTATTATTATTATTATTATTATTATTATTATTATTATTATTATTATTATTATTATTATTATTATTATTATTATTATTATTATTATTATTATTATTATTATTATTATTATTATTATTATTATTATTATTATTATTATTATTATTATTATTATTATTATTATTATTATTATTATTATTATTATTATTATTATTATTATTATTATTATTATTATTATTATTATTATTATTATTATTATTATTATTATTATTATTATTATTATTATTATTATTATTATTATTATTATTATTATTATTATTATTATTATTATTATTATTATTATTATTATTATTATTATTATTATTATTATTATTATTATTATTATTATTATTATTATTATTATTATTATTATTATTATTATTATTATTATTATTATTATTATTATTATTATTATTATTATTATTATTATTATTATTATTATTATTATTATTATTATTATTATTATTATTATTATTATTATTATTATTATTATTATTATTATTATTATTATTATTATTATTATTATTATTATTATTATTATTATTATTATTATTATTATTATTATTATTATTATTATTATTATTATTATTATTATTATTATTATTATTATTATTATTATTATTATTATTATTATTATTATTATTATTATTATTATTATTATTATTATTATTATTATTATTATTATTATTATTATTATTATTATTATTATTATTATTATTATTATTATTATTATTATTATTATTATTATTATTATTATTATTATTATTATTATTATTATTATTATTATTATTATTATTATTATTATTATTATTATTATTATTATTATTATTATTATTATTATTATTATTATTATTATTATTATTATTATTATTATTATTATTATTATTATTATTATTATTATTATTATTATTATTATTATTATTATTATTATTATTATTATTATTATTATTATTATTATTATTATTATTATTATTATTATTATTATTATTATTATTATTATTATTATTATTATTATTATTATTATTATTATTATTATTATTATTATTATTATTATTATTATTATTATTATTATTATTATTATTATTATTATTATTATTATTATTATTATTATTATTATTATTATTATTATTATTATTATTATTATTATTATTATTATTATTATTATTATTATTATTATTATTATTATTATTTATTATTATTATTATTATTATTATTATTATTATTATTATTATTATTATTATTATTATTATTATTATTATTATTATTATTATTATTATTATTATTATTATTATTATTATTATTATTATTATTATTATTATTATTATTATTATTATTATTATTATTATTATTATTATTATTATTATTATTATTATTATTATTATTATTATTATTATTATTATTATTATTATTATTATTATTATTATTATTATTATTATTATTATTATTATTATTATTATTATTATTATTATTATTATTATTATTATTATTATTATTATTATTATTATTATTATTATTATTATTATTATTATTATTATTATTATTATTATTATTATTATTATTATTATTATTATTATTATTATTATTATTATTATTATTATTATTATTATTATTATTATTATTATTATTATTATTATTATTATTATTATTATTATTATTATTATTATTATTATTATTATTATTATTATTATTATTATTATTATTATTATTATTATTATTATTATTATTATTATTATTATTATTATTATTATTATTATTATTATTATTATTATTATTATTATTATTATTATTATTATTATTATTATTATTATTATTATTATTATTATTATTATTATTATTATTATTATTATTATTATTATTATTATTATTATTATTATTATTATTATTATTATTATTATTATTATTATTATTATTATTATTATTATTATTATTATTATTATTATTATTATTATTATAATTTTATTGCACCAATGTTATACGATACTGTAAATTAAAAAATGCAAACGTATTAGTAGTCCCATAAGAAATGTATAGGAACCGGTACACATTTGTCGCTAAACAGGGATTTTTTCCGTTTGTGGGCTAACAGAGAATTATTATCTCAGTTGTCGTTCTTGTTTCTTTTTTCTATGATGAAAGCAATGAAAAATTCCGCCGCGTTCCATTTGGTTTTATCAATTTTTTTTATAATGGAATGCAAACCACCTTGAATGATTCATGTTAAACATTTATCGCAACCGATGAGTGTTAATAATTTGTTTAAAATATAATATTTACTGCTACGAACTGACCCATTCTGTATTTTATATTTAAAAAGGGACATACATACATAATATACATGAAAAATCAAATATTCGAATAAGTATACATTTTCGACATCGAAGTTACACTTTCAAAATCTAAAGAACAATCGAATGTTTACATTTTCAATAAAATAGAAAATAACCAAAGAGATATTGAATGCTTACGGACAGCATTTGAAAGCTTAAAATGTATAGTAAAGGAGATGAGAGTGCAAAATAAAACATATCACGATCTTTTCAATGTTACTATAGAAAGTAAGTATTTTCATAGCTGTATAAGACAAAAGACAATTTTCTATGTTATTATGTCTAAATGTGCACCGTAGAGAATTTTAACAAGAAATAGATGTACATAAATGCACCTAGGGTAAGTTCGGGCATTATGGCGCACCTAACGTCAATATGAAATAACTTTACTACGAAAAATGTTTTAAAATTCAGTAATTTTTTTTTTAATTAGAGAAAAAAGGAACATATGTACATAAATAAATTAAATACGAATGATAATGCAAGGCGTTTAACAAAAAATAAACTAATTTAAAGAGTTTAAAAAATTATTGCTCTACATGCGGGAAATATGGCGCAGCCCTGACGGCAATATTGCAAGATTTTCTTCGTCGGATGACGTCGATCAGCGCCACTTCATTTTAATTTTTGTTGGCTTTGCAATTATAGTATACATGAAAAATCAAATATTCGAATAAGTATACATTTTCGACATGGAATTTACACTTTCAAAATCTAAAGAACAATCGAATATTTACATTTTCAATAAAATAGAAAATAGCCAAAGAGATATTGAATGCTTACGGACAGCATTTGAAAGCTTAAAATGTATAGTAAAGGAGATGAGAGTGCAAAATAAAACATATCACGATCTTTTAAATGTTACTAAAGAAAGTAAGTATTTTCATAGCTGTATAAGACAAAAGACAATTTTCTACGTTATTATGTCTAAATGTGCACCGTAGAGAATTTTAACAAGAAATAGATGTACATAAATGCACCTAGGGTAAGTTCGGGCATTATGGCGCACCTAACGTCAATATGAAATAACTTTACTACGAAAAATGTTTTAAAATTCAGTATTTTTTTTTTAAATTAGTGAAAAAAGTAACATAATAAATTAAATACGAATAATAATGCAAGGCGTTTAACAAAAAATTAACTAATTTAAAGAGTTTAAAAAATCATTGCCCTACATGCGGGAAATATGGCGCAGCCCTGACGGCAATATTGCAAGATTTTCTTCGTCGGATGACGTCGATCAGCGCCACTTCATTTTAATTTTTGTTGGCTTTGCAATTATAGTCTTAAGACACTAGGCATGAAACTATAATTTACATGAAAACTTCGCGGGTGCACCATAATACCCTCAGCGACTGCGCCATTACACAAAAAAAAAAACACTTATTCACATCACATAAAAAAACTAAGTTCTCTTTTTGTCTAAACATTTCCCGTTACACAACAACATTGAAACTGTGTTCGGCATTCCACAATTTATACAGAACGCCGGAGCTGTATACCTACTTACCGAGAAAAATTAATACAAACACAACATAAATTATAAAACACAAAAAATCGGTAAATTGTTGTTGTACTAAAACTGTTTGCTGGGAGCGTGTACTGAAGTTTTTGCATCGTTTTTATTTAAATAAGAGTTTCGAAAGTATGAAATTTGCGAAGTGCGCCATAATGCCCGAACTTATCCTACTCTTAGACGAAACAATGAAGAGCTGGGGTTCGACAAATAAAACTAAAAAAAAATCAAAATTCCAAAATAATACAACAAATCTCTTTATTTTATGAAACAAAACGTCTTTCAGTTTAATTAACAGCAAATTTAACTTATTCCACTTATTCACAATTTAAATACGTTTTTATAATTCAACACTTTTTATTAAGTCTCAATTCAATCACTTTTTACTAAGGCTTCAAGTTCCTAACAATTCCACATTTGAAAATAAACTAAACTCTAATGCCATCTACTCTTGTATTTATACAAATTTACAAGCTTCTGGAAGCTTCCGTCTGGTTCTGGCACAATCTAAGCTTTCGGTTCTAATTCGAGTCTCGAAATAGTACTTCAAGTTCGATTTAGTACTCAGTCAAAACATATTGCAAATATGTAGCATACTTTTAGGAGCATGGTTGTTGTACGCAATAAATCCCACAGATGTCGTTAATTTACAAACAAAATGTATCCTCTAATCATTTTGTTGCTACATCATAATATTGTGATGTGGCAACAAGTTTAGATATTCGGAGGATACATTTTGTAAACTAACGACATCTGTTGGATTCATTGTGTACAACAACCACCATTTATTGTGTACAACAACCATGCCCCTAAAAGTATGCTACATATTTGCAACATGTTTTAACTTAGTACTAAATCGAACTTGACGAAACAATTCGAGACTCGAATTGTTACCGAAAGCTTAGATTGTGCCAGAACCAGACAGAAGCTTCCAGAAGCTTTTAAAGTTGTATAAATACAAGAGTAGATTGCATTGAGAGTTCAGTTTAGTTTCGAAAGTGGAATTGTTAACAACTGGAAGCATTAGTAAAAAGTGATTGAATTGAGATTAAATAAAAAGTGTTGAATTATAAAAACGTATTTGAATTGTGAATAAGTGAAATAAGTTAAATTGGTGTTATTTAAACTGAAAGACGTTGTGTTTTATAAAATAAAGAGATTTGTTGTATTATTTTGGAATTTTGATTGAGTTTTATTTGTCGAACCCCAGGCCAAAATATCACAATATTATGATGTGGCAACAAAATGCAGTTTTTCGTTAGATACATTTTTCAAATGTAACGATATTAATTTATTAACGACATTGCGTACAACAACCATTTCACATGAATTATGTACAAGAACCATTTCAATGTACCTCCTCCATCTAGTGTCGTTTTCAAAATTTGATCCCATTCAAAAGTAATTTCCCATTACGGATAGTGTACTGGGTATCTGTCGTGTACTTGCTAACCAAATAAGGTGCATTTTAGTTGAGGTATACTGTTGAGAAACATTAAGAATATTGACAGGGAATGAAGGAAACCGGTTCTTGATCCGTTCTGATTGAAGCTATAAATTGTGTCGAAAGGCTTTTTTGTTGCAGAGCGATATTGGAGTTGTTTTTGGGTCGTTGTCGGGTCGGTTGTTCACCGGTCGTCGTCATCGTTGTCACGTACGAGCTGTTGTAGCACAAACAAAAAGTTGTTGTTTTTTGTTTCTTTATTTTTTTAGGTATTTGGCAGACATACTGGCAGATCGAAATATACACAAAAAGGGTTGCAATATTGGAAGCGCAATTTTTTTTTTTTTCTTAAATGGGATGTTGTTTCTTGTCCATTGAATCTGGCAAGTGGAAGACATATGTTATTTATATACATATTTTATTTATGTACACTGATCCACTTGCCGCAGGTGATATTCACGAAAACATTTTGTTAATCATTGAAGAAACTATTATTCAAGTTGACATTTTTTGTTCATATAATTGAAAACATACTTTTTCTTCCAAATAAGTAAAATACATTTTTTACTTGCGATTATAGATACTATAAAGTTTAGGATTAGTGATTATAATAAAATTGAGATAACAATCAAACAGAAGCTTAAAAACTAGTCAATAACAAAAAATATCCGTCTGGATGTATGCAGCCTAAACGGGTTACGCAATTCCTTCAAATTTGTCATGTGTGTATTTTTTTGCATTCCTCAGAGGGGAAATTGAAATTTTATTTTTGGACTAAAAATAACGGTACCTGCCATATAACGGTAAGGGAAAGCTTATTTTTCTCGAAAACCGCTTCGACGATTTTGCTAAATAATTTTGAGTTGGTACTAGCCATCATTTCATCAGAACCAAATTTACCGGAAAAGTCATATAACGGCTTTTTTAATTTTCGACTTCCTCGGTAAATCCAATGGATTTCAATCAAATTTTCTGCATACCAAAATTTCGAATAATTACATTTTTCTATTTATAATTAACTTTTGAATTTTATTTTTGAAAAATTCAATATTTTTAAATCTTATCAAAAAAATATTTAAAATTATAAAATCAGTTGCATGTTAATAAACTCTAAAAAACTGCATACAAAAATCAAAAAAAAAAAAGTGAAAATAAACAACAGGTTTTTTTCAAAACTTACAATTTTCGAAATACTTTTTTTCATAAATACTTTGTTATTTCAGACGTGTGATCGCGTACGAGTACTTCATTTGACTAAAAAGCGTTAATTGTTATGGTTTCGATACTTTTTATAAGTTCAAACTGTGTTATTTTCAACTTAAATGTTATTTGTTTTTGTCAAAGATCATGCCTTCCAATGTAATTAGGCACATAAGTGCAAGCACGTGCAACCCCTTCGTGCTAATTTTTTTTTTCAAATGCTATCTGAGTGTATGCTATTCAAATAGAAGAATTGTTGTCATAACGAAAAAAAAAATATTTATGTGAATGCACACACATTTTGTGAATCCAAATACATATTCCAATAAACGAATAACGAAGATAGAAATTAGGGGGTTATCTTAAAAGAGGTTGGTAGAGACACCAGCTCTGAAGTTTTGATATGATGTTTGGGACAGCCAGTAGATATACCTAATAAAACAAATTTCCAAAATCAGGCTCCCTGAACAATCAGGTAAAAATTACTGAAAATCGTCAATTTTTTTTTGTCTTTGGCATATAACTCTTTTCTGGTAAATTTTAACACAAAATCAGTTTATATGCAAACTTGTAATACATAAAATATCCTACAAATTTGATAATTTCAAAAATTATTGAAAGAAATTAGGAAATGGTTTTTGTACAACACACACATATATAAAACATGGTTTGAGGGGGCAGCATGCCCCATACTATTCTCATAGTCATATTCGAAAGCACAATAACCCAAACATGGCAATATTGCACATTGCACAAATCGTACTCACTATATTTTGTCAAAAAAATTGATTTTTCCCTCTGAAAATTAAATGTTCATGTTTTTTTCAATCATAAAAACTATGATTGAACTGTGACGTTTCCGAGCCCAACACATATAACTACTTGTAACTTATGTATATTCTTTTTCAGAATAACGAACTGTACAACATATTTCAAATTGAAGGTGATCGGAGGTGTCTTGAGAGAGAAGTTGTGGTGGCACGTTGTGTTTAGATCAACCATTACGTAATTTTGTTTTATTTTGTTTGACTTTGTAAGCTATCAAATTGAATTTGTGCAGAAACATTTAAACAAGTTCTTGGCATTAAACTTTTATACTTTATGCCATATTATATCTAAGTGTGACTGAAATTTTTAATTTTGTATGTAGATAAATGCAAAAGAAAACAATTTTTTTTTAATTGTTCTTCTACCCAACATCATAGTGGTAATTCTCCCTAGGTTTCATCTTTACCTCTATGGTGAGTGCATTTTTAGTACAAACATGTTCTGCCGTAAGCATATTTGAGACTACCAAAAAATACCTTTGTTTGGTTATTTTTTTTTCATATAAACGTCATCTATTAAGCTGATCTAAATTATCAACACTGCATCTTATACACAAACCATTACCAAAGTTCAACATCGACATTACCGACTTAGGTTTTCCTGAACAGGGTGATCATAAAAAAAAACAAATTAAATAAATTAAAATTTTACGGAACAGCAAATAGAAAAAAAAACAGATTGATATCTTAAAAAATGGCTGCATGCGCTTTATGTGAAAATGTCGCAGACTATATGATTGACTCAATTATGTGTCAAAGCAATTGCAGAAAACTATTTCACGTCACATGTATCGACGATCCTTTCAGCACAATTAAGTGTGACCCTTTTTTTCCCCCAAATATCTCTCGTGACGTGCTAGAAAACAGAAAAAATCTTGAAAATCTACATGATCTGTTTCTCAAACGCATGATATTCAACCACAAAACGTTAAAAGACAAATCAGAAATAATACAAAAATCCAAAATACCACGACCATCGTAAAGCCAAGAAAATCATCTTAACGAAATAGTGACGAACTGAATTCAGAAAGGTCTCTGCAAAATCCTTCCTTGAAAAATACGGCTACGTCAATATTTGATTCTAATGTACTTTCTCGTAAGCTGACTTATTTTAATTTTAATCAGGATTCTGCAATTCCTCAAACTCTACTTCCATCGATATCAGCTCCAATACTTTCCAGTTCAAGTTCGACCGAGGTAGCTCCATCTTCTTCGTTTACCTTACTTTCTTCAATAACAAAAACAACAGATATCGCAACTACATTGCGATCAGTTAATCCATCATCACAAACACAACCACTTTTGTCAAATTTACCAACTAAGACATCGGTATCATCGTCCTCAAATTCAAACTCGTTTAATGAAGTCCAACTTAAGGCAGCACAAAGGTTCAAATGCTTATTTCTATCCAATTTTCACCCAGCCACAAGCTGCGAAAATATTTGTAAATTTGTCACTTCCCTGTTCTCGAATGCTAAATTAAAAATTGAACAACTACAAACAAAAAGTAATGAGTACACATCCTTTAAACTGTATGTTACCCAGGAAATATTCAATCAACTACTTGAAAAGTCTTTATGGCCCGATAACATAATTATTCATGAATTTGTAAAGAAAGATATTAATGCTCGCAATCCTTTTCAAAACACACTGACAAGACATGGAAATCGTCGCTATTAATAAATATTTTCTATCCAAATGTGAGAGGCCTTCGGACAAAGACCAACAAGGTCGACTGTTACACAAAAACCTGCTCTTATGACGTCATTTTCCTCACCAAAACATGGCTGTATGCTATATGTGATATTTATGACAAAGCTTTTGAATTCATTAATTATATCAATGAATTACTAGAATATATCGACGAGCTGATCTGCATCGGCGATTTTAATCTAAGCTAGCTGATGTCCTGGCCATGTATAAAGCTAACATAACAGCACTTCAGGAGGTGAGATGGCCAGGGAATGGTGTTTTGCAGAAAAAAGAATACGACATATATTTTAGCGGTCACTCAAAACACCACGTGCTCGGAGTAGGCTTCCTAGTCAGCCAAAAAATGAAGCTTACCGTCATCGGCTTTAACGCAATAAATGGAAGTTCAATAACATCAGCCTCATAAACGTTCACGCACCTACAGAAGAAAAAGATTCCTACTACGAACTTGTAGAGATGACCCTCAATGCCTGCCCAAGGTATGACGTTAAAATCATCCTTGGTGACTGCAACGCAAAGTTAGGTAGGGAGCCAGTATTCAGGCAGTACATAGGATCCCATAGTTTGCATGAGAACACTAATGACAACGGACTACGAGTCATAGAAATGGCAGCATCAACAACAAAATTGGTCGTTGCGAGTACCAGCTTCCCGCGTAAGGATATCCACAAAGTCACTTGGGTATCGGCTGATGGAGTCACTCGTAACCAAATTGACCACGTGTTGATAGATCGCCGCCACTACTCGAACCTGAGGACGATACGAACGTATCGAGGTTCCAACATCGACTCGGACCACTATCTCGTTGGTATGGTGTTTCGAGGGCGGATTGCTATGCGAAGAAGTATTGCATCCGCTGGTCAGGCTCGAATCAACGAGGCTGCCCTACGCGATGAATGCAAAAGCAACCAATACAGTCGCGCACTAAGGCTCGCTCAGGAAGAGTAAGTCCTGGGGACAGAATGCCAGGCGTAGAGGAAAAATGGTCACGCCTTAAGAACAAAGTCATTAGTACTGCTGATACCATCTTAGGCAGTAGTCGCAGAGATCGGAGCGACTGGTTTGATGATGAATGCAAACTAGAGTCTGAACGTAAGAATGTTGCATACCGAGCAATGCAACAGTCTCATAGAACGCGGGCACGCGAAGATGAATATAAAGAGCTCAGAAGAATAGAAAAAAGACTTCACAGATGAAAAAAGGCAGCCTGGGAAAAAAACATTGTCTGTGAAATGGAAAGAAATAGAAAGCGAGGTCCACACCAGGCGCGGAAGTTCTACCAATTCATCAGAAACATGTCGCAATACACACCACGCTGTACATGTTGTAAAGACTGAGAAGGTAATCTGATCACCGATCCTGAAGGCATTCTGGAGCGATGGGAAGTGTACTTTAATGAACTGCTGAACGGTCAGCTCACGGAAGAAATGGAGACTCCAACATTTCAAGAAGAAGATCTCATGCTGCAGCCACCAAGCATTGAGGAGATAAAACAGGCGATTAATCGGCTCAAAAATAATAAGGCCTCAGGAGCCGATGGTATACCTGCCGAGCTGATCAAACATGGAGGGCCAACACTACATCAAGCAATTCATGAAATCATAGTACACGTATGGGAACACGAAGAGATGCCAGAAGACTGGCGAAAAGGCATCATATGTCCCATACATAAGAAGGGAGATATCACAAAATGCAGCAACTATAGGGCTATAACATTGTTGAGTACATCCTATAAGATATTCTCCTCTATCCTGCAAGAACGGATAGCCCCATATGCTAATACCATTATCGGCAAATATCAATGTGGTTTTATACCAGGCAAATCAACAATTGATCAGATCTTTACCCTTAGGCAGGTGATGGAAAAAGTCTGGAATTTAATATCCCAACATACCATCTTTTTATAGACTTTAAAGCCGCCTAGGATAGCATAGCCAGGGTAGGCCATGAGAGAATTCGGCATCCCAAATAAATTGACATGACTATGTAGGCTGACCATGACCAACATCACAAGCCAAATAAAAGTAGCCGGTTTGCTATCCAGACCAATCAACATCTTTAATGGATTCCGACAAGGGGATGGTCTGGCTTGCATCCTCTTCATCCTGGCGTTGGAGAAAGCAATCCGTGACTCTGGCACGTCAACAAGAAGAACTATCGTCACCAAGTCCAGCCAGATACTAGCTTACGCAGACGACATCGACATCATCGGCAGAAGCCAACAAGCTGTACAAGACTCCTTTACCCAGGTCGAGCAAGCGGCAAAATACCTGGGGCTGCACATAAATGAAGGGAAGACTAAGTACATGGCGGCAACGTCTGCGAGAAATGTTGGTACAACCATCAGGGTAGCGGAGCACGAACTTGAAGTAGTGCAGTCCTTTAACTATCTAGGGTCAAAAGTAGCAGCCGATAACAATATGGAGGAAAAAATACGCGGGCGGCTGCTGAAATCCAACAAAACCTACTATAGTCTGTCAAGGCTCTATAAATCCAGAAACCTTACCATAAAAACCAAACTGCTGCTGTACAAGACTATGGTCTTACCAGTACTCACATAAGGATCCGAGACTTGGGTGCTTACAAAAAGGCACTTTGATCTCTTATCCGCGTCCGAGAGAAAAGTCTTACGGAGAATTGTTGGCCCCGTGTGTGAGGAAGGACGATTCTGGAAAAGATACAATCATGACTTGTATGAAATCTATCTCGAAGCAGATGTTGTTGAAAAAATAAAGCTCGGTAGACACCGGTGGACTGGACACCTAGCTCACATGAGTGAAGAGGAACCAACTCGGAAAGTCTTTTGCGGTACTTTTTATGGTAGAAGACAACGTGGAAGACCTTGCCTACGTTGGAAGGATGGCGTAGACCAGGACGCCCGAAGCCTTGGGGTGCGCAATTGGATGGCGTCGGCCAGCAATCGGGATGTATGAAAGAATTTTTTGAAGGAGGCCCGGACCGGATCCCGGTTGTTGCGCCGATGATGATGATGATGAATATTACTTGGTTACGATGTCCTGAAACAAACGTTATGTTGCGAACTGGACATCTCAAATCTGGTGACTTGAAACTTATTGAGGATTTAAACTCTCTTGGACTTCACCAATTTAACGATGTTTCTAATTGCAATGGATGGACCTTAGATCTAATTTTCGCAACCTGTGATGAAGACATTGTTGTGGAAAAATCAACAGATCCTTAAGTAACTGCAGATAACCATCATCCATCTCTATCTTTCTCTTTTTCTTATGATTCAAATTTTTATTACGACATTAATTAAAACCATTACACTTTTAATTTTAAAAAAGACAGATTTTGACAAATTAAATATGCTGCTGTCGCAAATTAATTGGTCATATCTCAATAATGATCATAAATCTGTTAACACTATAGTCTTTGAATTTTGTAATGTTTTGTAAGATTGTTTTTTAAAATCTTTGCCTTTAACTTCTATAAATCCGAGATCATCAGTTCCAGATTGGAACGATAGTGAAATTAAAAGCCTTAAAAACCTCAGAAACAAGTTTTGGTCAATTTACAAATTATCTCGAAGTGAAGCCGACTTTGAAAACTTTTGCCGTGCTAACGAAAAATATTTGAACAATCTGCAGAAGGTACAAAGAGATCTTAAAATGAATCCAAAATATATTTGGAAATTTTTAAACAGTAAAAGGAAGTCTTGTCCATATCCGTCTGTTCTGAAGTCAAACGATAAAACTAGTCATGACCCTCGTGTTATTACACAATTATTTGCAGACTTTTTTCAAAGTGCCTTTAACTGTGATTATGACATCTGTGATACTTTAAACTGTGATATTTTGAACCGGGATATCCTTGACGAGAATAGCCAAAACATTGTCTGTTTGAAATCCTTCTCTTACTTGACTGATATGAACTTCAATATTAATTCTGATAATGTTGCTGAGTTTATATCTAATCTTGACGAGAATTGTATACCAAGGCCGGATTGTATACCTTCTATTATTTTAAAAGAACTTGCAAATAATTTGATTCTAACATTGTCCACTCTCTTTAATTCTTCTTTGTTTTCTTGTCAATTTCCATGTATTTGGAAAAAAATCTTTCATAATCCCTCTGCACAAAAAAGGTAGAAAAGGCGAAATTGAAAACTATAGGCCTAAACTATCTGTTATTCCGAATATTCCGAAGCTTTTTGAAACTGTTATTTGCGAATATCAGTGTTTTTATGTCAAATCAGTCATTGTTCCTAATCAACATGGTTTTACCAAAGGTCGCTCTACTGTAACGTTTCTTATGGAGCTAACTGAAATTTGGTGATTACTGATGTATTTTAAAAAAAGAAAGAAATTGACTGCATCTTTACGGACTTTAGTAATGCATTTGACAAACTCTTGCATAAGATCTTGGTTTTAGCGAAAACCTCATTCTGTAGCTTCAATCTTATTTATTATCTTATGCAGTATTGTTTAACGATTGCCCATCAAATTACTTTACAGTTAACTCTGGAATACCACAGGTAGCCATTTAGGCCTTCTTCTTTTATATTTTATTTATTAATGACTTACTATCTGTCTTGAAACATTCTAAATGACTCATTTACGCGGATGACGTGACAATTTTTAAAACAATTTCTAGTATTAGTAATTAAGTAATTTATTTTTTGACTGGTGTTTTTGTTTATACATTTTGTATAGTACTTTCATGGTGGTAATTTTTCGTCTGGCCATCTTCCTGGTTGATTCGAAACTAACGCTAAATAGTAGAGACGAGAACCTCAAACGATGTTTTACCAGTATTTAATCCAGTTTTGTTGTCTGTACTTATTTTATATTCACACCCATGGACGTATTATATATGGACTGCTAGTCTAATGTCAGCTTCATAAAATTTTAACATGCCAACGTGGGAAAACTTGCTGCCAAAGTGTGGGATTACTGGATGAAATGTCAAAAATAAGGTTTAATTTTTCTGGGGATGTAAAAGTCTTGCGCCACCAGATCTTGGGTCTTTTTAACCGCAAAGTGTCCTTGTTGATGCGCCAGGCTAATAATCTCTTGCTCCATGATCGAGGGCACCACGATCAGTTCCTTCCTTAAGCACGACTCCTGCCTTCATGAAGAAGTCTTCATATGGACCATTCTTCTTGATTTCCCGGACCCAACTATCAGATGCTTGGGCTTCTTTGAGACGATGTTTTAATGACTCATCGATCATCATGCACCACATTTGGCTCAAAGCATCTACGCACTTCATATTGGTGGCTGGTCGATGTTCAATGACGTAGTCAAAATCCTGCAGAAGTATAGCCCAACGGGATACTCTCAGCGGAACGTCGTTCTTCTTCATTGTCATATCAAAAGCATTGCAGTCAGTTATTATTTTTACTTTGGTGCCCAAAAGGTAGATTCTCCATTTTTTAGGGCTTCAACGATCGCCAATAGTTCAAGCTCGTACGAGTGAAGCTTCTCTTCTGTCGGAATAGTCTTCCTACTCATATAAAGTACTGGATGGAATTATTGGTCTTCTGCATCCTTCTGGAGTAGGACTGCTCCGTACCCGTACATGCTCGCATCTGTATGTACTTCAGTTGATGCCTTAGGGTCAAATAGTTTTAGTACCGGTGCTTTAACTAAGGCTTCCTTGAGGTGTTTCAATGCTATCAGTTGTGCTACCAGTTGTTCGGGTCCCATCTTGAATTCCGCCTTCTTCCGTAGCAGGTCAGATAGTGGTTTCGCTACTATCGCAAATCCCTCAACCAATCTTCGAAAATACGAAGTCAGATCAAGAAAGCGTTGGAGCGACTTCTGGTTGACTGGGATAGGGAATCCTCAAATTGCTCTCGTCTTTTCCGCGGATGGTCGGATGGAATTGTTCGCTAAAATGTAGCCCAGAAAATCAATCTTTCTTTTCAGAACTTGGCCTTTTTTTTCAACGGATACGCATGCCATTTTCTGCAGTAACTTCCAACATCTTTTGTAATTTGCGCAATCCCTCCTCTTCATCGATGGAAGGAATGATGAGGTCATGCATATAAACCCCAACTGTGCCATCTTGGAGGAGTCGTCTCAATATCGCCGAAATATAACGACAAAGCACCGCTGAAGAGTTTGATATTCCAAAAAGTACACGAAGGAATTCAAATTCACCATGATGGGTCACAAATGAAGTATACTTCCTCTAACTTTTCTCCATTGGCACATGCAGGAACCCGTTGGCTAGATCAACGGTGGTGAATATTTTTGATCCCTGTAGCCTTTCCGTCACGTCGTCAGTTATAGCCATTGGAAAATTATCACGAACTATTTTTTCGTTGAGCCTACGATAGCCGCAGCAGAGTCGTTTGGATCCATCTCTTTTCTGCACGAGTACGACTGGTGATGCAAATTTCGATGTACTGACTTTAACGATTTCTTTCTGAATCCAGTCTGCTACTTGTTCCTCCACAATTTGTTGATCCGTGTACACCAGTCTTCGTGGCCCCTGGTATACTGGAATCTCGAGGGTTTTTTCTTTTCGGGTCGATAACCTTCGATGATATTTATCAGCTTCTCTCTATCACCACACCCGAGATGGTCAAAATCAACTATTTCGTCAAATACGAACTCTCCGCGTCCAGCTGACAGGCAAATAGCTCCAAATTCCACCAGTAGTTCGTTCCACTCTGAACAGTAACTACTATTCTTCTTAGCCACCCCATGTCCACAATATTTCCGTCTTAATACCTTCAACTCCTGGCTACATTCGCCCTCGCTGGCCAAGTGCTCACGGCCTAGGCTGCTTCCAACGCTCTTGGCTCTACTCCTGCTTCCTGCCCTGCCTACCGCCCAGGTAATGGAACCAGTTTTACTTTGCTGCCCTCAGTCTCCTCTTTGTTCCTCTTACTTGTGAAGATCGCACCATCCGTGGTTATTTGGACGTCTACTTCTTTTAGGACCTCGTTACCTATTACTGCCGAGTATGGTATGTCCGTTTTCTTAATCACATGGAACATCAGTAATAACTCTAATCCGTCGACAGTCACATTAGCTTCAAAGCAACCCATTGTGACGATTTTCTCTTGTCCCAAGCCAGACAAATTTCTTTTCCAGCTGCGCAACTCAACGTGTCTTAAGACTACAAGGCTGTCATATCAATGGAGATTTAAGTCGCTTCCAGTATCAAAGAGTGCTGACAGATTTTTCCCGTTAACCAAAATGTTCTTGAATATCCGGTTACAGCTGACCGCCAGAGATATCTGGTATTCAGGCATATCCTCTGTGTCCACTATTGTTGCGGTGTGCACATTATTTCCATCCTTTTGTTTATTTAGCACTTTGTCCTTGCGCTCCGTCGACCGATGTCCCAGCTGCCAACAGCTATAACACCTCACGTCGCATACCTTCCTGTAATCCCTTGCTATATGCGTTGTATCACCGCACTTGAAGCATTTTTCCCGCTTGACGAATTTTCCACTTGTTGTTCCTGGTGACGAATGGCCTCCCCATGAGCATGATGGTTGCTGGTTTGGACCACGTACCTTTTTGTAGATCATCATTTGTGTTTTAATTGTTTTATGGAGGTGGCCTGCTAACTTTTCTCCATTGGCACATGCAGGAACCCGTTGGCTAGATCAACGGTGGTGAATATTTTTGATCCCTGTAGCCTTTCCGTCACGTCATCAGTTATAGCCATTGGAAAATTATCACGAACTATTTTTTCGTTGAGCCTACGATAGCCGCAGCAGAGTCGTTTGGATCCATCTCTTTTCTGCACGAGTACGACTGGTGATGCAAATTTCGATGTACTGACTTTAACGATTTCTTTCTGAATCCAGTCTGCTACTTGTTCCTCCACAATTTGTTGATCCGTGTACACCAGTCTTCGTGGCCCCTGGTATACTGGAATCTCGAGGGTTTTTTCTTTTCGGGTCGATAACCTTCGATGATATTTATCAGCTTCTCTCTATCACCACACCCGAGATGGTCAAAATCAACTATTTCGTCAAATACGAACTCTCCGCGTCCAGCTGACAGGCAAATAGCTCCAAATTCCACCAGTAGTTCGTTCCACTCTGAACAGTAACTACTATCCGTCTTAGCCACCCCATGTCCACAATATTTCCGTCTTAATACCTTCAACTCCTGGCTACATTCGCCCTCGCTGGCCAAGTGCTCACGGCCTAGGCTGCTTCCAACGCTCTTGGCTCTACTCCTGCTTCCTGCCCTGCCTACCGCCCAGGTAATGGAACCAGTTTCACTTTGCTGCCCTCAGTCTCCTCTTTGTTCCTCTTACTTGTGAAGATCGCACCATCCGTGGTTATTTGGACGTCTACTTCTTTTAGGACCTCGTTACCTATTACTGCCGAGTATGGTATGTCCGTTTTCTTAATCACATGGAACATCAGTAATAACTCTAATCCGTCGACAGTCACATTAGCTTCAAAGCAACCCATTGTGACGATTTTCTCTTGTCCCAAGCCAGACAAATTTCTTTTCCAGCTGCGCAACTCAACGTGTCTTAAGACTACAAGGCTGTCATATCAATGGAGATTTAAGTCGCTTCCAGTATCAAAGAGTGCTGACAGATTTTTCCCGTTAACCAAAATGTTCTTAAATATCCGGTTACAGCTGACCGCCAGAGATATCTGGTATTCAGGCATATCCTCTGTGTCCACTATTGTTGCGGTGTGCACATTATTTCCATCCCTTTGTTTGTTTAGCACTTTGTCCTTGCGCTCCGTCGACCGATGTCCCAGCTGCCAACAGCTATAACACCTCACGTCGCATACCTTCCTGTAATCCCTTGCTATATGCGTTGTATCACCGCACTTGAAGCATTTTTCCCGCTTGACGAATTTTCCACTTGTTGTTCCTGGTGACGAATGGCCTCCCCATGAGCATGATGGTTGCTGGTTTGGACCACGTACCTTTTTGTAGATCATCATTTGTGTTTTAATTGTTTTATGGAGGTGGCCTGGTAGAGAACTAATTTATTTTGTCTGCCGTCGGGAATGCCTAGAATGAGGCTTCCCTCGTCCAAATTAATAGATTTCCCCATCTCCATCAAACAATACAAATATTCACGGAGCGATTCTGTTGGCATCTTTCTTCGATTTCTTAATGACCGATGGACCTCCGCCGAAGACATCTGAGCTCCGAATTTCTTTATGAGGGACTTCTTGAGTGAGGACCAGTTGTCAATGCCCGTTTGGCTAGGTACAAAGAGTTTAGCGGCACCTTTTAGTAACTACTTGGCATAAATAAACTTTTATATCGAGTTCCACTGCACTACAACAGCATTGTCTTCAAATTCTTGAATCCACGAGGTAATATCTGGATAGCCCACTCCGTTGAATGGCATAAGGGAGTCTTCGATACCGCGAAGGGTGAATATTCCTCCCCTAGTACCATTCGTACTCTCCGCTGCTGTGTCGGCGGCACTGTCATCTAGATTTTTGTCTTCTTCGTCGACATCTATGGAAAACCCGAAATGAAGGAGGAGTCTATCTTGCAAAACACGTTTCAACCCTGTCGTTGTCAGTTCCAGTTCCGTCAGTTTCGTTTTCAGTTCGTCCACCGTCAAGGAAAGATTTGCGTCCCTCTCCATCGTATCGCACCAAACAAATTAAGTAATTTATCTTTTTTTTTTTAACGATTTTATTTCTACGTAATATCTACTAATTAATACAAAAATTCAGATTTGGCCAAACGTTACTTACCCCTTTTTATAATGAACAATTAGCAAAACAAAAGCAAGACAAAATGTGTTGCTGCTTCGCTGCAACCTGCTTCTTCTGCTTTGTTTGTGTTTCTCCTCCCCTGACTGGTACGCAAACAAGGGTATCGTTGGACATTGGAGTAGGTACACAACAAAGAAACGATCAGATTCGATAATCAGCGCGTTCGTCTTCCCGTTGTTACTCTTTATCCCGCACAGAAAATGTTTTTTCAGGTATTATTTTTTGTGTGTAGCAGAATTACACAAATACGGTTTTTTTTTTAATTTTTTTTATTGATTTGTGTGTAGCAAGATTGACTTCGTTGCTACAACACAGCGCAGCACACTTGCACGCACACACAAGAAAGTGTTTTTTTTTTTTTATTGTATGGCTGGCGCGACACAACGGCGACAGCTAGGGTTAAGGTTTTCGGCGTAGCTCACTCACGCACAAGCACAGAAGATGAGGTAAATACTATTTTCTTTTTATTTTGTATTATCCGTGCGTAACAGAATTATTGTTTCTGTTAACACCGCGCGCACTACCGCTTCTGTTTTTTTTTTTTTTGTTGTTGCTTTTAACTGAAATCTTGTTTTTAGTGAAACGGTTTCTTTTTTTCTTAAAGCACCGCAACATAAAGCACTAATTTTTCACCACGGTACATCCCGGTTGAGCCCCCAATTTGTAGGATTTCGTGGCCAGGGGTATGAATAAACCAAATACACCAAAGTCCTTTTTAAGATTAATTGTAATTGATATGACTTGTTACTTATTAATAATTATTTGTTAAAGAAGGGTTAGTCTGGCCAACCATTCACTTCAATGATCTATTCAAAACTAAACTAACTCACAACTGATGTTGGTAGTATCTCCTCTGGTAGGGACGCAGATTCCCTCGTAACATGGTCTTTCGTTTTGATCGTTGGTGTGTGTGTGTTGTAGTTTGTCTGGTCATTCGCAAGTTTTAGAATTAAGGTGTCGTGCTGGTCGTACTCAATCTCACATGTATGGAAAATGTAAATGTTCTTGGTCTCATATTGGTTCGAAAGCTTGAATTTATTCTGCACATCAACTCCTTATCAAATAGAGCTAACTCAATTTTAGGTTGGATTAAGAGAGAGTCACGGCAATTATGTTACAAAGCAGCTTTTTATAACATTTGTTCTTCCCATTCTTGAATATGGTTGCCAAGTTTGGTCACCCCATTTCGAGTGTCATATAACAAGATTGGAACGTGTTCAAAAAAGTTTCCTGCGATTTGCCTTGAGGGGCTTAGGTTGGGAAAATCATTACGAGCTCCCCGCATACATCAATAGACTTAAACTTATGGATTTGCCATCCCTTGTGAATATACGTTCCTATTTAAGTTTCTTTTTTGTTGTTAAATTAATAAATGGTAATATAGACTCTTTGAACCTTCTGTCTCCAATAAATTTTAATATTCCCCAAAAAAACTAAAGGTATCTGCCTATCTGCATAAATATCTCAAACTTTCGTACTAATTATGAACGATTTTCTTATTTAATATTCTTAATAATAGATGTAAAAATTTATTTGACCAATCATTAAATTTTTCATCTAAATTTCAGTCGAATTTTTATTCAACTATATAATTATTGTACTCTTGTTATAGAAATTTGTACTTATATTTAAAGCTAGTCTTTAACTATGTGAAATAAATAAATAAAAGGTGAGTGCCCTAAACTGTACCATTACTGAGCTTTTTTATAAGGGTTATATATTCATACATGCCAGCTACCGTTAATATTTGAGCTTTGAACAAAGTCCTTTAAGGGATTTCAAGATAATTTTATGTTCTACATATATATATACATTTTTTATAGTACTCTCCTGGTGGTAATTTTTCGTCTGGCCTGGTTGATTCAGAACTAACTCTAAATAGTGGAGACGAGAACATTTACCAATATTTTACCAGTATGTAAATATATACATTTTCTATAGTACTCTCATGGTGGTCATTTTTCGTCTGGCCATCTTCCTGGTTGATTCAGAACTAACTCTAAATAGTGGAGACGAGAACATTTACCAATATTTTACCAGTATTTAATACACTTTTGTTGTCTCTACTTATTCTATAGTCATACCAATTGGCGATTTCAGTGCGCCTCATTGCGATTTGATTCAGAACTAAAAAATTATGCTCCATGATAGTACTATAGGCAGTGTATATACAATGGCTCAACCGTTCAGGCAGTAGTCTTATATACATGCATTCAGCCAGATAGAACTTTGCCACAAACTGATATAAATTTAGTAATTATCGTAATGTCATTTTTGATTATTATCTCATTATCTTTTTTATCTAAATGAATGCACAACGCATATTATACCTAGTACCTACCTACAATCGCAGTAAAAATTGAAAAAAAAATAAATTAAAAACTTATAAATTTGGGAAGAAGGAATTAATAAGAATTAAATATAAACTGATTTTTTCAAATAATCATGATTTTACCTTTAAATAACGTACATCTTTTTGCATTCATCAAGAAACAAACAATAATGCACCTTTTTCGAACATAAAGTTGGCTTCATAGATTTTTACTTGCGCTTATAGGCAGATACTATAAGGCAAGTTATGGATTCGTGCAAAAAAATTCTAACAATCAAACATTACATTAAGATGATAGAGAAGTCAAAAAAATTGGGTCCGGAAATTCCGTCCGTCTGTCTGTCTGTCTGTTCGCACCACCACGGCCTAACCGGATAGGCCGATTTGCTTCAAACTTGGTATTAAGTATTTATTTAGTAGTATCTCGGGGGGTGTAAGATTAATGTTGTACAATAGAATGTAAGACTAATTGTACAGTCTGCCCTGTCATCTGGCAATGCTTCTTTTATATATTTACAAGTTCAATTCTTATGTATCATATTCATATTCACCACACAACTTATGTAAAAATAGTTAAGACGATGAGCACAGCGTTGACATGGCAGTCTGATATATAACTTAAGCTAATGAAGATGCATTTTAAACAAATAAAGAGAAAAAAGAGGAAATAAAATAAAACATGGTGTCAGATGTTAAAATACTTATAAAAAAAAAAAAAAAAAAAAAAAAAAAAAAAAAAAAAAAAAGATAAAGATAAAGACTAAGACAAAGTAAATTAAAAAGAAGTAAAAATAAAAAAAATGGCGGAACAATCTATTCGAGGCCCCAGTGAAATGAATTTTGATGAGCCGGCCAAAAACTGGCCCATGTGGAAACAAAAATTTGAAATTTTTCTGACAGCGGCAAATAAAAATGGTGAAGAAGAATCTTTGAAAGTAGCCCTTTTTCTTCACCATATAGGAGAGAGAAGCATTGAAATATTTAATGCACTTGCTCTTCCTGAAGGACAAAGAACTTTAGCAATAGTGATGACACGCTTTGAAAACTACTGTATTCAAAGGCGCAACACAGTAATGGAGACCTTCAAATTTGGTTCTATCACTCAGAAGACGGATCAATCATTCGTAGAATTTGAAACGGAAGTACGAAATCAGGCTAAATTTTGCGAATTCACATGCTCAGCTGAAGGTTGCGATCAATCGTATGTTGACCGAATGATTAAAGACAAAATTATTCTTGGATTAGAGAATAAAAAATTGCGGTCGAAGCTCCTGGAGTCAAGTCAAGATACCCTTGAGCAAATAATAGAAAAGTGTAAAATTGCTGAGTTATCCGAAACAAATAAAAAAATACTCAACACAGAAGACGTCATCAAGGTTGAAACTATAAAAAGTTCTACAATGGATAAAGTTAAGCAGCCATATATGAATCGGCAGAAGAATATACAAACATGTGAGCGATGTGGAATGACGTCATCTGGACAACATGAAAGATTCTGTCCAGCATTGGTGGAAGGGAGAAGATGCAGAACATGTCATAAGCCTGGGCACTTTGCAGTTATGTGCAGGAAAAAGTACAGTGGCAGAAGATTGAATAGCAGCAATTATGTACAAGCAGTTGGAGCAGAGGAACGAGAACAAAGAGGTGAATCAGTTAGATCGACTCAATCAGCAGATCAACAACGGGGCATACAATCAGTTAATATTATAATGACGCATTAGGTAAATTAGATTTAAAAAATAATAATTTTTATAGTGTTAGAAATCTAAAACTAATCAAAAATTCTCATTTTGCTCAAATTTATAACTGTAGACGTATGAGGCCGGTCGGTTGGTATGAAGAAATATTTTTTAACAATGTTAAAGTCAATTTCAAATTGGATACGGGTGCTGATGTCAGTTGCTTGCCCATTAAATACATTGCAGAAATGAATTACCTGAATTTAATTGAAAAATCAAATAAGAAGTTGTTTGCTTATAATGGTAATAAAATAAACTCTCTTGGAAAGATAACTTTGCCTTGCGTTGTAAATTTAACAGGACATATTAAGCCTATAGAAATGGAGGTAGTTGACAACAAATTTGATGCCATTCTGGGTCGTGCTGAATGTGAAGCATTGAACCTAATCAAGAGAATTCAAACAGTACAGATTAGTCATATGACTGAGCTACCCTCCTCTAGGGATTCTTTTACAAATAACTTTAGTGATCTTTTTGATGGCCTTGGCTGTATTCCAGGCAAATGTTGTATCCAGTTAAAGGAAGGATCTGACCGGTAGTTAACTACAAGAAAAAAATACCTTTCAGTCTTCATGAACGACTTAAAACTCAGTTAGATATACTAGTAAGTGATAGAGTAATTAGTCAAGTGGACTATCCAACCGATTGGGTAAATAACCTGCAAATTGTAGAAAAGTCAGATGGCTCTCTTGTGCCTAGATCCGCGTCCATTGAATGCATGCATTCGCCGTCCACATTTTTCAATTCCAACTGCAGAGTCTATTACTAGCCGCTTGTCAGACAAATCAGTGTTTACTGTTATAGATTTAAAAAATGGATTCTGGCAGCTAGAATTGGACGATGAGAGTTCTAATTTGACTACTTTTATAACACCTTTTGGTCGATACAGGTGGCACAGATTGCCATTTGGAATAAGCAGTGCCCCAGAGTTGTTTATGAAAAAAATGGTGCAGTTGTTTGGTGATATTCCGGCAGTGGAAATATACTTTGATGATTTGTTTATTTCTGGTAGGGACTATGTCGAACATGATCAAACACTTAATAAGGTTATTAAACGGGCAAGGACTAATAATGTTAAATTTAATATAAATAAAATACAGTATAGGCAGAGAGAAGTCAAGTTTATGGGTCAGTCTATTTCTAAAGGCAGTATAAAGCCAAATGATAAGTACTTATTGGCCATGAAAGAACTACCAGTACCCGAAGACAAAAAAGGTGTTATGAGATTGTTAGGAGTTTGTAAATATCTTGCCAAATACATACCAAATCTTTCAATTGTAACATCAAAATTGAGAGAACTTACCAAATTAGGTGCAAAATGGGAATGGACCGAAGAACATCAAAATGAATTTAATAACTTAAAGAATAGATTTACCCAGGCACCAGTTTTGCGTATGTTCGATCCGAAAGAACCTCTTGTCATTCAGGCTGATGCTTCCAAAGACGGAGTAGGTTGTGTTTTGTTGCAGGCTGGGCAACCAATAGCGTTTGCTTCACGAAGCTTGTCGACAGGTGAGCAAAAATGGGCCCAAATTGAAAAGGAGCTCCTGGCTATAGTTGTAGCTTGTGAGAAGTTTCATTTCAATGTTTATGGTCGTGAGGTAGAGGTTCATTCGGATCACAAACCACTTGAAACTCTAGTAAAGAGGGAACTAGATAAAGTTACAGTTAGATTACAACGCATGTTTATGTTTTTGTTAAAATATCCAAGTCTTAAAATAAAATATGTTCCCGGAACTCAATTAATATTGGCAGATTGCCTTTCACGGGCGTATTTAAAAGCAGCGGAAGAAGAACAAACAAGACTTAATTATGTTGTACATAGCCTTGTTAGTGAAGTTTGTATGTCTGAGAGAAACAAGTTTAAGTATCAGGTAGCTACCAGGGAGGATCAATGTCTTAGTAAGATTATTGAATATCATGCAAATAAGTGGCCAGATTACAAAAAACTTAGTTTAGATTGTAAAAAATATCACAAATTAAAAGACACATTAAGTGTTAATGATGATCTTTTATTTTTTGGAGATAAATTGGTTGTACCATTGAGGCTTAAAGATCAGGTCATTAAAATGTTGCATGACTCACATTTAGGCATAGAAAAAACACGAATGCGTGCACGGAGACTGTTTTACTGGCCAGGTATGTAGAAAGATATAGAAGAAAGTATTCAAAGATGTCGGATTTGCGAAAAATTTAGATATAATAATCCAAAAGAGCCACTTAAACAGCATGAATCTCCAGAGTTTGCATGGGAAAAAATTTCAATGGATATATTTGAACATGGAGGGAAATCGTATTTGAGTGTATTTGACGCGTATTCCAATTGGTTGTGTGTTGAAAAGCTTCAAGATAAATCAATTGATCATATTATAAATAAAATCACAACTCAAATAGATTTTTACTTGCGCTTATAGGCAGATACTATAAGGCAAGTTATGGATTCGTGCAAAAAAATTCTAACAATCAAACATTACATTAAGATGATAGAGAAGTCAAAAAAATTGGGTCCGGAAATTCCGTCCGTCTGTCTGTCTGTCTGTTCGCACCACCACGGCCTAACCGGATAGGCCGATTTGCTTCAAACTTGGTATTAAGTATTTATTTAGTAGTATCTCGGGGGTGTAAGATTAATGTTGTACAATAGAATGTTAGACTAATTGTACAGTCTGCCCTGTCATCTGGCAATGCTTCTTTTATATATTTACAAGTTCAATTCTTATGTATCATATTCATATTCACCACACAACTTATGTAAAAATAGTTAAGACGATGAGCACAGCGTTGACATGGCAGTCTGATATATAACTTAAGCTAATGAAGATGCATTTTAAACAAATAAAGAGAAAAAAGAGGAAATAAAATAAAACATGGTGTCAGATGTTAAAATACTTATAGAAATTAAAAAGTTTAAAAAAAAAAAAAAAAAAAAAAAAAAAAAAAAGATAAAGACTAAGACAAAGTAAATTAAAAAGAAGTAAAAATAAAAAAATGGCGGAACAATCTATTCGAGGCCCCAGTGAAATGAATTTTGATGAGCCGGCCAAAAACTGGCCCATGTGGAAACAAAAATTTGAAATTTTTCTGACAGCGGCAAATAAAAATGGTGAAGAAGAATCTTTGAAAGTAGCCCTTTTTCTTCACCATATAGGAGAGAGAGGCATTGAAATATTTAATGCACTTGCTCTTCCTGAAGGACAAAGAACTTTAGCAATAGTGATGACACGCTTTGAAAACTACTGTATTCAAAGGTGCAACACAGTAATGGAGACCTTCAAATTTGGTTCTATCACTCAGAAGACGGATCAATCATTCGTAGAATTTGAAACGGAAGTACGAAATCAGGCTAAATTTTGCGAATTCACATGCTCAGCTGAAGGTTGCGATCAATCGTATGTTGACCGAATGATTAAAGACAAAATTATTCTTGGATTAGAGAATAAAAAATTGCGGTCGAAGCTCCTGGAGTCAAGTCAAGATACCCTTGAGCAAATAATAGAAAAGTGTAAAATTGCTGAGTTATCCGAAACAAATAAAAAAATACTCAACACAGAAGACGTCATCAAGGTTGAAACCATAAAAAGTTCTACAATGGATAAAGTTAAGCAGCCATATATGAATCGGCAGAAGAATATACAAACATGTGAGCGATGTGGAATGACGTCATCTGGACAACATGAAAGATTCTGTCCAGCATTGGTGGAAGGGAGAAGATGCAGAACATGTCATAAGCCTGGGCACTTTGCAGTTATGTGCAGGAAAAAGTACAGTGGCAGAAGATTGAATAGCAGCAATTATGTACAAGCAGTTGGAGCAGAGGAACGAGAACAAAGAGGTGAATCAGTTAGATCGACTCAATCAGCAGATCAACAACGGGGCATACAATCAGTTAATATTGATAGGCAATATTATGATGACGCATTAGGTAAATTAGATTTAAAAAATAATAATTTTTATAGTTTTAGAAATCTAAAACTAATCAAAAATTCTCATTTTGCTCAAATTTATAACTGTAGACGTATGAGGCCGGTCGGTTGGTATGAAGAAATATTTTTTAACAATGTTAAAGTCAATTTCAAATTGGATACGGGTGCTGATGTCAGTTGCTTGCCCATTAAATACATTGCAGAAATGAATTACCTGAATTTAATTGAAAAATCAAATAAGAAGTTGTTTGCTTATAATGGTAATAAAATAAACTCTCTTGGAAAGATAACTTTGCCTTGCGTTGTAAATTTAACAGGACATATTAAGCCTATAGAAATGGAGGTAGTTGACAACAAATTTGATGCCATTCTGGGTCGTGCTGAATGTGAAGCATTGAACCTAATCAAGAGAATTCAAACAGTACAGATTAGTCATATGACTGAGCTACCCTCCTCTAGGGATTCTTTTACAAATAACTTTAGTGATCTTTTTGATGGCCTTGGCTGTATTCCAGGCAAATGTTGTATCCAGTTAAAGGAAGGATCTGACCAGTAGTTAACTACAAGAAAAAAATACCTTTCAGTCTTCATGAACGACTTAAAACTCAGTTAGATATACTAGTAAGTGATAGAGTAATTAGTCAAGTGGACTATCCAACCGATTGGGTAAATAACCTGCAAATTGTAGAAAAGTCAGATGGCTCTCTGCGCTTGTGCCTAGATACGCGTCCATTGAATGCATGCATTCGCCGTCCACATTTTTCAATTCCAACTGCAGAGTCTATTACTAGCCGCTTGTCAGACAAATCAGTGTTTACTGTTATAGATTTAAAAAATGGATTCTGGCAGCTAGAATTGGACGATGAGAGTTCTAATTTGACTACTTTTATAACACCTTTTGGTCGATACAGGTGGCACAGATTGCCATTTGGAATAAGCAGTGCCCCAGAGTTGTTTATGAAAAAAATGGTGCAGTTGTTTGGTGATATTCCGGCAGTGGAAATATACTTTGATGATTTGTTTATTTCTGGTAGGGACTATGTCGAACATGATCAAACACTTAATAAGGTTATTAAACGGGCAAGGACTAATAATGTTAAATTTAATATAAATAAAATACAGTATAGGCAGAGAGAAGTCAAGTTTATGGGTCAGTCTATTTCTAAAGGCAGTATAAAGCCAAATGATAAGTACTTATTGGCCATGAAAGAACTACCAGTACCCGAAGACAAAAAAGGTGTTATGAGATTGTTAGGAGTTTGTAAATATCTTGCCAAATACATACCAAATCTTTCAATTGTAACATCAAAATTGAGAGAACTTACCAAATTAGGTGCAAAATGGGAATGGACCGAAGAACATCAAAATGAATTTAATAACTTAAAGAATAGATTTACCCAGGCACCAGTTTTGCGTATGTTCGATCCGAAAGAACCTCTTGTCATTCAGGCTGATGCTTCCAAAGACGGAGTAGGTTGTGTTTTGTTGCAGGCTGGGCAACCAATAGCGTTTGCTTCACGAAGCTTGTCGACAGGTGAGCAAAAATGGGCCCAAATTGAAAAGGAGCTCCTGGCTATAGTTGTAGCTTGTGAGAAGTTTCATTTCAATGTTTATGGTCGTGAGGTAGAGGTTCATTCGGATCACAAACCACTTGAAACTCTAGTAAAGAGGGAACTAGATAAAGTTACAGTTAGATTACAACGCATGTTTATGTTTTTGTTAAAATATCCAAGTCTTAAAATAAAATATGTTCCCGGAACTCAATTAATATTGGCAGATTGCCTTTCACGGGCGTATTTAAAAGCAGCGGAAGAAGAACAAACAAGACTTAATTATGTTGTACATAGCCTTGTTAGTGAAGTTTGTATGTCTGAGAGAAACAAGTTTAAGTATCAGGTAGCTACCAGGGAGGATCAATGTCTTAGTAAGATTATTGAATATCATGCAAATAAGTGGCCAGATTACAAAAAACTTAGTTTAGATTGTAAAAAATATCACAAATTAAAAGACACATTAAGTGTTAATGATGATCTTTTATTTTTTGGAGATAAATTGGTTGTACCATTGAGGCTTAAAGATCAGGTCATTAAAATGTTGCATGAGTCACATTTAGGCATAGAAAAAACACGAATGCGTGCACGGAGACTGTTTTACTGGCCAGGTATGTCCAAAGATATAGAAGAAAGTATTCAAAGATGTCGGATTTGCGAAAAATTTAGATATAATAATCCAAAAGAGCCACTTAAACAGCATGAATCTCCAGAGTTTGCATGGGAAAAAATTTCAATGGATATATTTGAACATGGAGGGAAATCGTATTTGAGTGTATTTGACGCGTATTCCAATTGGTTGTGTGTTGAAAAGCTTCAAGATAAATCAATTGATCATATTATAAATAAAATCACAACTCAAATATTTGCTAAATTTGGTGTTCCATTCGTAATCCGATCAGACAACAATCCATTTAACAGCCGTAGGTTCAAGGAATTTGCGGAAGAATTCAATATTAGACTTGTGTTCTCCAGCCCACGTTATCCCCAGAGTAATGGCTTAGCAGAAAAAGGGGTAGCGATTGCTAAACGAATTTTAAAAAAATACTTTGAGGAGGGTAAGGAAAAAGATTTTCAGTATCGAATACTAGAATATAATGCTACTCCATTGGCAAATATGTTGCTGTCACCTGCGCAGCTTTTTATGGGTAGAGAAATAAAAACAAAAATTCCTACAACTACAAATAATTTAAAGCCACATAATATAAACTCTAAAGAAGTTTTAGAACGCATTGACAGGAAAAAGTACCTTCAAGCTGAGTATTACAACAGAAATTCAAAACCTCTATCCAATTTGAATGAGAATGATAAAATTATGTTTAAAAAAAATGAAAAAGATTGGTTGTATGGAACTATTTCTAAAAAAGTAAATGAAAGGTCGTATATAGTTCGTGATAATGAAGATAATAAGTTTAGAAGAAACAGACGCCACATTAGATGTTCACTTAACAAAGCTCCTTCAAACTTATTAGATGAAGATATCTGTATCGACAACGGCAATAATAATTGTAACGAAAACATTGAAATGGGTTGTTCTTCTGAAAATAAAGATATGGAAGGAAGTCCATCTAGTGAAAATGCTGTCGATGTCGAAATAGATGTAACCGGTCGGCCAAACAATATTGTAACAAGGTCAGGAAGAGTTGTAAGAGCACCGGAGCGCTATGGCTACTAGGTGTTTTTTTATCAAAAGTATCTAAATTAAAATATATTCATTTATTAATCAATTAAAAAAAAAAAAAAAAAAAAAAAAAAAAAAAAAAAAATTGCATGTAAGATTAATGTTGTACAATAGAATGTAAGACTAATTGTACAGTCTGCCCTGTCATCTGGCAATGCTTCTTTTATATATTTACAAGTTCAATTCTTATGTATCATATTCATATTCACCACACAACTTATGTAAAAATAGTTAAGACGATGAGCACAGCGTTGACATGGCAGTCTGATATATAACTTAAGCTAATGAAGATGCATTTTAAACAAATAAGGAGAAAAAAGAGGAAATAAAATAAAACAGGGGGTGTTTATTAATTTTTGATCTAAACTTGTTTGTATAAACACAAGAGAAGATGGACTGGAAGCGTTATTAAAAGGGATTGAATTGAGATTAAATAAAAAGTGTTGAATTATAAAAACGTATTTGAATTATGAATAAGTGCCCACCGGATACTCCATCATGCATTTCTCGGAGGATCTCTTCTTCTTTCGATCGTGGAACCATAAGCTCCATTTAAAAGGATCTTCCATCCCGCATATCATTTTCTCCGCAAAATACTATCTTCCAAATGGAGAGAGTCCCACTACGCCCAGTATGCCTTTTAAGTAGAACTTCTGTCGGAGATGTTTCTCGTGTTTGGTTTCTCCATATATTCCTTCCATGCAAGGATTGGCTCAATATCAAGGCTTTGTTTTTGTGCATTACGAAGTTTTTTGGACCTCCAACCCTCCACAGGTTCGGCTCTTAATCTCTGGACAGAAATACCTTCGTCCTTTTCCTCTTTTTGCGCACAACGTTTGCAACTGGGTTGACATGGTCTGCGGGAAAGCGCGTCCGCATTGCAGTGCAGTCTTCCTTTAGTATGCTGTACTTCGAAGTCGGAAGTCTGCAATCGTTCGATTCATCTTGCTTCTTGTTCCTCAGGATTTTTGAACTGTAGCAAACATTTCTCTCTGGTTGCGAAAGAAGTTTGCTGAAAAAGCTACCACATTCTCCTGCCCATCGTGTATCTGTACCAGAACTGCTCCAATACCCACGTTACTAGCACCCGCGTCCATAATAAATGTCTTCCCAGGGGTAGGGTAAGCTAGTATTGGTGCCTTACAAAGTCGCTGTTTTAGATGTTGAAAGCTTCTTTTGCACCCACCTGACCATTTAAATTGTCTACCCTTCTCAGTTAGCTGGTGCAGACACTGCGATTCCGGCAAAATCTTTCACAATCCTGCTGTAATATATGGCGAGACCGAGAAAGTTCCTCAGCTGGTGTTTGTCTGCGGGATCTGGCCAGTTTTTCACGGCTACGATTTTCTCCCGGTCAGTTCTTACTCCATTTGATGATATCACATGTCCCAAGTATTTCACCTCAGCTTTGAACAGAGCACATTTCTTTGGATTTAGTTTCAAATGTGCTGTTCGAAGTCGTGTAAACACTTCCCTCAAGTGTTCGCGATGTTCAGCGAACGTCTTTCCCACAACGATGACGTCATCCAAGTACACCAGGCAGGTTTTCCATTTTAGACCCTGTAACACACGTTCCATTAAACGCTCAAAGGTGGCTGGAGTATTACACATGCCAAATGGCATAACGGTTAACTGCCATAGTCCATTTCCCGGTATGAAAGCGGTCTTTTCTTTGTCTTCTGGATGGATTCTCACCTGCCAGTAACCACTTTACGGATCGAGGGTGGAAAACCATTTTGCTCCAGAAAGGGTATCCAAGGTGTCATCTATTCGAGGCAAGGGGTAGCTGTCCTTCTTGGTGATATCGTTGAGCCTCCGGAAATCCATGCAGAATCGAGTGCTGCCGTCCTTCTTTTTCACTAGTACAACGGGTGATGCCCACGGACTTTTTGAGTTTTCGATTAAACCGTCTTTTCCATGGTCGATATCATCTCATCGACTTCCACCTGTTTTGCCAATGGAAGTCTTCTAGCAGGTTGTCAGATCAGTCCGCTTTCGCCGGTGTCTATGCGGTTCTGTACAAGGTGTGTTCGACCATAGTCTCCGTCATGCGATGCAAATATACCAGCAAACTCGCCAATGAGACTTTCGGCTATGGTTATCTGCTCCTGATTTAGCTCAGAATTCCTTAGAAAAACATTACATACCTCGGCCAATTTCGTTGCAGAAACAGGGCTCGCAGAGTCACTCCCAGATGTTGTCGATATGGCTGCAGTGTTTGTTCGGATTCATCAGCCTCACCGCGCCATGTTTTTCTTTGGTTCTACTAAAATTTTTCCTATGATGTAGCTTCGTAAATCCTCTTTATCATCTGCTTCAATGAAATAGAATCAGTGGTTCCCAGGATCACCCTCAAAACGCGTCTAAAGAACTGTCTCTGAAGATGGTGGTAGGACTTCATCTCTGCTTATAACCGCCCGAAGATTCAGAGTTTTCTCGTTTCCGTAAACCATAGAGATCTCGATACCTTAACACTTGCATTCGAAGGTCTATGATTACCTCATGTGCCTTCATGAAATAAACTGCTATGATGCATTCGTCGCATATGTCGGCTACCAAGAATGCATGTGAGAAGGTCAACCCTGCCAATTGTATCTTTAGAAATACCTCCCTGTATACTTATGCTGCTTCTCCGGTAGCTGTTTTCAGAGTGTAGCAGCTGGTGTTATGTAGCCAGGTCGTCTGAACAAGGACCCTTCTGATTATGGAGGCTGTGGCACCCGTGTTTATAGTGGCCACACATTTTCTGTTTCGATGACGGTCTCCACAGTCAAGCTCTTGCTCGCGTGTAGTTTGCGAAACTTGGATGATGGTCCTGGGGGCGTCAATTCCATCAACCAACTTCAGCCCTCGAATTTTGTTCTTAGGCGTTTCCCGCCTGCTATTGATCAGAAGCTTGTTCAGCAGTGTGAGTGTTATTCCTGCCAGATGTTTCGTCATTCTGCCTCCTCCTTACGCAATGTGGGCAGCTTACCTGTCTATGTGGATATATGCATTGTCGCTGTAGGTGTCCTAGCTTGTTGCGATTTTTGTCTTTCAATGTCGACGCGTTGACATGAGCACTCCAGCGTAGCCACTTCCCTGACGCGATAGTTACCTTGCGAAACTTGGTCTGCTGATTCCACTGTCACTGCTAAAGGCTCAGCGAGCGTTTTCTTACCTGCCATTTTTACAGCCATTGTTAGTTTTCCATCTTCAATGGTATTAGTGAACACATCGGTCGCCAGCTCATTTATGATTTCTTTGCTGGTATTGGGATAAGACAAATTCGCCAAGCGCTCGATGTCAGCTTGCAAATGTTGTACCGTTTCACCTCTTGCCCGGACCCATCGGCGCAACTGGACACGGTAAACTTGCTGCATGTGGTCGTGGCTCAACCTCATCTCAATTGTCTTGACCTATAGCATCATAATCATGATGTTTGTCTTCAGGAATGATCTGTAGCAATTCGGCAGCTGTTCCTCTGAGCGCGAGCGTAAGAGCAATTGATTTGTCTTCGTTGTCCCAGTGTTTCGTCAATGCGGCAGCTTCGAACTGCCTCTTATAAATTGGCCATGATGTTTGACCATTGAAGACAGGGGGCTGTATTTCTTTTCGTCGAGGACCTTCGCTCGAATATTCCCGAAGTTTCTGCTTCCTCAGAGAATCAACCTCCTTAGCCAGATGTTCGTACACTTTCTACCTGCTTTCCAAACTTTTCTTCTAAGCTTTCTATTTTGGCTTCAAATTTCTGATCTACTATTTGAAGTCTTTCGCTTGGTTGCTTCTGGAGAGTTTCCAGCGAATTCTTTTGTTCGTCGAATCTTCTTTCGAAAACGTTCCTTTGGTCGCTTAGCTGCTTCTGGAAAACTTCTAACGAATTCTTTTGCTCATCCTTTTGTTCTTCGAGAAAGTTCTTCTGTTCGCTTAGTTGCTTCTATAGCATTTCTGACGAATTCTTTTGTTCTTTCGAGGAACATCGAATTTAAACAAAAGCAACTTTATGAAAGCAGGCATTTCATCGGCTGCACTTACTGTGCTCTCTCTCCCTTGTTCTACAACATCGAACAACATGGTATCGGGGTCTCCACCATCCTGAGTGGTAGCATTCTGAAGTCGAAACAATAGTTCCTTTTTCAGCCCCGAAGTTTAAAGATTTCTTTTTACTAATTCTTCTTACAACTCAGCTGTTGTCAATTGTTCTAATTTGCGACTCATTTTATATTACCGAACTACAATTTTCGCGACACAGTCAGTTTTATTTTAATATCTCTTCTTGAAAAATCTTTTTTTAAACACTATTTTAACAAAAATATTCGCTATTCCAAATTTTAAATATCTCTTCTGGAAAAATCTTTTTTTAAACACGATTTTAACAAAAATATTCGCTATTCACAGTTTAATAGCACAATCAGTTTAATAGTTTCTGGAAAATTCCACTTTCACAATTATATGAGTCACCGAAACTGTTTTAGAAAATGTCACTATGGAATTTTCTAGCACTTTACTGAGTTTACACCCAATTTCTGGCACCAATGTGATATTTTGGTCTGGGGTTTGACAAATAAAACTCAATCAAAATTCTAAAATAATACAACAAATCTCTTTATTTTATGAAACACAACGTCTTTCAGTTTAAATAACACCAAATTACACTTATTTCACTTATTCACAATTCAAATACGTTTTTATAATTCAACACTTTTTATTTAATCTCAATTCAATCACTGTTTACTAACGCTTCCAGTTGTTAACAATTCCACTTTTAAAAATGAACTGAACTTTCAATGCCATTTACTCTTGTATTTATACAAATTTACAAGCTTCTGGAAGCTTCCGTCTGGTTCTGGCACATTCTAAGCTTTCGGTACTAATTCGAGTCTCGAATAAGTATTTCAGGTTCGATTTAGTACTCAGTCAAAACATATTGCAAATATGTATCATACTTTTAGGGGCATGGTTGTTGTACACAATAAAAGTTGGTAGTTGTACACAATGAATCCCACAGATGTCGTTAATTTATAAACAAAATGTATTCTCCGAATATCTAATCATTTGTTGCCACAGTATTATTTTGAAATTTTGATTGAGTTTTATTTGTCCAACCCCAGACCAAAACTTCACAATACCTACATATGTATTAAAAAAAAAATGTGATGCTTTGTGCTTATATTTTCAACCTGCTTCGAATTGTTTTCTTTAATATATTTTTCCCTTGTACTGCACTGCAACTACAAGATACACGACGCGACGCTTATCCGTAAATTCGATTGTATTGTAACAAAAAACAAAAACAATTTCGGTCAGCTACAAAAAAATCCTCCACATAGACGCACTTTTTGGCTTCAATAAAAACGAACCAAGAACTGGTTTATTTTGTTAATTTGTCTTACTTCATTCTCTGCAGCATGTTTTGTATCTTGTAAACACTTTAAATACAAAATATTGAAATTCACAACACAAAAAATGTGAGACATATGCTGTTTCAGGTTGGGGTATGGAATGCACCATCTACTAGTAATGTGTCTATGGTAATAATTAGAACCGAAAGCTTATAGATTGTGTCAGAACCAGACAGAACCATCTAGATGTCTTACAAATGTATATAAATACCAGGAATAAATGGTATGGAGTTCAGTTGATTTTTAAACGTGAAATTGTTAACAACCGGAAGTGACAGTAGTAAGTGATTTAATTGAGATTTAATGAGAGTGTTGAAGTAAAAGAATATTTTGAATTGTAAATAAATGAAATAAGTGAAAACGTTCTTTATTTAACAAGAAGACTTTGTGTTAAAATAAAATAAAGAGATTTTTTGTGCTATTTTGAAAGTGTGATAGAGTTTTATTTATAGACCAAAATACAACATTGGTGCAGAAATTGGGGATAAAACTCAGTAAAGTTCGAGAAAATTCCAAAGGGAAATTTTCTAAAGCAGTGTTTTGCATTATAAATAGTTTTTTGTGACTGAAAAATAACAGAGATATTGTGTGTAAACAGTGACTTGTCAAATTCTGAAAGTGAAATTTTCTACAAACATTGTAACTGATTGTGCTATAAAATTGTGAATAGCGAATATTATAGTGCGTGAAAAGTTATTTTTATTCCTTGTGCAATGTCTCTCAACTCAACACTCGTGCAATGTATCTGAATCAACATTCGGCTTTCCGACTGCATTCATTGTCCCGATGAACAGCACCACTCAAACTCAATTTCTGCACTTACACAGTCCATTCAAGAACATCATCCATACCACACAAGATTATCACACAGACCTCAAAGCATCCCGCAGACTATACGAATTCCACACAGCAACCTCAGCACACCTCGCAGTCAAACTCCCCACAGGTTGCACCCACATAGTTGTGTTAGGCTGCGTTTCATATCTTAATATCGCTCCATTGTATATACATTGCCTATAGTACAATGATGAGGCGAGAAAAAATCTTTTTACCTAGAGCCGCTTGGAGTGTTAGTGTAGGCACATTTTATTTGAGTGAGAGAATTAAGAGCATGTTTTTAGTGTTATGCTTTGTGCTTAGTTTCCTGCGTGGTTTCGCTTAGCTGAGGCGAATAGTTTTTTGTAAGGATTTATACACGATCCAACATTTTCATTGTTTACGTTTTTTTTATATGGAATATGTAATAATATCACGTTTAAGATGGCTAGGTCATGTAGAGCGAATGGACAACAATGCTCCGGCTCGCAGGATCTTCGATTCCATCCCAGAGGGTAGACGCAGTCAAGGAAGACCTCGCCTTAGGTGGCGCGCTCAGGTGGAGGACGACCTCAACCAACTTGGAGTGCAAAACTGGAGGCAGCTAGCCAAAGACCGAGTTGGCTGGAGAGGCATGTTGGTTGAGGCCCAGGTTCGTCCCGAACTGTAGCGCCACCTAAGTAAGTAAGTAAGTATGTAATATGAGAACTGGTTCTTACATAAGTATTTATACATGACGTACGCATTGACCAGTCTTTTGATTTGAGTTTTTTTAGGATTTTCAAGTTTTGTACGAGCACTACCTACATACATATTTGTCATATTTGTACATACATATATACATCATTGACCAGACTTGATTCGAATTCTTTAGGATTTTCAATTTTTTTTACTATTATGAAGGTTGTCGTCTTCAAATAATGTACACATTCATTCTTGAAATTTAAACACAAACTTACTTCTTGCTGTAGATATTTATCCAAAGATACAAACGTCCTTGCAGTGGATGGATTTTAGTTTTGAATTTTGCTTTCCATACGTATACATATAGGTACATACATTTGTATATGTAGGTACCTATCTGAATGAACTATGTACAGAAATTCAATCAAAAATTGTTTGTTAATTGATTTATATTATTATTGATTGATTATATATTGTTGATTTATAGTAACAAAGATCTTTTATTTGCTTACATATAATAGGTACTAGTTGACATACCCAGCTTAGCTCGCGGGAAAGAAATTTATAGTTCAACCAAAATATTTCTTTGAACTAATCTTCTATAGAATTGCTAAAAATACCACGGGTTTTTTTACATTTGTTATAACTTATTGTTTAATTTTTACTTGCAATTATAGGTAGGTAGGTACTTAGTACAAGTTATGCATTCGTGCAGAAAAAAAATTTGAGATAACAATCAAATATTACATTACGATGATAGAGAAACATATTTGAGTCACTGGCCGTCTACTAAATGGTTTTGCCAGTCGTCTTTAAATTTGGAATATTAGTTTATTTAGCTGAAATATTTACGGTACTTGCGATAGGTATAACCTTCAAGTAAAAGCTTATTTTTGTCAAAAACAGCTCCAAGAATTTTTTATGTAAAAAATCAATGCATTCAATTTTGGTTAAAAAAAAATATTTGACGGTGGGCTAAAGCTGGTACCACCCATAGGAGTTTTTTTTTGGCATCGACTTTCCTGAGAACTGGTTAGGTAACCGATTACATCCAAAATTGATATTCAGGAAAATGTAAGTAGCCTAAGTAATCTTACACTAAAATATATTTATATATATTTAAAAATAACGGCAACATTTAAAATAGTGTGCTATACCTTTTTTAAAGCCAAAAGTCTGTTCTATCATATTATTTTTTAAACCTTTAAATATCTACAGAAAAAATTGAAAAAACTTAGGTATTTCAAACTCTGAATTTCAGAAAAAAATAAATAAATAAAAGGCACGACTGGGTCGCACGTACTTTTTTTTTTATAATTAACGCGCGCACAAGGGATTATGTGTTTCCCTTTTAATGTAGAACACACTGCGCGGGCATTACGAAGATAGGGAGGGGAGAGATAGGAGGTGCCGATTAACATTGGTTTTGAATGTTTGCAGATCAAAATGGCAAGGGAAAATCCCGCCGGGTAAACTATTCCAAATTCGTGTCGTTCGGCTAAAAAAAGAATCCCTATATTTCACGGTACGTCCGAAATTAGGCTCAAGGGTGAACTAATGAACATTCCTTGCGAGACGAGTATTACGGGAGAAACTTTTAAGGGGAGGAATGTAACTGGCTACTTCGAGTGAACATTTTTTGTAAAAGAAACGATAAAATAAGGAAAGACATGAAACATTGCGTCGGTGTTCGAGTGGGGCAATTGTTTCAGCGGCAGTTCTATTACCTATCAATCTTAACGCTCGATTTTGTATTCTATCAAGCAGGTGAAGCGATGTTTGCGAAGCACCTGCCCAGAGGTGGGAGTAATACTCGAGTTTAGGGCGTATAAACGCTTTATAAATTGTAGCCAGATCAGATGGGGAATTATCGAACGAATATGAAAAGCTGAGGGTAGATTCGTCAGCAAAACAGTTAAGTGGATTAGAAGTAACAGACAGAAGATGATTTATAAAAATGAGGAAAAGAGTCGGAGACAGAACAGAGCCCTGGGGCACACCAGCATTTATTTTATGGGAATCAGACTTGAATCCGTCCAATACAACTTGTATTGAACGGTCCAGGAGATAGCTTCTAATCCAACGAACAAGAGTATTATCGATCCCAAAAGCACGCATTTTCGATAAGAGAGCTTCATGCCAAACTCTATCAAATGCCTTGGAAATATCAAGAGCAATAATCTTACTTTCACCAAAGCGATGTAAGGATTTGTTCCACTGTTCGGTGAGATATGCCATCAGATCACCAGTGGAACGGTGGCTGCGGAAGCCGTACTGATGGTCATGGAGAAGCTTTCGATCTTCGAGATATTCCTTAAGCTGACGGTTAATCAGTGTTTCCATGACCTTAGAAAGAAGGGATGTCAGTGCTATGGGTCGGTAGGAGGAGGGGGAGGATGGGTCACCTTTCTTAGGGACAGGCTGGACAAATGCTGTTTTCCATCTTCTAGGAAAGATTCCAGAAGAGTAGGAGCGATGGAAAAGCTTACGCAGTGGCTTTGCCAGTGTGGAAGAACACCTCTTCAGAAGAATCGGGGGTATACCATCTGGGCCAGCAGATTTGTGTATATCGAGATCTTTGAGAACTCTTGCTACTGTACGAGTGCGGAAAAAAATTTGTCCCATGGAAAAATTTACATTCTCAAGTACAGGAGGGGCAACGTTGCTTTGAGGCAGCGTGAAGCTGGCAGCGAAATGGGCGGCGAGCAAGTTTGCCTTCTCTGAAGAGTAAACAATTGGTTTGTTATTGTCGATGAGCGTTGGAACCGAAGATGTCGAGGAGTTTTTTATATTTTTTACAAATGACCAAAAATTTTTACTGCCTTTGGGACACTGCAGAATTTTTTGCCGTAATTTTTGGTCATGCAAAAATTTGGTTCTTTCTATAACGGAGTTGCATGAGTTCCTTGCTTGTTTGTGCTTTTTCCGATTTTCCTCTGTAGGGTTGGCTTTATAAGATCAGAAACTTACTTCTTTGAGCCTGATAGCTTCTTTACACTCAGAATTAAACCAAGACTTTTCTTTAGGTTTGATGCTTTTTACTCTGTTAGGAATAAAAGCACGCATCCCTAGAAGAATCACATTTGTGATCATATCATCAATGTCACTATCGAGGAAGCATAGTGACTAGTTAAAGTTTCGGAAAAAAATATTCAGGCCGTCCCAGTTGGCTTTTCTTTTTCTTTAACTGGATGGGTGGAGGATGAGAAATTAGCTGAAATGACACATTGGTCTGAAGTGCCAAATGGAGAAGTTACACTAATGGTATATTTATCAGGGTGAGAAGTAAGAAACAAGTCAAGAGTATGGGCGGCTTGCCCAGCAACATCCGGTATACGCGTTGGCACATCGATCAGTTGGGTAAGGTGATGTAACCCGGCAAAGAGCTCGACATACCTTCCTACGGGTGTTGTCTGACCAGAATAGCGGAGCCAATTGGAATTGTGTACATTGAAATCGCCCGCAATAACGATTTCAGTGCGAGGACAAAGGGAAACAATTTTCGAGATAGAATCAGACAGCGCATCAAACTCGTTACAAGTCGAATTGCTGTCGAGATTTGGACTCCTGTAAATAAAACAATAATGAATGAAATGCTTGCGGACAGTGAATTTGAGCCACAAGAAGTTAAAGTCCGTGTTGGAACATTGCCCATATTGGGGAAGGCTCTGGCAAGCAATATCATTTCTAACATAGACCACGAGACCATGATGGGAAAAGAGTAATAGGACCAAGCTATACCCATGTAGAGCAAACTCTGATAAATCAGTATTAACTCCAACCTGGGTTTCACTTAATGCCAAAACAGCTGGCCTGTATTGAACAGTGTAGACGTACAGGTGAAAGAAATTCTTTCTTATACCACGAACATTTGAATACACGACACAAACATCACTTACCATTTAAAAATACTTACATACAAAACACAACTCTGATAAAGTCGAACTGCGCAGTGAAAATCCAAATTAACTTCTGTACTTGCTCCTGTGTGCTAATCCTTTTTAGGTATAGGCGTCTTTTTGACAACGATTTAATTTTAATGTTTTTTTTTGGCATGCACCTTCTTTAGAATCGTTGTGGTTTGAAGCTCGAACGAACATCCGTCACGATAAAGAGGTAAACACATAAATATAGGTATATGATTGTAAGCTTTTGCAGTTTTTTTAGTGTATTATCTTGTTGTTTACTGTTTATAATAGAATTTGCTAATAGAAAGATATAAAGGACTTTTTTCACTTCAATTTTCATTTTGGTATGGAAAAATTTGAACAACTGGCATAAAGATTCGTGGGAATCAGTAGTAGGGCAATAATGCTAGGTATAAGGACCTAAATATTTATATATATATAATATAATATAATAATAATAAAATTATTTTTAATATTTTTTTAAAAAACTTATTTTGTTTTTTGAATATTTACAAAACGAATCTATAGATTTTTTTAAGTTTTTCTCCTAGTATAACCTATAGATTTCTTTAAATTGACATACTCACAAAAAATTTTAAATATGTTTTTCAAAAAACTGGTCGAACGATTTTGAAATGAAAAATTTATAAAATAGAAAACAGCAAAAGAAATAAGATGGCTTACAACATTTTTTCCAAAAAACGTTATGAATAGTGTTTTTTTGATTTCATAAAAAAATTATTTGTTTAATATTTTCCCCCAAATTTGGTTTTATATTGCTCGGTTGAGCCCTAGCCACTAGTCTAATGAAAGCAAACTTGGTTATTTTTATTATTATTTATTTATCGTTATTTATTTAATAAGGACGCCTATGATAAACACATAAACATGCGAAAACAACTAACAAATAAAAAAAAAATTCTCGATTACCTAGAATGCAAACATTTCAATCAAGAAAATAACTCAACTCAACGGTCATATGGCACTACCGTGACTTTTAGGCCTACAATTTAAATTTCAATGTCCCCTCTGGGGAATGCCAAAATAATCACACACACACAAGTTTGAAGATAATCGCTTAAGCCATTTAGGCTGCAGCTCGTTAAACATACTGACAGACAGACAGAGAGAAGACAGACAGACAGACATTTTTTGTCGATCACTTTTTTAGACTTCTCTATGATCGTAATATCATGTTTCAAAGTAAATAAATAAATTTATTGGCGCGACAGCTCCTTAAGGAGCCAAGGCATAGTGACTTATACTCTCAACCATTGCTGTGTGTGTGTTGTTACTCTGCCAGAATGGAAGGGACCTACAGTTTACCGCCGAGTCCGAATGGCTACATGAGATGCACTTTTTCGAGACAAATTTTACTCTTGAAGGTTTTGTCAGTTCCTCGCAAGAGGCAGTACCCCAGAAAAAAAGGTGGCTATGAGCTGGATTTGAACCCAGGTTCTTTCGCTTAGCAGTCCGACACACTAACCACTAAGCCACGGGGCACTACTAATATCATGTTTCATTGTTATCTAATTTTGTTTTAAATTCACGAATTCTAAACTTGCCTTATAATCCCTATAATCGCAAGTAAAAATTGAAAACACTCCTCTGTAGAATGTTAAAATAACCTTAAATTCTAAATTTGGCTCAACCGTTAAGGCTATAGTCCAAAATCATTGTCGATCCTCTTCGTTGTTCATCGTCACCGCGAACAGGATATACACAATACACATACACATGTGCTTATTAAGTTTGCCTTGTTAGTATCTCCCTCACACTCGCTCACACCTTCTACCACACCGACGACCGACCCATCGACCTGAATTTATCTGAACATTTTATCAAAGATAATATAACAAGTATACCTACTAACCTACGTAAATACACACATTATGTAGGTACCCTCGAAAGTTTTATATGAAAAAAATATAAGACTCAAAATAAACTTAACAACCAGCTTAAACATATACCCACCCCCAGACACCATTTATTTAAAAAGTCATTTTTCTTCTTTTTTTGTCATTCCTTTTTTAAAACTAGCCATCTCGTCAGTCGTCACCCTGCTTGTGTGAAGCAATCCAGTTGTGCCAAAAAAAAACTATACTCGCATCATTGTATATATGTAAACTGCAAACTGCAAAGACAAAGTACATGTTCACAAAGTTTCTCTTAGAATTCTTTTTGTTCGCCGCGTTCGCCTCTTTCAATTTACCGAGTTAACTCTACCTAGAGCCGCTTGGAGCGCCACGGTCCACATGTCACCATGATAGTACTATAGCAGTTCATATACAATGTATCGCTCAACACAGATTGCGCACCCCATAGTTATTTAAGACTGCACAGATAAAAATAACACTTCACACAGTTTAATAGCGTCCCACACAGATTTTTTTTTACCACACAGATAAAAATAACCTTCTACACAGGTTAATAGTGTTCCCCACAGACTTTGTTTTTGTACCACACAGATAAAAATAACGCTCCAAACAGATTAATAGCGTTCCACACAGATTTTGTTTTTATACCAAACAGATAAAAATAACGGTCCACACAGTTTGATAGCGTTCAACACAGATTTTGTTTTTGTGCCACACAGATATACATAACGCTCCACACAGATTAATAGCTTTCCGCACAGATCTTCTTTTTTTTACCAGCCGATAAAATTAACGCACCAAATAGATTAATAGCGTTCCACACAGATTTTGTTTTTATACCTCACAGATAAAAATAACGCTCCACACAGATTAATAGCGTTCCACACAGATTTTGTTATAAGCAGATCACACAGTTGCAAACCCCACAATTTTTCCGTCCCCATATTAGAACATAAAATTGATTAACACACAGTTAACACCTCTCAGATTAATCAGTGACAAAGCCTAAAATGCCTACCATCAACAAGGGGGCTGCCTACTAAAACCAAACAATTTGGGGCGAAAGCCTTACCAGGCGAGGGGTACTACCAAGCGCCATAACAAGAAATGCAAATTTGGGCATTTTTCAATCATCAATCAATTATCAAATTTGTAGAATATTTTATGTACTACAAGTTTGCATATAAACTGATTTTGCGTTAAAATGTACCTGAAAAGAGTTAGGTATATGCCAAAGACTAAAAAAAAGTGACGATTTTCATTCATTTTTATCTGATTGTTCAGGGAGACTGATTTTGGAAATTTGGTTTATTAGGTATATCTACTGGCTATCCCAAACATCATATCAAAACTTCGGAGCTGGTACCAACCTCTTTTAAGATAACCCCTAAATTTCTATCGTCATTATTCGTTTATTGGAATATGTATTTCATTCAATTCAATCACTGTTTACTAACGCTTCCAGTTGTTAACAATTCCACTTTTAAAAATGAACTGAACTTTCAATGCCATTTACTCTTGTATTTATACAAATTTACAAGCTTCTGGAAGCTTCCATCTGGTTCTGGCACATTCTAAGCTTTCGGTACTAATTCGAGTCTCGAATGAGTATTTCAAGTTCGATTTAGTACTCAGTCAAAACATATTGCAAATATGTATCATACTTTTAGGGGCATGGTTGTTGTACAAAATAAAAGTTGGTAGTTGTAGACAATGAATCCCACAGATGTCGTTAATTTATAAACAAAATCTATCCTCCGAATATCTAATCATTTGTTGCCACATCACAGTATTATTTTGAAATTTTGATTGAGTTTTATTTGTCCAACCCCAGACCAAAACTTCACAATACCTACATATGTATTAAAAAAAAATGTGAAGCTTTGTGCTTATATTTTCAACCTGCTTCGAATTGTTTTCTTTAATATATTTTTCCTTTGTACTGCACTGCAACTACAAGATACACGACGCGACGCTTATCCGTAAATTCGATTGTATTGTAACAAAAAACAAAAACAATTTCGGTCAGCTACAAAAAAATCCTCCACATAGACGCACTGTTTTGGCTTCAATAAAAACGAACCAAGAACTGGTTTATTTTGTTAATTTGTCTTACTTCATTCTCTGCAGCATGTTTTGTATCTTGTAAACACTTTAAATACAAAATATTGAAATTCACAACACAAAAAATGTGAGACATATGCTGTTTCAGGTTGGGGTATGGAATGCACCATCTACTAGTAATGTGTCTATGGTAATAATTAGAACCGAAAGCTTATAGATTGTGTCAGAATCAGACAGAACCATCTAGATGTATTACAAATGTATATAAATACCAGGAATAAATGGTGTGGAGTTCAGTTGATTTTTAAACGTGAAATTGTTAATTGAGATTTAATGAGAGTGTTGAAGTAAAAGAATATTTTGGATTGTAAATAAGTGAAATAAGTGAAAACGTTCTTTATTTAACAAGAAGACTTTGTGTTAAAATAAAATAAAGAGATTTTTTGTGCTATTTTGAAAGTGTGATAGAGTTTTATTTATAGACCAAAATACAACATTGGTGCAGAAATTGGGGATAAAACTCAGTAAAGTTCGAGAAAATTCCAAAGGGAAATTTTCTAAAACAGTGTTTTGCATTATAAATAGTTTTTTTGTGACTGAAAAATAACAGAGATATTGTGTGTAAGCAGTGACTTGTCAAATTCTGAAAGTGAAATTTTCTACAAATATTGTAACTGATTGTGCTATAAAATTGTGAATAGCGAATATTATAGTGCGTGAAAAGTTATTTTTATTCCTTGTGCAATGTCTCTCAACTCAACACTCGTGCAATGTATCTGAATCAACATTCGGCTTTCCGACTGCATTCATTGTCCCGATGAACAGCACCACTCAAACTCAATTTCTGCACTTACACAGTCCATTCAAGAACATCACCCATACCACACAAGATTATCACACAGACCTCAAAGCATCCCGCAGACTATACGAATTCCACACAGCAACCTCAGCACACCTCGCAGGCAAACTCAAAATTCTCCCCACAGGTTGCACCCACATAGTTGTGTAAGGCTGCGTTTCATATCTTAATATCGCTCCATTGTATATACATTGCCTATAGTACAATGATGAGGCGAGAAAAAATCTTTTTACCTAGAGCCGCTTGGAGTGTTAGTGTAGGGACATTTTATTTGAGTGAGAGAATTAAGAGCATGTTTTTAGTGTTATGCTTTGTGCTTAGTTTCCTGCGTGGTTTCGCTTAGCTGAGGCGAATAGTTTTTTGTAAGGATTTATACACGATCCAACATTTTCATTGTTTACGTTTTTTTTTATATGGAATATGTAATAATATCACGTTTAAGATGGTTAGGTCATGTAGAGCGAATGGACAACAATGCTCCGGCTCGCAGGATCTTCGATTCCATCCCAGAGGGTAGACGCAGTCAAGGAAGACCTCGCCTTAGGTGGCGCGCTCAGGTGGAGGACGACCTCAACCAACTTGGAGTGCAAAACTGGAGGCAGCTAGCCAAAGACCGAGTTGGCTGGAGAGGCATGTTGGTTGAGGCCCAGGTTCGTCCCGAACTGTAGCGCCACCTAAGTAAGTAAGTAAGTATGTAATATGAGAACTGGTTCTTACATAAGTATTTATACATGACGTACGCATTGACCAGTCTTTTGAGGTAGTTAGGGACTTTGTGTACCTCGGATCCGCTATAACATCTGACAACAACATCTCGTCAGAAATAAAGCGAAGAATTACTCTTGCCAATCGCTGTTTCTATGGGCTAGGAAGGCAATTGAGTAGCAAAGCCCTCTCTCGAAAGACAAAGGAGACTCTTTATAAGACCCTAATCATCCCAGTCCTGCTCTATGGCGCCGAGGCATGGACTCTATCTAAAGCGGATGAAGATATCCTTAGTCGTTTCGAGCGTAAGATTCTTCGGAAGATTTTTGGCCCTATCTGCGTTAACGGGCTTTGGAGGAGAAGGTTCAACCAAGAACTATACGAGCTGTACAGCGACATTGACCTGGTCAAAAAAATACGCATATCACGTTTAAGGTGGCTAGGTCATGTAGAGCGAATGGACAACAATGCTCCGGCTCGCAGGATCTTCGATTCCATCCCAGAGGGGAGACGCAGTCAAGGAAGACCTCGCCTTAGGTGGCGCGCTCAAGTGGAGGACGACCTCAACCAACTTGGAGTGCAAAACTGGAGGCAGCTAGCCAAAGACCGAGTTGGCTGGAGAGGCATGTTGGTCGAGGCCCAGGTTCGTCCCGAACTGTAGCGCCACCTAAGTAAGTAAGTATAGTACAATCATGAGACGAGAAAAAATCTTTTTACCTAGAGCCACTTGGAGTGCTAGTGTAGGGACATTTTATTTGAGTGAGAGAATTAAGAGCATTCTTTTAGTGTTATGCTTTGTCTGCTATTAGACGATGAAACTAGATGCATGCACCTTGTTCGAATTCTTCGAACATAGTAAGTGCAAAAGGGAGAAAAAATTCGTAAAGATGAGACAGGAAAAAAGCTGTCGTGTGTCGCACGGGTAGCATGTTCGAAGAATCTGTTTGACGTTTTTCTTTTCTCTTGTTCGCTTTCTTTAATTCTTTATCACTTGGTTTCGTTGTGCTCAGAGTAAACTTCTGATAAGATTCAAAGTAAAGGAAAAAAAAAGAGTGAAAATGAAGTAGAATGTAAATGTTTGTGGTGTAAGGTACCTAATTTGGACATCTTATGTCTATGATTCCAGGAAAAATGTGTATGTGGTTGAACATAGTCATTACATCGATAGGGTTAAAATAGTAGATTCAATGCAAACGATTATGAAAAACAAAAATGAAAGAGAACTGTCAAAATGGTTTTATGAAACTAAATTCATCGTGTAATGGTGCTTGCGACAGAGGATGAAATAACAAAGAAGAATTCGAACAAGGTGCATGCATCCAGTTTCATCGTCTAATAGCAGACTTTGTGCTTAGTTTCCTGCGTGGTTTCGCTTAGCTGAGGCGAATAGTTTTTTGTAAGGATTTATACACGATCCAACATTTTCATTGTTTACGTTTTTTTTATATGGAACTGGTTCTTACATAAGTATTTATACATGACGTACGCATTGACCAGTCTTTTGATTTGAGTTTTTTTAGGATTTTCAAGTTTTGTACGAGCACTACCTACATACATATTTGTCATATTTGTACATACATATATACATCATTGACCAGACTTGATTCGAATTCTTTAGGATTTTCAATTTTTTTTACTATTATGAAGGTTGTCGTCTTCAAATAATGTACACATTCATTCTTGAAATTTAAACACAAACTTACTTCTTGCTGTAGATATTTATCCAAAGATACAAACGTCCTTGCAGTGGATGGATTTTAGTTTTGAATTTTGCTTTCCATACATATACATATAGGTACATACATTTGTATATGTAGGTACCTATCTGAATGAACTATGTACAGAAATTCAATCAAAAATTGTTTGTTAATTGATTTATATTATTATTGATTGATTATATATTGTTGATTTATAGTAACAAAGATCTTTTATTTGCTTACATATAATAGGTACTAGTTGACCTACCCAGCTTAGCTCGCGGGAAAGAAATTTATAGTTCAACCAAAATATTTCTTTGAACTAATCTTCTATAGAATTGCTAAAAATACCACGGGTTTTTTTACATTTGTTATAACTTATTGTTTAATTTTTACTTGCAATTATAGGTAGGTAGGTACTTAGTACAAGTTATGCATTCGTGCAGAAAAAAAATTTGAGATAACAATCAAATATATACATTACGATGATAGAGAAACATATTTGAGTCACTGGCCGTCTACTAAACGGTTTTGCCAGTCGTCTTTAAATTTGGAATATTAGTTTATTTAGCTGAAATATTTACGGTACTTGCGATAGGTATAACCTTCAAGTAAAAGCTTATTTTTGTCAAAAACAGCTCCAAGAATTTTGTATGTAAAAAATCAGTGCATTCAATTTTGGTTAAAAAAAATATTTGACGGTGGGCTAAAGCTGGTACCACCCATAGGAGTTTTTTTTTTGGCATCGACTTTCCTGAGAACTGGTTAGGTAACCGATTACAACCAAAATTGATATTCAGGAAAATGTAAGTAGCCTAAGTAATCTTACACTAAAATATATTTATATATATTTAAAAATAACGGCAACATTTAAAATAGTGTGCTATACCTTTTTTAAAGCCAAAAGTCTGTTCTATCATATTATTTTTTAAACCTTTAAATATCTACAGAAAAAATTGAAAAAACTTAGGTATTTCAAACTCTGAATTTCAGAAAAAAATAAATAAATAAAAGGCACGACTGGGTCGCACGTACTTGCTCCTGTGTGCTAATCCTTTTTAGGTATAGGCGTGTTTTTGACAACGATTTAATTTTAATTTTTTTTTTTTGGCATGCACCTTCTTTAGAATCGTTGTGGTTTGAAGCTCGAACTAACATCCGTCACGATAAAGAGATAAACACATAAATATAGGTATATGATTGTAAGCTTTTGCAGTTTTTTAGTGTATTATCTTTCCACTTGTTGTTTACTGTTTATAATTTGCTAATAGAAAGATATAAAGGACTTTTTCACTTCAATTTTCATTTTGGTATGGAAAAATTTGAACAACTGGCATAAAGATTCGTGGGAATCAGTAGTAGGGCAATAATGCTAGGTATAAGGACCTAAATATTTATATATATATAATATAATATAATAATAATAAAATTATTTTTAATATTTTTTTAAAAAACTTATTTTGTTTTTTGAATATTTACAAAACGAATCTTTAGATTTTTTTAAGTTTTTCTCCTAGTATAACCTATAGATTTCTTTGAATTGACATACTCACAAAAAATTTTAAATATGTTTTTCAAAAAACTGGTCGAACGATTTTGAAATGAAAAATTTATAAAATAGAAAACAGCAAAAGAAATAAGATGGCTTACAACATTTTTTCCAAAAAACGTTATGAATAGTGTTTTTTTGATTTCATAAAAAATTTATTTGTTTAATATTTTCCCCCAAATTTGGTTTTATATTGCTCGGTTGAGCCCTAGCCACTAGTCTAATGAAAGCAAACTTGGTTATTTTTATTATTATTTATTTATCGTTATTTATTTAATAAGGACGCCTATGATAAACACATAAACATGCGAAAACAACTAACAAATAAAAAAAAATTCTCGATTACCTAGAATGCAAAAATTTCAATCAAGAAAATAACTCAACTCAACGGTCATATGTCACTACCGTGACTTTTAGGCCTACAATTTAAATTTCAATGTCCCCTCTGGGGAATGCCAAAATAATCACACACACACAAGTTTGAAGATAATCGCTTAAGCCATTTAGGCTGCAGCTCGTTAAACATACTGACAGACAGACAGAGAGAAGACAGACAGACAGACATTTTTTGTCGATCACTTTTTTAGACTTCTCTATGATCGTAATATCATGTTTCAAAATAAATAAATAAATTTATTGGCGCGACAGCTCCTTAAGGAGCCAAGGCCTAGTGACTTATACTCTCAACCATTGCTGTGTGTGTGTTGTTACTCTGCCAGAATGGAAGGGACCTACAGTTTACCGCCGAGTCCGAATGGCTACATGAGAATTCACGAATTCTAAACTTGCCTTATAATCCCTATAATCGCAAGTAAAAATTGAAAACACTCCTCTGTAGAATGTTAAAATAACCTTAAATTCTAAATTTGGCTCAACCGTTTAGGCTATAGTCCAAAATACATCCGTACAGACAGACCTACAGACAGACGGACCGAATTTCCGAATTTTGCCAGCAAACTCAAATATGTTTCTCTATCACCGTAATGTAATGTTTGATTATTATCACAATTTTTTATGTTCACGAATCCTAAACTTGACTTATAGTCCCTATAATCACAAAGCTACTTGTGCTTTGTGCATAAACTTCAACATTAACGATAACGAAGCCAATGAATAATGAATGAAAATTCAAAAAATAAAATCATTGTCGATCCTCTTCGTTGTTCATCGTCACCGCGAACAGGATATACACAATACACATACACATGTGCTTATTAAGTTTGCCTTGTTAGTATCTCCCTCACACTCGCTCACACTTTCTACCACACCGACGACCGACCCATCGACCTGAATTTATCTGAACATTTTATCAAAGAAAATATAACAAGTATACCTACTAACCTACGTAAATACACACATTATGTAGGTATGTATGTAGGTACATACGACATACCTAAATATCTACCTACCCTCGAAAGTTTTATATGAAAAAAATATAAGACTCAAAATAAACTTAACAACCAGCTTAAACATATACCCACCCCCAGACACCATTTATTTAAAAAGTCGTTTATCTTCTTTTTTTGTCATTCCTTTTTTAAAACTAGCCATCTCGTCAGTCGTCACCCTGCTTGTGTGAAGCAATCCAGTTGTGCCAAAAAAAAAACTATACTCGCATCATTGTATATATGTAAACTGCAAACTGCAAAGACAAAGTACATGTTCACAAAGTTTCTCTTAGAATTCTCTTTGTTCGCCGCGTTCGCCTCTTTCAATTTACCGAGTTAACTTTACCTAGAGCCGCTTGGAGCGCCACGGTCCACATGTCACCATGATAGTACTATAGCAGTTCATATACAATGTATCGCTCAACACAGATTGCGCACCCCATAGTTATTTAAGACTGCACAGATAAAAATAACACTTCACACAGTTTAATAGCGTCCCACACAGATTTTTTTTTACCACACAGATAAAAATAACCTTCTACACAGGTTAATAGTGTTCCCCACAGACTTTGTTTTTGTACCACACAGATAAAAATAACGCTCCAAACAGATTAATAGCGTTCCACACAGATTTTGTTTTTATACCAAACAGATAAAAATAACGGTCCACACAGTTTGATAGCGTTCAACACAGATTTTGTTTTTGTGCCACACAGATATACATAACGCTCCACACAGATTAATAGCTTTCCGCACAGATCTTCTTTTTTTTACCAGCCGATAAAATTAACGCACCAAATAGATTAATAGCGTTCCACACAGATTTTGTTTTTATACCTCACAGATAAAAATAACGCTCCACACAGATTAATAGCGTTCCACACAGATTTTGTTATAAGCAGATCACACAGTTGCAAACCCCACAATTTTTCCGTCCCCATATTAGAACATAAAATTGATTAACACACAGTTAACACCTCTAAAATTAATCAGTGACAAAGCCTAAAATGCCTACCATCAACAAGGGGGCTGCCTACTAAAACCAAACAATTTGGGGCGAAAGCCTTACCAGGCGAGGGGTACTACCAAGCGCCATAACAAGAAATGCAAATTTGGGCATTTTTCAATCATCAATCAATTATCAAATTTGTAGAATATTTTATGTACTACAAGTTTGCATATAAACTGATTTTGCGTTAAAATGTACCTGAAAAGAGTTAGGTATATGCCAAAGACTAAAAAAAAGTGACGATTTTCATTCATTTTTATCTGATTGTTCAGGGAGACTGATTTTGGAAATTTGGTTTATTAGGTATATCTACTGGCTATCCCAAACATCATATCAAAACTTCGGAGCTAGTACCAACCTCTTTTAAGATAACCCCTTAATTTCTATCGTCATTATTCGTTTATTGGAATATGTATTTGGATTCACAAAATAGAAGAATTGTTGTCATAACGAGAACAAAAATATTTATGTGAATGCACATGCACACATAAATATTTTTGTTTTCGTTATGACAACAACTCTTCTATTTGAATAGCATGCACACTCAGATAGCATTTGAAAAAAAATTAACACGAATGGGTCGCACTTACTTGCACTTATGTGCCTAATAACATTGGAAGGCAAGCTCTTTGACAAAAACAAATAACATTTACGTTGAAAATAACATAGTTTGAACTTATAAAAAGTATCAAAACCATAACACGGTTTTTGGTACAAATAAAGTACGCGTACGCGATAACACGTCTTAAATAACAAAGGATTTATGAAAAAAAGTATTTCGAAAATTGAAGGTTTTGATAAAATCCTGTTTTTTGTTTTCAGTTTTTTTGTTTAATTTTGGTATGCAGTTTTTTAGAGTTTATTAATATACAACAGTTTATTAATATATAAAATTTCAATTTTCCTTCTGAGGAATGCAAAAATATACACACATACCATATTTGAAGGCAATTGCTTAACCAGTTTATGCTGCATGTCGTTATACCTACATCCAGACGGATTCCTAAATTAGAACATCAAAATTGATTGTCAAACAGCTAAAACCCTTACAATTTATCAATTCACATATTAGAACGTCAAAATTGTTTATTACACGTTGCAAGATTATAAACCGTTGGCCCAGTTACTAATGCAAACTCAAACAATGATACCAACCAATAAACGTGTCTAATCCAGTCTCTCGAAGTACATAATAGCATATTTATCGTTGTACATACAACCCTACAATAAATTCATAAGGGGCAATTTATCAAAAAAAAAACTAATCATTGTTAAGCAAAAATATCAATTCATGAATTTAGAGGAAAATAGTGTTACATATTGAATTTTTAACTAATTCACAAGGAATTAATTGAAAACTTTTTTTCTTACTTTAATTTAAAATCTTTTACCCATAATTTTTTTCCCTTGCTTGAAAATGCCGATTTGTTTCGCGTGTGGCTGATGTTCTGCGACCCAGTTTTCCACACTAGTTGATGATCGTTTGAATAGGGCAAGTAACTTAGAAATCGTCGTTCTTCCGTTCCGAGTATTGTAATGTGCCCAGTGTGACCATGAAAATCCTTCCTGGTTCTCCTGTATTCCTCTCCACTCTCTTGCATTTTCATCTCATACAATTGGTTGTTGAGCGTCTTTGGTCTTCTAGCGTCCAGCACCGCATTCATTGCTTTGTTTGGAAGACCTGAAGCCACATACTGAATTGATTCAGACTCGCCTATTCCCGCCTGTTGAGCCATTGACGCCGTTTTATGGATATAATATACGATTTTCTCGCCTGATTAATTCCATAAACAATTTATGTTTTTCAATGGTAATTAGGAAACCCTTTATAAATTCCCCTTTAAAACCATCCCAAGAACCTTCCTTGTTCTCGTACCACTTCCTCGCGGCCCCTTGAGCAGAGATGTTGCAGAGAACACCAATTCTATGGAACTCCATCCATAGACGCTCACAGATCGTCCTCCACCCACTGTTTTGGTGTCAACCAGGGTTCAGCCTTGAGGGATCGCATTTCATAGATCGGATACAAAATCGCAGTAAAACAAACATTTTAGCAGTAGAATTTTAATTATATATATTTTGCAATAGTTTAATTAAGAACAGATGTTACAAAAGGTGGGCTAACAGTAATGACCCAATTGGAAGACGCTATAATCTTGGGCAAATGCGGATTTTTTAAATTCAGTTTTCACATTTGAGAAGTAAACAGATCCAAAATGGACTTTACATTAATAGCAATGTAACAATGAGAACAATTGAAATTGAAACTTTTGACACATGAAACTAAAAACAGGAACAAGCTAAAGCACCGGTATCTTTCATTTAAAAAAAGCGATGCTATTCAATCAAAATTTAAAGTACGAAATAGGTTATGAGCAAAGCCCAGCAGTTTTAGTCGTTGATCAGAGATTGATCTAATCCTACCTTAAGCATGTCACAGACATGCGACTGACAAGTGTCTGACATTTGGCATGCATGCACCGCTTGAAAACCACGAGGCATCAGTCAGTCATAAGAGGTTATCCATCGACTCAACATACATATATAACCATTGAACAGTTATTCAACATTCTTCAAATATATTCATATAAAATATATTGAATTGTAAATATATTATTTGTTTATTTTTACATGGTGCCGAAACCCATTTTAGAACAAACACAAACATGGTCGATAACGAAACCTGCAATTTTGTACGGCCACCGAAGCCCTTAATCATTGGACACGACAAGGATATGGCCAATGAATGGAGGCTGTGGAAAAAGCAATATTCTTACTTTGAGATTACGACTGGTATGGTCAATAAGCCAAATAATATCCAAGTTGCAACTTTTATGTCTGCAATTGGTTATTCTGCGATACAAATATACAACACCTTCACTATACCTCTGCTAGAAGCATGTAATGAAATGTCTCTGAACACGATTAAAGACCTATTTGAAGCGTATTTTATACCTAAAGTAAATACTACGTTCGAAAGATACAAATTCCACAGGAAAACGCAACAAGATAACGAAACTATCGATGAACTTATGACGAAGCTGCGGCTGCAGGCACAAACTTGTGCTTTCGAAGCACTTCTGGAAAGCATATTGAGTGATGAGCTCATACTTGGAATCCGCAGTGAGGAGCTACGCACAAAATTGCTCTCTGAAGACGTCACATTAAGCAAAGCAATCGCCATATGCCAGTCTACCGAACAAGCACAAGAACATTCAGCACAAATCCTAGTTGAAACCGAGAAAAAAGTAAACTACGCGAACAAGTCTACAAGTAAGAAAGAAAAAAAAACATTCGATTGTCGCAAATGTGGAACTAAGCACACATATCGCAATTGTCCAGCATACAACTATACATGCAAAAATTGTAAAATTGCCACCATTTTGAGGCCATGTGCAGTACAAATTCTACTTCCAAACACGCTCAAACCACCAAAAAGGTAGATCTCTTCGAAGAATTCGACAGCGATGATAGTTCGCTTGTAATTGGCTGCGTCATGAGAGACAAGAAACAGTTACAATGCCCGGACAAATTCTCGGAATTCATTTCAACAGCAAAGAAGAGTTACCAGATCAAATTAGACACCGGCGCCCAGTGCAATGTTATGCCTAGAAAAATCGTCGATCAACCTAGAGCAGTGATACGACCCTGCAAGGTTAAAAATCTCATTTCGTTTTCTAACCACCGTTTTATATTTCAAGGTGAAGCTGTTATACCATGAGTTATCGCATCTCACAGACATGCGACTGACAAGTGTCCGACGTTTGGCATACATGCACCGCTTGAAAAACCACGAGGCAACAGTCAGTCATTAGAGGTCCATCGACTCAAAATATATAACAATTGAACAGTTATTGAACATTCTTGAAATATATTCATATAAACTATAGTGAATTGTATATTATTTGTTTAATTTTACAGTTGATTAGATTCGAGAGTATATGAGAAGCAAAATACATAGGTCTACATCTTGTACAGTAAAGCCCAAACTATAAAAAAAGTTTTTTTTTTTTTAATTTAGACTTTTTGTTATACATTATATTGACTATAACCACTGTCCCTTTTCAAACTCAATCAGAAAAATTGCAATAGAATCATTGAAAAGCGCAGTGGTGCAGTAGATTTAAAAAAATTAGAAAAAAAACGCAGTAGATCTACTGCTTTCGAAGTAAGGTCCGAACACTCTCTACGGCGTTACCCCAGGTTCGTATTCTATAACGAGAGCTTTAACATCTTTTAGCGACATTCTAAGAGAACTCTGCCGTGTAGAGATATGCGGAGACACATTAAAACAACTCCCTTCAACCGTCCCCTCCGAGTGTTCGCCTTCACAAGAGCGTTCTGCTCTTGTAATTTTTTGACCTCAGCTAAGAGTTTTTCTATTCTTATTTCTTCAACGCTCAGTTATTTCCCCTTCTTGGTAGCTTTTCTACTCATCTTTCAACTTTCGTTTTAATCTACGATCACGCGGTGATAAAAAATGTGTGTACTTACTCCTCAATATATATTTCACCTCAATTGGAACGAAAAGTTAAGCAACAGCAACAGCTAGCACACCACAAACACCCTTTGCAGCATTACTTGTTTTTTGTCTTGGAATATTGTTCATTCAATGATGTATTGAAATGAAGCGAAAACATGTCCAGAGAAGGAACATCAAATCAGGAAACAAAGTTTTCTGGCGTAGCTTTAGTTTATTCTCTTACGAGGTCATCATTTATTTTAAAGACTTTAAGAACTCCCTTTCTATTGGCATTTTCCGTTAAAAAGAAGATAAACCTACTTATCTTTTTAATGTCATGGTTGTACTAAGCTATTTTTTGTATTGTTTTTGAGCTTAGAAAAACTACGTTCTCCTGAAACTATTGTTACTGGTTTTTGAGTTTTAAATGTGGAAGAAGATCTTCTAGGCTTGAACTAAATACAAAATAAAAACAAGTGCAAAAAGAGTATAAGAAATGAAATAACAAACAAACATGACATTACGATAACAGAAAAACTTATTTGAGTTTATGACAACATTCTGTCTGTTTGTCTGCTGTCTTCAAATTTAGAACATAATGTAATTTTAAAATTCTACAGAGGATTTTCTCAATGTTTTTTAGCTCAAATATTGAGAGTGCCTGCCATAAAACTTTTAAGTAAAAGCTTATTTTTCACGAAAAAGGCCCCAAGAATTTGCTAGAAAAAATCAGTGTACTATTATGTAGGTAAATACTATTAATTGTAGGTGTGGTTAATGTTTTATTAAAAAAAAACATAGATGATGGGCTGAAAACGGTACCTCCCATAGGAAAGCTTTTTTATTCTTCGACTTTCAAGCGATTACAATTAAAACTGATATTCAGGAAGATGTGGATAGCATAAGTAATTTCACACTGAAATATTTTAGAACAAAGTTTTTATGTATTTTAAATAATTTTTAAAACGTTGTTTTTGAAAAGGGCTAAATGATTTTTTTTAATGTAAGTCATTTATGTGCTTAACTTATTTATGTTTTTATGTAATAAAATAAGTCGTTAAAAAAACGTTTTTTTTTACTGTACAAAAAACCATATTTATAACCATACCATTAAGAAACAAAACGGCGTTTATATGTTTTCACTTTTTTTCATATTTTTTTTCCCTATTCATCCAACCATCTATACATAATTCTTTTTTGCTTGTTTTTTTATTCTCTTGCGTCGAACATGTATTAAACTCACTATATTCCATTCAAACAAATTCTGAGTCGTATATCTAATACGTGCAAGTATTAAAACCAGCACGTTTCACTCAAATTGTTCCAAAGGAATTGTAGATTGAGTTTATTATTTTGAGATTTTATCCTATGAACATTTTTGAGTGCTTGTGCAAGAAATTGTCTTGCACAGCCTGGGTGGGATTATTTTTTTTTTGGCTCATATGTATAAGCTTTTTTCTTGTGTAAATGGATAGGTAGCTGATTTTCTATGGATTTTTATTGACCCGGGCCTGGTTAGCACACAACAAACACTTTTTTCGCTGTATTTCTTCTTTGTTTCCTTTTGTTCTTGGAATATCGTTATTTGTATGATGAATGTTTTTTATGTAGATTGTTTTTGGGTATGATCAACCATGAATAAAGAAATGGGTTTACTTACAAGTGGTAATTTACCACTCATTATGAGTATGTACGTTGAGTTTCGACTTTCGACTGCTTGGACTTTTTACACACACAACTATCTTAGTGTTTATGTCACAACAATAGGGAAGGTGAGTTAAGCCAACACAGTTTGTACACCAGAAACACCTTTTTCTGTATTTTTTCTGTTTATTTTGCTTTCTTGGAATATCGAGCCGATAAACTGGCGGTTAGGTCTCAATATATATAATTTTTTTTGAGCGCCGTTAATTTAGCTTCACCCTTTTTCGCATCCACCAATGAAAAAACCGTTCTGTTCACTATTGGGCGTGGTGCAAGCACGGAAATGAAAATAAAGCTATAAACACCTCAAGAATTCTGCACATACAAACGGTAGCCAGACCACGGACCGAAGATGAAAAATGTAAAAAAAAAAACTTTTCCATAGCTCACATAGGCCTTTTTTCTTGGGCTCCTATTCCACTTCTGATATAACAAAACGATTCCTAATCACCACCAAAATTAACTCACTTAATCGTTCACTCTGCCAACAGCTTTAGATTTGACCTTTTTAAATATGTATAAATATATATATAAGAAATTAAGCCACCGAAAAAACCTGCGACCGCACCTTTTCCGTCGCTCGAGTTGACTGACTCCATTGCCGTTCACCACACAGCCACACGGTCACAGGCCGCCCTCTCTTACATTTTCTGTATATTAGTATTGAGTAGACTAAGGAAAAGGATCATTTTTATTCCTCGTGCAATGTCTCTCAACTCAATACCCGTATGTATGTCAACTCAATGTATCTCAACTCAACAGAAGGCACAATAAGTACAGCCGATGAAATGCCTGCTTTCATGAAGTTGCTTCTGTCGAAATTCTAAGATCAAAAGAACGTTCTCGAAAAAAACAGAACGTTCTCGAAAGTAAATTCGACGAACAAAAGAATGAGCAGAAGAATTCTTTGGAAATTCTCCAGCAGCAACTAAATTACAAACTCGATACACAGAATCTTCTGCGCGACAAAAGACTTCAAACAATAGATGAGAAATTTAAAGCCAAGATAGAACGCTTGGAAGAAAAATTTGGAAAGCAAGTAGAAAGTGTAGAACAACAGTACGAACATCTGGCTAAGAAGGTTGATTCTCTGAGGAAGCAGAAACTTCAGGAATATTCGAGCGAAGGTCCGCGACGAAAAGAAATGCAGCCTCCTGTCTTCGATGGTCAAACATCAGGGCCAGTTTATAAGAGGCAGTTCGAAGCTGCCGCATTGACGAACAGCTGGCACAACGAAGACAAATCAACTGCTCTTACGGTTGCGCTCAGAGGAACAGCTAGCGAGTTGCTACAGACCATTCCTGAAGACAAACATCATGATTATGATGCCATAGGTCAAGACAATAGAGATGAGGTTGGGCGACGACCACATGCAGCAAGTTTACCGTGTCCAGTTCGAAGGGTCCAGACAGGGTCCAGACAGTAGGTAAAACGCTACAACAGTTTCAAGCTGACATCGAGCGCTTAGCGAATTTGTCTTATCCCAATACCAGCAGGGAAATCACAAACGATGCGTTCACTTATGTCATTGCAGATGGAAAACTACAAATGCCTGTAAGAATGGCAGGCCATGATAATAGAAGCAGAAGACCAAGTTTCTCAAGGTAGAAATCGCGTTAGGGAACTAAGCACATATATCGCAATTGTCCAGCATACAACTATACATGCAAAAATTGTAAAAATTGCCACCATTTTGAGGCCATGTGCAGTACAAATTCTACTTCCAAACACGCTCAAACCACCAAAAAGGTAGATCTCTTCGAAGAATTCGACAGCGATGATAGTTCGCTTGTAATTGGCTGCGTCATGAGAGACAAGAAACAGTTACAACGCCCGGACAAATTCTCGGAATTCATTTTAACAGCAAAGAAGAGTTACCAGATCAAATTAGACACCGGCGCCCAGTGCAATGTTATGCCTAGAAAAATCGTCGATCAATCTAGAGCAGTGATACGACCCTGCAAGGTTAAAAATCTCATTTCGTTTTCTAACCACCGTTTAATATTTCAAGGCGAAGCTGTTATAACATGAGTTATCGCATCTCACAGACATGCGACTGACAAGTGTCCGACGTTTGGCATACATGCACCGCTTGAAAAACCACGAGGCATCAGTCATTCATTAGAGGTCCATCGACTCAAAATATATAACAATTGAACAGTTATTGAACATTCTTGAAATATATTCATATAAACTATAGTGAATTGTATATTATTTGTTTAATTTTACAGTTGATTAGATTCGAGAGTATATGAGAAGCCAAATACATAGGTCTACATCTTGTACAGTAAAGCCCAAACTATAAAAAAGTTTTTTTTTTTAATTTGGACTTTTTGTTATACATTATATTGACTATAACCACTGTCCCTTTTCAAACTCAATCAGAAAAATCGCAGTAGAATCATTGAAAAGCGCAGTGGTGCAGTAGATTTAAAAAGATTAGAAAAAAAACGCAGTAGATCTACTGCTTTCGAAGTAAGGTCCGAACACTCTCTACGGCATTAACCCCGGTTCGTATTCTATAACGTGAGCTTTAACATCTGTTAGCGACATTCTAAGAGAACTCTGCCGTGTAGAGATATGCGGAGACACATTAAAACAACTCCCTTCAACCGTCCCCTCCGAGTGTTCGCCTTCAGAAGAACGTTCTGCTCTTGTAATTTGTTGACCTCAGCTAAGAGTTTTTCTATTCTTATCTCTTCAACGCTCAGTTATTTTCCCTTCTTGGTAGATTTTCTACTCATCTTTCAACTTTTGTTTTAATCTACGATCACGCGGTGATAAAAAATGTGTGTACTTACTCCTCAATATATATTTCACCTCAATTGGAACGAAAAGTTAAGACACAGCAACAGCTAGCACACCACAAACACCCTTTGCAGCATTACTTGTTTTTTGTCTTGGAATATTGTTCATTCAATGATGTATTGAAATGAAGCGAAAACATGTCCAGAGAAGGAACATCAAATCAGGAAACAAAGTTTTCTGGCGTAGCTTTAGTTTATTCTCTTACGAGGTCATCATTTATTTTAAAGACTTTAAGAACTCCCTTTCTATTGGCATTTTCCGTTAAAAAGAAGATAAACCTACTTATCTTTTTAATGTCATGGTTGTACTAAGCTATTTTTTGTATTGTTTTTGAGCTTAGAAAAACTACGTTCTCCTGAAACTATTGTTACTGGTTTTTGAGTTTTAAATGTGGAAGAAGATCTTCTAGGCTTGAACTAAATACAAAATAAAAACAAGTGCAAAAAGAGTATAAGAAATGAAAAAACAAACAAACATGACATTACGATAACAGAAAAACTTATTTGAGTTTATGACAACATTCTGTCTGTTTGTCTGCTGTCTTCAAATTTAGAACATAATGTAATTTTAAAATTCTACAGAGGATTTTCTCAATGTTTTTTAGCTCAAATATTGAGAGTGCCTGCCATAAAACTATTAAGTAAAAGCTTATTTTTCTCGAAAAAGGCCCCAAGAATTTGCTAGAAAAAATAAGTGTACTATTATGTAGGTAAATACTATTAATTGTAGGTGTGGTTAATGTTTTATTAAAAAAAACATAAGATGATGGGCTGAAAACGGTACCTCCCATAGGAAAGCTTTTTTATTCTTCGACTTTCAAGCGATTACAATTAAAACTGATATTCAGGAAGATGTGGATAGCTTAAGTAATTTCACACTGAAATATTTTAGAACAAAGTTTTTATGTATTTTAAATAATTTTTAAAACGTTGTTTTTGAAAAGGGCTAAATGATTTTTTTTAATGTAAGTCATTTATGTGCTTAACTTATTTATGTTTTTATGTAATAAAATAAGTCGTTAAAAAAACGTTTTTTTTACTGTACAAAAAACCATATTTATAACCATACCATTAAGAAACAAAACGGCGTTTATATGTTTTCACTTTTTTTCATAATTTTTTTCCCTATTCATCCAACCATCTATACATAATTCTTTTTTGCTTGTTTTTTTATTCTCTTGCGTCGAACATGTATTAAACTCACTATATTCCATTCAAACAAATACTGAGTCGTACATCTAATACGTGCAAGTATTAAAACCAGCACGTTTCACTCAAATTGTTCCAAAGGAATTGTAGATTGAGTTTATTATTTTGAGATTTTATCCTATGAACATTTTTGAGTGCTTGTGCAAGAAATTGTCTTGCACAGCCTGGGTGCGATTATTTTTTTTTTGGCTCATATGTATAAGCTTTTTTCTTGTGTAAATGGATAGGTAGCTGATTTTCTATGGATTTTTATTGACCCGGGCCTGGTTAGCACACAACAAACACTTTTTTCGCTGTATTTCTTCTTTGTTTCCTTTTGTTCTTGGAATATCGTTATTTGTATGATGAATGTTTTTTATGTAGATTGTTTTTGGGTATGATCAACCATGAATAAAGAAATGGGTTTACTTACAAGTGGTAATTTACCACTCATTATGAGTATGTACGTTGAGTTTCGACTTTCGACTGCTTGGACTTTTTACACACACAACTATCTTAGTGTTTATGTCACAACAATAGGGAAGGTGAGTTAAGCCAACACAGTTTGTACACCAGAAACACCTTTTTCTGTATTTTTTCTGTTTATTTTGCTTTCTTGGAATATCGAGCCGATAAACTGGCGGTTAGGTCTCAATATATATAATTTTTTTTGAGCGCCGTTAATTTAGCTTCACCCTTTTTCGCATCCACCAATGAAAAAACCGTTCTGTTCACTATTGGGCGTGGTGCAAGCACGGAAATGAAAATAAAGCTGTAAACACCTCAAGAATTGTGCACATACAAACGGTAGCCAGACCACGGACCGAAGATGAAAAATGTAAAAAAAAAAACTTTTCCATAGCTCACATAGGCCTTTTTTCTTGGGCTCCTATTCCACTTCTGATATAACAAAACGATTCCTAATCACCACCAAAATAAACTCACTTAATCGTTCACTCTGCCAACAGCTTTAGATTTGACCTTTTTAAATATGTATAAATATATATATAAGAAATTAAGCCACCGAAAAAACCTGCGACCGCACCTTTTCCGTGGCTCGAGTTGACTGACTCCATTGCCGTTCACCACACAGCCACACGGTCACAGGCCGCCCTCTCTTACATTTTCTGTATATTAGTATTGAGTAGACTAAGGAAAAGGATCATTTTTATTCCTCGTGCAATGTCTCTCAACTCAATACCCGTATGTATGTCAACTCAATGTATCTCAACTCAACAGAAGGCACAATAAGTACAGCCGATGAAATGCCTGCTTTCATGAAGTTGCTTCTGTCGAAATTCTAAGATCAAAAGAACGTTCTCGAAAAAAACAGAACGTTCTCGAAAGTAAATTCGACGAACAAAAGAATGAGCAGAAGAATTCTTTGGAAATTCTCCAGCAGCAACTAAATTACAAACTCGATACACAGAATCTTCTGCGCGACAAAAGACTTCAAACAATAGATGAGAAATTTAAAGCCAAGATAGAACGCTTGGAAGAAAAATTTAGAAAACAAGTAGAAAGTGTAGAACAACAGTACGAACATCTGGCTAAGAAGGTTGATTCTCTGAGGAAGCAGAAACTTCAGGAATATTCGAGCGAAGGTCCGCGACGAAAAGAAATGCAGCCTCCTGTCTTCGATGGTCAAACATCAGGGCCAGTTTATAAGAGGCAGTTCGAAGCTGCCGCATTGACGAACAGCTGGCACAACGAAGACAAATCAACTGCTCTTACGGTTGCGCTCAGAGGAACAGCTAGCGAGTTGCTACAGACCATTCCTGAAGACAAACATCATGATTATGATGCCATAGGTCAAGACAATAGAGATGAGGTTGGGCGACGACTACATGCAGCAAGTTTACCGTGTCCAGTTCGAAGGGTCCAGACAGGGTCCAGACAGTAGGTAAAACGCTACAACAGTTTCAAGCTGACATCGAGCGCTTAGCGAATTTGTCTTATCCCAATACCAGCAGGGAAATCACAAACGATGCGTTCACTTATGTCATTGCAGATGGAAAACTACAAATGCCTGTAAGAATGGCAGGCCATGATAATAGAAGCAGAAGACCAAGTTTCTCAAGGTAGAAATCGCGTTAGGGAACTAAGCACATATATCGCAATTGTCCAGCATACAACTATACATGCAAAAATTGTAAAAATTGCCACCATTTTGAGGCCATGTGCAGTACAAATTCTACTTCCAAACACGCTCAAACCACCAAAAAGGTAGATCTCTTCGAAGAATCCGACAGCGATGATAGTTCGCTTGTAATTGGCTGCGTCATGAGAGACAAGAAACAGTTACAACGCCCGGACAAATTCTCGGAATTCATTTTAACAGCAAAGAAGAGTTACCAGATCAAATTAGACACCGGCGCCCAGTGCAATGTTATGCCTAGAAAAATCGTCGATCAATCTAGAGCAGTGATACGACCCTGCAAGGTTAAAAATCTCATTTCGTTTTCTAACCACCGTTTAATATTTCAAGGCGAAGCTGTTATAACATGAGTTATCGCATCTCACAGACATGCGACTGACAAGTGTCCGACGTTTGGCATACATGCACCGCTTGAAAAACCACGAGGCATCAGTCATTCATTAGAGGTCCATCGACTCAAAATATATAACAATTGAACAGTTATTGAACATTCTTGAAATATATTCATATAAACTATAGTGAATTGTATATTATTTGTTTAATTTTACAGTTGATTAGATTCGAGAGTATATGAGAAGCCAAATACATAGGTCTACATCTTGTACAGTAAAGCCCAAACTATAAAAAAGTTTTTTTTTTTAATTTGGACTTTTTGTTATACATTATATTGACTATAACCACTGTCCCTTTTCAAACTCAATCAGAAAAATCGCAGTAGAATCATTGAAAAGCGCAGTGGTGCAGTAGATTTAAAAAGATTAGAAAAAAAACGCAGTAGATCTACTGCTTTCGAAGTAAGGTCCGAACACTCTCTACGGCATTAACCCCGGTTCGTATTCTATAACGAGAGCTTTAACATCTGTTAGCGACATTCTAAGAGAACTCTGCCGTGTAGAGATATGCGGAGACACATTAAAACAACTCCCTTCAACCGTCCCCTCCGAGTGTTCGCCTTCAGAAGAACGTTCTGCTCTTGTAATTTTTTGACCTCAGCTAAGAGTTTTTCTATTCTTATTTCTTCAACGCTCAGTTATTTCCCCTTCTTGGTAGATTTTCTACTCATCTTTCAACTTTTGTTTTAATCTACGATCACGCGGTGATAAAAAATGTGTGTACTTACTCCTCAATATATATTTCACCTCAATTGGAACGAAAAGTTAAGCAACAGCAACAGATAGCACACCACAAACACCCTTTGCAGCATTTCTTGTTTTTTTTCTTGGAATATTGTTCATTCAATGATGTATTGAAATGAAGCGAAAACATGTCCAGAGAAGGAACATCAAATCAGGAAACAAAGTTTTCTGGCGTAGCTTTAGTTTATTCTCTTACGAGGTCATCATTTATTTTAAAGACTTTAAGAACTCCCTTTCTATTGGCATTTTCCGTTAAAAAGAAGATAAACCTACTTATATTTTTAATGTCATGGTTGTACTAAGCTATTTTTTGTATTGTTTTTGAGCTTAGAAAAACTACGTTCTCCTGAAACTATTGTTACTGGTTTGGTTGGTTTGGTACTGTGGAAGAAGATCTTCTAGGCTTGAACTAAATACAAAATAAAAACAAGTGCAAAAAGAGTATAAGAAATGAAATAACAAACAAACATGACATTACGATAACAGAAAAACTTATTTGAGCTTATGACAACATTCTGTCTGTTTGTCTGCTGTCTTCAAATTTAGAACATAATGTAATTTTAAAATTCTACAGAGGATTTTCTCAATGTTTTTTAGCTCAAATATTGAGAGTGCCTGCCATAAAACTTTTAAGTAAAAGCTTATTTTTCTCGAAAAAGGCCCCAAGAATTTGCTAGAAAAAATCAGTGAACTATTATGTAGGTAAATACTATTAATTATAGGTGTGGTTAATGTTTTATTAAAAAAAACATAAGATGATGGACTGAAAACGGTACCTCCCATAGGAAAGCTTTTTTATTCTTCGACTTTCAAGCGATTACAATTAAAACTGATATTCAGGAAGATGTGGATAGCTTAAGTAATTTCACATTGAAATATTTTAGAAAAAGTTTTTATGTATTTTAAATAATTTTTAAAACCTTGTTTTTGAAAAGGGCTAAATGATTTTTTTAAATGTAAGTCATTTATGTGCTTAACTTATTCATGTTTTTATGTAATAAAATAAGTCGTTAAAAAAACGTTTTTTTAACTGTAAAAAAAACCATATTTATAACCATACCATTAAGAAACAAAACGCGTTTATATGTTTTAACTTTTTTTCATAATTTTTGTCCCTATTCATCCAACCATCTATACATAATTCTTTTTTGCTTGTTTTTTTCTTCTCTTGCGTCGAACATGTATTAAACTCACTATATTCCATTCAAACAAATTCTGAGTCGTATATCTAATACGTGCAAGTATTAAAACCAGCACGTTTCACTCAAATTGTTCCAAAGGAATTGTAGATTGAGTTTATTATTTTGAGATTTTATCAAAAGAAATTGTCTTGCACAGCCTGGGTGCGATTATTTTTTTTTTGGCTCATATGTATAAGCTTTTTTCTTGTGTAAATGGATAGGTAGCTGCTTTTCTATGGATTTTTATTGACCCGGGCCTGGTTAGCACACAACAAACACTTTTTTCGCTGTATTTCTTCTTTGTTTCCTTTTGTTCTTGGAATATCGTTATTTGTATGATGAATGTTTTTTATGTAGATTGTTTTTGGGTATGATCAACCATGAATAAAAAATGGGTTTACTTACAAGTGGTAATTTACCACTCATTATGAGTATGTACGTTGAGTTTCGACTTTCGACTGCTTGGACTTTTTACACACACAACTATCTTAGTGTTTATGTCACAACAATAGGGAAGGTGAGTTAAGCCAACACAGTTTGTACACCAGAAACACCTTTTTCTGTATTTTTTCTGTTTATTTTGCTTTCTTGGAATATCGAGCCGATAAACTGGCGGTTAGGTCTCAATATATATAATTTTTTTTGAGCGCCGTTAATTTAGCTTCACCCTTTTTCGCATCCACCAATGAAAAAACCGTTCTGTTCACTATTGGGCGTGGTGCAAGCACGGAAATGAAAATATAGCTATAAACACCTCAAGAATTCTGCACATACAAACGGTAGCCAGACCACGGACCGAAGATGAAAAATGTAAAAAAAAAAACTTTTCCATAGCTCACATAGGCCTTTTTTTCTTGGGCTCCTATTCCACTTCTGATATAACAAAACGATTCCTAATCACCACCAAAATTAACTCACTTAATCGTTCACTCTGCCAACAGCTTTAGATTTGACCTTTTTAAATATGTATAAATATATATATAAGAAATTAAGCCACCGAAAAAACCTGCGACCGCACATTTTCCGTGGCTCGAGTTGACTGACTCCATTGACGTTCACCACACAGCCACACGGTCACAGGCCGCCCTCTCTTACATTTTCTGTATATTAGTATTGAGTAGACTAAGGAAAAGGATCATTTTTATTCCTCGTGCAATGTCTCTCAACTCAATACCCGTATGTATGTCAACTCAATGTATCTCAACTCAACAGAAGGCACAATAAGTACAGCCGATGAAATGCCTGCTTTCATGAAGTTGCTTCTGTCGAAATTCTAAGATCAAAAGAACGTTCTCGAAAAAAAAAGAACGTTCTCGAAAGTAAATTCGACGAACAAAAGAATGAGCAGAAGAATTCGTTGGAAATTCTCCAGCAGCAACTAAATTACAAACTCGATACACAGAATCTTCTGCGCGACAAAAGACTTGAAACAATAGATGAGAAATTTGAAGCCAAAATAGAACGCTTGGAAGAAAAATTTGGAAAGCAAGTAGAAAGTGTAGAACAACAGTACGAACATCTGGCTAAGAAGGTTGATTCTCTGAGGAAGCAGAAACTTCAGGAATATTCGAGCGAAGGTCCGCGACGAAAAGAAATGCAGCCTCCTGTCTTCGATGGTCAAACATCAGGGCCAGTTTATAAGAGGCAGTTCGAAGTTGCCGCATTGACGAACAGCTGGGACAACGAAGACAAATCAATTGCTCTTACGGTTGCGCTCAGAGGAACAGCTACCGAGTTGCTACAGACCATTCCTGAAGACAAACATCATGATTATGATGCCATAGGTCAAGACAATAGAGATGAGGTTGGGCGACGACCACATACCGTGTCCAGTTCGAAGGGTCCAGACAGTAGGTAAAACGCTACCACAGTTTCAAGCTGACATCGAGCGCTTAGCGAATTTGTCTTATCCCAATACCAGCAGGGAAATCACAAACGATGCGTTCACTTATGTCATTGCAGATGGAAAACTACAAATGCCTGTAAGAATGGCAGGCAAGAAAACGCTCGCTGAGGTTTTGTCGTTTGCCCTGATAATAGAAGCAGAAGACCAAGTTTCTCAAGGTAGAAATCGCGTTAGGGAACTAAGCACACATATCGCAACTGGCCAGCATACAACTATACATGCAAAAATTGTAAAAATTGCCACCATTTTGAGGCCATGTGCAGTACAAATTCTACTTCCAAACACGCTCAAACCACCAAAAAGGTAGATCTCTTCGAAGAATCCGACAGCGATGATAGTTCGCTTGTAATTGGCTGCGTCATGAGAGACAAGAAACAGTTACAACGCCCGGACAAATTCTCGGAATTCATTTCAACAGCAAAGAAGAGTTACCAGATCAAATTAGACACCGGCGCCCAGTGCAATGTTATGCCTAGAAAAATCGTCGATCAATCTAGAGCAGTGATACGACCCTGCAAGGTTAAAAATCTCATTTCGTTTTCTAACCACCGTTTAATATTTCAAGGCGAAGCTGTTATACCATGAGTTATCGCATCTCACAGACATGCGACTGACAAGTGTCCGACGTTTGGCATACATGCACCGCTTGAAAAACCACGAGGCATCAGTCAGTCATTAGATTTCCATCGACTCAAAATATATAACAATTGAACAGTTATTGAACATTCTTGAAATATATTCATATAAACTATAGTGAATTGTATATTATTTGTTTAATTTTACAGTTGATTAGATTCGAGAGTATATGAGAAGCAAAATACATAGGTCTACATCTTGTACAGTAAAGCCCAAACTATAAAAAGAGTTTTTTTTTTAATTTAGACTTTTTGTTATACATTATATTGACTATAACCACTCTCCCTTTTCAAACTCAATCAGAAAAATTGCAGTAGAATCATTGAAAAGCGCAGTGGTGCAGTAGATTTAAAAAAAATTAGAAAAAAAACGCAGTAGATCTACTGCTTTCGAAGTAAGGTCCGAACACTCTCTACGGCGTTACCCCAGGTTCGTATTCTATAACGAGAGCTTTAACATCTTTTAGCGACATTCTAAGAGAACTCTGCCGTGTAGAGATATGCGGAGACACATTAAAACAACTCCCTTCAACCGTCCCCTCCGAGTGTTCGCCTTCACAAGAGCGTTCTGCTCTTGTAATTTTTTGACCTCAGCTAAGAGTTTTTCTATTCTTATTTCTTCAACGCTCAGTTATTTCCCCTTCTTGGTAGATTTTCTACTCATCTTTCAACTTTTGTTTTAATCTACGATCACGCGGTGATAAAAAATGTGTGTACTTACTCCTCAATATATATTTCACCTCAATTGGAACGAAAAGTTAAGCAACAGCAACAGCTAGCACACCACAAACACCCTTTGCAGCATTTCTTGTTTTTTTTCTTGGAATATTGTTCATTCAATGATGTATTGAAATGAAGCGAAAACATGTCCAGAGAAGGAACATCAAATCAGGAAACAAAGTTTTCTGGCGTAGCTTTAGTTTATTCTCTTACGAGGTCATCATTTATTTTAAAGACTTTAAGAACTCCCTTTCTATTGGCATTTTCCGTTAAAAAGAAGATAAACCTACTTATCTTTTTAATGTCATGGTTGTACTAAGCTATTTTTGGTATTGTTTTTGAGCTTAGAAAAACTACGTTCTCCTGAAACTATTGTTACTGGTTTTTGAGTTTTAAATGTGGAAGAAGATCTTCTAGGCTTGAACTAAATACAAAATAAAAACAGGTGCAAAAAGAGTATAAGAAATGAAATAACAAACAAACATGACATTACGATAACAGAAAAACTTATTTGAGTTTATGACAACATTCTGTCTGTTTGTCTGCTGTCCTCAAATTTAGAACATAATGTAATTTTAAAATTCTACAGAGGATTTTCTCAATGTTTTTTAGCTCAAATATTGAGAGTGCCTGCCATAAAACTGTTAAGTAAAAGCTTATTTTTCTCGAAAAAGGCCCCAAGAATTTGCTAGAAAAAATCAGTGTACTATTATGTAGGTAAATACTATTAATTGTAGGTGTGGTTAATGTTTTATTAAAAAAAACATAAGATGATGGGCTGAAAACGGTACCTCCCATAGGAAAGCTTTTTTATTCTTCGACTTTCAAGCGATTACAATTAAAACTAATATTCAGGAAGATGTGGATAGCTTAAGTAATTTCACACTGAAATATTTTAGAACAAAATTTTTATGTATTTTAAATAATTTTTAAAACGTTGTTTTTGAAAAGGGCTAAATGATTTTTTTTAAATGTAAGTCATTTATGTGCTTAACTTATTCATGTTTTTATGTAATAAAATAAGTCGTTAAAAAAACGTTTTTTTTTACTGTACAAAAAACCATATTTATAACCATACCATTAAGAAACAAAACGGCGTTTATATGTTTTCACTTTTTTTCATAATTTTTTTCCCTATTCATCCAACCATCTATACATAATTCTTTTTTGCTTGTTTTTTTATTCTCTTGCGTCGAACATGTATTAAACTCACTATATTCCATTCAAACAAATTCTGAGTCGTATATCTAATACGTGCAAGTATTAAAACCAGCACGTTTCACTCAAATTGTTCCAAAGGAATTGTAGATTGAGTTTATTATTTTGAGATTTTATCCTATGAACATTTTTGAGTGCTTGTGCAAGAAATTGTCTTGCACAGCCTGGGTGGGATTATTTTTTTTTTGGCTCATATGTATAAGCTTTTTTCTTGTGTAAATGGATAGGTAGCTGATTTTCTATGGATTTTTATTGACCCGGGCCTGGTTAGCACACAACAAACACTTTTTTCGCTGTATTTCTTCTTTGTTTCCTTTTGTTCTTGGAATATCGTTATTTGTATGATGAATGTTTTTTATGTAGATTGTTTTTGGGTATGATCAACCATGAATAAAGAAATGGGTTTACTTACAAGTGGTAATTTACCACTCATTATGAGTATGTACGTTGAGTTTCGACTTTCGACTGCTTGGACTTTTTACACACACAACTATCTTAGTGTTTATGTCACAACAATAGGGAAGGTGAGTTAAGCCAACACAGTTTGTACACCAGAAACACCTTTTTCTGTATTTTTTCTGTTTATTTTGCTTTCTTGGAATATCGAGCCGATAAACTGGCGGTTAGGTCTCAATATATATAATTTTTTTTGAGCGCCGTTAATTTAGCTTCACCCTTTTTCGCATCCACCAATGAAAAAACCGTTCTGTTCACTATTGGGCGTGGTGCAAGCACGGAAATGAAAATATAGCTATAAACACCTCAAGAATTCTGCACATACAAACGGTAGCCAGACCACGGACCGAAGATGAAAAATGTAAAAAAAAAACTTTTCCATAGCTCACATAGGCCTTTTTTTCTTGGGCTCCTATTCCACTTCTGATATAACAAAACGATTCCTAATCACCACCAAAATTAACTCACTTAATCGTTCACTCTGCCAACAGCTTTAGATTTGACCTTTTTAAATATGTATAAATATGTATATAAGAAATTAAGCCACCGAAAAAACCTGCGACCGCACCTTTTCCGTGGCTCGAGTTGACTGACTCCATTGCCGTTCACCACACAGCCACACGGTCACAGGCCGGCCTCTCTTACATTTTCTGTATATTAGTATTGAGTATACTAAGGAAAAGGATCATTTTTATTCCTCGTGCAATGTCTCTCAACTCAATACCCGTATGTATGTCAACTCAATGTATCTCAACTCAACAGAAGGCACAATAAGTACAGCCGATGAAATGCCTGCTTTCATGAAGTTGCTTCTGTCGAAATTCTAAGATCAAAAGAACGTTTTCGAAAAAAGCAGAACGTTCTCGAAAGTAAATTCGACGAACAAAAGAATGAGCAGAAGAATTCGTTGGAAATTCTCCAGCAGCAACTAAATTACAAACTCGATACACAGATTCTTCTGCGCGACAAAAGACTTCAAACAATAGATGAGAAATTTGAAGCCAAAATAGAACGCTTGGAAGAAAAATTTGGAAAGCAAGTAGAAAGTGTAGAACAACAGTACGAACATCTGGCTAAGAAGGTTGATTCTCTGAGGAAGCAGAAACTTCAGGAATATTCGAGCGAAGGTCCGCGACGAAAAGAAATGCAGCCTCCTGTCTTCGATGGTCAAACATCAGGGCCAGTTTATAAGAGGCAGTTCGAAGTTGCCGCATTGACGAACAGCTGGGACAACGAAGACAAATCAATTGCTCTTACGGTTGCGCTCAGAGGAACAGCTACCGAGTTGCTACAGACCATTCCTGAAGACAAACATCATGATTATGATGCCATAGGTCAAGACAATAGAGATGAGGTTGGGCGACGACCACATGCAGCAAGTTTACCGTGTCCAGTTCGAAGGGTCCAGACAGGGTCCAGACAGTAGGTAAAACGCTACAACAGTTTCAAGCTGACATCGAGCGCTTAGCGAATTTGTCTTATCCCAATACCAGCAGGGAAATCACAAACGATGCGTTCACTTATGTCATTGCAGATGGAAAACTACAAATGCCTGTAAGAATGGCAGGCAAGAAAACGCTCGCTGAGGTTTTGTCGTTTGCCCTGATAATAGAAGCAGAAGACCAAGTTTCTCAAGGTAGAAATCGCGTTAGGGAACTAAGCACACATATCGCAACTGGCCAGCATACAACTATACATGCAAAAATTGTAAAAATTGCCACCATTTTGAGGCCATGTGCAGTACAAATTCTACTTCCAAACACGCTCAAACCACCAAAAAGGTAGATCTGTTCGAAGAATCCGATAGCGATGATAGTTCGCTTGTAATTGGCTGCGTCATGAGAGACAAGAAACAGTTACAACGCCCGGACAAATTCTCGGAATTCATTTCAACAGCAAAGAAGAGTTACCAGATCAAATTAGACACCGGCGCCCAGTGCAATGTTATGCCTAGAAAAATCGTCGATCAATCTAGAGCAGTGATACGACCCTGCAAGGTTAAAAATCTCATTTCGTTTTCTAACCACCGTTTAATATTTCAAGGCGAAGCTGTTATACCATGAGTTATCGCATCTCACAGACATGCGACTGACAAGTGTCCGACGTTTGGCATACATGCACCGCTTGAAAAACCACGAGGCATCAGTCAGCCATCGACTCAAAATATATAACAATTGAACAGTTATTGAACATTCTTGAAATATATTCATATAAACTATAGTGAATTGTATATTATTTGTTTAATTTTACAGTTGATTAGATTCGAGAGTATATGAGAAGCAAAATACATAGGTCTACATCTTAAAAATTTTTTTTTTTTTAATTTAGACTTTTTGTTATACATTATATTGACTATAACCACTGTCCCTTTTCAAACTCAATCAGAAAAATTGCAATAGAATCATTGAAAAGCGCAGTGGTGCAGTAGATTTAAAAAAATTTGAAAAAAAACGCAGTAGATCTACTGCTTTCGAAGTAAGGTCCGAACACTCTCTACGGCGTTACCCCAGGTTCGTATTCTATAACGAGAGCTTTAACATCTTTTAGCGACATTCTAAGAGAACTCTGCCGTGTAGAGATATGCGGAGACACATTAAAACAACTCCCTTCAACCGTCCCCTCCGAGTGTTCGCCTTCACAAGAGCGTTCTGCTCTTGTAATTTTTTGACCTCAGCTAAGAGTTTTCTATTCTTATTTCTTCAACGCTCAGTTATTTCCCCTTCTTGGTAGGTTTTCTACTCATCTTTCAACTTTTGTTTTAATCTACGATCACGCGGTGATAAAAAATGTGTGTACTTACTCCTCAATATATATTTCACCTCAATTGGAACGAAAAGTTAAGCAACAGCAACAGCTAGCACACCACAAACACCCTTTGCAGCATTTCTTGTTTTTTTTCTTGGAATATTGTTCATTCAATGATGTATTGAAATGAAGCGAAAACATGTCCAGAGAAGGAACATCAAATCAGGAAACAAAGTTTTCTGGCGTAGCTTTAGTTTATTCTCTTACGAGGTCATCATTTATTTTAAAGACTTTAAGAACTCCCTTTCTATTGGCATTTTCCGTTAAAAAGAAGATAAACCTACTTATCTTTTTAATGTCATGGTTGTACTAAGCTATTTTTGGTATTGTTTTTGAGCTTAGAAAAACTACGTTCTCCTGAAACTATTGTTACTGGTTTTTGAGTTTTAAATGTGGAAGAAGATCTTCTAGGCTTGAACTAAATACAAAATAAAAACAGGTGCAAAAAGAGTATAAGAAATGAAATAACAAACAAACATGACATTACGATAACAGAAAAACTTATTTGAGTTTATGACAACATTCTGTCTGTTTGTCTGCTGTCCTCAAATTTAGAACATAATGTAATTTTAAAATTCTACAGAGGATTTTCTCAATGTTTTTTAGCTCAAATATTGAGAGTGCCTGCCATAAAACTGTTAAGTAAAAGCTTATTTTTCTCGAAAAAGGCCCCAAGAATTTGCTAGAAAAAATCAGTGTACTATTATGTAGGTAAATACTATTAATTGTAGGTGTGGTTAATGTTTTATTAAAAAAAACATAAGATGATGGGCTGAAAACGGTACCTCCCATAGGAAAGCTTTTTTATTCTTCGACTTTCAAGCGATTACAATTAAAACTAATATTCAGGAAGATGTGGATAGCTTAAGTAATTTCACACTGAAATATTTTAGAACAAAATTTTTATGTATTTTAAATAATTTTTAAAACGTTGTTTTTGAAAAGGGCTAAATGATTTTTTTTAAATGTAAGTCATTTATGTGCTTAACTTATTCATGTTTTTATGTAATAAAATAAGTCGTTAAAAAAACGTTTTTTTTACTGTACAAAAAACCATATTTATAACCATGCCATTAAGAAACAAAACGGCGTTTATATGTTTTCACTTTTTTTCATAATTTTTTTCCCTATTCATCCAACCATCTATACATAATTCTTTTTTGCTTGTTTTTTTCTTCTCTTGCGTCGAACATGTATTAAACTCACTATATTCCATTCAAACAAATTCTGAGTCGTATATCTAATACGTGCAAGTATTAAAACCAGCACGTTTCACTCAAATTGTTCCAAAGGAATTGTAGATTGAGTTTATTATTTTGAGATTTTATCCTATGAACATTTTTGAGTGCTTGTGCAAGAAATTGTCTTGCACAGCCTGGGTGCGATTATTTTTTTTTTGGCTCATATGTATAAGCTTTTTTCTTGTGTAAATGGATAGGTAGCTGATTTTCTATGGATTTTTATTGACCCGGGCCTGGTTAGCACACAACAAACACTTTTTTCGCTGTATTTCTTCTTTGTTTCCTTTTGTTCTTGGAATATCGTTATTTGTATGATGAATGTTTTTTATGTAGATTGTTTTTGGGTATGATCAACCATGAATAAAAAATGGGTTTACTTACAAGTGGTAATTTACCACTCATTATGAGTATGTACGTTGAGTTTCGACTTTCGACTGCTTGGACTTTTTACACACACAACTATCTTAGTGTTTATGTCACAACAATAGGGAAGGTGAGTTAAGCCAACACAGTTTGTACACCAGAAACACCTTTTTCTGTATTTTTTCTGTTTATTTTGCTTTCTTGGAATATCGAGCCGATAAACTGGCGGTTAGGTCTCAATATATATAATTTTTTTTGAGCGCCGTTAATTTAGCTTCACCCTTTTTCGCATCCACCAATGAAAAAACCGTTCTGTTCACTATTGGGCGTGGTGCAAGCACGGAAATGAAAATATAGCTATAAACACCCCAAGAATTCTGCACATACAAACGGTAGCCAGACCACGGACCGAAGATGAAAAATGTAAAAAAAAAAACTTTTCCATAGCTCACATAGGCCTTTTTTCTTGGGCTCCTATTCCACTTCTGATATAACAAAACGATTCCTAATCACCACCAAAATTAACTCACTTAATCGTTCACTCTGCCAACAGCTTTAGATTTGACCTTTTTAAATATGTATATATATATATATAAGAAATTAAGCCACCGAAAAAACCTGCGACCGCACCTTTTCCGTGGCTCGAGTTGACTGACTCCATTGCCGTTCACCACACAGCCACACGGTCACAGGCCGGCCTCTCTTACATTTTCTGTATATTAGTATTGGGTATACTAAGGAAAAGGATCATTTTTATTCCTCGTGCAATGTCTCTCAACTCAATACCCGTATGTATGTCAACTCAATGTATCTCAACTCAACAGAAGGCACAATAAGTACAGCCGATGAAATGCCTGCTTTCATGAAGTTGCTTCTGTCGAAATTCTAAGATCAAAAGAACGTTCTCGAAAAAAACAGAACGTTCTCGAAAGTAAATTCGACGAACAAAAGAATGAGCAGAAGAATTCGTTGGAAATTCTCCAGCAGCAACTAAATTACAAACTCGATACACAGAATCTTCTGCGCGACAAAAGACTTCAAACAATAGATGAGAAATTTGGAGCCAAAATAGAACGCTTGGAAGAAAAATTTGGAAAGCAAGTAGAAAGTGTAGAACAACAGTACGAACATCTGGCTAAGAAGGTTGATTCTCTGAGGAAGCAGAAACTTCAGGAATATTCGAGCGAAGGTCCGCGACGAAAAGAAATGCAGCCTCCTGTCTTCGATGGTCAAACATCAGGGCCAGTTTATAAGAGGCAGTTCGAAGTTGCCGCATTGACGAACAGCTGGGACAACGAAGACAAATCAATTGCTCTTACGGTTGCGCTCAGAGGAACAGCTACCGAGTTGCTACAGACCATTCCTGAAGACAAACATCATGATTATGATGCCATAGGTCAAGACAATAGAGATGAGGTTGGGCGACGACCACATACCGTGTCCAGTTCGAAGGGTCCAGACAGTAGGTAAAACGCTACCACAGTTTCAAGCTGACATCGAGCGCTTAGCGAATTTGTCTTATCCCAATACCAGCAGGGAAATCACAAACGATGCGTTCACTTATGTCATTGCAGATGGAAAACTACAAATGCCTGTAAGAATGGCAGGCAAGAAAACGCTCGCTGAGGTTTTGTCGTTTGCCCTGATAATAGAAGCAGAAGACCAAGTTTCTCAAGGTAGAAATCGCGTTAGGGAACTAAGCACACATATCGCAACTGGCCAGCATACAACTATACACGCAAAAATTGTAAAAATTGCCACCATTTTGAGGCCATGTGCAGTACAAATTCTACTTCCAAACACGCTCAAACCACCAAAAAGGTAGATCTCTTCGAAGAATCCGACAGCGATGATAGTTCGCTTGTAATTGGCTGCGTCATGAGAGACAAGAAACAGTTACAACGCCCGGACAAATTCTCGGAATTCATTTCAACAGCAAAGAAGAGTTACCAGATCAAATTAGACACCGGCGCCCAGTGCAATGTTATGCCTAGAAAAATCGTCGATCAATCTAGAGCAGTGATACGACCCTGCAAGGTTAAAAATCTCATTTCGTTTTCTAACCACCGTTTAATATTTCAAGGCGAAGCTGTTATACCATGAGTTATCGCATCTCACAGACATGCGACTGACAAGTGTCCGACGTTTGGCATACATGCACCGCTTGAAAAACCACGAGCCATCAGTCAGTCATTAGATTTCCATCGACTCAAAATATATAACAATTGAACAGTTATTGAACATTCTTGAAATATATTCATATAAACTATAGTGAATTGTATATTATTTGTTTAATTTTACAGTTGATTAGATTCGAGAGTATATGAGAAGCAAAATACATAGGTCTACATCTTGTACAGTAAAGCCCAAACTATAAAAAGAGTTTTTTTTTTAATTTAGACTTTTTGTTATACATTATATTGACTATAACCACTCTCCCTTTTCAAACTCAATCAGAAAAATTGCAGTAGAATCATTGAAAAGCGCAGTGGTGCAGTAGATTTAAAAAAAATTAGAAAAAAACGCAGTAGATCTACTGCTTTCGAAGTAAGGTCCGAACACTCTCTACGGCGTTACCCCAGGTTCGTATTCTATAACGAGAGCTTTAACATCTTTTAGCGACATTCTAAGAGAACTCTGCCGTGTAGAGATATGCGGAGACACATTAAAACAACTCCCTTCAACCGTCCCCTCCGAGTGTTCGCCTTCACAAGAGCGTTCTGCTCTTGTAATTTTTTGACCTCAGCTAAGAGTTTTTCTATTCTTATTTCTTCAACGCTCAGTTATTTCCCCTTCTTGGTAGATTTTCTACTCATCTTTCAACTTTTGTTTTAATCTACGATCACGCGGTGATAAAAAATGTGTGTACTTACTCCTCAATATATATTTCACCTCAATTGGAACGAAAAGTTAAGCAACAGCAACAGCTAGCACACCACAAACACCCTTTGCAGCATTTCTTGTTTTTTTTCTTGGAATATTGTTCATTCAATGATGTATTGAAATGAAGCGAAAACATGTCCAGAGAAGGAACATCAAATCAGGAAACAAAGTTTTCTGGCGTAGCTTTAGTTTATTCTCTTACGAGGTCATCATTTATTTTAAAGACTTTAAGAACTCCCTTTCTATTGGCATTTTCCGTTAAAAAGAAGATAAACCTACTTATCTTTTTAATGTCATGGTTGTACTAAGCTATTTTTTGTATTGTTTTTGAGCTTAGAAAAACTACGTTCTCCTGAAACTATTGTTACTGGTTTTTGAGTTTTAAATGTGGAAGAAGATCTTCTAGGCTTGAACTAAATACAAAATAAAAACAGGTGCAAAAAGAGTATAAGAAATGAAATAACAAACAAACATGACATTACGATAACAGAAAAACTTATTTGAGTTTATGACAACATTCTGTCTGTTTGTCTGCTGTCCTCAAATTTAGAACATAATGTAATTTTAAAATTCTACAGAGGATTTTCTCAATGTTTTTTAGCTCAAATATTGAGAGTGCCTGCCATAAAACTGTTAAGTAAAAGCTTATTTTTCTCGAAAAAGGCCCCAAGAATTTGCTAGAAAAAATCAGTGTACTATTATGTAGGTAAATACTATTAATTGTAGGTGTGGTTAATGTTTTATTAAAAAAAACATAAGATGATGGGCTGAAAACGGTACCTCCCATAGGAAAGCTTTTTTATTCTTCGACTTTCAAGCGATTACAATTAAAACTAATATTCAGGAAGATGTGGATAGCTTAAGTAATTTCACACTGAAATATTTTAGAACAAAATTTTTATGTATTTTAAATAATTTTTAAAACGTTGTTTTTGAAAAGGGCTAAATGATTTTTTTTAAATGTAAGTCATTTATGTGCTTAACTTATTCATGTTTTTATGTAATAAAATAAGTCGTTAAAAAAACGTTTTTTTTACTGTACAAAAAACCATATTTATAACCATGCCATTAAGAAACAAAACGGCGTTTATATGTTTTCACTTTTTTTCATAATTTTTTTCCCTATTCATCCAACCATCTATACATAATTCTTTTTTGCTTGTTTTTTTCTTCTCTTGCGTCGAACATGTATTAAACTCACTATATTCCATTCAAACAAATTCTGAGTCGTATATCTAATACGTGCAAGTATTAAAACAAGCACGTTTCACTCAAATTGTTCCAAAGGAATTGTAGATTGAGTTTATTATTTTGAGATTTTATCCTATGAACATTTTTGAGTGCTTGTGCAAGAAATTGTCTTGCACAGCCTGGGTGCGATTATTTTTTTTTTGGCTCATATGTATAAGCTTTTTTCTTGTGTAAATGGATAGGTAGCTGATTTTCTATGGATTTTTATTGACCCGGGCCTGGTTAGCACACAACAAACACTTTTTTCGCTGTATTTCTTCTTTGTTTCCTTTTGTTCTTGGAATATCGTTATTTGTATGATGAATGTTTTTTATGTAGATTGTTTTTGGGTATGATCAACCATGAATAAAAAATGGGTTTACTTACAAGTGGTAATTTACCACTCATTATGAGTATGTACGTTGAGTTTCGACTTTCGACTGCTTGGACTTTTTACACACACAACTATCTTAGTGTTTATGTCACAACAATAGGGAAGGTGAGTTAAGCCAACACAGTTTGTACACCAGAAACACCTTTTTCTGTATTTTTTCTGTTTATTTTGCTTTCTTGGAATATCGAGCCGATAAACTGGCGGTTAGGTCTCAATATATATAATTTTTTTTGAGCGCCGTTAATTTAGCTTCACTCTTTTTCGCATCCACCAATGAAAAAACCGTTCTGTTCACTATTGGGCGTGGTGCAAGCACGGAAATGAAAATATAGCTATAAACACCCCAAGAATTCTGCACATACAAACGGTAGCCAGACCACGGACCGAAGATGAAAAATGTAAAAAAAAAAACTTTTCCATAGCTCACATAGGCCTTTTTTTCTTGGGCTCCTATTCCACTTCTGATATAACAAAACGATTCCTAATCACCACCAAAATTAACTCACTTAATCGTTCACTCTGCCAACAGCTTTAGATTTGACCTTTTTAAATATGTATATATATATATATAAGAAATTAAGCCACCGAAAAAACCTGCGACCGCACCTTTTCCGTGGCTCGAGTTGACTGACTCCATTGCCGTTCACCACACAGCCACACGGTCACAGGCCGGCCTCTCTTACATTTTCTGTATATTAGTATTGGGTATACTAAGGAAAAGGATCATTTTTATTCCTCGTGCAATGTCTCTCAACTCAATACCCGTATGTATGTCAACTCAATGTATCTCAACTCAACAGAAGGCACAATAAGTACAGCCGATGAAATGCCTGCTTTCATGAAGTTGCTTCTGTCGAAATTCTAAGATCAAAAGAACGTTCTCGAAAAAAACAGAACGTTCTCGAAAGTAAATTCGACGAACAAAAGAATGAGCAGAAGAATTCGTTGGAAATTCTCCAGCAGCAACTAAATTACAAACTCGATACACAGAATCTTCTGCGCGACAAAAGACTTCAAACAATAGATGAGAAATTTGGAGCCAAAATAGAACGCTTGGAAGAAAAATTTGGAAAGCAAGTAGAAAGTGTAGAACAACAGTACGAACATCTGGCTAAGAAGGTTGATTCTCTGAGGAAGCAGAAACTTCAGGAATATTCGAGCGAAGGTCCGCGACGAAAAGAAATGCAGCCTCCTGTCTTCGATGGTCAAACATCAGGGCCAGTTTATAAGAGGCAGTTCGAAGTTGCCGCATTGACGAACAGCTGGGACAACGAAGACAAATCAATTGCTCTTACGGTTGCGCTCAGAGGAACAGCTACCGAGTTGCTACAGACCATTCCTGAAGACAAACATCATGATTATGATGCCATAGGTCAAGACAATAGAGATGAGGTTGGGCGACGACCACATACCGTGTCCAGTTCGAAGGGTCCAGACAGTAGGTAAAACGCTACCACAGTTTCAAGCTGACATCGAGCGCTTAGCGAATTTGTCTTATCCCAATACCAGCAGGGAAATCACAAACGATGCGTTCACTTATGTCATTGCAGATGGAAAACTACAAATGCCTGTAAGAATGGCAGGCAAGAAAACGCTCGCTGAGGTTTTGTCGTTTGCCCTGATAATAGAAGCAGAAGACCAAGTTTCTCAAGGTAGAAATCGCGTTAGGGAACTAAGCACACATATCGCAACTGGCCAGCATACAACTATACATGCAAAAATTGTAAAAATTGCCACCATTTTGAGGCCATGTGCAGTACAAATTCTACTTCCAAACACGCTCAAACCACCAAAAAGGTAGATCTCTTCGAAGAATCCGACAGCGATGATAGTTCGCTTGTAATTGGCTGCGTCATGAGAGACAAGAAACAGTTACAACGCCCGGACAAATTCTCGGAATTCATTTCAACAGCAAAGAAGAGTTACCAGATCAAATTAGACACCGGCGCCCAGTGCAATGTTATGCCTAGAAAAATCGTCGATCAATCTAGAGCAGTGATACGACCCTGCAAGGTTAAAAATCTCATTTCGTTTTCTAACCACCGTTTAATATTTCAAGGCGAAGCTGTTATACCATGAGTTATCGCATCTCACAGACATGCGACTGACAAGTGTCCGACGTTTGGCATACATGCACCGCTTGAAAAACCACGAGGCATCAGTCAGTCATTAGATTTCCATCGACTCAAAATATATAACAATTGAACAGTTATTGAACATTCTTGAAATATATTCATATAAACTATAGTGAATTGTATATTATTTGTTTAATTTTACAGTTGATTAGATTCGAGAGTATATGAGAAGCAAAATACATAGGTCTACATCTTGTACAGTAAAGCCCAAACTATAAAAAGAGTTTTTTTTTTAATTTAGACTTTTTGTTATACATTATATTGACTATAACCACTCTCCCTTTTCAAACTCAATCAGAAAAATTGCAGTAGAATCATTGAAAAGCGCAGTGGTGCAGTAGATTTAAAAAAAATTAGAAAAAAACGCAGTAGATCTACTGCTTTCGAAGTAAGGTCCGAACACTCTCTACGGCGTTACCCCAGGTTCGTATTCTATAACGAGAGCTTTAACATCTTTTAGCGACATTCTAAGAGAACTCTGCCGTGTAGAGATATGCGGAGACACATTAAAACAACTCCCTTCAACCGTCCCCTCCAAGTGTTCGCCTTCACAAGAGCGTTCTGCTCTTGTAATTTTTTGACCTCAGCTAAGAGTTTTTCTATTCTTATTTCTTCAACGCTCAGTTATTTCCCCTTCTTGGTAGATTTTCTACTCATCTTTCAACTTTTGTTTTAATCTACGATCACGCGGTGATAAAAAATGTGTGTACTTACTCCTCAATATATATTTCACCTCAATTGGAACGAAAAGTTAAGCAACAGCAACAGCTAGCACACCACAAACACCCTTTGCAGCATTTCTTGTTTTTTTTCTTGGAATATTGTTCATTCAATGATGTATTGAAATGAAGCGAAAACATGTCCAGAGAAGGAACATCAAATCAGGAAACAAAGTTTTCTGGCGTAGCTTTAGTTTATTCTCTTACGAGGTCATCATTTATTTTAAAGACTTTAAGAACTCCCTTTCTATTGGCATTTTCCGTTAAAAAGAAGATAAACCTACTTATCTTTTTAATGTCATGGTTGTACTAAGCTATTTTTTGTATTGTTTTTGAGCTTAGAAAAACTACGTTCTCCTGAAACTATTGTTACTGGTTTTTGAGTTTTAAATGTGGAAGAAGATCTTCTAGGCTTGAACTAAATACAAAATAAAAACAGGTGCAAAAAGAGTATAAGAAATGAAATAACAAACAAACATGACATTACGATAACAGAAAAACTTATTTGAGTTTATGACAACATTCTGTCTGTTTGTCTGCTGTCCTCAAATTTAGAACATAATGTAATTTTAAAATTCTACAGAGGATTTTCTCAATGTTTTTTAGCTCAAATATTGAGAGTGCCTGCCATAAAACTGTTAAGTAAAAGCTTATTTTTCTCGAAAAAGGCCCCAAGAATTTGCTAGAAAAAATCAGTGTACTATTATGTAGGTAAATACTATTAATTGTAGGTGTGGTTAATGTTTTATTAAAAAAAACATAAGATGATGGGCTGAAAACGGTACCTCCCATAGGAAAGCTTTTTTATTCTTCGACTTTCAAGCGATTACAATTAAAACTAATATTCAGGAAGATGTGGATAGCTTAAGTAATTTCACACTGAAATATTTTAGAACAAAATTTTTATGTATTTTAAATAATTTTTAAAACGTTGTTTTTGAAAAGGGCTAAATGATTTTTCTTAAATGTAAGTCATTTATGTGCTTAACTTATTCATGTTTTTATGTAATAAAATAAGTCGTTAAAAAAACGTTTTTTTTACTGTACAAAAAACCATATTTATAACCATGCCATTAAGAAACAAAACGGCGTTTATATGTTTTCACTTTTTTTCATAATTTTTTTCCCTATTCATCCAACCATCTATACATAATTCTTTTTTGCTTGTTTTTTTCTTCTCTTGCGTCGAACATGTATTAAACTCACTATATTCCATTCAAACAAATTCTGAGTCGTATATCTAATACGTGCAAGTATTAAAACCAGCACGTTTCACTCAAATTGTTCCAAAGGAATTGTAGATTGAGTTTATTATTTTGAGATTTTATCCTATGAACATTTTTGAGTGCTTGTGCAAGAAATTGTCTTGCACAGCCTGGGTGCGATTATTTTTTTTTTGGCTCATATGTATAAGCTTTTTTCTTGTGTAAATGGATAGGTAGCTGATTTTCTATGGATTTTTATTGACCCGGGCCTGGTTAGCACACAACAAACACTTTTTTCGCTGTATTTCTTCTTTGTTTCCTTTTGTTCTTGGAATATCGTTATTTGTATGATGAATGTTTTTTATGTAGATTGTTTTTGGGTATGATCAACCATGAATAAAAAATGGGTTTACTTACAAGTGGTAATTTACCACTCATTATGAGTATGTACGTTGAGTTTCGACTTTCGACTGCTTGGACTTTTTACACACACAACTATCTTAGTGTTTATGTCACAACAATAGGGAAGGTGAGTTAAGCCAACACAGTTTGTACACCAGAAACACCTTTTTCTGTATTTTTTCTGTTTATTTTGCTTTCTTGGAATATCGAGCCGATAAACTGGCGGTTAGGTCTCAATATATATAATTTTTTTTGAGCGCCGTTAATTTAGCTTCACCCTTTTTCGCATCCACCAATGAAAAAACCGTTCTGTTCACTATTGGGCGTGGTGCAAGCACGGAAATGAAAATTATAGCTATAAACACCCCAAGAATTCTGCACATACAAACGGTAGCCAGACCACGGACCGAAGATGAAAAATGTAAAAAAAAAACTTTTCCATAGCTCACATAGGCCTTTTTTTCTTGGGCTCCTATTCCACTTCTGATATAACAAAACGATTCCTAATCACCACCAAAATTAACTCACTTAATCGTTCACTCTGCCAACAGCTTTAGATTTGACCTTTTTAAATATGTATATATATATATATAAGAAATTAAGCCACCGAAAAAACCTGCGACCGCACCTTTTCCGTGGCTCGAGTTGACTGACTCCATTGCCGTTCACCACACAGCCACACGGTCACAGGCCGGCCTCTCTTACATTTTCTGTATAATAGTATTGGGTATACTAAGGAAAAGGATCATTTTTATTCCTCGTGCAATGTCTCTCAACTCAATACCCGTATGTATGTCAACTCAATGTATCTCAACTCAACAGAAGGCACAATAAGTACAGCCGATGAAATGCCTGCTTTCATGAAGTTGCTTCTGTCGAAATTCTAAGATCAAAAGAACGTTCTCGAAAAAAACAGAACGTTCTCGAAAGTAAATTCGACGAACAAAAGAATGAGCAGAAGAATTCGTTGGAAATTCTCCAGCAGCAACTAAATTACAAACTCGATACACAGAATCTTCTGCGCGACAAAAGACTTCAAACAATAGATGAGAAATTTGGAGCCAAAATAGAACGCTTGGAAGAAAAATTTGGAAAGCAAGTAGAAAGTGTAGAACAACAGTACGAACATCTGGCTAAGAAGGTTGATTCTCTGAGGAAGCAGAAACTTCAGGAATATTCGAGCGAAGGTCCGCGACGAAAAGAAATGCAGCCTCCTGTCTTCGATGGTCAAACATCAGGGCCAGTTTATAAGAGGCAGTTCGAAGCTGCCGCATTGACGAACAGCTGGGACAACGAAGACAAATCAATTGCTCTTACGGTTGCGCTCAGAGGAACAGCTACCGAGTTGCTACAGACCATTCCTGAAGACAAACATCATGATTATGATGCCATAGGTCAAGACAATAGAGATGAGGTTGGGCGACGACCACATGCAGCAAGTTTACCGTGTCCAGTTCGAAGGGTCCAGACAGGGTCCAGACAGTAGGTAAAACGCTACAACAGTTTCAAGCTGACATCGAGCGCTTAGCGAATTTGTCTTATCCCAATACCAGCAGGGAAATCACAAACGATGCGTTCACTTATGTCATTGCAGATGAAAAACTACAAATGCCTGTAAGAATGGCAGGCAAGAAAACGCTCGCTGAGGTTTTATCGTTTGCCCTGATAATAGAAGCAGAAGACCAAGTTTCTCAAGGTAGAAATCGCGTTAGGGAACTAAGCACACATATCGCAATTGTCCAGCATACAACTATACATGCAAAATTGTAAAAATTGCCACCATTTTGAGGCCATGTGCAGTACAAATTCTACTTCCAAACACGCTCAAACCACCAAAAAGGTAGATCTCTTCGAAGAATCCGACAGCGATGATAGTTCGCTTGTAATTGGCTGCGTCATGAGAGACAAGAAACAGTTACAACGCCCGGACAAATTCTCGGAATTCATTTCAACAGCAAAGAAGAGTTACCAGATCAAATTAGACACCGGCGCCCAGTGCAATGTTATGCCTAGAAAAATCGTCGATCAATCTAGAGCAGTGATACGACCCTGCAAGGTTAAAAATCTCATTTCGTTTTCTAACCACCGTTTAATATTTCAAGGCGAAGCTGTTATACCATGAGTTATCGCATCTCACAGACATGCGACTGACAAGTGTCCGACGTTTGGCATACATGCACCGCTTGAAAAACCACGAGGCATCAGTCAGTCATTAGAGGTCCAACATTCTTGAAATATATTCATATAATATATAGTGAATATATTATTTGTTTAATTTTACAGTTGATTAGATTCGAGAGTATATGAGAAGCAAAATACATAGGTCTACATCTTGTACAGTAAAGCCCAAACTATAAAAAAAGTTTTTTTTTTTAATTTAGACTTTTTGTTATACATTATATTGACTATAACCACTCTCCCTTTTCAAACTCAATCAGAAAAATTGCAATAGAATCATTGAAAAGCGCAGTGGTGCAATAGATTTAAAAAAATTAGAAAAAAAAACGCAGTAGATCTACTGCTTTCGAAGAGGTCCGAACACTCTCTACGGCGTTACCCCAGGTTCGTATTCTATAACGAGAGCTTTAACATCTTTTAGCGACATTCTAAGAGAACTCTGCCGTGTAGAGATATGCAGAGACACATTAAAACAACTCCCTTCAACCGTCCCCTCCGAGTGTTCGCCTTCACAAGAGCGTTCTGCTCTTGTAATTTTTTGACCTCAGCTAAGAGTTTTCTATTCTTATTTCTTCAACGCTCAGTTATTTCCCTTTCTTGGTAGATTTTCTACTCATCTTTCAACTTTTGTTTTAATCTACGATCACGCGGTGATAAAAAATGTGTGTACTTACTCCTCAATATATATTTCACCTCAATTGGAACGAAAAGTTAAGCAACAGCAACAGCTAGCACACCACAAACACCCTTTGCAGCATTTCTTGTTTTTTTTCTTGGAATATTGTTCATTCAATGATGTATTGAAATGATTCGAAAACATGTCCAGAGAAGGAACATCAAATCAGGAAACAAAGTTTTCTGGCGTAGCTTTAGTTTATTATCTTACGAGGTCATCATTTATTTTAAAGACTTTAAGAACTCCCTTTCTATTGGCATTTTCCGTTAAAAAGAAGATAAACCTACTTATCTTTTTAATGTCATGGTTGTACTAAGCTATTTTTTGTATTGTTTTTGAGCTTAGAAAAACTATGTTCTCCTGAAACTATTGTTACTGGTTTTTGAGTTTTAAATGTGGAAGAAGATCTTCTAGGCTTGAACTAAATACAAAATAAAAACAAGTGCAAAAAGAGTATAAGAAATGAAATAACAAACAAACATGACATTACGATAACAGAAAAACTTATTTGAGTTTATGACAACATTCTGTCTGTTTGTCTGCTGTCTTCAAATTTAGAACATAATGTAATTTTAAAATTCTACAGAGGATTTTCTCAATGTTTTTTAGCTCAAATATTGAGAGTGCCTGCCATAAAACTGTTAAGTAAAAGCTTATTTTTCTCGAAAAAGGCCCCAAGAATTTGCTAGAAAAAATCAGTGTACTATTATGTAGGTAAATACTATTAATTGTAGGTGTGGTTAATGTTTTATTAAAAAAAACATAAGATGATGGGCTGAAAACGGTACCTCCCATAGGAAAGCTTTTTTATTCTTCGACTTTCAAGCGATTACAATTAAAACTGATATTCAGGAAGATGTGGATAGCTTAAGTAATTTCACACTGAAATATTTTAGAACAAAGTTTTTATGTATTTTAAATAATTTTTAAAACGTTGTTTTTGAAAAGGGCTAAATGATTTTTTTTAATGTAAGTCATTTATGTGCTTAACTTATTCATGTTTTTATGTAATAAAATAAGTCGTTAAAAAAACGTTTTTTTTACTGTACAAAAAAACATATTTATAACCATACCATTAAGAAACAAAACGGCGTTTATATGTTTTCACTTTTTTTCATAATTTTTTTCCCTATTCATCCAACCATCTATACATAATTCTTTTTTGCTAGTTTTTTTCTTCTCTTGCGTCGAACATGTATTAAACTCGCTATATTCCATTCAAACAAATTCTGAGTCGTATATCTAATACGTACAAGTATTAAAACCAGCACGTTTCACTCAAATTGTTCCAAAGGAATTGTAGATTGAGTTTATTATTTTGAGATTTTATCCTATGAACATTTTTGAGTGCTTGTGCAAGAAATTGTCTTGCACAGCCTGGGTGCGATTATTTTTTTTTTGGCTCATATGTATAAGCTTTTTTCTTGTGTAAATGGATAGGTAGCTGATTTTCTATGGATTTTTATTGACCCGGGCCTGGTTAGCACACAACAAACACTTTTTTCGCTGTATTTCTTCTTTGTTTCCTTTTGTTCTTGGAATATCGTTATTTGTATGATGAATGTTTTTTATGTAGATTGTTTTTGGGTATGATCAACCATGAATAAAGAAATGGGTTTACTTACAAGTGGTAATTTACCACTCATTATGAGTATGTACGTTGAGTTTCGACTTTCGACTGCTTGGACTTTTTACACACACAACTATCTTAGTGTTTATGTCACAACAATAGGGAAGGTGAGTTAAGCCAACACAGTTTGTACACCAGAAACACCTTTTTCTGTATTTTTTCCGTTTATTTTGCTTTCTTAGAATATCGAGCCGATAAACTGGCGGTTAGGTCTCAATATATATAATTTTTTTTGAGCGCCGTTAATTTAGCTTCACCCTTTTTCGCATCCACCAATGAAAAAACCGTTCTGTTCACTATTGGGCGTGGTGCAAGCACGGAAATGAAAATATAGCTATAAACACCTCAAGAATTCTGCACATACAAACGGTAGCCAGACCACGGACCGAAGATGAAAAATGTAAAAAAAAAACTTTTCCATAGCTCACATAGGCCTTTTTTTCTTGGGCTCCTATTCCACTTCGGATATAACAAAACGATTCCTAATCACCACCAAAATTAACTCACTTAATCGTTCACTCTGCCAACAGCTTTAGATTTGACCTTTGACAGGCCGCCCTCTCTTACATTTTCTGTATATTAGTATTGAGTAGACTAAGGAAAAGGATCATTTTTATTCCTCGTGCAATGTCTCTCAACTCAATACCCGTATGTATGTCAACTCAATGTATCTCAACTCAACAGAAGGCACAATAAGTACAGCCGATGAAATGCCTGCTTTCATGAAGTTGCTTCTGTCGAAATTCTAAGATCAAAAGAACGTTCTCGAAAAAAAAACAGAACGTTCTCGAAAGTAAATTCGACGAACAAAAGAATGAGCAGAAGAATTCGTTGGAAATTCTCCAGCAGCAACTAAATTACATACTCGATACACAGAATCTTCTGCGCGACAAAAAACTTCAAACAATAGATGAGATATTTGAAGCCAAAATAGAACGCTTGGAAGAAAAATTTGGAAAGTGTAGAACAACAGTACGAACATCTGGCTAAGAAGGTTGATTCTCTGGGGAAGCAGAAACTTCAGGAATATTCGAGCGAAGGTCCGCTACGAAAAGAAATTCAGCCCCCTGTCTTCGATGGTCAAACATCATGGCCAGTTTCTAAGAGGCAGTTCGAAGCTGCTGCATTGACGAACAACTGGGACAACGAAGACAAATCAATTGCTCTTACGGTTGCGCTCAGGGGAACAGCTACCGAGTTGCTACAGACCATTCCTGAAGACAGACATCATGATTATGATGCCATAGGTCAAGACAATAGAGATGAGGTTGGGCGACGACCACATGCAGCAAGTTTACCGTGTCCAGTTCGAAGGATCCAGACATGTTCCAGACAGTAGGTAAAACGCTACAACAGTTTCAAGCTGACATCGAGCGCTTAGCGAATTTGTCTTATCCCAATACCAGCAGGGAAATCACAAACGATGCGTTCACTAATGTCATTGCAGATGGAAAACTACAAATGCCTGTAAAAATGGCAGGCAATAAAACGCTCGCTGAGGTTTTATCGTTTGCCCTGATAATAGAAGCAGAAGACCAAGTTTCTCAAGGTAGCAATCGCGTCAGGGAAATGGCTACAGTAGAGTGCTCATGTAAACGCGTCGACTTTGAAAGACAAAACCCGAACACTGCTCGACGTCAAATGAGATGTTGGAGTTGCAACAAGCTGGGAAACCTACAGCGACAATGCAGATCTCCACCTAGACAGGTAAGCTAGAAGGAGGCAGAATGACAAAGCATCTGAAAGGAATAACACTCACACTGCTAGAGAAGCTTCTGGAAAACACCACACCACAAGTCAAACAAAATAACAAAAAAAACACGCACCGTCACAAAAAAAAAAACGATTAAAAATGTCACAGCAACAAACAATAGATCAACAATTGATTTGCAAATTTAATAAAAACTGCATGAAACTATCAATAGTTGGTCTAATGTTTAATCACAAATTTATATTCATTTTCAACATTCAAAACCACTTTTTAATTAACAAGACTAAACTAAACGCGAAATTGAAAGAAAGAACAAATAATTCCAATATCCAAAGCCAACAATGTATGTCTTATGTATTTATATGTTAAAGAATTTGTAAAAGAAAATAAACAGAGTGCATCTCGCTTTCACTAAGACCTTTTATGGGGGGCATTGATTCAAACACATGTAATTGTATTAGGTAAATTACTCCTAATTTAATTATATAAACTAATAAACAAAAAGAAAGAAAACTGGAAGCAATTTCTCCAGACTAAAGGTGGTTGAACTTAAATAAAATGTATTTCCAGCGATCAACTGTAAGAAATGTATATACTGTACATTTAATTATTAATTAAATGTTAACTTCACTTGTTCCAACAACTTAAAGCCTTAAGCTACAACTTAGCTCCAACAATAAAATTGTATAACGAATTAAAAAAAAAAAAAAATCTTTTCTTTTAATTTTTTATATATAGCCACAACTTGACGCAACTTAATAACTTTATTTAAAATTCTTAACCTATGACTTAGGTCAAGAACATGGTCCTCGAGCCTTTTTTAAATCAAATAACCGCGAATTTAATTTTTTTAAATACTTTTTACATAAAATTCTTTTTTGAACAAAAAAAAAAACTTTAAACTAAAAAAAAAATCAGTGTAACTAAATAATTTATTTTTTTAATTATTTAAATATATAGCACATAAAAACTAAAATTAAAATATCTAAAACTATTTTTTTAATAAAAGATAAAACTTAAACTATATATAAATATATCTACCTAATTGAAAAGTGAAACTTAAATACCTAAGAGTTTTTTTTCAATAGAGAATAAAACTTATACCTACATAAATATTAAAACCTTTTAAAGAAAGATGGGGGACCGTCTGAAAACCAACTGCGTGCTGTTGACATGTGTTATGTGTTTTCTGTTTTCCGTTCTCCTTCTGTCTTCTCTTCTGTCCTGTATCAATGTCGTCTTGTGTGTTGTCTTTGTAATTGTCTGAGCCGATGGCCTCGGTAGCCAGTGCTCTTAAATGTGTCTACTTCGTAGATTTATCTACGGAGTAGATTAAAAATGTAATGTAATGTAAAACCTTTTAATAATTAAAACTGAACTTATTCTTAAATACATGAGACTTTTTTTATAATAAAAGCTGAAACCTATAAACACCTAAATCTTTTTAATCATCTTTTTTAATCACCATCATCATCACAAAAAGCAACAATAAAATATAAGTAAATTAAATATTTTAAAAGGTGAATGCGTTATATTCATAAAGCTTACAAAACTTATTGTTTCTCAAGAAGAGGCTTAAAGAGATGCAAAATGACTACGAGAAATTTTTAGAAAAAAATGAGAAAGAAAACGGGGTAACATTTTCAAAGGGTTATTTAAACACGTGTTTCGCGGAACTCAAACAATCATTTTAAACGGCCAAAAAAGACCACACGTCCATTGTAAATACAGCTGCCGATGCAGCAAGGGACAAGTATTTCGAAAATGAAACGTTTTCAAATATAAAACAACTTTCTTTCAATTATAGTGGTGATTCACAAGATAATCTTGAAAAAATTGTTAAAAGTGAAAGTAATCCGTTAGACTCTTCGCGATTAAACAATTCCACAAAATTATCGGCAAATTAGACTCAAGCCAATAGAAATCAAACCATTTTCTTGTTAATACGAAGATTGGTTTGAATTTCAAAATATGTTTGAAAGTATGCTTGATCAGAATAACGATCTATCAGACATACAAAAATTGCAGTATTTGATCTCGTCTTTAGATAAAAAAACCTTCAGACTTAGTCATTTGGCTTCCAATCAAAGCCAAATCCTGTGCGTAAAAAATACGCGAACATTAGTAAATACTCAAATCAGAAGGCTTATGGAGCATTAAAAGCTTTCACACGAGTCAGGTTTGCGGTCACTGCATGATGTCACCACTTCCTGCATTCATGCACTTGGGAATTTAAAGGTAAATGTAGATGCTTGGGACTGCATCCTATCCAAACTCAAAAGGATTGGGAATATAGATTGGGGATATCAAAGGTTCTTCTGGACTGGAAAGCTTTTGCGGCCTCTATAGAAGCGCAATTTAGCTCTCTTGAAAATATTTGTGAGGAAACTGGGTATAAGCATCAAGTTGCAAATAACAACCATTTTAAAAAACCAACAGGCTCATATCACATTAAGTCGCAGCAATCGAATAAACAATTTCTCTGTCGCCTATGTAAGGCACCTCATGGGATTCGATTCTGTAGACAATTTTTAAACATGGGGGTCAGAACACGTATTGAAGAAATGAAATGTAACTCTGTTTGCTCCAATTGCTTAGGGTATGATCACAAGATCTTTTCGCAAAATTCGCCACAACGACAGAGATGCCCAACGCTTGAGAATGACATGTGAGAGACACATTTGGGCTTTCTGCAACTGAAGCCTCAGCGGCAGCAATATTCTCGACACTACGGGCACTTCTTTATCTCACTGACACGAGAACATTTTGTACTGTGAATGTGGATTCAAATTTGTCCACTAGAGGCTCAGTTGTTGATCTAGGACGATTCTGACGACCATAAATTGGACATAGCGCTCTTAACGTTGAGGCCACTGACTCTAAATTTCGGTAGTAAATTTTAATAATTTCGACTCGTTGTTAGCTCGTATATCTTTCCATCATGAAATGGCAAACCTTACTGAAGAGAAATGTCAAAAGAGCAAGAAATATAGCGTCGTTTGCTGTAAATGTCTCTCTACTTTTGTAGCGTCCCTGTTGTAAAACCCGATACAATAACGGTGCAGAACCACTTCAACTCTTTGGATGTGCAACTAAGGCAGTTTTGGGAGTTAGAAGAAAATCTGGATCACCGTAAACTAACGTCGGAAGAGGAACAATGTGAACTTCATTATCAGAAAACATTTCAAAGGAAGTCTGATGGGCGATATGAAGTCCAGTTTGCTTTCAAGGATAACCTTCGCCCTATACTAGGGAATTGCAAAAGGGCAGCAATGGCACGATTTTTTCAAATGGAACGGCGTCTAGCAACCAGGCTTCGTGTTTTATTTGCTTCGTGTGTCACTTCAAACGGAATGTCATTAAATGACCGATTAATAGTAGGACCAAGGCTTCAAAGGCATATCATCGATCTCATTGCCCAATGGAGTAAGGTTAAAATTGCATTTGCGGCCGACATTAGCAAAATGTACAGACAAATATGGATGGCTCCTAAAGATACCACTTACCAACTCATTTTGTGGAGAGAAACAAATTCAGAGCCAATCAAAACTTTTGCACTTAATACAGTCACATTTGGTACAGCATCGGCGCCATACTTAGCAGTGCGTACTTTGCATCAAAATGCTTTAGACGTACATGAAACTGAACCTGACGTAGCCAAAGCAATCAATGATGGTTTTCATGTAGATGATTTTTTATATGGGTTTGATAACGAAGCGGATGCCACCATATTACAAAGAGACGTTTTAGCAAGCTGGATTTACTCTGCCAAAATGGGCAAGCAATTCGTCTAAAATTTTGGTTCAGACATCTAAAACTGAAAGGGAAGTTTTTAAAACTCTGGAAAATATCCAAATTCTTCGGTGGATTGACTTTGAGAATTTGAGATTTTGTGCCGCCTCAGAGAAAGCGTTTGCGGCTATTATATATGCACGGGTGGTCAAGGATGGGAAAAAGGCCATTCATCTCATTGCCTTAAAAACAAAAGTTGCTCCACTTAAGAAGATAGCACTTCCAAGGCTTGAACTGTGCGCAGCTCTACTGCCAAAAAAGCTCTTGCATCGAATGTCAAAATCGATTCAATTTGAAAACGCAGAAATATTTCCTTGGTCTGATTCCATGATAGCTCTAGCGTGGATCAGAGAAAGCCCTTCGACAAGAACTACTTTCGTCGCAAATCGAATCACGGAAATCCAACCGCTTACTAAAACTACAGTGTGAAGCCATGTAAAAGTAAAGAAAAGCCTGCTGATCTCGGTTCACGAGGACTATCACCTAAAGATCTTATCGATAACAATATGTGGTGGCATGGGCCATCCTTTCTTAAAAAAATTTCTAAACCTGAATTAAAAAATGATATACCATTTGAAACAGATTTAGAAACCAAAAAGGCTAAAAAATTGTCCGAATCTGAACCTTTTACTTACGAGGACAACCTTATCATATCACTTACAAGTGTTGTTCATGTGGTATCCAAATATGCTATCAATATTGAGTCGATTTTTGAAATATATTCCACATTAAAACGACTGGTTCGGAGCGTTGCCATATGGCAAAGGTACATCTTACACCTACTAAAAAAGAACATAAACAAATCAATAGCTATCCACCCGTTGAGCTTAAAAGAACTTAACGCAGCAGAAACCAAAATAATAAAAATTGTTCAGAATGATGACTTTTCCGAAGAGATAGAAAGTCTCATGCAAAAAAAAATCCTTACCAAAAAGAAGTCATATCCTAAGTTTAAATCCCTTTCTTGACAGTGATGGCTTGTTACGAGTAGGAGAACGATTAACAAATTCATCACTTAACTTCAACCAACAGCATCCAATAATCTTGAAAGATACGCATCATTTCACAAATCTTATTATGAACGGTGTCCATTAAGGTACACTTCACGGTGGACAACAAATCATGATGGCCAAGATCCGAACAAAGTATTGGATCACAAACTTGAAAAGAACAGTGAAGTTAGTCATCGACAGATGTATTCGGTGTCATCGATACAAGGCGAAAATGCAGGAGCAACTTATGGGCAACCTTCCTGCAGAAAGAGTTGTTGTGTCAAGACCATTTACTAATACCGGCGTCGACTACGCTGGACCTATTGAAATAAAATTATGGAAGGAAGGATAGATGCAACAAGTCTACCAAGGGTTACATAGCCGTGTTTGTATTCCTATCTACAAAGGCCATATATATTGACTTGGTCAGTGATTTGAGCTCACCAGCATTTATAGCAGCATTTAGGAGATTTTTTGCTCGATGAGGAAACTGCTTAAATATGCTCAACAACTGCGGAAATAACTTCATGGGAGCGAGTAACGAACTTCGAAAGGACAGTAAGTTCATTTCTGCTAAATGGCCCGCAGAAGTTACTGAAAGCCTTGCATCGCAAAATACTACTTGGCATTTCAATCCACCATCTTCACCTCATTTTGGCAGTCTCTGGGAGGCAGGAGTGAAGTCAATTAAGTTTCATCTTATACATACTATTGGCTGCTCCAAACTCACAATTGAGGAATATGCGACACTTCTGACACAAATTGAGGCTTGTCTGAATTCTAGGCCTCTGTGTCCAATGACTTCAGACCCAGATGATCTTTCTGTTCTTACACCTGGACATTTCCTTATTGGTGCACCACTTTGCACGCTTCCTGATAGGAACATTAAGGAACTGAACATAAACATACTTAACACATGGAAATATTTGCAGCGGCTCATACAGAATTTTTACAAGCAGTGGAGTTCGTCCTATCTGCATCTTTTGTAAAATCGCCCAAAATGGCTACAAAAACAACAGAATATAAAAATTGGAGACATCGTCCTAGTAAAGGAAGACAATCTTCCACCGTCAGCTGGGTTGCTCGCAAGAGTAATTAATATACATCCTGGTTCAGATGAGCTTGTGCGCGTAGTGACAATTAAAACTTAAAACTCGATTTTTAAACAACCGATTACAAAACTATCAACTCTACCAGTCTGTACTTCATCAAACGAATAATTCAAAATAAATATATAAACACTTAAATCAAAGCTCATATCAACTAACCCTAAAAGCCCATATCAATCCATAGTGCGCCCTTTATCAAAATAAGTACCTTACAACGAACTTATATTGAAACTCCTACTCAGTTATTTAATATAAAAACTTAAAAACTACCCAAGTTTAACCGAAGTCAAAGCCCATATCAACGTACCTCCACCCTAATGATATAGCAACCCATAGTGCCCTCTTCAAAAAAATAGACCTTCTAACATAAAACTCACCCTTATTTTCCTAACAACCGGTACAGCCATACAACATCCAAAAAATGACGCAAAGGATGATTTAATCTGGAACACTTATTTTTTTTTAAAGAAAACACAGCCAGCATTTTTATTTTTTTTTAACTTTTTGCCTTATTATAACATAAAATATAATGCTTAAAACTTTTTATATTTCTTGGTACTAAAACACAATTTTTGGAGACATGTAACTTTTTAATCAAGGCATCTACATTAATAAATTTGCACCGAGACCAGACAAATCATCACAAATCGACAGATTGTTCCACGAGGGGTGAGAGCATGTTGGGTTTCCACCAGCATTTTACATTTTTCAAACACGGAAAAACGAAAGATCGGAAATACCGACGGAAAACACTACACTACAAGTCAAACAAAATAACAAAAAAAAAACCACGCACCGTCACAAAAAAACGATTAAAGATGTCACAGCAACAAAACATAGATCAACAATTGATATGCGAATTTAATAATAACTGCATGAAACTATGAAACTATCAATAGTTGATCTAATGTTTAATCACAAATTTATATTTATTTTCAACATTCAAAACCACTTTTTAATTTACAACACTTTACTTAACGTGGGAATTAACTAAGAAGAAATTGAAAGAAAGAACAAATAATTCAAATATCCAGAGCCAACATTGTATATCTTATGTATGTATGTGTTAAAGCATTTGTAAAAGAAAATAAACAGAGTGCATCTCACTTTCACAAAGACCTCTTATGGGGGGCATTGATTCAAACATATGTAATTGTATTAGGTAAATTACTCCTAATTTAATTATATAAACTAATAAATAAAAAGAAAGAAAACTGGAAGTAATTTCTCCAGACTAAAGGTTGTTGAACTTATATAAAATGTATTTCCAGCGATCAGCTGTAAGAAATGTATATACTGTACATTTAATTATTAATTAAATGTTAACTTCACAACTTTGCGCAACTTAATAACTTTATTTAAAGTGGAGTGGATTTCATGAAGGCACATGAGGTAATCATAGACCTTCGAATGCAAGTGTTTAGGTATCGAACCGTTGAGCTCCCTATGTTATACGGAACGTAAACGCTGTGAATCTTCGGGCAGTTATATGCAGAGATGAAGTTTTACCACCATCTTCAGCGAAAGTTCCTTGGACGCATTTGGAGGTTGATCTTGGGAACCACCGATTCTATTTCGTTGCAGCAGATGATAAAGAGGACTTTCCAAGCTATGTATATCGTTGGGAACATTTTAGTAAAACCAAAGCAAAACATGGTTCCGGTAAGGCTGATGAATCCGAACAAACATTCCGTCGAGCTTAGACAAGGAGAGGTAATTGGAAGATGCGTACCCATTTCAGCCATTTTGATATCATCTGGGAGCGAATCTGCGAGCACTGTTTCTCTAAAGAAATTGGCGAGTTTACTGATATATTTGCTTGACAGGATGGAGACTATGGTTGAACACACCTAGTACAGTACCTAGACTTCCTTTGGCAAAACAGGCGGAAGTCGATAAGATGATATCGACCATGGACATCTTTTTCCAGTCTAATCGAAAACTCAAAAAGTCCGTGGGCATCACCTGTTGTAATAGTGAAAAAGAAGGACGGTAGCACTCGATTCTGGAAATGGTCTATAGTAGTTTATCGTTATGCCATTTGGCTTGTGTAACGCTCCAGCCACCTTTGAGCATTTAATGGAACGTTTGTTACAGGGTCTGACATGGAAAACCTGCCTGTTGTATTTGGATGACGTCATCGCTGTAGAAAAGACGTTCGCTGAATATTGAGACAACTTGAGGGAGGTTTTTACACGACTTCGAAACGCACATTTGAAACTTATTCCAAAAAAATGTGCTCTGTTCAAAGTTGAGGTGAAGTATTTAGGACATGTGATATCGTCAAATAGAATAAAAATTGGGCCGGAGAAAATCGAAGCCGTGCAAAATTGGCCAGATCCCGCAAACAAACACCAACTGAGGAGCTTTCTCGGTCTCGCCACATATTACAGGAGGTTCGTGAAGGATTTTGCCGGAATCGCAAAGTGTCTGCGCCAGCTAACTAAGAAAGGTAGACAACTTAAATGGTCAGGTGATTGCAAGAGAAGTTTTCAACATCTAAAACAGCGACTTTGTGAGGCACTAATACTAGCTTACCCCACGTCTGACAAGACATTTAAAGTGGACGCGGATGCTAGTAACGTGGGTATTGGAGCAGTTCTGTCATAGATACACGATGGGCAGGAGAATGTGGTAGCCTTTTCAGCAAAGTTCTGTCGCAACCAGAGAGAAGATACTATGTAACCAGATGGGAACTCCTTGCTCTGATACTGGCGACAAAACATTTCCATAAATACCTTTATGGACAGAGATTCAGCCTGGGTATCCATCATTAAAATGGTTGCTACAGTTCAAAAATCCTAAGGGACAAGAAGCAAGATGGATCGAACGATTGCAGACTTACGACTTCGAAGTACAGCATCGCAAAGGAAGACTGCACTGCAATGCGGACGCGCTTTCCCGCAGACCATGTGAGCCCAGTTGCAAGCGTTGTGTGCGAAAAGAGGAAAAGGACGAAGGTATTTCTGTCCAGAGAATAAGAGCCGAACCTGTAGAGGGTTGGAGGGCTGAAAAACTTCGTAATGCACAAAAAGAAAACCCTGACATTGAGCCAATCCTTGCATGAAAGGAATCTATGGAGGAACCAAACGCAGGAAACATCTCCGACAGAAGTTCTACTTTAAAGGCATACTGGGCGCAGTGGGACTCAATTCATGTGGAAGATGGTGTTTTGCGGAGAAAATGGGAAATGCCTGTTGAAAGATCCTTTAAGATGCAGCTTGTGGTTCCACGATCGAAAGTAGAGGAGATTCTACGACAAATGCATGATGGAGTATCCGGTGGGCACTTGGGAACCAACAAAACACTGGAAAAGGTACGGGAACGCTTTTATTGGCTAAGTGCAAGAAACGATGTAGAGAGCTGGTTTCGAAAGTGCACAACATGCGCAGCTAGCAAGGAACCCAAAGTCAAAACACGAGGTAAAATGCACCAGTACAACGTGAGCGCCCCGTCTGAAAGAATCGCCGTTGACATCACAGGCCCGTTCCCGGAAACTGAAAACGGTAGAATTTACATCCTAGTTGTCATGGACTACTTCAGTAAGTATTTTTAGGCGTTTGCGATACCCAATAAAGGAGCTAGGACCGTTGTCGCGCAGATAGTGGACCACTGGGCCTGCAAGTTCGGGGTGCCTATGGAATTGCATTTCAACCAAGGGCGAAGCTTCGAGTCGAAGGTATTCCAGGAAGTATGCGCATCCCTCGGGCTTAAGAAAGCAAGGACAACACCTCTTCATCGACAGTCTGATGGAATGGTAGAACAATTTAACCAGACTTTAAAAGGACATCTGTCCAAAGTAGTGAACGAGAACCAACGGGATTGGGACCGGCGAATTCCCTTACTTCATATGGCCTACCGGAATGCGGTTCATAGTACAACTGGATACACTCCATCCTAAAATCTATTTGAACAAGCTGCTCGGATTCCAAGTGAGCTAAAATACGGATTTCCTATTGAAGACCCAAAAAGCGAAGAGGAATTGTAGGAGTCCAAACTACGATAACGACGGGAACACTAATTTTGGAAATATACAAAGTCATACCATATCAACTATATACATTTTATATACAAGCAAATCACACCATGCAAACCATTTACTACGAGTTCATAGTCAGCATCACAGTTCCTGCGGTAAGTTCTTGTTTATGCATTGTACTTTTTTGAGGGATATAAAAGCACTATACAATTTATGTAAAGATACCGATCACTTCAAATAAAATATTTATTAAATTTATTTTCATTTGGTTTCATTTAGCTAAACTGGTGACCCCGATGAAAGCTTGGATACAAATTTTCCATCTTTTTATTAGAAAAAGGGCGGTAAAATGTCAAATGACGATAACAAGGACGGCGACGGGCCACAGCAAAGGAGTATTCAAACACCAAGCTACCCTCCTTCTACCACCGATTCTTCGTACGTTTTTACTTTGCGCATAAAAACGCAGGAATTTTTTACTTCAGATCCAGAACTATGGTTTTTTTTTTGTTCGAGTCACCATTTACGGTAAATCGCATTACATCGGATAGCTCCATATACCACATCGTTGTTTCAAAACTGAACCAAGTAGTAGCTGAAAAGATAAGGGCTTTTCTACGTAATTCCCCAGCGACTGGGAAATATTCGGCCCTCAAGGTAAGACTAATCGAAGAGTTTACTCGTAGTCATCAGGGTAAAATTAAAAAGCTTCTGTCGCAAATGGAGCTAGGAGATAAAAAACCTTCAAGTTTTCTTAAAGAGATGCGAAACTTAGCTGGCGAAACCGTCGATGACAAATTTCTTGCAACGCTTTGGATAGGGTGTTTACCTATCACATTACAGCAAATTTTATCTCCATGGAATGACGAACCACTAGAAAAAGTAGCGAAGATGGCAGACGGAATTGTTGAGACAGTTAATGTAGTATCAGTTGCCACAACCAGTGCACCACCAAGTCACAGATCACGAACTGGCAACGAATCTTCGATCGAAAAATTGTCTGCGCAAATCGATGAAATTTCTAAACGTTTGCGGATAATGAACAACGCAATCGTAGTGATCGGACACCTTCACGTACCAAAATTCGACAACAACCTATTAATTAAAATCAGGTATATTGGTATCATAAAAAAATTGGGGAGCAAGCACCGAAATGCCGCGCACCATGTTCATTTCAGTCGGAAAACTAAATAGCCAGGTTCATTCTAAGGCAAATGAGCTTGGCACTACTTCAACTCGCCTTTTCATATATGATGAAACAACTGCACGTAACTTCCTCATCGACAAGGGTGCAGACGTCTCCATAATTCCACCAACAAGGCATCATCCACGCAACTACGACAAAAACGGGAACGAAATTAAACTTTATGCTGCTAACGGATCACAGATCAACACCTATGGGCAAGTAAGACTTGCTTTATCGCTTGGTCTTCGACGAAAGTTTTCTTGGAATTTTACCATAGCAGACGTTAAAGTTTTAATAATTGGGGTCGATTTTCTCAGTTTTTACAACTTATCAGTTGATAAAAATCAGGATTTTTGCAAGCCGGGATCATAGATTCCTCTGACGCTCCGCAGGTAACAATTATAGACCAAGATAATCCATTGTCGTCTATTTTAAAGGATTTACAAAAAAAAATAGGATGATCAGAAAAGTCCAAACTAAGACTGACGTGACACATTGCATTCTAACAAAAGGCCCCCAGTAACAGCGAGACCAAGACGTCTCCCGCATCAAAAACTAGCTGCAGCCAAGTTAGAATTTCAAGAACTTATGGCACTCGGAATCTGTAGGCCCTCTAAAAGAAACTGGGCTTCACCTTTACGTATGGTACCAACAAAATAGTCTACCTGGCGGCCATGAGGCGACTACAGGCCCCTAAACGCAGTGACTGTACCAGACAAATACCCGGTGCCTCATATTCAGGATTTCACCCATATAGTGCACGGCCGAAGAGTTTTTAGCACAATTGACTTGAAGAAGGCCTATAATGAAGTCCCAGTTGGGCCGAGTGATATTCCCAAAACGACAATTATAAAATGAATGAATTCATGTTTATGACATATGGCCTTCGAAATGCAGCACAGAGTTTCCAAAGGCTGATCGATGAAGTACTCCGAGGTCTAGATTTTGCGGTGGCCCATATTGACGATATACTAGTGGCTTCTGAGACGGTAAAACAGCACGAACATCACTTACGGGTTATATTTAAACGGCTTCAAGACAACTCTGTCTAAGTGCGTGTTCTGCAAATCCGAAGTCCGGTTTTTAGGCCATTTGGTTCTTTCTGATGGAATCACGCCTTTGCCAAGCAAAGTAGCAGCAATACACGAATTTCAGAGGCCAGAAGTTGCCAAAGACTTACGACGATTTTTAGCCATGATCAACTTTTACAGAAGATTCATCCCAAACGCCATTGCCATTCAAGAGCGCCTACAAAATTAAATAACAGGTAATGTTAAGAACGACAACTGAAAACTCGCGTAGATATCTGATGCCAAATCCGCTTTTGATGAGTACAAAGCAGCACTTTGCAAAGCAACAATGCTAGCTCATCCGGCGAGGGATTCCAAAAATTTCAATAGCTGTACACGCATCAGATTTTGCTATTGATGCTGTATTGCAACAAACGATAGACAGAGTAACAAAGCTTTTATCTTTTTTTTCGAAGAAATTATCTCCTTCACAGAAAAAAAATACTCCACATATGATCGCGAATTATTGGCTATTTACGAAGCCATAAAATACTTTCGTCAGCTGATAGAAGGAAGGGACTTCGCAATATAAACTGACCACAAGCCATTAATTTTTGCTTTTCTACAAAAAGCAGATAAAGCCTCGCCCAGAAACGCACGGATGCTGGATTACATCGGCCATTTTTCGACCGACAAACGCCACGTCACTGGCAAAGAAAGCATAGTCCAGACATGCTGTCATGGATCGCAGCAGTGGAAACTAAAAGTAAAATTGACTTCGACCAATTAGAAGCAGATCAGAAAACCAACCTGGAGCTGCAAGCGTTGCTAAGCGTCAATAACACTTCACTTGTGTTAAAAGCCGTCAAAGATGCAGTATCATCAAATAACATTATTTGTGAGGTGTCAGGTATGTACGTCAGACCTTTCGTTACTAAATCTTTTCGAAAAGCTGTTTTAGAAAAAATCCATGGTTTGGCACATTTGGGTATAAGAGCGACTATAAAGCTGAGCCAACAACGATTCGTTTGGCCGAAAATGCGACAAGATTGCAGAAAATTCTTCAAAGCATGCATCGCATGCCAGCGAACGAAGATTCAACTACACAATCGGACGCCTTTGCAACCTTTCGACCAACCGACAGAGCACTTTGACCATCTACACATAGATCTGGTAGGTCCCTTGCCACATTCAAATGGTTCCACATACTTGCTATCTATAGAGCAACTCGGTGGCCGGAGGCAATCCCTATCAGCGACATATCCGCAAAGAGCGTAGCAAAAACCTTTGTAGCAGGCTGGATATCACGTTTTGGTGTCCCATCCCGTATCACGTCAGACAGAGGGCGGCAGTTTGAATCAACATTATTTCAACGACTCAACAAAATCCTAGGCGTTTATCACTTGACTCCATTGCCGTTCACCACACAGCCACACGGTCACAGGCCGCCTTCTCTTACATTTTCTGTATATTAGTATTGAGTAGACTAAGGAAAAGGATCATTTTTATTCCTCGTGCAATGTCTCTCAACTCAATACCCGTATGTATGTCAACTCAATGTATCTCAACTCAACAGAAGGCACAATAAGTACAGCCGATGAAATGCCTGCTTTCATGAAGTTGCTTCTGTCGAAATTCTAAGATCAAAAGAAAGTTCTCGAAAAAAACAGAACGTTCTCGAAAGTAAATTCGACGAACAAAAGAATGAGCAGAAGAATTCTTTGGAAATTCTCCAGCAGCAACTAAATTACAAACTCGATACACAGAATCTTCTGCGCGACAAAAGACTTCAAACAATAGATGAGAAATTTGAAGCCAAAATAGAACGCTTGGAAGAAAAACTTGGAAAGCAAGTAGAAAGTGTAGAACAACAGTACGAACATCTGGCTAAGAAGGTTGATTCTCTGAGGAAGCAGAAACTTCAGGAATATTCGAGCGAAGGTCCGCGACGAAAAGAAATGCAGCCTCCTGTCTTCGATGGTCAAACATCAGGGCCAGTTTATAAGAGGCAGTTCGAAGCTGCCGCATTGACGAACAGCTGGGACAACGAAGACAAATCAATTGCTCTTACGGTTGCGCTCAGAGGAACTGCTACCGAGTTGCTACAGACCATTCCTGAAGACAAACATCATGATTATGATGCCATAGGTCAAGACAATAGAGATGAGGTTGGGCGACGACCACATGCAGCAAGTTTACCGTGTCCAGTTCGAAGGGTCCAGACAGGGTCCAGACAGTAGGTAAAACGCTACAACTGTTTCAAGCTGACATCGAGCGCTTAGCGAATTTGTCTTATCCCAATACCAGCAGGGAAATCACAAACGATGCGTTCACTTATGTCATTGCAGATGGAAAACTACAAATGCCTGTAAGAATGGCAGGCAAGAAAACGCTCGCTGAGGTTTTATCGTTTGCCCTGATAATAGAAGCAGAAGACCAAGTTTCTCAAGGTAGAAATCGCGTTAGGGAACTAAGCACACATAACGCAATTGTCCAGCATACAACTATACATGCAAAAATTGTAAAAATTGCCACCATTTTGAGGCCATGTGCAGTACAAATTCTACTTCCAAACACGCTCAAACCACCAAAAAGGTAGATCTCTTCGAAGAATTCGACAGCGATGATAGTTTGCTTGTAATTGGCTGCGTCATGAGAGACAAGAAACAGTTACAACGCCCGGACAAATTCTCGAAATTCATTTTAACAGCAAAGAAGAGTTACCAGATCAAATTAGACACCGGCGCCCAGTGCAATGTTATGCCTAGAAAAATCGTCGATCAATCTAGAGCAGTGATACGACCCTGCAAGGTTAAAAATCTCATTTCGTTTTCTAACCACCGTTTAATATTTCAAGCCGAAGCTGTTATAACATGAGTTATCGCATCTCACAGACATGCGACTGACAAGTGTCCGACGTTTGGCATACATGCACCGCTTGAAAAACCACGAGGCATCAGTCAGTCATTAGAGGTCCATCGACTCAAAATATATAACAATTGAACAGTTATTGAACATTCTTGAAATATATTCATATAAACTATAGTGAATTGTATATTATTTGTTTAATTTTACAGTTGATTAGATTCGAGAGTATATGAGAAGCAAAATACATAGGTCTACATCTTGTACAGTAAAGCCCAAACTATAAAAAGAGTTTTTGTTTTTTAATTTAGACTTTTTGTTATACATTATATTGACTATAACCACTCTCCCTTTTCAAACTCAATCAGAAAAATTGCAGTAGAATCATTGAAAAGCGCAGTGGTGCAGTAGATTTAAAAAAAATTAGAAAAAAAACGCAGTAGATCTACTGCTTTCGAAGTAAGGTCCGAACACTCTCTACGGCGTTACCCCAGGTTCGTATTCTATAACGAGAGCTTTAACATCTTTTAGCGACATTCTAAGAGAACTCTGCCGTGTAGAGATATGCGGAGACACATTAAAACAACTCCCTTCAACCGTCCCCTCCGTGTGTTCGCCGTCACAAGAGCGTTCTGCTCTTGTAATTTTTTGACCTCAGCTAACAGTTTTTCTATTCTTACTTCTTCAACGCTCAGTTATTTCCCCTTCTTGGTAGATTTTCTACTCATCTTTCAACTTTTGTTTTAATCTACGATCACGCGGTGATAAAAAATGTGTGTACTTACTCCTCAATATATATTTCACCTCAATTGGAACGAAAAGTTAAGCAACAGCAACAGCTAGCACACCACAAACACCCTTTGCAGCATTTCTTGTTTTTTTTCTTGGAATATTGTTCATTCAATGATGTATTGAAATGAAGCGAAAACATGTCCAGAGAAGGAACATCAAATCAGGAAACAAAGTTTTCTGGCGTAGCTTTAGTTTATTCTCTTACGAGGTCATCATTTATTTTAAAGACTTTAAGAACTCCCTTTCTATTGGCATTTTCCGTTAAAAAGAAGATAAACCTACTTATCTTTTTAATGTCATGGTTGTACTAAGCTATTTTTGGTATTGTTTTTGAGCTTAGAAAAACTACGTTCTCCTGAAACTATAGTTACTGGTTTTTGAGTTTTAAATGTGGAAGAAGATCTTCTAGGCTTGAACTAAATACAAAATAAAAACAGGTGCAAAAAGAGTATAAGAAATGAAATAACAAAAAAACATGACATTACGATAACAGAAAAACTTATTTGAGTTTATGACAACATTCTGTCTGTTTGTCTGCTGTCTTCAAATTTAGAACATAATGTAATTTTAAAATTCTACAGAGGATTTTCTCAATGTTTTTTAGCTCAAATATTGAGAGTGCCTGCCATAAAACTGTTAAGTAAAAGCTTATTTTTCTCGAAAAAGGCCCCAAGAATTTGCTAGAAAAAATCAGTGTACTATTATGTAGGTAAATACTATTAATTGTAGGTGTGGTTAATGTTTTATTAAAAAAAAACATAAGATGATGGGCTGAAAACGGTACCTCCCATAGGAAAGCTTTTTTATTCTTCGACTTTCAAGCGATTACAATTAAAACTAATATTCAGGAAGATGTGGATAGCTTAAGTAATTTCACACTGAAATATTTTAGAACAAAGTTTTTATGTATTTTAAATAATTTTTAAAACGTTGTTTTTGAAAAGGCCTAAATGATTTTTTTTAATGTAAGTCATTTATGTGCTTAACTTATTCATGTTTTTATGTAATAAAATAAGTCGTTAAAAAAACGTTTTTTTTACTGTACAAAAAACCATATTTATAACCATACTATTAAGAAACAAAACGGCGTTTATATGTTTTCACTTTTTTTCATAATTTTTTTCCCTATTCATCCAACCATCTATACATAATTCTTTTTTGCTTGTTTTTTTCTTCTCTTGCGTCGAACATGTATTAAACTCACTATATTCCATTCAAACAAATTCTGAGTCGTATATCTAATATGTGCAAGTATTAAAACCAGCACGTTTCACTCAAATTGTTCCAAAGGAATTGTAGATTGAGTTTATTATTTTGAGATTTTATCCTATGAACATTTTTGAGTGCTTGTGCAAGAAATTGTCTTGCTCAGCCTGGGTGCGATTATTTTTTTTTTAGCTCATATGTATAAGCTTTTTTCTTGTGTAAATGGATAGGTAGCTGATTTTCTATGGATTTTTATTGACCCGGGCCTGGTTAGCACACAACAAACACTTTTTTCGCTGTATTTCTTCTTTGTTTCCTTTTGTTCTTGGAATATCGTTATTTGTATGATGAATGTTTTTTATGTAGATTGTTTTTGGGTATGATCAACCATGAATAAAGAAATGGGTTTACTTACAAGTGGTAATTTACCACTCATTATGAGTATGTACGTTGAGTTTCGACTTTCGACTGCTTGGACTTTTTACACACACAACTATCTTAGTGTTTATGTCACAACAATAGGGAAGGTGAGTTAAGCCAACACAGTTTGTACACCAGAAACACCTTTTTCTGTATTTTTTCTGTTTATTTTGCTTTCTTGGAATATCGAGCCGATAAACTGGCGGTTAGGTCTCAATATATATAATTTTTTTTGAGCGCCGTTAATTTAGCTTCACCCTTATTCGCATCCACCAATGAAAAAACCGTTCTGTTCACTATTGGGCGTGGTGCAAGCACGGAAATGAAAATATAGCTATAAACACCTCAAGAATTCTGCACATACAAACGGTAGCCAGACCACGGACCGAAGATGAAAAATGTAAAAAAAAAACTTTTCCATAGCTCACATAGGCCTTTTTTTCTTGGGCTCCTATTCCACTTCTGATATAACAAAACGATTCCTAATCACCACCAAAATTAACTCACTTAATCGTTCACTCTGCCAACAGCTTTAGATTTGACCTATTTAAATATGTATATATATATATATATAAGAAATTAAGCCACCGAAAAAACCTGCGACCGCACCTTTTCCGTGGCTCGAGTTGACTGACTCCATTGCCGTTCACCACACAGCCACACGGTCACAGGCCGCCCTCTCTTACATTTTCTGTATATTAGTATTGAGTAGACTAAGGAAAAGGATCATTTTTATTCCTCGTGCAATGTCTCTCAACTCAATACCCGTATGTATGTCAACTCAATGTATCTCAACTCAACAGAAAGCACAATAAGTACAGCCGATGAAATGCCTGCTTTCATGAAGTTGCTTCTGTCGAAATTCTAAGATCAAAAGAACGTTCTCGAAAAAAACAGAACGTTCTCGAAAGTAAATTCAACGAACAAAAGAATGAGCAGAAGAATTCGTTGGAAATTCTCCAGCAGCAACTAAATTACAAACTCGATACACAGAATCTTCTGCGCGACAAAAGACTTCAAACAATAGATGAGAAATTTGAAGCCAAAATAGAACGCTTGGAAGAAAAATTTGGAAAGCAAGTAGAAAGTGTAGAACAACAGTACGAACATCTGGCTAAGAAGGTTGATTCTCTGAGGAAGCAGAAACTTCAGGAATATTCGAGCGAAGGTCCGCGACGAAAAGAAATGCAGCCTCCTGTCTTCGATGGTCAAACATCAGGGCCAGTTTATAAGAGGCAGTTCGAAGTTGCCGCATTGACGAACAGCTGGGACAACGAAGACAAATTAATTGCTCTTACGGTTGCGCTCAGAGGAACAGCTACCGAGTTGCTACAGACCATTCCTGAAGACAAACATCATGATTATGATGCCATAGGTCAAGACAATAGAGATGAGGTTGGGCGACGACCACATACCGTGTCCAGTTCGAAGGGTCCAGACAGGGTCCAGACAGTAGGTAAAACGCTACCACAGTTTCAAGCTGACATCGAGCGCTTAGCGAATTTGTCTTATCCCAATACCAGCAGGGAAATCACAAACGATGCGTTCACTTATGTCATTGCAGATGGAAAACTACAAATGCCTGTAAGAATGGCAGGCAAGAAAACGCTCGCTGAGCTTTTGTCGTTTTCCCTGATAATAGAAGCAGAAGACCAAGTTTCTCAAGGTAGAAATCGCGTTAGGGAACTAAGCACACATATCGCAACTGGCCAGCATACAACTATACATGCAAAAATTGTAAAAATTGCCACCATTTTGAGGCCATGTGCAGTACAAATTCTACTTCCAAACACGCTCAAACCACCAAAAAGGTAGATCTGTTCGAAGAATCCGACAGCGATGATAGTTCGCTTGTAATTGGCTGCGTCATGAGAGACAAGAAACAGTTACAACGCCCGGACAAATTCTCGGAATTCATTTCAACAGCAAAGAAGAGTTACCAGATCAAATTAGACACCGGCGCCCAGTGCAATGTTATGCCTAGAAAAATCGTCGATTAATCTAGAGCAGTGATACGACCCTGCAAGGTTAAAAATCTCATTTCGTTTTCTAACCACCGTTTAATATTTCAAGGCGAAGCTGTTATACCATGAGTTATCGCATCTGACAGACATGCGACTGACAAGCAGCATTTCTTGTTTTTTTTCTTGGAATATTGTTCATTCAATGATGTATTGAAATGAAGCGAAAACATGTCCAGAGAAGGAACATCAAATCAGGAAACAAAGTTTTCTGGCGTAGCTTTAGTTTATTCTCTTACGAGGTCATCATTTATTTTAAAGACTTTAAGAACTCCCTTTCTATTGGCATTTTCCGTTAAAAAGAAGATAAACCTACTTATCTTTTTAATGTCATGGTTGTACTAAGCTATTTTTGGTATTGTTTTTGAGCTTAGAAAAACTACGTTCTCCTGAAACTATAGTTACTGGTTTTTGAGTTTTAAATGTGGAAGAAGATCTTCTAGGCTTGAACGAAATTCAAAATAAAAACAGGTGCAAAAAGAGTATAAGAAATGAAATAACAAAAAAACATGACATTACGATAACAGAAAAACTTATTTGAGTTTATGACAACATTCTGTCTGTTTGTCTGCTGTCTTCAAATTTAGAACATAATGTAATTTTAAAATTCTATAGAGGATTTTCTCAATGTTTTTTAGCTCAAATATTGAGAGTGCCTGCCATAAAACTGTTAAGTAAAAGCTTATTTTTCTCGAAAAAGGCCCCAAGAATTTGCTAGAAAAAATCAGTGTACTATTATGTAGGTAAATACTATTAATTGTAGGTGTGGTTAATGTTTTATTAAAAAAAACATAAGATGATGGGCTGAAAACGGTACCTCCCATAGGAAAGATTTTTTATTCTTCGACTTTCAAGCGATTACAATTAAAACTAATATTCAGGAAGATGTGAATAGCTTAAGTAATTTCACACTGAAATATTTTAGAACAAAGTTTTTATGTATTTTAAATAATTTTTAAAACGTTGTTTTTGAAAAGGCCTAAATGATTTTTTTTTTAATGTAAGTCATTTATGTGCTTAACTTATTCATGTTTTTATGTAATAAAATAAGTCGTTAAAAAAACGTTTTTTTTACTGTACAAAAACCATATTTATAACCATACTATTAAGAAACAAAACGGCGTTTATATGTTTTCACTTTTTTTCATAATTTTTTTCCCTATTCATCCAACCATCTATACATAATTCTTTTTTGCTTGTTTTTTTCTTCTCTTGCGTCGAACATGTATTAAACTCACTATATTCCATTAAAACAAATTCTGAGTCGTATATCTAATACGTGCAAGTATTAAAACCAGCACGTTTCACTCAAATTGTTCCAAAGGAATTGTAGATTGAGTTTATTATTTTGAGATTTTATCCTATGAACATTTTTGAGTGCTTGTGCAAGAAATTGTCTTGCACAGCCTGGGTGCGATTATTTCTTTTTTGGCTCATATGTATAAGCTTTTTTCTTGTGTAAATGGATAGGTAGCTGATTTTCTATGGATTTTTATTGACCCGGGCCTGGTTAGCACACAACAAACACTTTTTTCGCTGTATTTCTTCTTTGTTTCCTTTTGTTCTTGGAATATCGTTATTTGTATGATGAATGTTTTTTATGTAGATTGTTTTTGGGTATGATCAACCATGAATAAAGAAATGGGTTTACTTACAAGTGGTAATTTACCACTCATTATGAGTATGTACGTTGAGTTTCGACTTTCGACTGCTTGGACTTTTTACACACACAACTATCTTAGTGTTTATGTCACAACAATAGGGAAGGTGAGTTAAGCCAACACAGTTTGTACACCAGAAACACCTTTTTCTGTATTTTTTCTGTTTATTTTGCTTTCTTGGAATATCGAGCCGATAAACTGGCGGTTAGGTCTCAATATATATAATTTTTTTTGAGCGCCGTTAATTTAGCTTCACCCTTTTTCGCATCCACCAATGAAAAAACCGTTCTGTTCACTATTGGGCGTGGTGCAAGCACGGAAATGAAAATATAGCTATAAACACCTCAAGAATTCTGCACATACAAACGGTAGCCAGACCACGGACCGAAGATGAAAAATGTAAAAAAAAAACTTTTCCATAGCTCACATAGGCCTTTTTTTCTTGGGCTCCTATTCCACTTCTGATATAACAAAACGATTCCTAATCACCACCAAAATTAACTCACTTAATCGTTCACTCTGCCAACAGCTTTAGATTTGACCTATTTAAATATGTATAAATATATATATAAGAAATTAAGCCACCGAAAAAACCTGCGACCGCACCTTTTCCGTGGCTCGAGTTGACTGACTCCATTGCCGTTCACCACACAGCCACACGGTCACAGGCCGCCCTCTCTTACATTTTCTGTATATTAGTATTGAGTATACTAAGGAAAAGGATCATTTTTATTCCTCATGCAATGTCTCTCAACTCAATACCCGTATGTATGTCAACTCAATGTATCTCAACTCAACAGAAGGCACAATAAGTACAGCCGATGAAATGCCTGCTTTCATGAAGTTGCTTCTGTCGAAATTCTAAGATCAAAAGAACGTTCTCGAAAAAAAACAGAACGTTCTCGAAAGTAAATTCGACGAACAAAAGAATGAGCAGAAGAATTCGTTGGAAATTCTCCAGCAGCAACTAAATTACAAACTCGATACACAGAATCTTCTGCGCGACAAAAGACTTCAAACAATAGATGAGAATTTTGAAGCCAAAATAGAACGCTTGGAAGACAAATTTGGAAAGCAAGTAGAAAGTGTAGAACAACAGTACGAACATCTGGCTAAGAAGGTTGATTCTCTGAGGAAGCAGAAACTTCAGGAATATTCGAGCGAAGGTCCGCGACGAAAAGAAATGCAGCCTCCTGTCTTCGATGGTCAAACATCAGGGCCAGTTTATAAGAGGCAGTTCGAAGCTGCCGCATTGACGAACAGCTGGGACAACGAAGACAAATCAATTGCTCTTACGGTTGCGCTCAGAGGAACAGCTACCGAGTTGCTACAGACCATTCCTGAAGACAAACATCATGATTATGATGCCATAGGTCAAGACAATAGAGATGAGGTTGGGCGACGACCACATGCAGCAAGTTTACCGTGTCCAGTTCGAAGGGTCCAGACAGGGTCCAGACAGTAGGTAAAACGCTACAACAGTTTCAAGCTGACATCGAGCGCTTAGCGAATTTGTTTTATCCCAATACCAGCAGGGAAATCACAAACGATGCGTTCACTTATGTCATTGCAGATGGAAAACTACAAATGCCTGTAAGAATGGCAGGCAAGAAAACGCTCGCTGAGGTTTTGTCGTTTGCCCTGATAATAGAAGCAGAAGACCAAGTTTCTCAAGGTAGAAATCGCGTTAGGGAACTAAGCACACATATCGCAACTGGCCAGCATACAACTATACATGCAAAAATTGTAAAAATTGCCACCATATTGAGGCCATGTGCAGTACAAATTCTACTTCCAAACACGCTCAAACCACCAAAAAGGTAGATCTGTTCGAAGAATCCGACAGCGATGATAGTTCGCTTGTAATTGGCTGTGTCATGAGAGACAAGAAACAGTTACAACGCCCGGACAAATTGTCGGAATTCATTTCAACAGCAAAGAAGAGTTACTAGATCAAATTAGACACCGGCGCCCAGTGCAATGTTATGCCTAGAAAAATCGTCGATCAATCTAGAGCAGTGAGACGACCCTGCAAGGTTAAAAATCTCATTTCGTTTTCTAACCACCGTTTAATATTTCAAGGCGAAGCTGTTATACCATGAGTTATCGCATCTCACAGACATGCGACTGACAAGTGTCCGACGTTTGGCATACATGCACCGCTTGAAAAACCACGAGGCATCAGTCAGTCATTAGAGGTCCATCGACTCAAAATATATAACAATTGAACAGTTATTGAACATTCTTGAAATATATTCATATAAACTATAGTGAATTGTATATTATTTGTTTAATTTTACAGTTGATTAGATTCGAGAGTATATGAGAAGCAAAATACATAGGTCTACATCTTGTACAGTAAAGCCCAAACTATAAAAAGAAATTTTTTTTTTAATTTAGACTTTTTGTTATACATTATATTGACTATAACCACTGTCCCTTTTCAAACTCAATCAGAAAAATTGCAGTAGAATCATTGAAAAGCGCAGTGGTGCAGTAGATTTAAAAAAATTAGAAAAAAAACGCAGTAGATCTACTGCTTTCGAAGTAAGGTCCGAACACTCTCTACGGCGTTACCCCAGGTTCGTATTCTATAACGAGAGCTTTAACATCTTTTAGCGACATTCTAAGAGAACTCTGCCGTGTAGAGATATGCGGAGACACATTAAAACAACTCCCTTCAACCGTCCCCTCCGAGTGTTCGCCTTCACAAGAGCGTTCTGCTCTTGTAATTTTTTGACCTCAGCTAAGAGTTTTTCTATTCTTATTTCTTCAACGCTCAGTTATTTCCCCTTCTACGATCACGCGGTGATAAAAAATGTGTGTACTTACTCCTCAATATATATTTCACCTCAATTGGAACGAAAAGTTAAGCAACAGCAACAGCTAGCACACCACAAACACCCTTTGCAGCATTTCTTGTTTTTTTCTTGGAATATTGTTCATTCAATGATGTATTGAAATGAAGCGAAAACATGTCCAGAGAAGGAACATCAAATCAGGAAACAAAGTTTTCTGGCGTAGCTTTAGTTTATTCTCTTACGAGGTCATCATTTATTTTAAAGACTTTAAGAACTCCCTTTCTATTGGCATTTTCCGTTAAAAAGAAGATAAACCTACTTATCTTTTTAATGTCATGGTTGTACTAAGCTATTTTTTGTATTGTTTTTGAGCTTAGAAAAACTACGTTCTCCTGAAACTATTGTTACTGGTTTTTGAGTTTTAAATGTGGAAGAAGATCTTCTAGGCTTGAACTAAATACAAAATAAAAACAAGTGCAAAAAGAGTATAAGAAATGAAATAACAAACAAACATGACATTACGATAACAGAAAAACTTATTTGAGTTTATGACAACATTCTGTCTGTTTGTCTGCTGTCTTCAAATTTAGAACATAATGTAATTTTAAAATTCTACAGAGGATTTTCTCAATGTTTTTTAGCTCAAATATTGAGAGTGCCTGCCATAAAACTGTTAAGTAAAAGCTTATTTTTCTCGAAAAAGGCCCCAAGAATTTGCTAGAAAAAATCAGTGTACTATTATGTAGGTAAATACTATTAATTGTAGGTGTGGTTAATGTTTTATTAAAAAAAACATAAGATGATGGGCTGAAAACGGTACCTCCCATAGGAAAGCTTTTTTATTCTTCGACTTTCAAGCGATTACAATTAAAACTGATATTCAGGAAGATGTGGATAGCTTAAGTAATTTCACACTGACATATTTTAGAACAAAGTTTTTATGTATTTTAAATAATTTTTAAAACGTTGTTTTTGAAAAGGGCTAAATGATTTTTTTTAATGTAAGTCATTTATGTGCTTAACTTATTCATGTTTTTATGTAATAAAATAAGTTGTTAAAAAAACGTTTTTTTTACTGTACAAAAAACCATATTTATAACCATACCATTAAGAAACAAAACGGCGTTTATATGTTTTCACTTTTTTTCATAATTTTTTTCCCTATTCATCCAACCATCTATACATAATTCTTTTTTGCTTGTTTTTTTCTTCTCTTGCGTCGAACATGTATTAAACTCGCTATATTCCATTCAAACAAATTCTGAGTCGTATATCTAATACGTGCAAGTATTAAAACCAGCACGTTTCACTCAAATTGTTCCAAAGGAATTGTAGATTGAGTTTATTATTTTGAGATTTTATCCTATGAACATTTTTGAGTGCTTGTGCAAGAAATTGTCTTGCACAGCCTGGGTGCGATTATTTCTTTTTTGGCTCATATGTATAAGCTTTTTTCTTGTGTAAATGGATAGGTAGCTGATTTTCTATGGATTTTTATTGACCCGGGCCTGGTTAGCACACAACAAACACTTTTTTCGCTGTATTTCTTCTTTGTTTCCTTTTGTTCTTGGAATATCGTTATTTGTATGATGAATGTTTTTTATGTAGATTGTTTTTGGGTATGATCAACCATGAATAAAGAAATGGGTTTACTTACAAGTGGTAATTTACCACTCATTATGAGTATGTACGTTGAGTTTCGACTTTCGACTGCTTGGACTTTTTACACACACAACTATCTTAGTGTTTATGTCACAACAATAGGGAAGGTGAGTTAAGCCAACACAGTTTGTACACCAGAAACACCTTCTTCTGTATTTTTTCTGTTTATTTTGCTTTCTTAGAATATCGAGCCGATAAACTGGCGGTTAGGTCTCAATATATATAATTTTTTTTGAGCGCCGTTAATTTAGCTTCACCCTTTTTCGCATCCACCAATGAAAAAACCGTTCTGTTCACTATTGGGCGTGGTGCAAGCACGGAAATGAAAATATAGCTATAAACACCTCAAGAATTCTGCACATACAAACGGTAGCCAGACCACGGACCGAAGATGAAAAATGTAAAAAAAAAAACTTTTCCATAGCTCACATAGGCCTTTTTTTCTTGGGCTCCTATTCCACTTCTGATATAACAAAACGATTCCTAATCACCACCAAAATTAACTCACTTAATCGTTCACTCTGCCAACAGCTTTAGATTTGACCTTTTTAAATATGTATAAATATATATATAAGAAATTAAGCAACCGAAAAAACCTGCGACCGCACCTTTTCCGTGGCTCGAGTTGACTGACTCCATTGCCGTTCACCACACAGCCACACGGTCACAGGCCGCCCTCTCTTACATTTTCTGTATATAAGTATTGAGTAGACTAAGGAAAAGGATCATTTTTATTCCTCGTGCAATGTCTCTCAACTCAATACCCGTATGTATGTCAACTCAATGTATCTCAACTCAACAGAAGGCACAATAAGTACAGCCGATGAAATGCCTGCTTTCATGAAGTTGCTTCTGTCGAAATTCTAAGATCAAAAGAACGTTCTCGAAAAAAACAGAACGTTCTCGAAAGTAAATTCGACGAACAAAAGAATGAGCAGAAGAATTCGTTGGAAATTCTCCAGCAGCAACTAAACTACAAACTCGATACACAGAATCTTCTGCGCGACAAAAAACTTCAAACAATAGATGAGATATTTGAAGCCAAAATAGAACGCTTGGAAGAAAAATTTGGAAAGTGTAGAACAACAGTACGAACATCTGGCTAAGAAGGTTGATTCTCTGGGGAAGCAGAAACTTCAGGAATATTCGAGCGAAGGTCCGCGACGAAAAGAAATTCAGCCCCCTGTCTTCGATGGTCAAACATCATGGCCAGTTTATAAGAGGCAGTTCGAAGCTGCTGCATTGACGAACAACTGGGACAACGAAGGCAAATCAATTGCTCTTACGGTTGCGCTCAGAGGAACAGCTACCGAGTTGCTACAGACCATTCCTGAAGACAAACATCATGATTATGATGCCATATGTCAAGAAAATAGAGATGAGGTTGGGCGACGACCACATGCAGCAAGTTTACCGTGTCCAGTTCGAAGGATCCAGACATGTTCCAGACAGTAGGTAAAACGCTACAACAGTTTCAAGCTGACATCGAGCGCTTAGCGAATTTGTCTTATCCCAATACCAGCAGGGAAATCACAAACGATGCGTTCACTTATGTCATTGCAGATGGAAAACTACAAATGCCTGTAAAAATGGCAGGCAATAAAACGCTCGCTGAGGTTTTATCGTTTGCCCTGATAATAGAAGCAGAAGACCAAGTTTCTCAAGGTAGCAATCGCGTCAGGGAAATGGCTACAGTAGAATGCTCATGTAAACGCGTCGACTTTGAAAGACAAAACCCGAACACTGCTCGACGTCAAATGAGATGTTGGAGTTGCAACAAGCTGGGAAACCTACAGCGACAATGCAGATCTCCATCTAGACAGGTAAGCTAGAAGGAGGCAGAATGACGAAGCATCTGAAAGGAATAACACTCACACTGCTAGAGAAGCTTCTGATAAACAGCAGGCGGGAAATGCCTGAGAACCAACTTCGCGGGGCTGAAGTTGGTTGATGGAATCGACGCCCTAGGACTATCATCCAAGTTTTGAAAACTAAACGCTGCAGCAAGAACTTGACAGTGGAGGCAGTCATCAGAAACAAAAAAATGTGTGGCCACTATCAACACGGGATCCACAGCCTCCATAATCAGAAGAGACCTTGTTCAGACGTCCTGGCTACTTAACAACAGCTGCTCTAGTCTGAAGACAGCTACGGGAGGAGCAGCAAAATACGGGGAGGTATTTCTAAAGATACAACTGGCAGGGTTGTCCTTCTCACATGCATTCTTGGTAGCCAACATATGTGAAGAATGCATCATATGTTGGGTTTCCACCAACATTTTACATTTTTTAAAGACCGACGGTAAAACGAAAGATCGGAAGTACCGACGGAAAACACCACACCACAAGTCAAACAAAATAACAAAAAAAAACACGCACCGTCACAAAAAAAACGATTAAAAATGTCACAGCAACAAACAATAGATCAACAATTGATTTGCAAATTTAATAAAAACTGCAGAAACTATCAATAGTTGGTCTAATGTTTAATCACAAATTTATATTCATTTTCAACATTCAAAACCACTTTTTAATTAACAAGACTAAACTAAACGCGAAATTGAAAGAAAGAACAAATAATTCCAATATCCAAAGCCAACAATGTATGTCTTATGTATTTATATGTTAAAGAATTTGTAAAAGAAAATAAACAGAGTGCATCTCGCTTTCACTAAGACCTTTTATGGGGGGCATTGATTCAAACACATGTAATTGTATTAGGTAAATTACTCCTAATTTAATTATATAAACTAATAAACAAAAAGAAAGAAAACTGGAAGTAATTTCTCCAGACTAAAGGTTGTTGAACTTATATAAAATGTATTTCCAGCGATCAGCTGTAAGAAATGTATATACTGTACATTTAATTATTAATTAAATGTTAACTTCACTTGTTCCAACAACTTAAAGCCTTAAGCTACAACTTAGCAAAAAAAAATCTTTTCTTTTAATTTTTTATATATAGCCACAACTTGGCGCAACTTAATAACTTTATTTAAAATTCTTAACCTATGACTTAGGTCAAGAACATGGTCCTCGAGCCTTTTTTAAATAAAATAACCGCGAATTTAATTTTTTTAAATACTTTTTACATAAAATTCTTTTTTGAACAAAAAAAAAACTTTAAACTAAAAAAAAAATCAGTGTAACTAAATAATTTATTTTTTTAATTATTTAAATATATAGCACATAAAAACTAAAATTTAAATATCTAAGACTATTTTTTTAATAAAAGATAAAACTTAAACTATATATAAATATATCTACCTAATTGAAAAGTGAAACTTAAATACCTAAGAGTTTTTTTTTCAATAGAGAATAAAACTTATACCTACATAAATATTAAAACCTTTTAATAATTAAAACTGAACTTATTCTTAAATACATGAGACTTTTTTTATAATAAAAGCTGAAACCTATAAACACCTAAATCTTTTTAATCATCTTTTTTAATCACCATCATCATCACAAAAAGCAACAATAAAATATAAGTAAATTAAATATTTTAAAAGGTGAATGCGTTATATTCATAAAGCTAACAAAACTTATTGTTTCTCAAGAAGAGGCTTAAAGAGATGCAAAATGACTACGAGAAATTTTTAGAAAAAAATGAGAAAGAAAACGGGGTAACATTTTCAAAGGGTTATTTAAACACGTGTTTCGCGGAACTCAAACAATCATTTTAAACGGCCAAAAAAGACCACACGTCCATTGTTAATACAGCTGCCGATGCAGCAAGGGACAAGTATTTCGAAAATGAAACGTTTTCAAATATAAAACAACTTTCTTTCAATTATAGTGGTGATTCACAAGATAATCTTGAAAAAATTGTTAAAAGTGAAAGTAATCCGTTAGACTCTTCGCGATTAAACAATTCCACAAAATTATCGGCAAATTAGACTCAAGCCAATAGAAATCAAACCATTTTCTTGTTAATACGAAGATTGGTTTGAATTTCAAAATATGTTTGAAAGTATGCTTGATCAGAATAACGATCTATCAGACATACAAAAATTGCAGTATTTGATCTCGTCTTTAGATAAAAAAACCTTCAGACTTAGTCATTTGGCTTCCAATCAAAGCCAAATCCTGTGCGTAAAAAATACGCGAACATTAGTAAATACTCAAATCAGAAGGCTTATGGAGCATTAAAAGCTTTCACACGAGTCAGGTTTGCGGTCACTGCATGATGTCACCACTTCCTGCATTCATGCACTTGGGAATTTAAAGGTAAATGTAGATGCTTGGGACTGCATCCTATCCAAACTCAAAAGGATTGGGAATATAGATTGGGGATATCAAAGGTTCTTCTGGACTGGAAAGCTTTTGCGGCCTCTATAGAAGCGCAATTTAGCTCTCTTGGAAATATTTGTGAGGAAACTGGGTATAAGCATCAAGTTGCAAATAACAACCATTTTAAAAAACCAACAGGCTCATATCACATTAAGTCGCAGCAATCGAATAAACAATTTCTCTGTCGCCTATGTAAGCCACCTCATGGGATTCGATTCTGTAGACAATTTTTAAACATGGGGGTCAGAACACGTATTGAAGAAATGAAAAGTAACTCTGTTTGCTCCAATTGCTTAGGGTATGATCACAAGATCTTTTCGCAAAATTCGCCACAACGACGTCACAGAGATGCCCAACGCTTGAGAATGACATGTGAGAGACACATTTGGGCTTTCTGCAACTGAAGCCTCAGCGGCAGCAATATTCTCGACACTACGGGCACTTCTTTATCTCACTGACACGAGAACATTTTGTACTGTGAATGTGGATTCAAATTTGTCCACTAGAGGCTCAGTTGTTGATCTAGGACGATTATGACGACCATAAATTGGACATAGCGCTCTTAACGTTGAGGCCACTGACTCTAAATTTCGGTAGTAAATTTTAATAATTTCGACTCGTTGTTAGCTCGTGTATCTTTCCATCATGAAATGGCAAACCTTACTGAAGAGAAATGTCAAAAGAGCAAGAAATATAGCGTCGTTTGCTGTAAATGTCTCTCTACTTTTGTAGCGTCCCTGTTGTAAAACCCGATACAATAACGGTGCAGAACCACTTCAACTCTTTGGATGTGCAACTAAGGCAGTTTTGGGAGTTAGAAGAAAATCTGGATCACCGTAAACTAACGTCGGAAGAGGAACAATGTGAACTTCATTATCAGAAAACATTTCAAAGGAAGTCTGATGGGCGATATGAAGTCCAGTTTGCTTTCAAGGATAACCTTCGCCCTATACTAGGGAATTGCAAAAGGGCAGCAATGGCACGATTTTTTCAAATGGAACGGCGTCTAGCAACCAGGCTTCGTGTTTTATTTGCTTCGTGTGTCACTTCAAACGGAATGTCATTAAATGACCGATTAATAGTAGGACCAAGGCTTCAAAGGCATATCATCGATCTCATTGCCCAATGGAGTAAGGTTAAAATTGCATTTGCGGCCGACATTAGCAAAATGTACAGACAAATATGGATGGCTCCTAAAGATACCACTTACCAACTCATTTTGTGGAGAGAAACAAATTCAGAGCCAATCAAAACTTTTGCACTTAATACAGTCACATTTGGTACAGCATCGGCGCCATACTTAGCAGTGCGTACTTTGCATCAAAATGCTTTAGACGTACATGAAACTGAACCTGACGTAGCCAAAGCAATCAATGATGGTTTTCATGTAGATGATTTTTTATATGGGTTTGATAACGAAGCGGATGCCACCATATTACAAAGAGACGTTTTAGCAAGCTGGATTTACTCGCCCAAAATGGGCAAGCAATTCGTCTAAAATTTTGGTTCAGACATCTAAAACTGAAAGGGAAGTTTTTAAAACTCTGGAAAATATCCAAATTCTTCGGTGGATTGACTTTGAGAATTTGAGATTTTGTGCCGCCTCAGAGAAAGCGTTTGCGGCTATTATATATGCACGGGTGGTCAAGGATGGGAAAAAGGCCATTCATCTCATTGCCTTAAAAACAAAAGTTGCTCCACTTAAGAAGATAGCACTTCCAAGGCTTGAACTGTGCGCAGCTCTACTGCCAAAAAAGCTCTTGCATCGAATGTCAAAATCGATTCAATTTGAAAACGCAGAAATATTTCCTTGGTCTGATTCCATGATAGCTCTAGCGTGGATCAGAGAAAGCCCTTCGACAAGAACTACTTTCGTCGCAAATCGAATCACGGAAATCCAACCGCTTACTAAAACTACAGTGTGAAGCCATGTAAAAGTAAAGAAAAGCCTGCTGATCTCGGTTCACGAGGACTATCACCTAAAGATCTTATCGATAACAATATGTGGTGGCATGGGCCATCCTTTCTTAAAAAAATTTCTAAACCTGAATTAAAAAATGATATACCATTTGAAACAGATTTAGAAACCAAAAAGGCTAAAAAATTGTCCGAATCTGAACCTTTTACTTACGAGGACAACCTTATCATATCACTTACAAGTGTTGTTCATGTGGTATCCAAATATGCTATCAATATTGAGTCGATTTTTGAAATATATTCCACATTAAAACGACTGGTTCGGAGCGTTGCCATATGGCAAAGGTACATCTTACACCTACTAAAAAAGAACATAAACAAATCAATAGCTATCCACCCGTTGAGCTTAAAAGAACTTAACGCAGCAGAAACCAAAATAATAAAAATTGTTCAGAATGATGACTTTTCCGAAGAGATAGAAAGTCTCATGCAAAAAAAAATCCTTACCAAAAAGAAGTCATATCCTAAGTTTAAATCCCTTTCTTGACAGTGATGGCTTGTTACGAGTAGGAGAACGATTAACAAATTCATCACTTAACTTCAACCAACAGCATCCAATAATCTTGAAAGATACGCATCATTTCACAAATCTTATTATGAACGGTGTCCATTAAGGTACACTTCACGGTGGACAACAAATCATGATGGCCAAGATCCGAACAAAGTATTGGATCACAAACTTGAAAAGAACAGTGAAGTTAGTCATCGACAGATGTATTCGGTGTCATCGATACAAGGCGAAAATGCAGGAGCAACTTATGGGCAACCTTCCTGCAGAAAGAGTTGTTGTGTCAAGACCATTTACTAATACCGGCGTCGACTACGCTGGACCTATTGAAATAAAATTATGGAAGGAAGGATAGATGCAACAAGTCTACCAAGGGTTACATAGCCGTGTTTGTATTCCTATCTACAAAGGCCATATATATTGACTTGGTCAGTGATTTGAGCTCACCAGCATTTATAGCAGCATTTAGGAGATTTTTTGCTCGATGAGGAAACTGCTTAAATATGCTCAACAACTGCGGAAATAACTTCATGGGAGCGAGTAACGAACTTCGAAAGGACAGTAAGTTCATTTCTGCTAAATGGCCCGCAGAAGTTACTGAAAGCCTTGCATCGCAAAATACTACTTGGCATTTCAATCCACCATCTTCACCTCATTTTGGCAGTCTCTGGGAGGCAGGAGTGAAGTCAATTAAGTTTCATCTTATACATACTATTGGCTGCTCCAAACTCACAATTGAGGAATATGCGACACTTCTGACACAAATTGAGGCTTGTCTGAATTCTAGGCCTCTGTGTCCAATGACTTCAGACCCAGATGATCTTTCTGTTCTTACACCTGGACATTTCCTTATTGGTGCACCACTTTGCACGCTTCCTGATAGGAACATTAAGGAACTGAACATAAACATACTTAACACATGGAAATATTTGCAGCGGCTCATACAGGATTTTTAAAAGCAGTGGAGTTCGTCCTATCTGCATCTTTTGTAAAATCGCCCAAAATGGCTACAAAAACAACAGAATATAAAAATTGGAGACATCGTCCTAGTAAAGGAAGACAATCTTCCACCGTCAGCTGGGTTGCTCGCAAGAGTAATTAATATACATCCTGGTTCAGATGAGCTTGTGCGCGTAGTGACAATTAAAACTCAAAACTCGATTTTAAAACAACCGATTACAAAACTATCAACTCGACCAGTCTGTACTTCATCAAACGAATAATTCAAAATAAATATATAAACACTTAAATCAAAGCTCATATCAACTAACCCTAAAAGCCAATATCAATCCATAGTGCGCCCTTTAACAAAATAAGTACCTTACAACGAACTTATATTGAAACTCCTACTCAGTTATTTAATATAAAAACTTAAAAACTACCCAAGTTTAACCGAAGTCAAAGCCCATATCAACGTACCTCCACCCTAATGATATAGCAACCCATAGTGCCCTCTTCAAAAAAATAGACCTTCTAACATAAAACTCACCCTTATTTTCCTAACAACCGGTACAGCCATACAACATCCAAAAAATGACGCAAAGGATGATTTAATCTGGAACACTTATTTTTTTTTAAAGAAAACACAGCCAGCATTTTTATTTTTTTTTAACTTTTTGCCTTATTATAACATAAAATATAATGCTTAAAACTTTTTATATTTCTTGGTACTAAAACACAATTTTTGGAGACATGTAACTTTTTAATCAAGGCATCTACATTAATAAATTTGCACCGAGACCAGACAAATCATCACAAATCGACAGATTGTTCCACGAGGGGTGAGAGCATGTTGGGTTTCCACCAGCATTTTACATTTTTCAAACACGGAAAAACGAAAGATCGGAAATACCGACGGAAAACACTACACTACAAGTCAAACAAAATAACAAAAAAAAAACCACGCACCGTCACAAAAAAACGATTAAAGATGTCACAGCAACAAAACATAGATCAACAATTGATATGCGAATTTAATAATAACTGCATGAAACTATGAAACTATCAATAGTTGATCTAATGTTTAATCACAAATTTATATTTATTTTCAACATTCAAAACCACTTTTTAATTTACAACACTTTACTTAACGTGGGAATTAACTAAGAAGAAATTGAAAGAAAGAACAAATAATTCAAATATCCAGAGCCAACATTGTATATCTTATGTATGTATGTGTTAAAGCATTTGTAAAAGAAAATAAACAGAGTGCATCTCACTTTCACAAAGACCTCTTATGGGGGGCATTGATTCAAACATATGTAATTGTATTAGGTAAATTACTCCTAATTTAATTATATAAACTAATAAATAAAAAGAAAGAAAACTGGAAGTAATTTCTCCAGACTAAAGGTTGTTGAACTTATATAAAATGTATTTCCAGCGATCAGCTGTAAGAAATGTATATACTGTACATTTAATTATTAATTAAATGTTAACTTCACAACTTTGCGCAACTTAATAACTTTATTTAAAGTGGAGTGGATTTCATGAAGGCACATGAGGTAATCATAGACCTTCGAATGCAAGTGTTTAGGTATCGAACCGTTGAGCTCCCTATGTTATACGGAACGTAAACGCTGTGAATCTTCGGGCAGTTATATGCAGAGATGAAGTTTTACCACCATCTTCAGCGAAAGTTCCTTGGACGCATTTGGAGGTTGATCTTGGGAACCACCGATTCTATTTCGTTGCAGCAGATGATAAAGAGGACTTTCCAAGCTATGTATATCGTTGGGAACATTTTAGTAAAACCAAAGCAAAACATGGTTCCGGTAAGGCTGATGAATCCGAACAAACATTCCGTCGAGCTAAGACAAGGAGAGGTAATTGGAAGATGCGTACCCATTTCAGCCATTTTGATAACATCTGGGAGCGAATCTGCGAGCACTGTTTCTCTAAAGAAATTGGCGAGTTTACTGATATATTTGCTTGACAGGATGGAGACTATGGTTGAACACACCTAGTACAGTACCTAGACTTCCTTTGGCAAAACAGGCGGAAGTCGATAAGATGATATCGACCATGGACATCTTTTTCCAGTCTAATCGAAAACTCAAAAAGTCCGTGGGCATCACCTGTTGTAATAGTGAAAAAGAAGGACGGTAGCACTCGATTCTGGAAATGGTCTATAGTAGTTTATCGTTATGCCATTTGGCTTGTGTAACGCTCCAGCCACCTTTGAGCATTTAATGGAACGTTTGTTACAGGGTCTGACATGGAAAACCTGCCTGTTGTATTTGGATGACGTCATCGCTGTAGAAAAGACGTTCGCTGAATATTGAGACAACTTGAGGGAGGTTTTTACACGACTTCGAAACGCACATTTGAAACTTATTCCAAAAAAATGTGCTCTGTTCAAAGTTGAGGTGAAGTATTTAGGACATGTGATATCGTCAAATAGAGTAAAAATTGGCCCGGAGAAAATCGAAGCCGTGCAAAATTGGCCAGATCCCGCAAACAAACACCAACTGAGGAGCTTTCTCGGTCTCGCCACATATTACAGGAGGTTCGTGAAGGATTTTGCCGGAATCGCAAAGTGTCTGCGCCAGCTAACTGAGAAAGGTAGACAACTTAAATGGTCAGGTGATTGCAAGAGAAGTTTTCAACATCTAAAACAGCGACTTTGTGAGGCACTAATACTAGCTTACCCCACGTCTGACAAGACATTTAAAGTGGACGCGGATGCTAGTAACGTGGGTATTGGAGCAGTTCTGTCATAGATACACGATGGGCAGGAGAATGTGGTAGCCTTTTCAGCAAATTTCTGTCGCAACCAGAGAGAAGATACTATGTAACCAGATGGGAACTCCTTGCTCTGATACTGGCGACAAAACATTTCCATAAATACCTTTATGGACAGAGATTCAGCCTGGGTATCCATCATTAAAATGGTTGCTACAGTTCAAAAATCCTAAGGGACAAGAAGCAAGATGGATCGAACGATTGCAGACTTACGACTTCGAAGTACAGCATCGCAAAGGAAGACTGCACTGCAATGCGGACGCGCTTTCCCGCAGACCATGTGAGCCCAGTTGCAAGCGTTGTGTGCGAAAAGAGGAAAAGGACGAAGGTATTTCTGTCCAGAGAATAAGAGCCGAACCTGTAGAGGGTTGGAGGGCTGAAAAACTTCGTAATGCACAAAAAGAAAACCCTGACATTGAGCCAATCCTTGCATGAAAGGAATCTATGGAGGAACCAAACGCAGGAAACATCTCCGACAGAAGTTCTACTTTAAAGGCATACTGGGCGCAGTGGGACTCAATTCATGTGGAAGATGGTGTTTTGCGGAGAAAATGGGAAATGCCTGTTGAAAGATCCTTTAAGATGCAGCTTGTGGTTCCACGATCGAAAGTAGAGGAGATTCTACGACAAATGCATGATGGAGTATCCGGTGGGCACTTGGGAACCAACAAAACACTGGAAAAGGTACGGGAACGCTTTTATTGGCTAAGTGCAAGAAACGATGTAGAGAGCTGGTTTCGAAAGTGCACAACATGCGCAGCTAGCAAGGAACCCAAAGTCAAAACACGAGGTAAAATGCACCAGTACAACGTGAGCGCCCCGTCTGAAAGAATCGCCGTTGACATCACAGGCCCGTTCCCGGAAACTGAAAACGGTAGAATTTACATCCTAGTTGTCATGGACTACTTCAGTAAGTATTTTTAGGCGTTTGCGATACCCAATAAAGGAGCTAGGACCGTTGTCGCGCAGATAGTGGACCACTGGGCCTGCAAGTTCGGGGTGCCTATGGAATTGCATTTCAACCAAGGGCGAAGCTTCGAGTCGAAGGTATTCCAGGAAGTATGCGCATCCCTCGGGCTTAAGAAAGCAAGGACAACACCTCTTCATCGACAGTCTGATGGAATGGTAGAACAATTTAACCAGACTTTAAAAGGACATCTGTCCAAAGTAGTGAACGAGAACCAACGGGATTGGGACCGGCGAATTCCCTTACTTCATATGGCCTACCGGAATGCGGTTCATAGTACAACTGGATACACTCCATCCTAAAATCTATTTGAACAAGCTGCTCGGATTCCAAGTGAGCTAAAATACGGATTTCCTATTGAAGACCCAAAAAGCGAAGAGGAATTGTAGGAGTCCAAATTACGATAACGACGGGAACACTAATTTTGGAAATATACAAAGTCATACCATATCAACTATATACATTTTATATACAAGCAAATCACACCATGCAAACCATTTACTACGAGTTCATAGTCAGCATCACAGTTCCTGCGGTAAGTTCTTGTTTATGCATTGTACTTTTTTGAGGGATATAAAAGCACTATACAATTTATGTAAAGATACCGATCACTTCAAATAAAATATTTATTAAATTTATTTTCATTTGGTTTCATTTAGCTAAACTGGTGACCCCGATGAAAGCTTGGATACAAATTTTACATCTTTTTATTTGAAAAAGGGCGGTAAAATGTCAAATGACGATAACAAGGACGGCGACGGGCCACAGCAAAGGAGTATTCAAACACCAAGCTACCCTCCTTCTACCACCGATTCTTCGTACGTTTTTACTTTGCGCATAAAAACGCAGGAATTTTTTACTTCAGATCCAGAACTATGGTTTTTTTTTTGTTCGAGTCACCATTTACGGTAAATCGCATTACATCGGATAGCTCCATATACCACATCGTTGTTTCAAAACTGAACCAAGTAGTAGCTGAAAAGATAAGGGCTTTTCTACGTAATTCCCCAGCGACTGGGAAATATTCGGCCCTCAAGGTAAGACTAATCGAAGAGTTTACTCGTAGTCATCAGGGTAAAATTAAAAAGCTTCTGTCGCAAATGGAGCTAGGAGATAAAAAACCTTCAAGTTTTCTTAAAGAGATGCGAAACTTAGCTGGCGAAACCGTCGATGACAAATTTCTTGCAACGATTTGGATAGGGTGTTTACCTATCACATTACAGCAAATTTTATCTCCATGGAATGACGAACCACTAGAAAAAGTAGCGAAGATGGCAGACGGAATTGTTGAGACAGTTAATGTAGTATCAGTTTCCACAACCAGTGCACCACCAAGTCACAGATCACGAACTGGCGAATCTTCGATCGAAAAATTGTCTGCGCAAATCGATGAAATTTCTAAACGTTTGCGGATAATGAACGACGCAATCGTAGTGATCAGACACCTTCACGTACCAAAATTCGACAACAACCTATTAATTAAAATCAGGTATGTTCGTATCATAAAAAAATTGGGGAGCAAGCAACGAAATTCCGCGCACCATGTTCCTTTCAGTCGGAAAACTAAATAGCCAGGTTCATTCTAAGGCAAATGAGCTTGGCACTACTTCAACTCGCCTTTTCATATATGATGAAACAACTGCACGTAACTTCCTCATCGACAAGGGTGCAGACGTCTCCATAATTCCACCAACAAGGCATCATCCACGCAACTACGACAAAAACGGGAACGAAATTAAACTTTATGCTGCTAACGGATCACAGATCAACACCTATGGGCAAGTAAGACTTGCTTTATCGCTTGGTCTTCGACGAAAGTTTTCTTGGAATTTTACCATAGCAGACGTTAAAGTTTTAATAATTGGGGTCGATTTTCTCAGTTTTTACAACTTATCAGTTGATAAAAATCAGGATTTTTGCAAGCCGGGATCATAGATTCCTCTGACGCTCCGCAGGTAACAATTACAGACCAAGATAATCCATTGTCGTCTATTTTAAAGGATTTACAAAAAAAAATTGGATGAGCAGCCTTTCAGAAAAGTCCAAACTAAGACTGACGTGACACATTGCATTCTAACAAAAGGCCCCCAGTAACAGCGAGACCAAGACGTCTCCCGCCTCAAAAACTACCTGCAGCCAAGTTAGAATTTCAAGAACTTATGGCACTCGGAATCTGTAGGCCCTCTAAAAGAAACTGGGCTTCACCTTTACGTATGGTACCAACAAAAAAGTCTACCTGGCGGCCATGAGGCGACTACAGGCCCCTAAACGCAGTGACTGTACCAGACAAATACCCGGTGCCTCATATTCAGGATTTCATATAGTGCACGGCCGAAGAGTTTTTAGCACAATTGACTTGAAGAAGGCCTATAATGAAGTCCCAGTTGGGCCGAGTGATATTCCCAAAACGGCAATTATAAAATGAATGAATTCATGTTTATGACATATGGCCTTCGAAATGCAGCACAGAGTTTCCAAAGGCTGATCGATGAAGTACTCCGAGGTCTAGATTTTGCGGTGGCCCATATTGACGATATACTAGTGGCTTCTGAGACGGTAAAACAGCACGAACATCACTTACGGGTTATATTTAAACGGCTTCAAGACAGCTCTGTCTAAGTGCGTGTTCTGCAAATCCGAAGTCCGGTTTTTAGGCCATTTGGTTCTTCCTGATGGAATCACGCCTTTGCCAAGCAAAGTAGCAGCAATACACGAATTTCAGAGGCCAGAAGTTGCCAAAGACTTACGACGATTTTTAGCCATGATCAACTTTTACAGAAGATTCATCCCAAACGCCATTGCCATTCAAGAGCGCCTACAAAATTAAATAACAGGTAATGTTAAGAACGACAACTGAAAACTCGCGTAGATATCTGATGCCAAATCCGCTTTTGATGAGTACAAAGCAGCACTTTGCAAAGCAACAATGCTAGCTCATCCGGCGAGGGATTCCAAAAATTTCAATAGCTGTACACGCATCAGATTTTGCTATTGATGCTGTATTGCAACAAACGATAGACAGAGTAACAAAGCTTTTATCTTTTTTTTCGAAGAAATTATCTCCTTCACAGAAAAAAAATACTCCACATATGATCGCGAATTATTGGCTATTTACGAAGCCATAAAATACTTTCGTCAGCTGATAGAAGGAAGGGACTTCGCAATATAAACTGACCACAAGCCATTAATTTTTGCTTTTCTACAAAAAGCAGATAAAGCCTCGCTCAGAAACGCACGGATGCTGGATTACATCGGCCATTTTTCGACCGACAAACGCCACGTCACTGGCAAAGAAAGCATAGTCCAGACATGCTGTCATGGATCGCAGCAGTGGAAACTAAAAGTAAAATTGACTTCGACCAATTAGAAGCAGATCAGAAAACCAACCTGGAGCTGCAAGCGTTGCTAAGCGTCAATAACACTTCACTTGTGTTAAAAGCCGTCAAAGATGCAGTATCATCAAATAACATTATTTGTGAGGTGTCAGGTATGTACGTCAGACCTTTCGTTACTAAATCTTTTCGAAAAGCTGTTTTAGAAAAAATCCATGGTTTGGCACATTTGGGTATAAGAGCGACTATAAAGCTGAGTCAACAACGATTCGTTTGGCCGAAAATGCGACAAGATTGCAGAAAATTCTTCAAAGCATGCATCGCATGCCAGCGAACGAAGATTCAACTACACAATCGGACGCCTTTGCAACCTTTCGACCAACCGACAGAGCACTTTGACCATCTACACATAGATCTGGTAGGTCCCTTGCCACATTCAAATGGTTCCACATACTTGCTATCTATAGAGCAACTCGGTGGCCGGAGGCAATCCCTATCAGCGACATATCCGCAAAGAGCGTAGCAAAAACTTTTGTAGCAGGCTGGATATCACGTTTTGGTGTCCCATCCCGTATCACGTCAGACAGAGGGCGGCAGTTTGAATCAACATTATTTCAACGACTCAACAAAATCCTAGGCGTTTATCTTTTGCGAACAACCGCTTACCACCCTCAGGCAAATGGGATGATAGAATATTGGCATCGTTCTCTTAAAGCGGCATTCAAAGCAAAGATGACAGCTAACTGGTCGGAAGATCTCCCTTTGATAATGCTTGGCCTAAGAGTAGCATGCAAAGAAGATTTTAATGCAACACCGACCGAAATGTTGTATGGTAAGACATTTAAAATCTCTGTTAATTTTTTTACTTCTCGACAGGAAAATATTAACGATAATGACTTCGTCCGCAAGCTGTCCCTTTCTCTAAAAAAGTTTCAACTTGGGGACAACGCTCACCACGGATCATCAAAAACATTTTTCGTTCAACCTAAATTTGCCAAGTGCACTAACGTTTTCGTCCGAGTAGATGCAGTGCGTAAGCCTCTTCAGCCACCTTACAAAGGACCATTCAAAGTTCAACGACGTTACCCAAAATATTTCAAGGTCAACATCAATGGAACTGTGCAAAAGGTGTCCATCGACCGCCTGAAGGCAGACTTCAGCACGGCAGAAGAAGATACCATCATGCCGGCCTCTACATTAACATCTCCAGTTCCAAGGCCATATAGAACTCAAGCCGGTAGACTTGTGAAGCTGCGACTCTGAAAACCTCTCAGTCTAGAGGGGGAGTAGTGTAGCAGTGCAAATGACGACGGCAACACTAATCTTGGAAAAATACAAAGTCATACCATATCAACTATGTACATTTTATATACAAGCAAATCACACCACGCAAACCATTTACTACGAGTTCATAGTCAGCATCACAGTTCCTGCCGTTAGTTCTTGTTTATGCATTGTACTTTTTTGAGGGATATAAAAGCACTATAAATTTATGTAAAGAGACCAGTAGTTAATTACCTTTGATACCGATCACTTCAACTCACTATGGGGCTATACGTTGACTTTCGACTTTCGACTGCTTGGACTTTATACACACACAACTATCTTAGTGTATATGTCACCACAATGGGGATGGTGATTTAAGACAACACAGTTATTACACCAAAAACCGATAAACTGGCGGTTAGGACTTAATATATATACATTTTTTTGAGCGCCGTTAATTTAACTACATCCTTTTTCGCAACCACCAATGACAAAACCGTTCGGTTCACTATTGGGCGTAGTGAAAGCACGGAAATGAAAATATAGCTTTAAACAACTCACAAATTTTAAAAACAAACGGTGGCCAGACCACGGATCGGAGATGAAAAATGTAAAAAAAAAATCGATAGCTCACGTAGGCTTTTTTTTTTGGGCTCCTATTCCACTTCTGATATGATAAAATGATTCCTGATCACCACCAAAACTAACTCGCTTAATCGTACACTCTGCTTGCAGTGCAACTTAGCAGGCTTGCAAAAAAATATTTTTTCTACACACTACCACCAGCATACATACATAAGTGTCAGCAATCTGCTTATCCTAGCGCAAACCTTTGGAAAAGATATTTTTATTTTGGAGTTCATAAAGACATTATTATTGTCTCATCTACCGGTGAGTCCATTTTAGTATTTTTTCTGCCAATAGCAAAGCAGAGACTTCACATTAAATCATTCAAACCTATGTTTTCTTTGCATGCAAACTCAATCTGACAAATCTACGCAATATCATACGTAGAAGATAAACAACAAGCTGTTAAGATAATGTCAGATCAAAGTGCATTCCTGTTACAAATTTACAAGCGTTGCCGTTCATACGCAAAAATAAATAATTAGCAGCAATTAAAAAAAATAAGAATCATAAAAACTAATACATTCCAAAAAAAAATTTTAATAAAACTATACAAGAATTTTCCACAACGTCCTACAATGCGAAATTTACGCCGAAGCAGCGACAACAACTACTAATATCAAAATTATCAAAATGTCAATGGACTAACGACTAAAACCAACAAGGTTTATAAAAATATAAATAATATTCCTCATGATGTAATTGTACTGACGGAAACATGGTTGAATTCATCTTTTTCTGATATTGAGTTGTTTGACAATACCTACCAAATATGTCGACGTGGTCGAAATTTGCGAAATGATACAGCTGCCCTAGGAGGAGATTTATTAATAGCAGTAAGAACCTCTCTTATTTGTTCACTTCGACATTTCCGAAATGATAAAGCTACCGTAGGAGGAGGTTTATTAATAGCAGTAAGAACTGCTCTTATTTGTTCACTTGCTGATGATTTCTTGCAAACAGCACTGGAAGTGCTATGTGTAAAAATCAAAATGTCATCTGTATGTTTATGTGGTTGCCACATATATTCCACCCAGCTCTAACATCGAAATTTACGAAATTTTTTGCAATACTTTGGAAACGATGTTTGACAAAATTGATCCGACAGACGAAGTACATAATTGTAATTGGTGACATCAGCTAAATGGGGTAAAAACCGAAATGGAAGAATATTAGATCTGGTATACTTCTCTGATATAATGAATACCGATGCTGCTGTTATCTCAACTTAACTATTTCGTTGAATTTATGTGTTTCCAATGATCTAAATAAATCTTAAGATGCACTTGTATTTGATTTCAAAAAATGTTATTTCAATCAGTGGTATAGTTTACTTATCGATAAAAAATTGGGATATCTTATTTTTAAATTTAAGTTTAGATGGAAAAAATTCGCGTTTTTATGAAATTTTGTTTGATTGTTTCTTGGAAACAATCCCACTAAGAAAACTTAGAAGCTTTATCAATAATCCGCCATGGTTTGATTTGCATATAAAGATTTTAAAACATAAAATAAATGAGGCCTGTTGAGGTTTAATTTATCGAAGACTGAAGAGACACTTAGAGTTTGACTTTATCAACTATCCAAATTTTTTTTTTTTTTTTTTTTTTATAATTAACGAGCGCACAAGGGATTATGTGTTTCCCTTTTAATGTAGAACACACTGCGCGGGCATTACGAAGATAGGGAGGGGAGAGATAGGAGGTGCCGATTAACATTGGTTTTGAATGTTTGCAGATCAAAATGGCAAGGGAAAATCCCGCCGGGTAAACTATTCCAGATTCGTGTCGTTCGGCTAAAAAAAGAATCCCTATATTTCACGGTACGTCCGAAATTAGGCTCAAGGGTGAACTGATGAGCATTCCTTGCGAGACGAGTATTACGGGAGAAACTTTTAAGGGGAGGAATGCAACTGGCTACTTCGAGTGAACATTTTTTGTAAAAGAAACGATAAAATAAGGAAAGACATGAAACATTGCGTCGGTGTTCGAGTGGGGCAATTGTTTCAGCGGCAGTTCTATTACCTAGCAATCTTAACGCTCGATTTTGTATTCTATCAAGCAGGTGAAGCGATGTTTGCGAAGCACCTGCCCAGAGGTGGGAGTTATACTCGAGTTTAGGGCGTATAAACGCTTTATAAATTGTAGCCAGATCAGATGGGGAAAAGTACTTCTTACACCGATACAGAAAACCTAAGCACTTTGCAGCATTCTTAGCGATCTCAAATATATGGTCGTTCCAACGGAGGTCGTCGTTGACACACATACCGAGTACTGAGAGCTTTTCGGTTTCTTCGATGTAAGTGCCATTCATGGACAATGGCATTGGGGGAATGTTTAACTTTAACGACAGAAGACAGCATTGAGTTTTCGAAGCATTAAACTCCACACGATTTCTATTACCCCATTTGACAATGCTGTATAAATCGGAGTTTAATGAGCTTGACATACGGCACCGTTGCAATTGTACCTCCGAAGGCGAAGGACGTGAATTATCGAACGAATATGAAAAGCTGAGGGTAGAGTCGTCAGCAAAACAGTTAAGTGGATTAGAAGTAACAGACAGAAGATCATTTATAAAAATGAGGAAAAGAGTCGGAGACAGAACAGAGCCCTGGGGATTCTATGGGAATCAGACTTGAATCCGTCCAATACAACTTGTATTGAACGGTCCAGAAGATAGCTTCTAATCCAACGAACAAGAGTATTATCGATCCCAAAAGCACGCATTTTCGATAAGAGAGCTTCATGCCAAACTCTATCAAATGCCTTGGAGATATCAAGAGTAATAATCTTACTTTCACCAAAGCGATGTAAAGATTTGTTCCACTGTTCGGTGAGATATGCCATCAGATCACCAGTGGAACGGTTGCTGCGGAAGCCATACTGACGGTCATGGAGAAGCTTACGATCTTCGAGATATTCCTTAAGCTGACGGTTAATCAGTGTTTCCATGACCTTAGAAAGAAGGGATGTCAGTGCTATGGGTCGGTAGGAGGAGGGGGAGGATGGGTCACCTTTCTTAGGGACAGGCTGGACAAATGCTGTTTTCCATCTTCTAGGACAGATTCCAGAAGAGTAGGAGCGATGGAAAGGCTTTGCCAGTGTGGAAGAACACCTCTTCAGAAGAATCGGGGGTATACCATCCGGGCCAGCGGATTTGTGTATATCGAGATCTTTGAGAACTCTTGCTACTGTACGAGTGCGGAAAAAAATGTGTCCCATGGAAAAATTTACATTCTCAAGTACAGGAGGGGCAACGTTGCTTTGAGGCAGCGTGGAGCTGGCAGCGAAATGGGCGGCGAGCAAGTTTGCCTTCTCTGAAGAGTAAACAATTGGTTTGTTATTGTCGATGAGAGTTGGAACCGAAGATGTCGAGGAGTTTTTTATATTTTTTACAAATGACCAAAAATTTTTACTGCCTTTGGGACACTGCAGAATTTTTTGCCGTAATTTTTGGTCATGCAAAAATTTGGTTCTTTCTATAACGGAGTTGCATGAGTTCCTTGCTTGTTTGTGCTTTTTCCGATTTTCCTCTGTAGGGTTGGCTTTGTAAGATCGGAAACTTACTTCTTTGAGCCTGATAGCTTCTTTACACTCAGAATTAAACCAAGACTTTTCTTTAGGTTTGATGCTTTTTACTCTGTTAGGAATAAAAGCACGCATCCCTAGAAGAATCACATTTGTGATCATTTCAGCACTGGCATCAATGTCACTATCGAGGAAGCATAGTGACCAGTTAAAGTTTCGGAAAAAGAAATTCAGGCCGTCCCAGTTGGCTTTCTCGTATTGCCAAACGGTCCTGGTGGGAAGTTTTTCTTTAACTGGATGGGTGGGGGATGAGAAATTAGCTGAAATGATACAATGGTCTGAAGTGCCAAATGGAGAAGTTACACTAATGGTATATTTATCAGGGTGAGAAGTAAGAAACAAGTCAAGAGTATGGGTTGCTTGCCCAGCAACATCCGGTATACGCGTTGGCACATCAATCAGTTGGGTAAGGTGATGTAACCCGGCAAAAAGCTCGACATACCTTCCTTCGGGTGTTGTCTGACCAGAATAGCGGAGCCAGTTGGAATTGTGTACATTGAAATCGCCCGCAATAACGATTTCAGTGCGAGGACAAAGGAAAACAATTTTCGAGATGGAATCAGACAGTGCATCAAACTCGTTACAAGTCGAATTACTGTCAAGATTTGGACTCCTGTAAATAAAACAATAATGAATGACATGCTTGCGGACAGTGAATTTGAGCCATAAGAAGTTAAAGTCCGTGTTGGAACATTGCCCATATTGGGGAAGGATCTGGCAAGCAATATCATTCCTAACATAGACCACGAGACCATGATGAGAAAAGAGTAATGGCACCAAGCTATACCCATGTAGAGCAAATACTGATTTATCAGAATTTGCTCCAACCTGAGTTTCACTTAATGCCAAAACAGCTGGCCTGTGTTGAACAGTGTAGACGTACACGTGAAAGAAATTCTTTCTTAAACCACGAACATTTGAATACACGACACAAAAATCACTTACCATTTAGAAATACTTACATACAAAACACAACTCTGATTAAGTCGAACTGCGCAGTGAAAATCAAAATTAACTTCTGTAATAATCAAACTGTCTTAGGTGTTATGCCCATAAGACAGCCTGTTTACAAAAAATCAATCCAAACATTCAGCACAATAAGACAAATTCAGATGCCCTTATCTATTTACCGCAAGCATTGTATGGTCATACGATGCCTACAGTAGATAAGCAGTTAAGCACAAAGGTCTTGGGACAGAATAGAGGATAATTTGTTATGCGAATGCGTTTTATTTATTTTTTTTTTCTTCTTCAGCGCGAGTGGGCATCTTTTTCATTCATCCTACGACGCGAGTGAACACTATTATTTTTTTTTTACAGCGCACGCGAGGAGTTTTTTTCTAATTTCTCAACGAGCGTGTATTATTTTTTTTTCCTTAAAGCACTCGCGATAACAACGCGCAACAATTATTTGTTTGGACTTCGTTTAACTAATTGTGCGCGCACCTCGACATCCGTCTTCAACGAGCTTAGGATCGACACTCGATTTTTACTTATATTCCGAGTTTATTTCAAAAACTGAATGAGGGCTTAAAATGAACCCGAACAAATTTTGGAAATGCGACGGTTATCCAGCAAAAATGATTTATATAGATTGTGAAAGCCAGTATCCAGATACAATATCTAACATGTTTGCGGATTAAAAAGTGCCTTTGAAGACTTTCCTTCGCAAAGCACTTCCTCTCCTATTTCTTTTAATACTCAACAATACACACATCTTAATTACAAACTTTTCAATCTCCGAAGTTTCCATACATGATAATATTTTAAAACTTGATGAATGTTTCAGTCCCGGTACAGATGGTGTACCGTCATATATGTTAAAGAAATGTGTGTCTTACCTATCTTATCCGCTATTTATTCTTTTTAATGAATCAATTCAATGTTCCAAATTTCCTTCTCTCTACTCTACTCTCTCAGCTCTTTTTTTAACGCCAACTCATAAAAAGGTCCTAAAAAATTAATTATAAGCTATCGTCCTATGGCGAAATTCCGCTATTCCTTGATTGTTTGAATCGTTGGTCTGTGACGTTCTATCTTTTAATTGCTCTTCTGTTATATGTGAAAACCAACATGGTTTTGTAAAAAAAGAAATTAACAATCACTAATTTATTGCAATTTCCCACATTTTGTATAGATGCTTTTGAAAAACACTTGCAAGTAGATTGCATCTTTACAGACTTCAGTTAAGCTTTTGACAAATTGAGTAATGAAATACTTTTACACAATTAAAAAAATTGGACTTAACGACGGCTTTGTCCTATGGATTGCTTCATACCTTAAGGATAGGTACTACAGGGTTGTATTTAAGAATAACCGCTCACATCAATTTAATGCTAATTCTGGGCTCTCATCATGTAACTTTTCGGACGATAATCGTCAAAGCGATAGCATTGAACGCTAAGGCCAAGAGTTTGCTTCACGAAACACTATCGCTCTTGTGTCGTCTATCGCTCTCGTTTTTGCAGTTGGAGAGACACTGAACATTCCAAATTAACAGTAAAAATCGACTTTTGTTTTTCAAAATCTAAGTACAATCTTCTTGAAACTTAAAAAAACAAATCAGACGGAAGCGATAAAATTAATTATTTAAAAATATTTCTAATACAATGAAGAAAACATAGGTTTTTATATTGACTTAGATTTTTATTGGAAGAGATAACAGATCCGATGTATATATTACTGCTCTTCTTATTTGTAGATATTATTCGAATTTACATTACAGCGAAACATTTCTTATAATATTTAGGTATTTTTAGTAAATATAAAACACAACATAAAGAACACAAACGGGACGACGATTGCTAAATAGCTATCGTGCAATTGCTATCGTCGAGACGATAGTGTTTAACGACTTTTAGTGTTACGTGAAGCAAACATCAAATCGTTCAGTCGATATCGCTAAGACGATATGGGATGTTTATTGTTACATTAAGCTTGTCTATCGTTCTCGATATCGCAGACGATATCGCCAACCTTACGTGATTAGGGCCCTGGTGTCCCTCAGGGGAGTTATCTTGGACCTCTGTTATTTGTTTTATTCACATTAATATTCACATTAATAGAATAGAAAGCATCCAACGAAGGTTTTTAAGATTTTCTCTTCGTTTTCTTCCTTGGTCTGAAAGAATTATATTACCTACATACATTCAAAGACTACAACTGTTAAACCTCTCATCTCTTGCTGTCTGCTTTATAACTAAAATAATGAATGGATCTATTTCATCACCAACAGCTCTAAGTCGAACAAATTACAATTTGAGTCAGACAAGTTTAAGAAGAAATTTGCCTCTTTACACAATGTTCAGCAGATCAAATTATGGCGAGAACAGTCCTCTTAATCAATTAATTAAAAATTAATAAATTCTCTTATTTTTTTTGTTCAAATGACAATTTTAAATATAATTTTTTTTCAAAGGCATTGAAACTTTGTATTCAATTAACTTAGATTTTAGATAATTTAAGTATATTAAAGTAAGTATATAAATATAAATATTGTAATGCTAACGTTAGCATTTAACGTATTAATAAACAATTTTGTTTTAGAGGAAACTTCATGTGTTTTGGCTAACAAAATAAGTATACTTCATAAAATATTTAAGATTCACAATTTTTATCGCGAGAAAACGCGACCAAAGACAAATGAGAGAAACATAGTCTTTGATTTTAAAAATTGAGATTACGAGCAAATTAACTTAGTGTCGGATAACATCAACTGGGTTACTGACTCACCAACGGTAGACGATAAAGTTTTCTAGAAAAGTAGAAAAGAAAAGTAATAACTTCAAACAAAGCTCCTCCTTGGTATGATAAAATTTTGATTAATTAAAAAAATCGTAAGAACAAAACTCATCGCAAATGGATAGCCTCCGGTAATTTAAACGATTATCAAATATATTTGACCTTCAACGACGAAATTAAAAACTATGACCGAATATGCTATGGCCGTTATGTATTTAGAACTGGTTCCATCATAATGAAAATCCCCGGCACTTTTACAAATTTCTTAATTACAAACGCAAAGTAGATAATTTCTCTTCAACAATGCATTTTGAAATTAGAGTTAGCTCTGATTCTAATTAAATATGTGAGTTATTTCACGATCGAATTTCCACGATCGAAAGTAGAGGAGATCCTACGAAAAATGCATGATGGAGTATCCGGTGGGCACTTGGGAACCAACAAAACACTGGAAAAGGTACGGGAACGCTTTTATTGGCTAAGTGCAAGAAACGATGTAGAGAGCTGGTTTCGAAAGTGCACAACATGCGCGGCTAGCAAGGAACCCAAAGTCAAAACACGAGGTAAAATGCACCAGTACAACGTGAGCGCCCCGTCTGAAAGAATCGCCGTTGACATCACAGGCCCGTTCCCGGAAACTGAAAACGGTAGAATTTATATCCTAGTTGTCATGGACTACTTCAGTAAGTATTTTTAGGCGTTTGCGATACCCAATAAAGGAGCTAAGACCGTTGTCGCGCAGATAGTGGACCACTGGGCCTGCAAGTTCGGGGTGCCTATGGAATTGCATTTCAACCAAGGGCGAAGCTTCGATTCGAAGGTATTCCAGGAAGTATGCGCATCCCTCGGACTTAAGAAAGCAAGGACAACACCTCTTCATCGACAGTCTGATGGAATGGTAGAACAATTTAACCAGACTTTAAAAGGACATCTGTCCAAAGTAGTGAACGAGAACCAACGGGATTGGGACCGGCGAATTCCCTTACTTCATATGGCCTACCGGAATGCGGTTCATAGTACAACTGGATACACTCCATCCTAAAATCTATTTGAACGAGCTGCTCGGATTCCAAGTGAGCTAAAATACGGATTTCCTATTGAAGACCCAAAAAGCGAAGAGGAATTGTAGGAGTCCAAATTACGATAACGACGGGAACACTAATTTTGGAAATATACAAAGTCATACCATATCAACTATATACATTTTATATACAAGCAAATCACACCATGCAAACCATTTACTACGAGTTCATAGTCAGCATCACAGTTCCTGCGGTAAGTTCTTGTTTATGCATTGTACTTTTTTGAGGGATATAAAAGCACTATACAATTTATGTAAAGATACCGATCACTTCAAATAAAATATTTATTAAATTTATTTTCATTTGGTTTCATTTAGCTAAACTGGTGACCCCGATGAAAGCTTGGATACAAATTTTACATCTTTTTATTTGAAAAAGGGCGGTAAAATGTCAAATGACGATAACAAGGACGGCGACGGGCCACAGCAAAGGAGTATTCAAACACCAAGCTACCCTCCTTCTACCACCGATTCTTCGTACGTTTTTACTTTGCGCATAAAAACGCAGGAATTTTTTACTTCAGATCCAGAACTATGGTTTTTTTTTTGTTCGAGTCACCATTTACGGTAAATCGCATTACATCGGATAGCTCCATATACCACATCGTTGTTTCAAAACTGAACCAAGTAGTAGCTGAAAAGATAAGGGCTTTTCTACGTAATTCCCCAGCGACTGGGAAATATTCGGCCCTCAAGGTAAGACTAATCGAAGAGTTTACTCGTAGTCATCAGGGTAAAATTAAAAAGCTTCTGTCGCAAATGGAGCTAGGAGATAAAAAACCTTCAAGTTTTCTTAAAGAGATGCGAAACTTAGCTGGCGAAACCGTCGATGACAAATTTCTTGCAATGCTTTGGATAGGGTGTTTACCTATCACATTACAGCAAATTTTATCTCCATGGAATGACGAACCACTAGAAAAAGTAGCGAAGATGGCAGACGGAATTGTTGAGACAGTTAATGTAGTATCAGTTGCCACAACCAGTGCACCACCAAGTCACAGATCACGAACTGGCAACGAATCTTCGATCGAAAAATTGTCTGCGCAAATCGATGAAATTTCTAAACGTTTGCGGATAATGAACAACGCAATCGTAGTGATCGGACACCTTCACGTACCAAAATTCGACAACAACCTATTAATTAAAATCAGGTATGTTGGTATCATAAAAATTTTGCGGAGCAAGCAACGACATGCCGCGCACCATGTTCATTTCAGTCGGAAAACTAAATAGCCAGGTTCATTCTAAGGCAAATGAGCTTGACACTACTTCAACTCGCCTTTTTATATATGATGAAACAACTGCACGTAACTTCCTCATCGACACGGGTGCAGACGTCTCCATAATTCCACTAACGAGGTATCACCCACGCAACTACGACAAAAACGGGAACGAAATTAAACTTTATGCTGCTAACGGATCACAGATCAATACCTATGGGCAAGTAAGACTTGCTTTATCGCTTGGTCTTCGACGAAAGTTTTCTTGGAATTTTACCATAGCAGACGTTAAATTTTTAATAATTGGGGTGGATTTTCTCAGTTTTTACAACTTATCAGTTGACTTGTGTATTGTCGAAAACTAGTCGACAATTCAAAAATTCCTCTGACGCTCCGCAGGTAACAATTATAGACCAAGATAATCCATTGTCGTCTATTTTAAAGGATTTAAAAAAAAAATTGGATGAGCAGCCTTTCAGAAAAGTCCAAACTAAGACTGACGTGACACATTGCATTCTAACAAAAGGCCCCCAGTAACAGCGAGACCAAGACGTCTCCCGCCTCAAAAACTAGCTGCACTTATGGCACTCGGAATCTGTAGGCCCTCTAAAAAAAAACTGGGCTTCACCTTTACGTTTTGACTGTACCAGACACCCATATAGTGCACGGCCGAAGAGTTTTTAGCACAATTGACTTGAAGAAGGCCTATAATGAAGTCCCAGTTGGGCCGAGTGATATTCCCAAAACGGCAATTATAAAATGAATGAATTCATGTTTATGACATATGGCCTTCGAAATGCAGCACAGACGTTCCAAAGGCTGATCGATTAAGTAATCCGAGGTCTAGATTTGGCCATTATTGACCATATACTAGTGGCTTCTGAGACGGTAAAACAGCACGAACATCACTTACGGGTTATATTTAAACGGCTTCACGCCTTTGCCAAGCAAAGTAGCAGCAATACACGAATTTCAGAGGCCAGAAGTTGCCAAAGACTTACGACGATTTTTTAGCCATGATCAACTTTTACAGAAGATTCATCCCAAACGCCATTGCCATTCAAGAGCGCCTACAAATTTAAATAACAGGTAATGTTAAGAACGACAACTGAAAACTCGCGTAGATATCTGATGCCAAATCCGCTTTTGATGAGTACAAAGCAGCACTTTGCAAAGCAACAATGCTAGCTCATCGGGCGAGGTATTCCAAAATTTCAATAGCTGTACACGCATCAGATTTTGCTATTGGTGCTGTATTGCAACAAACGATAGACAGAGTAACAAAGCTTCTATCTTTTTTTTCGAAGAAATTATCTCCTTCACAGAAAAAAAACACTCCACATATGATCGCGAATTATTGGCTATTTATGAAGCCATAAAATACTTTCGTCAGCTGATAGAAGGAAGGGACTTCGCAATATCCATCGACCACAAGCCATTAATTTTTGCTTTTCTACAAAAAGCAGATAAAGCCTCGCCCAGAAACGCACGGATGCTGGATTACATCGGCCATTTTTCGACCGACATACGCCACGTCACTGGCAAAGAAAACATAGTCCCTGACATGCTGTCATGGATCGCAGCAGTGGAAACTAAAAGTAATATTGACTTCGACCAACTAGAAGCAGATCAGAAAACCGACCTGGAGCTGCAAGCGTTGCTAAGCGTCAATAACACTTCACTTGTGTTTAAAGCCGTCAAAGATGCAGTATCATCAAAAAACATTATTTGTGAGGTGTCAGGTATGTACGTCAGACCTTTTGTTACTAAATCTTTTCGAAAAGCTGTTTTAGAAAAAATCCATGGTTTGGCACATTTGGGTACAAGAGCGACTATAAAGCTGAGTCAACAACGTTTCGTTTGGCCGAAAATGCGACAAGATTGCAGAAAATTCTTCAAAGAATGCATCGCATGCCAGCGAGCGAAGATTCAACTACACAATCGGACGCCTTTGCAACCTTTCGACCAACCGACAGAGCACTTTGACCATCTACACATAGATCTGGTAAGTCCCTTGCCACCTTCAAATGGTTCCACATACTTGCTTACCATCATCTATAGAGCAACTCGGTGGCCGGAGGCAATCCCTATCAGCGACATATCCGCAGAGAGCGTAGCAAAAACTTTTGTAGCAGGCTGGATATCACGTTTTGGTGTCCCATCCCGTATCACGTCAGACAGAGGGCGGCAGTTTGAATCAACATTATTTCAACGACTCAACAAAATCCTAGGCGTTTATCTTTTGCGAACAACCGCTTACCACCCTCAGGCAAATGGGATGATAGAATGTTGGCATCGTTCTCTTAAAGCGGCATTCAAAGCAAAGATGACAGCTAACTGGTCGGAAGATCTCCCTTTGATAATGCTCGGCCTAAGAGTAGCATGCAAAGAAGATTTTAATGCAACACCGACCGAAATGTTGTATGGTAAGACACTTAAAATCTCTGTTAAATTTTTAACTTCTCGACAAGAAAATATTAACGATAATGACTTCGTCCGCAAGCTGTCCCTTTCTCTAAAAAAGTTTCAACTTGGGGACAACGCTCACCACGGATCATCAAAAACATTTTTCGTTCAACCTAAATTTGCCAAGTGCACTAACGTTTTCGTCCAAGTAGATGCAGTGCGTAAGCCTCTTCAGCCACCTTACAAAGGACCATTCAAAGTTCAACGACGTTACCCAAAATATTTCAAGGTCAACATCAATGGAACTGTGCAAAAGGTGTCCATCGACCGCCTGAAGGCAGCCTTCAGCACGGCAGAAGAAGATACCATCATGCCGGCCTCTACATTAACATCTCCAGTTCCAAGGCCATATAGAACTCAAGCCGGTAGACTTGTGAAGCTGCGACTCTGAAAACCTCTCAGTCTAGAGGGGAAGTAGTGTAGCAGTGCAAATGACGACGGCAACACTAATCTTGGAAAAATACAAAGTCATACCATATCAACTATGTACATTTTATATACAAGCAAATCTTTCTGTATTTTTTTTCTGTTTATTTTGTTTTCTTAGAATATGGAGCCGATAAACTGGCGGTTAGGACTTAATATATAAAAAATTTTTTTTAACGCCGTTAATTTAACTACACCCTTTTTCGCAACCACCAATGACAAAACAGTTCGGTTCACTATTGGGCATAGTGAAAGCACGGAAATGAAAATATAGCTTTAAACAACTCACAAATTTTAAAAAGAAACGGTGGCCAGACTACGGATCGGAGATGAAAAATGTAAAAAAAAAAATCAATAGCTCACGTAGGCTTTTTTTTTGGGCTCCTATTCCACTCCTGATATGATAAAACGATTCCTGATCACCACCAAAACTAACTCGCTTAATCGTACACTCTGCTTGCAGTGCAACTTAGCAGGCTTGCAAAAAAAATATTTTTTCTACACACTACCACCAGCATACATACATAAGTGTCAGCAATCTGCTTATCCTAGCGCAAACCTTTGGAAAAGATATTTTTATTTTGGAGTTCATAAAGACATTATTATTGTCTCATCTACCGGTGAGTGCATTTTAGTATTTGTTCTGCCAATAGCAAAGTAGAGACTTCCCATGAAATCATCCAAACCTATGTTTTCTTTGCATTCAATCTCAATCTGACAAATCTACGCAATATCATACGTAGAAGATAAACAACAAGCTGTTAAGCTAATGTCAGATCAAAGTGCATTCCTGTTACAAATTTACAAGCGTTGCTACGAAGCAGAGACACTTATGAGCACTGACTGCTGAGGCCATCGGCTCAGACAATTACGAAGACAACACACAAGACGACATTGATACAGGACAGAACAGAAAATAGAGAGAGGACGGAAAAACAGAAAACACATAACACATGTCAACATGTCAGCACGCAGTTGGTTTCGCGACGGTCCCCCATCTTTCCACTAACCACGCGCAACGATGCTTGATTTCGCTGATCTCACGGGAAGCGATAAAATAAGAATCATAAAAACTAATACATTCCAAATAAAAAAATTTAATAAAACGATACAAGAATTTTCCAAAACGTCCTACAATGCGAAATTTACGCCGAAGCAGCTACAACAACTACTAATATAACGGGTGATTTTTTTAAGGTTAGGATTTTCATGCATTAGTATTTGACAGATCACGCGGGATTTCAGACATGGTGTCAAAGAAAAAGATGCTCAGTATGCTTTGACATTTCATCATGAATAGACTTACTAACGAGCAACGCTTGCAAATCATTGAATTTCATTACCAAAATCAGTGTTCGGTCCGAAATGTGAAAATCCGCTTTTTTATCGACAAATTTTGTTCAGCGATGAGGCTCATTTCTGGTTGAATGGCTACGTAAATAAGCAAAATTGCCGCATTTGGAGTGAAGAACAACCAGAAGCCGTTCAAGAACTGCCCATGCATCCCGAAAAATGCACTGTTTGGTGTGATTTGTACGCTGGTGGAATCATTGGACCGTATTTTTTCAAAGATGCTGTTGGACGCAACGTTACGGTGAATGGCGATCGCTTTCGTTCGATGCTAACAAACTTTTTGTTGCCAAAAATGGAAGAACTGAACCTGGTTGACATGTGGTTTCAACAAGATGGCGCTACATGCCACACAGCTCGCGATTCTATGGCCATTTTGAGGGAAAACTTCGGAGAACAATTCATCTCAAGAAATGGACCGGTAAGTTGGCCACCAAGATCATGCGATTTGACGCCTTTAGACTATTTTTTGTAGGGCTACGTCAAGTCTTAAGTCTACAGAAATAAGCCAGCAACTATTCCAGCTTTGGAAGACAACATTTCCGAAGAAATTCGGGCTATTCCGGCCGAAATGCTCGAAAAAGTTGCCCAAAATTGGACTTTCCGAATGGACCACCTAAGACGCAGCCGCGGTCAACATTTAAATGAAATTATCTTCAAAAAGTAAATGTCATGGACCAATCTAACGCAAATTTTATGCGTTTTTTTAAAAAAAAAAGTTCTCAAGCTCTAAAAAATCACCCGTTATTATATATATATATATATTCCACCCAGCTCTAACATTTTTGCAATACTTTGGAAACGATATTTGACAAAATTGATCCGACAGACGAAGTACATAATTGTAATTGGTAACATCAGCTAAATGGGGTTAAAACCGAAATGGAAGAATATTAGATCTGGTATACTTCTCTGATATAATGAATACCGATGCTGCTGTTATCTCATGCGATTCAAAACTTGTTGAAAAAGATCGCCATCATTAGGCCTTAACTATTTCATTGAATTTATGTGTTTCTAATGATCTAAATAAACCTTAAGATGCACTTGTATTTGATTTCAAAAAATGTTATTTCAATCAGTGGTATAGTTTACTTATCGATAAAAAATTGGGATATCTTATTTTTAAATTTAAGTTTAGATGGAAAAAATTCGCGTTTTTATGAAATTTTGTTTGATTGTTTCTTAGAAACCATCCCACCAGGAAAACTTAGAAGCTTTAACAATAATCCGCCATGGTTTGATTTGCACATAAAGATTTTAAAACCTAAAAGAAACAAGGCCTGGTTGAGGTTTAATTTATCGAAGACTGAAGAGACACTTAGAGTTTGTCAAGAACTGCAAATTGACTTTATCAACTATTCAAATTACTTATATTCCGAGTTTATTTCAAAAACTGAATGAGGGCTTAAAATGAACCCGAACAAATTTTTGAAGTACGTTAATGAAAAGCGGAAATGCGACGGTTATCCAGAAAAAATGATTTATAAAGATTGTGAAAGCCATTATCCAGATACAATATCTAACATGTTTGCGGATTAAAAAGTGCCTTGGAAGACTTTCCTTCGCAAAGCACTTCCTCTCCTATTTCTTTTAATACTCAACAATACACACATCTTAATTACAAACTTTTCAATCTCCGAAGTTTCCATACATGATAATGTTTTAAAACTTCAGTCCCGGTACAGATGGTGTACCGTCATATATGTTAAAGAAATGTGTGTCTTACCTATCTTATCCGCTATTTATTCTTTTCAATGAATCAATTCAATGTTCCAAATTTCCTTCTCTCTACTCTACTCTCTCAACTCTTTTTTAACGCCAACTCATAAAAAAGTCCTAAAAAATTAATTATAAACTATCGTCCTATGGCGAAATTATCCGCTATTTATTATTTGTTTGAATCGTTGGTCTGTGACGTTCTATCTTTTAATTGTTCTTCTGTTATATGTGAAAACCAACATGGTTTTGTAAAAAAAGAAGTTAACAATCACTAATTCATTGCAATTACATTTTGTATAGATGCTTTTGAAAAACACTTGCAAGTAGATTGCATCTTTACAGACTTCAGTTAAGCTTTTGACAAATTGAGTAATGAAATACTTTTACACAAATTAAAAAAAATTGGACTTAATGACGGCTTTGTCCTATGGATTGCTTCATACCTCAAGGATAGGTACTACAGGGTTGTATTTAAGAATAACCGCTCACATCAATTTAATGCTAATTCTGGGCTCTCATCATGTAACTTTTCGGACGATAATCGTCAAAGCGATAGCATTGAACGCTAAGGCCAATAGTTTGTTTCACGAAACACTATCGCTCTCGTTTTTTTTCAGTTGGAGAGACACTGAACATTCCAAATTAACAGTAAAAATCGACTTTTGTTTTTCAAAATCTAAGTACAATCTTCTTGAAACTTAAAAAAAAATCAGTCGGAAGCGATAAAATTAATTATTCAAAAATATTTCTAATACAATGAAGAAAACATAGGTTTTTATATTGACTTAGATTTGTATTGGAAGAGATAACAGATCCGATGTATATATTACTGCTCTTCTTATTTGTAGATATTATTCGAATTTCGATTTCTCCTCATTCGGCATGAATAATACATTACAGCGAAACATTTCTTATAATATTTAGGTATTTTTAGTAAATATAAGACACAAGATAAAGAACACAAACGGGACGACGATTTCTAAATAGCTATCGTGCAATTGCTATCGTCGAGACGAAAGTGTTTAACGACTTTTAGTGTTACGTGAAGCAAACATCAAATCGTTCAGTCGATATCGCTAAGACGATATGGGATGTTTATTGTTACATTAAGCTTGTCTATCGTTCTCGATATCGCAGACGATATCGCCAACCTTACGTGATAAGGGCCCTGGTGTCCCTCAGGGGAGTTATCTTGGACCTCTGTTATTTGTTTTATTCACATTAATATTCACATTAATAGAATAGAAAGCATCCAACGAAGGTTTTTAAGATTTTCTCTTCGTTTTCTTTCTTGGTCTGAAAGAATTATATTACCTACATACATTCAAAGACTACAACTGTTAAACCTCCCATCTCTTGCTGTTCATAGAGAATATTTTCAGTTCTGCTTTATAACTAAAATAACGAATGGATCTATTTCATCACCAACAGCTCTAAGTCGAACAAATTACAATTTGAGTCAGACAAGTTTAAGAAGAAATTTGCCTCTTTACACAATGTTCAGCAGATCAAATTATGGCGAGAACAGTCCTCTTAATCAATTAATTAAAAATTAATAAATTCTCTTATTTTTTTTGTTCAAATGACAATTTTAAATATAATTTATATTTAAGATTCACTATTTTTATCGCGAGAAAACGCGACCAAAGACAAATGAGAGAAAATTAGTCTTTGATTTTAAAAATTGAGATTACGAACAAATTAACTTAGTGTCGGATAACATCAACTGGGTTACTGACTCACCAACGGTAGACGATAAAGTTTTCTAGAAAAGTAGAAAAGAAAAGTAATAACTTCAAACAATGCTCCTCCTTGGTATGATAAAATTTTGATTAATTAAAAAAATCGTAAGAACAAAACTCATCGCAAATGGATAGCCTCCGGTAATTTAAACGATTATCAAATATATTTGACCTTCAACGACGAATTTAAAAACTATGACCGAATATGCTATGGCCGTTATGTATTTAGAACTGGTTCCATCATAATGAAAAATCCCCGGCACTTTTACAAATTTCTTAATTACAAACGCAAAGTAGATAATTTCTCTTCAACAATGCATTTTGAAATTAGAGTTAGCTCTGATTCTAATGAAATATGTGAGTTATTTGCATCCTTATTTGAAAACTACCGGGATGTTGCAATTTTATCGGCCCTACCGATACTTTTTGAAAAACTCGTCACTGAACAGTTAAGTACAATACTCAAGCCAGTAAAAAGTGAGCATCAGTATGGTTTCCTTAAGGAAATGGAGAAAAAGAACCAGGTTGATGCTATAAGCACTGATTTTAGTAAGGCTTTTGATAAAGTAGACCATAGCCTTCTTGTATTTAAATTAGAAAAATATGGTATTTGTGGTAATTTATTGAAATGGATAGAGTCTTATTTGAATAAAAGAACGCAGTGTGTTAGGTTTTGTGACGTTAATTCGTGTGAAATAAATGTAACATCTGGAGTGCCCCAAGGTAACCATATAAGGCCGCTCCTATTTTTAGCATTTATAAATGATTTGCCTTTGTTATTTACAAGATGCAGATACCTTCTGTATGCTGATGGCCTCAAGATATTTTGTAATGTCAACTGTGATACCGATAAAAAGAATGGCGTGTTGCTAAATGTGGAGAAGTGCAATATTATTTAATTTTTGAAGAAAATAAGTGCAATAAATGTTGACTATTTTATTGACACGCAAAAGCTATTTAGGATTGACGCTGTTAAAGAATTAGGAGTTATAATTGAAAAGAGCTTACTTTTAAACGCTTTTAATAAGTATTGCGACTTACTTGACATAACAATGAGCAGAAACTCTTTTAAGGACAAAATATTAGCCCGGATTTTAGCTAAAGAATCTTCGCGACATTTTTAAATTAACTTTTAAATGTTTACTATATTTTTTTGGTAATCTAAATGTATTTAATCCATTAAATGCAGAAAAGTTCCTTTTTTCTTTATATTAATGCACCTTTTTTTATTATTATTTTTATTTCTGTCATATTATAATTTTCTATGTAATATATATTTTATGTTGTCTTAATTTGGCAAAAAAAAATCAAATAAAATAAATAAATTAAGTAAAAATTATTATTAACCTTTAGTTTAATTGGAAACAAGTTAGAAATAAAATGTATCTTTTCAGTGTTTAAAAATAAACTGTATAAAACCCAAAACAAAAAGACGATGCTATGATACATCCTTAAAACTGGAAGAGAATAGAACATAATTATAAAACCCCACACCCCAATATTAACATCTACTTTCTACTTTAAAATAACTCCGCCTAATTTGTATTTCTTTTTCTCTTCTTGTTCTTTTTGAACTTGAGTGGAATTATTTTGGGAAGTTGCACCTGCTTTTTTTCATGTTCGCCTGGAGCTTGCGATCGATTTTGGTTGAAAGAACCACAGTATCCCGGTTAGCATGAGTGATGAGTCTTATCAGCACGAGTCTTATCAGCATGAGTCTTATCAGCATGAGTCTTATCAACATGAGTCATGTTATTTCGTACGTGTAGCCTGCCAATGATTTGTAAGACGTTATCACGTCAAAAAAAACTGTAAGCATAACAACTGATCCCTAATTGTAGAATGACACAAAAAAGAGGAAACCTCGCGCTACGAGATTTCATCTTTCTCATCCATTCAATGATATAAGAATTTTCATAAATATACGCCAAGTCCATTGCCATCGCTGCAGGAGATACAATTTCAAGTGCATGCACTTCTGTGGAGCGAATGATCGAAGGCAGGCGACAAACAACCAATGAAAATATTAAGGGTTCATGTTACCACAAAAGTATTTTGAATGTACTGCATGGCCCTCATTATTAAATATATGAGATACATTTGAACGTTTAGGAAAAACTAAGAGTGCTGATAAAACAATATGCTTGAGCGATGTGGGAAGTGATTGGAGTTCAATTATCGATGGCCGTGAATTTATGGAACTGAATGAATAGTTGAATGGAAATTGAACACCAATTTCTTGTATGAAAGACGAACGAATTTCACAAATAAATGTTGTCTGTTCTTAATCGTCAACCACTTTGGTTTTACTTCAAAGGGCAACTCGCTCGATATAAAAAGGATGCTTTAAGTCGTAGTTTCTTGAATAAGAGATTATTCCATTTTAAACAGCAACCCGCTCAGATTGGAAAAACCTATCCTTCTCTGCTCGCTCCATCGTATAGCGTTCGCGCTTATGGAGGCAAATGACGGCGTAATAACCAACGTTATCAGTTAAAGTTCGTCGTAGGGGATTTTACAAAGATCTGCGAGAGTAGAGTAGGATCTTTATAATACACTTTCGAGGTCACCTGGATTCTTGGCTGTAAAAAATTCTGAACTGGACCGATTTTCCTGATTTTTTTTTAAATGTTTGTTTATTAGACAAATTACATACCAATTGAAAGTATGAAACCTATAGAATATACAAAAGCTAGTTTGACTATTTTTTTTTCTTATTTTTTTTATTTATTATTATTATTATTTTGTTCTTAAAGTTGCCAACCCAATAGTTATGAAGAGAAAAAACATAGTGAACCTAGCGTTTGCATATTCTTTAAGCTTCATACTTTCGACTGGTATGTATTGACTTGTAAATTTTGGAAAAAGTTTGATTTTCATAGATATTTTTTATTTCATACAAGTTAAAAAAGGTGACTTCAGGGAATTCGAATATATAGTAATCGTTATTTTAGACAACGAGAACGAAGACGAATTTTGTTTGGTTACCAAGGATAGCAAACATTTTTATCTTAATGGAGATTTGATGACAGCTGTATGCACAAACAAGAGCCTCGAAGGAAAACTCCGTTTCTTCATAATACAAACCAATCGGGTGTCTTCAGAAGTAACAGAGCAACGCAACAAAAAAAGTCAAAAATGTTATCCTGGTAAGGATGTGAGATATTTCGCAACATCAACAGGTTGCTGCCTAAATTATTTAAAGCTTATATGCAGATTAATATAAGAACTCTTTTATATAGGATGCGTCTTAAATCATAAATGGAGAATCGATGAACCAAGCCCTTTCATACAAAATCTTTGCAATGTAATTGATAGAAATATGAAGCTCGGACCAAAAAAACCGCTAACAATTGATGAAATGTTAGATGAGGTTTCATTACGTGTTTTAGCTGAGACTGGGTGAGTAGAAAAAACTTCATACTAAGATATGAAAATGATATTTACATTAAAAACTAAAATATTGAACAGAGTATTCCTGTTGCCTGTTGATTGACTTTCTGCTTCATTTTTTAATAGTTATGTAAGTTTTATACAAGATACACTAGCTTTTTTACTTTCTCAAAAAGTCTTAGTTTAAGCAAAGTTTTTAATTTTACTTTTTTGATCATTATAATCATGAATATTGAATATTCAAGCCACGGAATAACATCCGTGGTAATTTTTTTTTAAGGCAATAAGCTTACCAAACTGAAATCAAAAATACTTTCGTTTGATCCCAGCTTAGGCGATAAAATCATTTTGTATTATGAACAAAGTAGGCAAATATTTAAACGGCAGTGTGGCTGATATGACGGACAAGACAAGAGAAAAACAACGAGCTTCGAAATTATGTAAATTTACTAAAAATAAAAATTAAATGAAGCTGAAGATCGTTGCATCCGAAGTTATTTTCTTTAGTAAAAGGATTTTTCGATAAGTACCTACTAATGATATTAAAAAAATGTAAAGACCAAAATCGTGGGTGCAAATTTTCGTAGGGCGATATAGCTACCGTTATATTTTTTTGATTATTATTTTACAGCATTAAAATGAAAAAAAAATGCGCAAACAAATAATCTTCATTTAAAAACAAAATTAAAAAAATCAATCGACCCATTTTTAAAATATTGATTTTTGAAAAAAAAAACTAATAAAATTATTAAAAATACAAAGAATAGGTTTTCGAAAATATTTTAAAATAAAATTACTTAGGCTATCAACTTCCTTTCTTCCCGAATATCAACTTGAATTGAAATCGGATGATTTGGGCAGTTTTGGATAAAGTCCAAGAAAAAAAAATGGTTCTATGGGAGGTACCGTTTGAGCCCACCATCTTGAATTTGTTTGATCACCAAAACATAACCTACACGTACAAAAGTACACTAATTTTTTGTTCATAAAAAATTTTGGAGCCATTTGGAGCCGTTGTATATATATATTACAGGTTATATATGAGCCAGCTTTTGCGCCATACATTAAAAAATTAACAAAGACTTTAAGTTTAATTAAAAACAACATTAAACTTCTTTTTGCTATAAATTATAAATGTTGTAAACATTAAGGCCCGGTGCACACTTGCGTCATTTTGACGTGGCGGCGCCGCAGCGACGATGCTTTTACGTCTTACAATACTCACAAATAAAAAGAGTGGCGCACACACTCGTCAGATGCCGCTGCGTCGTTTGTGAGTAATATAAGACGCAAAAGCGTCACCATTGCGTCAAAATGACGCAGGTGTGCACCGAGCCTAAAAGCAAATTCAATTTCAGAATTGACGACGAAATAACGGATGCCTAATATATAACCATATAAACCCAATATCTTTTTAAAGCAGAATACTTCCAATTAATACTTCAATTTAAAGAAATCTATAGTTTATACTAGAAGAAAAAATTGAAAAAAATCTATAGATTCGTTTTCAAAATATTCAAAAAAACAAAATAAGTTTTTTAAAAAAAATATTAAAAATAAAAAAAAATGTTTTTGAAAATACTAATAAACAATATTATTTAAATCATAAAACACTACATATTTTGAAAATTTTATCAAAATCCGTCAATTAGTTAACGAGAAAGTCTAATTTTAAAAAACCGGTCATAAGGGAGGTACTGTTATAAAACTTTTTCTGAAAAATCCATTAAAACTAAAAGATAGATTTTGCATAGAAAACACTATTCAGAAAGTTTTATCAAAATCGTAGGAGCCGTTTTCGAGAAAAATAAGTTATTGTTAATTTTTTTTTTCTAAATTCTGAGTGAAATATACCTAAGTTTTTTCAAATTTTTCTGTAGATATTTAAAGGTTTAAAAAAATAATATGATAGAACAGACTTTTGGCATTACATTATTTGAAGACGACAACCTTCATAATAGTAAAAAAATTGAAAATCCTAAAGAATTCGAATCAAAAGTCTGGTCAATGATGTATATATGTACAAATATGACACATATGTATGAAGGTAGTGCTCGTACAAAACTTGAAAGTCCTAAAAAACTCAAATCAAAAGTCTGATCAATGACGTACGCATGTATAAATACTTATGTAAGAACCAGTTCTCATATTACATATTCCATATAAAAAAACGTAAACAATGATAATGTTGGATCGTGTATAAATCCTTACAAAAAACTATTCTCCTCAGCTAAGCGAAACCATTGTATATACACTTCAAAACTGCTAGCAGTTTATATACATATATGCAATGAATAAAACAAAATACTGAATTATTTCATGTTCTCCTTCTGTTTTTTTTTGCCTCACATTGCACATGCGCATTTGCGCAATAAACTAAGCACAAAGCATAACACTAAAAACCATGCTCTTAATTCTCTCTCACTCAAATAATATGTCTCAACACTAGCACTCCAAGCGGCTCTAGGTAAAAAGATTTTTTCTCGTCTCATGATAGTACTATAGGCAATGTATAAACAATGTAAAATCATAAGCAAGATACTTTTGTAGATCAGTTTTCAATTCAACTTCAAGCTTGAACAAAACCTAAACCCTTAATAAACGAATATTATTATATTTAAATTGTGTGTTTTATTTGAATCAAGTTGGGGAGAATAGCGCAAAATTTTAAAGATTTAATACCGACTCTAAATCCTTTTTAATATCAGAGTCGACTCTTAACAATTTTTTTTATTAATTTAAGTCGACTTTATACTTTATACTTTTCCTTAATAGACTCGTCTAACTTTAATAGCAGGAAAAGTCCTTATTATCTTTTTAATGTATACTTTATCCAGTGACCGTTTGACACTTCAAATTCAAATAATAAAAATTAAAACTGTCAAAATGTATTCAGAAGACGAAGAGTTCGAGATATTTGAAGATTTTGATTTTTTTCGAAAGCCAAGAACGTTTAAAACTCGAGAAAATCCATTTGAAGACCTAGACAATTTAGAGTTTTACTCCAGGTACCGATTCGACAAAACGACAGTGAGGTTCTTAGTGGAAAATCTTGGCATACGAGAGCCTGTGACTAATCGTGGGCTTCCTGTATCCGCAGAACTACAAGTCCTAGTGACATTGCACTTTTTTCGAAGAAATGTTCTTCAATTACTTTTTACTAACGCTTCCACTTGTTACCAATTCCACTTTCGAAAATAAACTATAGGGGCATGGTGTACACAATAAAGGTTGGTAGTTGTACGCAATGAATCCCACAGATGTCGTTAATTTACAAACAAAATGTATCCTCCGAATATTTAATCATTACAAAATAGTAATAATAATATATTGGAAAAAAGAAGAGCGCAAAAAAATTACAAGTTACGATAATAAGGCAATTTTTAACCGTCTTAACATCCCACTTAAAAAAAGAACCTGTGCGTTTAAAAATATTTCACTCGGAAATGATGCCGGTCTACCACAAAGAAATGTCCTAGGACTTTGGACTTTGTATGTGTTATATACAAGGGATATTCCAGTGGACAACAACGCTATCGTGGCCACCTTTGCTGATGATACTGCAAAAAAATTGCAAAATGCAGTCGATAAAGTTAGTGATTGGACGCAAAAATGGCGAATCAAAATAAACGAAACAAAATCGATGCATATAAACTTTACAAACAAAAACATTATCAATGTTGCAATTTTTATAAATAGTATAGCAGTACCTTACTCCAATACCCCAAATACCTTGAAATAAGTTTGGATCAAATCTTAAATGCAAAGGTATATCATAAAGAAAAGAAAAGAAACTAAACTTGAAGTACATACAGAAAAATGTACTGGTTACTAGGAAAGAACTCTGACATATCTATCCAGAACAAACTATTTTTATATAAGCAAGTACTGAAACCTGTTTGGACATATGGCATCTAACTATGGGGCTGTACAAAGAAAACTAATGCTGAAGCCATCCAAACATTTCAAAGCAAGATCCTTCGTGGAATAACCTTCAAATTGAAATGGTAAAAAACACGCTCTATCAACAAGCGGCTTCAATGTCATACCAACTCCGAAATGGATATCTTCCTTAATGTACGAAACAATGTTCGGAGATTAAGAAGAACCAAGCCTTATGAGCTGATGGTTTAAAAGCTATGGGAAAGTGTTATAACTTTGAACTTCCACTAATGCGATAAAAAAATATAGAAAGAAAAAATCATAGATTGGTCCTGATTCACCGGTGGATTAAGTGCGGGTAAGTGTCTCATACAGTGATGCCAGATGAAATTCTTAGACTCCCCCAAAATTTAAAAAAAATCCCTGAAAAAAGGCATATGTTTTTGAGAGTAATGTTAAGGAATGGGATAACTATTAGCCTTCATAAAATGTGAGGAAAATATGGATATACATATTGGTTTCGATTCTCTCAATGAAGTAAATTTCACAAGAGTAGCTTATATAAAAAATAAAATAAAAAACAAAACGATTAATGTATTGTAATATTTTGGCCTGGGGTTCGATTAATAAAACCCAATCACAATTCCAAAATAATCAAACCAAAAGAAAAATCTTGGTTTAACTATGAGTGTGAAGAAGCTATCAGGCTCAAAGAAGTAAGTTTCCGATCTAACAAAGCCCACCATAAAGAGGAAAATTGGAAACAAACAAGCAAGGAACTAATGCAACTCCGTTATTGAAAGAACCAAATTTTTGCATGACCAAATATTACGGCAAAAAAATTTTCAATGTCCCAAAAGCAGTAAACATTTATGGTGATTTGTAATAAATATTAAAAACTCCACAACATCTTCGGTTCCAATGCTCATCAACAATAACAAACCAATTGTTTACTCTTCAGAGAAGGCAAACTTGCTCGCTGCCAGCTCCACGCTGCTTCACAGCAATGTTGCCCTTCCTATATTCGAGAATGTAAATTTTTCCATTGGACATATTTTTTCCGCACTCGTACAGTAGCAAGAGTTCTAAAAGAGATCGATATACACAAATTCGCCGGCCCGGATGATGTACCCCAATTATTCTGAAGAGGTGTTCTGGCAAAGCCACTGCGTAAGCTTTTCCATCGCTTCTTCTCTTCTGGAATCTTTCCTAGAAGATGGAAAACAGCATTTGTCCAGCCTGTTTCTAAGAAGGGTGACAAATCCTCGCCCGCATCTTACCGACCCACAGCACTTACGTCCCGCCTTTCAAAGGTTATGGAAACGCTGATTAACCGTCAGCTTAAGGAATATTTCGAATACCAAAAGCTTCTCCATGACCGTCAGTATGGCTTTCCCTGTAATCATTTCACTGGTGATCTGATGGCATATCTCAACAAAATCCTTGCATCGCTTTGGTGAAAGTAAGATTATTGCGCTTGATATTTCCAAGGCATTTGAAAGAGTTTGGCATTAAGCTCTCTTATCGAAAATACGTGCTTTTCGGATGGATGATACCCTTGTTTGTTGGGTTAGAAGCGGATTCAAGTCTAATTCCCACAAAATTAATTCTAGTGTGCCCCAGGGCTCCATTCTGTCTCCGACCCTTTTCCTCATTTTTATCAATGATCTTCTGTCTTTTACTTCTAATCCACTAAACTGTTTTGCTGACGACTTAACCCTCAGCTTTTTATATTCGTTCTACGATTTACGTCCTTCGCCTTCGGACGTACAATCGCAACGGTACCGTATGATAAGCTCATTAAACTTCGATTTACACAGCATTGTCAAATGGGGTAATAGAAATCGTGTAGAGTTTAGTGCTTCGAAAACTCAATGCTGCCTTCTGACGTTAAAGCTAAACATGCCCCCCATGCCAATGTCCATGAATGGTACTTTCATCGAAGAAACCGAAAAGGTCTCAGTACTCGGTATGTGTGTCAACGACGACATTCGTTGGAATCACCATATATTTGAGACCGCCAAAAATGCTGCTAAGTACTTAGGTTTTCTGTACTGATGCAAGAAGTTTTTTTCCCCTTCTGATCTGGCTACAATTTACAAAGGGTTTATACGCCCTAAACTCGAGTATAACTCACACCTTTGGGCAGGTGCATCGCAGATATCGCTTCGTTTGCTTGATAGAATGCAAAATAGAGCGTAAGGATTGATAGGAAATAGAACTGCCACTGAAAAAATTGCAACTCTCGAACACCGACGCAATGTTTCATGTCTTTCGCTATTTTATCGTTTCTTTTACAAAAAATCCCTTGAGCGCGCGCTAATTATAAAAGAAAAAAACAACAAATCACTTTATTTTAAGAAACACAACGTATTTTAGTTTAAATAACAGCAATTTAACATATTCCACTTACTTTTAGTGTCGCTTCCGGTTATTAAAAAATCAACTAACTCTTAATGCCATCTACTCGTGTACTTACACAAATTTACAAACTTCTCGAAACTTTTGTCTAGCAAATTCTCCGCTGGTAATATTCTCTTTCTGGTACATTCTTAGCTTTCGGTTGTTCGTGCTTTTCGTGTTTGATTTCGAACTCACTCGAGACATATTGCAAATTTAGGAGGAATGTTGTACTGAAAATAGTTGTTGCATACAATGTATCCTGCAGATGTCGTTAAATTAAAAACAAAATGAATCCTCCGAATATCTTAAAATTTCATCACATCATCATTGTTTTCGTGTTAACGATGCAGGAGGTCCTCGTGGACAATTTTCATTTTTGTTCTTGGTCCTCGTTGGATTCGAAAAACGACATCATTATTGCGCGTAACTACTTGGTAGGGATCTCCCCAGTCCTGCTGAAACCTTGGCAATTTTCCTTTCCTTTAGCAACTTATCATAAATTTTGAAAAGTTTTGGTTGCACCAACCAGATATTTGATAAACATTAATTTAAGTTTGAAAAGTAAAAAGGGCTCAACTTATTGGTTAAGTGTTGCACCAAACAAAAAGGGATTGAGTCTAAAAAATACCGATTTGAAAAGTGATTTGTTTATCGAATTGTAACAAAATCATCAAATTCTGTTGCACCAAAATATAATTTCTTACACTTATCGAAGAAAATAATGATAATTTAAATATAAAATATTAGCTTAGAAAAAATTGACTTTTCAATGCATTTCAAAATTGTATTCTTTACTAATAATGCATTAATTCGTAATAATGGATGAAATTTACGAACTAAAGTGTTTTATATGTTCTTAATTTATAATTTTAAAAGTCGTTAAGGCTTAATACATTATATTTTAATGTCCTAAATAATACATCCTCTTGCTATAACTATTGCAAAACATAAACTTTAACTAGCCACAATAATGAATGCTAGGTTCTAATTTTTTTGTCATAAGGCACAATTATGGCAGTTTGTATTATCTAATATAAGAAAAATGAATACTATTACCCTTGAATGAAGGGGTTTTTGGGTTTTAACACTAAGACATTAAGAGGTCCTAAATTTACATTATGTGTTGCAAATATGCCCCATTTTCGAAAAAATAATTCCTGTATGATATTCAAGGGGATTATATCGCAAACTCGATGGAGCCTAACAAAATAAATTGCACGACTGCATCGCACAAACATGCTCATATGTTCGGTCACATCGTTGAATGAAATTTAAAAAAAATATTTAGGGAACATCAAAGTATTTTTTCGATTTTTGTGATTTTTAATTGTTCAAAAAAAAGTACGTAAAATTTTATTGAGCAAAATAATTTAAAGAAATTTTATTACTTTAAGAAATTTTAAAAAACTGTTAATTTTTTTTAATCTTATTACGATTTTTAAATAAAACGGGAATTTTTAAAAAAAAATTATAGATAAAACTAAAACATGGAAACTTAAGCACAAAAAGAACCTACATTTAAAAAAAAATTAAATTATTAAAATAAAAAAAAAAAAGTTTTCGAAAACGTTTTAATGTGAAATTACTTAGGCTGCCTACATCTTCCTGAATATTAATTTTGTTTGTAATTGGATAACCAATTTTCGAAAAAGTCGAAAAGAAAAAAAATTTTATTTGAAGACTGGCCCAACCGTTTAAGCTATAGTCCAAATACATCCGTACAGGCAGATAGACAACAGGCGGACAGAATTTTGCCAGTAACTCAAATATCTTTCTCTATAATCATAATGTCAAGTTTGATTACTTATCTTAACCTATTTAATCCCCGCGAATGCATAACTGGCATTAGTACCTATAAACGCAAAGTAAGAGTCATAGTCAAGAAGTTAATACTCGCAGGTACTGCAATCATTGGGTGCATGCAAATGTCGGTAGGATAGCTTATATAAGAAAGGTTAGTATTCATTTAGGTTCTTTAACAACCAACATCGAATAAGTAAAATTTGTATGGGTTTTGGCATATGTTTTTGACATTTCTCATGGGGTACAAAAGTATACCAACGTATTTCGGGTAGCTTCACATTTTTTTTTGGCAGCAGCTGTTTTGTCATCAGCTGTGCCTGACATCGGATTACAATAACACTAACCTTTCCGGCTATCTATGCGTCGATTTATGAATACGGCCATTTTCTTTTCTTATACTAACAGCATACACATCACCATACAGATACTGATACACCATTAATGTATATGTGTACACAAATATATAATCCTTCCGATTTTCTTCTATGTACATAAAGTGCAAGACTGGGTCGCACGTACTTGCTCTTATGAAAATTAAAGATATAGCTTTTTAGCATAATAACCCAATGAAAAAAAATCACCATTAAAAAAAATTGCACGTATTCTAATAAATGTCAATAGTTAGTTAGTTTAGTTAGTTTAGTATATTGACTTCAAAAAATATTTTCAATACAATTCACAATTTTCCTTGTATAAATTATATATCATTAGTCTTTAAATGGCTTGGTCTGAGGCGGTCTACCAGACTGACATTTGCATTATAAATTATGTGTATACACACTAAAGAAAAACTAATATAAAATATTTCATAACTTAATTTAACAATTTTCGAATCTTCAAAAACTTTCATGAACTATACATCTTCTGTACCGAAACGCTTTCAAACAATACTTGTATAAAAGGTCCCAACCTCGTTCTCCATTTAACAAATTTAGCGATTCTTCTAAATTAAGGGTTTCCGCTCCAAAGTATCGCTTACGGAATTCTCTGAGAATTGGACAAACTCCCAAAAAGTGGAAAACGTCTTCTCGTTCTCTGCAATTACATAAATCACACAAAATAGGAAGATCTGGACGATGAGGAATAAAGTTCAGACCGATAAGTTCGCCTCTTACTTTAAAAATCAAACAAATTTTGTCTGCGGTGTTGTCAGCCAAGAAATAGGTCTTTTGGTCTAAAAAGTGGTTTACTCTACTGTAGTAAGTTCTGTATATTGACGATTCTGCTTCCTCAATAAACTTGTCGCACATTCTTTTCCCGATTTTCATTAACAAATCATCGAATTTCAATTTGATAGATGCAGGGCTTTCTTCAGTTGGTAGTGTGAAATTTATTGAGCAATCAGTTGCCAGTTTATACCATTCTCTTACACACCCTCCTCCAGAATTCATGATTTGAGATAGCACCAGTCTCGGAATCCTATTTTCTCCCATCACCATAACTCTTGTCACATAATTAAAATGCAAATTGAGTGTATCCAAGAGGAGAGGACCTAGTCCTGTTTCAAGGCATAGTTGGGCGATGTACTTGGGAGTCTAAAAGTGGTTTTGATGAAAAAACGCAAAAACTTTTCCACCGCTTCAAACGGGATATAACCCCAAACTTGGGCCGCGTAAAACAGTATTGCGATAGCAGTTGCTCTAAAAACTTTGTATTTGGCTATGTAGGAAACGTTGTTTTTTAAATAGCAGTTTCTCCATACCGAACACATGGCACGCTTAGCCTCTGCTACTTTTGAACGGAGGTGCTTATTTAAGTTTAAGTTCGGTGTGATCAAGAATCCTAGGTATTTATACTCCTTAACTTTTTCCACTGCCCCCACATCGAACGTCCACTTTTCCTGTCTTGAGTATCTCCGGCCGCCTCTTCTAAATATCATCATTTTTGACTTCAAAAGGTTAACGGATAAGTTCCAGATCTTGCAATAGCGTTGAAGTCTATTCATCATCAACTGCATCCCGGCTAGGAAAACTATGTCGTCTGCATACATGAGACCTGGGATAGTTTTTCCACCCAGCACTATGCCACATTTTACAGATTCAGTGATGTCATTAATGTATAAAATGAAAAGAAGGGTACTCAGGACACATCCTTGCTTAACTCCCATCGAAGTACAAAACTCATCCGAAAGCAGATTCCCGTTCCACACTGTATCTTTGTAGATTGCTTTAATGACTGAAATGATTTTTGTTGAAATTCCATAATTGAACAGTTTATAAAAAAGTGCTTCCCGTGGGATGGAGTCAAACGCTGCCCGAAATTCAACAAAATAGGCGTAGAGCTTTTTTCCATTCTTCTTATAAATTTCGGCGATATTTATTAAAGAGAAGATTTGGTCGACAGTTGAGTAATTCTTCCTGAACCCAGTTTGGAATTCGTTCAAAATTCCCTTGAGTTCAATCCAATTGCAGAGCCTAGTATAAAGTACTGAACTAAAAAGCTTAGTAGCTGTGTTTAAAAATGAAATGCCCCTGTAGTTTGTTGGATCTTCAAGATTTCCTTTTTTATGTAACGGAAACATAATTGCTGTCCGGAAACTATTGGGAGCATCAGATGTCTCGAAGATTCTATTGAATTCGACAGTAAGGAGTCTTAAAAATTCGGGTGTTAAATTTTTAAAAAAATCGACAGGTATTCTGTCCTCTCCAGGAGCTTTGTTACTTTTAGCGTTTTCTATCACTATTTCTATTTCGGATTGAGAAATTTGAACATCAAGAAATTCATCATCTATTAACGGAGCAGCATAATGAATAGGAGGTGGTGATTCCACTGCATTAAGAAGGTCCGAAAAATGATTTTTGAGAATATTTATGTCCAGGACTAAAGAAGTTGAAATGGTTTTTCCACTCACAAGTTTAACTGCTCTCCAGAAATCCATTGAGTTTTTGGCTTTATTTACCAATTCTATGTTTTTAAGGTCCAAATTTCGTTTTTTTTTGCAAAGATCCTTGTAGTTTTTGTTTGCTGATGCATAAAGAATTTTGAAGTTTATGTTGTCAGAGGCTCTAAATATTTTTGAGTACGCAAACGATAAATTTCTTGCTGCCAAACATTCACTGTCAAACCACTTCTGCCAGTTTTGCATAACCTTTCTTCCCAATATCTTTTGCGGTGCTGCATTTTTAATTGCGGTTATTAGAGCGTCTAGATCCAGGTTGCTTGGGGCTTCCGAGGTTATCCGCATACCAATCTGTCCATTAAGATTCCGCTGGAAAATTTCTCTGCGATTGTGATCCCAATGAGTTTTCGAAGGAAGACTAGGCTTATGTTCAACTGCTCCTTCACGCTCTGTTTTTATTTTAAACGAGACCTCTAACGGCATGTGGTCCGAAAACGTTTTCACTGTCACTTGAAATTCGTCAAAACAGCTGATCCAATCTCCAGACAGAAAACAATAGTCTATCACTGAACACGCTGTTCCACGAATAAAAGTGAATTCGCCACTAAGGTCGCCTTCACAACTCCCATTTAGAACGTGACAGTCCAAGGCATCAGCCAGTTCCAGAATTTTGATTCCTCTAGAGTCACACACCTCGTCCTTTATTTTCGATCATAATAAATATGTGTTGAGTTCAATCCGCTATTAAAGTTGTTTTGTGATAGACCAACTCTTCCATTAAAGTTGCCGATTAGCATCAGATTTCCTGGTCCTAGTTCGCCAACAAGTTCTCGTTGCTTATCGCTGCCAATGGCTGCAGTTCAAATAAATTGGAACGATGCAATGAGTGTTGTCTTTACTTCTTATTTCAAATATTCGTGATTCCTCTAAGTTTTTAAATTTAACTGCTACATCCTTGAGAGACTTTCTATACCCGAAGAGTTCACCTCCACTACCTCTACCAAATGTTTTTGTTTTTACAACTGGCATGTATTCTATTTCGTAGTTCATAAAAATGTTCTTAAAACTTGTTTCATCGTAATTTATAATATAAGTTTCAATAAGTATAAAAATATCAAAATTCTTAATATAATTACAAAATTCGGGAAATAAATATTTGTTTTTAAGCCCAGCGACATTATAACTTAAAATTTTAAGTGTAGAAGAATTAACGTTCGCCCGGCAGACGGTTTTTTCTCAGTCAGATGAACGCCTACTTGTGCTTTCACCTTCATCTTCTACAGCGGCTCTCCTTTCAATTGCCATTTCACCATCTCGTTCTCTGACAGTTCTGTCACTTGCAATCGATGACATTTCGTTATTATTGTTTTTATTTTCAATTTTTAATTTGCTTATTAATGTTAATAATGTTGACGGGATCTCACCAATGCTTTTCTTTAAAATAGCTAAACCATCAGTTGCCCTTTTATGTTTAAGCCCCAGTGATGAATTCCAAGTAAAAACAGCGTCTTCCACATACAGCCTGTGGTCTCTCACAAGAATTTTCATTTTTGGTTTCGCCACACGGAGCACCTTCATTATCGCTACCAACTTCGCTCTTCTTTGTCGTGCGTTTGTTGGCGTTTTTTTAAAACATTCAAAACGGTTGATTGGGACTTCAATTTAACTATTTCTATTGCCCTGACAGCGTTTTGGCCATTTACTCTGCGAGCTGATTCAATATCAGAGCAGGATTCATTTCTGTCGAGCAGACCAGCACAAACGTTTTTTGCTTTTTCAACGGGGTCGTTGTGAAGGCTAGATGGCATGTGTACTACCACATTTTCTTCAACACTTTTTTGCATGAGTCGCTCGATTTGTGCCTCCGATATTATATTTTGGTTTTCCAAGAAGACAACCTTCGAAGAAATCTCATCTTGCTTCGCTTTGAGAGCAGACATGTCGGCGTAGAGCAGGTGAAGGTCTTCTTTTGTGACAAATTCAGAGACAAGTTTTGAGTTTTTTTCCTTCAGGATTTCTCTCATTTGGTCTGCATTAGTTACCAAAGAAGTCATTTGGACTAGAACTTTTGGGGGCCTCCTTTTGGATTATTAAAGTGAACAGGCTTTTATTCATAAGTTAGGTTATAATTTACGTGACCTTAAATATCGATTTTTGTGAGTTAGTTGTTATAACTTACGAGGGAAACACAGCGGAGGCGTTAGGAAAATAGGGAGGGGTATTAAAGGAGATATCGATGCACATTTGTTATGGGAGGGAAAAACAGAGTCTGGAAAGGCATTCCACATTCGCGTGGTACGGCTAAAGAAAGAATCTCTGTATTTAACTGTACGTCCGTAGTTGGGCTCAAGGGTAAATTTATGGGCATTCCTAGCGGCACGAGTATTACGGTTGAATTGTTTCAGGGGAGGAATGCAGCTGGCTATTTCGCACATGGATGAGAGTCTGGAAACGAATATGAAAAGCTGAGAGTGCTGTCGTCAGCGAAACAATTAATTGGATTAGTAGTTTCAGATAATAAGTCGGTGATAAAAATCAGGAAGAGAGTTGGAGATAAAACAGAGCCCTGGGGCACACCAGCATTTATTTTGTGTGTATCAGACTTGAATCCGTCCAACACAACTTGTATTGACCGGTTCGAAAAGTAATTACTAATCCAACCAAGAAGAGACTCGTCGAGTCCAAATGCACGCATTTTCGATAAAAGGGCTTAATGCCAAATCTTACTTTAACCAAAACGGTGAAGAGATTGATTCCACTTTTCAGTGAGATAAACCATCAAATCACCAGTGGATCTATTGCTGCGAAAGCCGTATTGCCGGTCATTAAGAAGCTTTCGGTCCTCAAGATATTTCTTTAGCTGAAAGTTAATCAGCGTTTCCATGACCTTAGAAAGAAGGGTCGTAAGTGCAATTGGTCGATAGTTTGAGGGAGAGGAGGATTCGCCTTTTTTAGGGACTGGACAAATTCTGTTTTCCATCGGCTCGGAAAGAGCCCAGAGGAATAGGACAGATGGAAAAGCTTACGCAATGGTTTTGCCAGCGTTGAAAAACACCTCTTCAGAACAATAGCGGGGATACTATCAGGGCCAGCGGATTTGTATATGTTAAGATCTTTTAATACCCTTGCAACTGAACGAGTGCGGAAGAAAATTGGTCCCATAATGTCATTTACGTTCTCAATTACAGGGGGATTGAAAACACCTGCCGGAAGCATTGAGTTTGCTGCAAATAGGGCTGCAAGCAGATTTGCTTTTTCTTGGGAATCGACAACAGGTGTATCGTTAAAGACGAGGGTAAGAACCGATAATGACGAAGAATTCCGAATGTTTTTCACAAAAGACCAACAAATTTTACTTCCTTTGGGACATTGAAGAATTTGTTGACGAATTTTTTGCCATGTAAAAATTTCGTCTTGTTGAAACTTTTTCCGATTTTCCTCGGTAGCAGCTCGCATCGAACCATGAGTTGTTTTTAGGTTTGATACTCTTTGACCTATTTGGTATAAAATTTCTCATTCGTAAAAGAAGCATCACTACCAAGGAAGCATAGTGACCAGTTAAAGGTCCTAAAAAAATTATTGAGACCGTCCCAGTTGGCTTTCTCGTATTGCCAGACGGTTCTCCTAGGGATTTTTCCATTAACTTTGTTTTCTTGACACGAGAAATTTGCAGAAATGACGCAATGATCAGATGTGCCTAGAGGTAAAAAACACGAACAATGTATTTATCCGGATCGGATGTAAGAAACAAGTCTAGGGTGTTGGGAGTTTGACCTGCAATGTGAGGGACTCGGGTTGGCTCGTCAATGAGCTGAGTTAGTTGGTTGAGCTCAGCAAAAATCTCAACATACCTTCCTTCGGGTGTTGTCTGGCCGGAATAGCAGAGCCAACTAGAATTATGTACATTGCAATCGCCCGTAATAACGATTTCAGTGTGAGGATAATGGGCAACAATTCTCTGGATGGAGTCAGACAGAGCATCAAATTCATTTTAAGTTGACACACTGTATAAATTTGGGCTCCTGTATATAAAATAAGTGTGGATGATGCGCTTGTTAACCGTGAATTTGAACCACATGAAGTTGAAATCTGAGTTAGAACACAGACCGTATTTTGGTTGAAGTTGGTATGCAACATCATTCCTAACATAAACGACGAGGCCGTGGTGGGCAAAGAATAATGGCATTAAATTATATCCATGCAGGTTAAATTCCGTGTGGTCGGTATTTTCACCTACCTGGGTTTCACTTAGTGCAAAAACAGCTGTCCTGTTTAAGGTAGTGTAGAGGTATACAGAACAAAAATTCTTCCTTAACCCACGAATATTTGCGTAGTCAACCCTGAATGTACCCACCATTTTAAATAACAAAACTTAAAAAAAAGAAAATCAGACAATAAACTATAATTAATGCACAAATAAGGCCCAATTTGAGTTTTTCAATTAAATTATTATTAGTGTTATGCCTTAATAACAATTAAATTGAGCCGCTCCTGGATTTCTTACTGCACATCAATTAATTTATCCGATAACGATCTAGTTTAGCCATTGATTAAAACCAAGAGCCAAACACAATCGTCTGCGAGGAATGGACAAGGAATCAAGGGAAGGGATTACCCGCGCATATTTTATGCAATTTGGTTGGTTGGTTTCCGTTCACGACTTTGGACAAGTGTTCTTTTAAGGTCATGTTAAATCGTTCTACTTGTCCATCTGATTGTAGATGAAGAGGTGCTGTCCGTGCTTTCTTTAGTCCAAGTGATGCGCATACTTCTTCTTGGAATATCTTCGATTCGAAGTTTCACCCTTATTCGGAATCTAACTCTTGTCTGGACCGTTCAGCGCAACTGGACTCGGTAAACTTGCAGCAATTGGTCGTCGCCAAACCTCATATCGATTGTCTTGACCATGGCATATAATCATGATGTTTGTCTTCAGAAATGGTCTGCAACAATTCGGCAGCTGTTTTTCTGAGTGAAAGCGTAAGAGCTGTTCGTCAATGCGGCAGCTTCGGAGTGCATCTTATAAATTGGCCATAATGTTTGACCATCGAAGACAGGGGGCTGCATTTCCCTTCGTCGTGGCCAGTCGCTTGAATATTCCCGAACCTTCTGCCTCTTCGTGCTGTTGGTCTACACTTCCGAACTTTTCTTCCAAGTTTTCTATTTTAGCTTCGAATTTCTGATCGATTGTTTGAAGTCTTTTGTCGAAGAGAGCATTATGTAAATCGAGATTTCGAGACCATCGAATTTACTTTCGAGAACGTTCTTTTGTTCTTCGAGAACGTTCGTTTGTTCGCTTAGTTGCTCCTGGAGAATTCTTCTGAAACAACTTCATGAAAACGGGCATTTCGTCGGCTGTACTTACTGTGCCTTCTCTCTCTGATTCCTCAACATCGAACATCATGTTATCGGAGTTTCCACCATCCTGAATGAAACTTTATCTTTCATTTAGTTCGGAAACTAATTTTACAAACTTTCGTAAATAAACATGGTCCTAATCGAGTTCGGATGTAACTAGTTAAATCAAATTTCAAGCGGGTGTTGCTCACAAATTTCATTTGAGCGTGCTAAACGATTCTGAATATTCTTTTTGCAAATATAAATCGTTTAAATTGATAAATTTACTTGGAATATTCTTCATACAAACCATAAATCGTTTTTAAATCACCGCATCGCCGTGAGTTCAGTATTATATGCCCAACGGTAGTTTCAATGCGCACACAAAAAAGAAATACATTAGTGTGCAAAAAATCGTTCGAATAACAAAATGTAAAAAAAACACCTATTTCATCTTTAAATCTGTGTGCATCTCAATCGTGCAAAAAAAATAGCGAATTCGCCGCACATAAATGAACATTGCATATAATTTCCCCTCCGGTGTGTTCTTTATTTTTCTTTACATCGTTCTTCATCGTCGGTCGTTATCATCGCCGTGTGTTTTATACTCCATACAAGAGCTAACTAATATTATTAATTTATTAATATCAGTTTTCGGGTTTCCCTCAAAGATCCCTGTGCCAAATAAAAAACACTCTTCTGAATACATTTCGTTCGCTAACACTGTGTGCCTTTTGTATACAATTGCCATCCTATTATTATTGTCGTCGCATTTTTGGTGGTGATTGCTAACGGTTTCGTTGTTCGGTCGGTGAGTATATAAAACCAAATAAAAAGGGCCGCTCCTGTATACATTATATTCGCTAGCATTGTGTGACGTTTGTATTTAATTGCAATCCAATAATAAATTGTCGTTACATTTTCGGTGGATTGCTAACGGGTTCAATTATTGGTCATCGGTTTGTTGGTACATAAAATCAAAAAAATTCTTCTACATAAAAGCGATAGGCTTACGGTTGTGGTGGTAAATTTCTTCGCAATAGTGTGGCAAAGTGACTATACCTACTCGGATTTCGGAGTCTTTTTCTCTCGCTCGATTCCTGTACAAAAAAAACCCTTTCTTGCTGGTTGGAGTTGTGTTTTATTTAGCTGTGGTTGCTTTGGTGGTGTTGTTCTTGGTCGGTTTTCGTTGTCGCTGTACGTGGTTGCCAACTGCCATTGTTGCAATTTTACGAAAGGTAATAATATAACAATTATTTTTTGCGAGTGTTTATTGTTGCGCGGGATAAAATAAACATCGCAGTCATCATGGAAGCTCTCCGACGTCAAATAGCTACCATAAGAGGCCAAATTACAAGAATTGACACCGCATCAAAAATCGACGACGATTCAGCCAAACTGAAGGCATTAAAATGTAGATTAGAGCATTATATGCTCGAATATGAACGGGTTCAATCGGAAATTGATCTACTATACGACGCGAGTGACAATTTGAACACTGAAAATGAGTATCGTTCCGAGATTAAAAAATGTATTACTACGCGTGTGCAACACTATCACGAAAGATAGACAGTTTTTCATCGCAGGGTAGCCTAAACGCGTCCGTTGATTTAAATGAAACTATTCAAGCTTTGGTGAAAATTTAAACCGCGCTTAACGATTTAGTCAAGGGCATGGGTGAAACCGTTAAAAGACCCATTAGCATTACGAAGCTAGAGCATCATAGCCGGCTTCCAGAAAAAAAACTGCCAGAATTTTGTGGCAAAATGTGTGATTGGGTTCGATTTCGTGATCTATTTTCCGCCCTAGTTGAAAAAAAAGATTCATTAAGTGGCATCGAAAAATTTGAACACCTTCAAACGCGGTTGAAGGGAGATGCTCTATCAATAATAAAACCCCTAACACACAGTGATAAAAACTTTTCCGTGGCTTTGGATTTAATAAAATAGCACTTTGATAAACCTAATTTTCTTACAGTTGCCAACCTCGACAATATCTTAAACTTTCCGGTGCTAAAATCAAACCCTCTTGATGAATTAAAAACGTTTTTTAATATAGTGTTTGAAAATGTTAATGTGTTGCGTGCCCTCAAACAACCGGTCGATTCGTGGGAGGTGATCCTTGTGTATGTTCTTGTTAAAAAGCTCAATGAAAGCAATAATGTATTGTGGATTCGAAAGCAAAGAAGCCAGAAAACTAACAGTTTAAAGGATTTCATAGATTTTCTTAAGGAAAGAATTGATGAGCTCGAAAGCCTCAATGTGTCCCGTGTAAAACAATCCAATCTAAAGGTGAAGTCATTTAAATCCCGCGGTAAGCGTGTCCTTGTGGCGGCAACGCAGTCGTGTGGTAAATGCAAAGACAATCATTACCTATACCAGTGTAAACAGTTCCGTGAATTGACAGTTCCAGCGCTTATGAAATTCGTGCGCAGTAACAAAATATGCGTCAACTGTCGACGTGCCAAACATTATTTGTCGGAATGCAAGTTCTCGGTATGTCGTCAGTGCGGTAAGCGACACAATTCACTGTTGCACGAAACCATTCAGCCATTCCATGCAGCTCATTCGAATTGCGATAATGAAAATTCAGTGTCAGTCAATACCTCGCAGTGCATTGCTCAAGATGTCATCACCCTTCTGCCCACTGCCACCATTTTGGTAGAGGATGGGACTTGTAAGTTACAAAAATGAAGAGCAATGTAAGATTCCGGGTCGCAGACTAGTCTGATAACTGAGTCTTGTCTTGTTCAAAGATTATTTTTAAAAAGAACGCATGCTAGAATACCCATAGTTGGTATCGGTTCCGGCGCATATAGCACAAGAGGCGCGGTGAATTTGGTCTTGCAGTCGGTCACTGCTAAAAGTCTATCTATAAAGACCAAAGCATATATTTTGTCCAGATTTACTATCGATTTACCTAGTGTCCTTATTGCAAGGGATAAAGTTAACTTTTTCGAAAATTTAACACTCGCCGATCCAAACTATATCTCACCCGCTCAAATATGCTCGCGATGCAGACATGCAAATCGAACCCGATGGCAGGTACTTTGTGCGGTTGCCGTTTAAAGCAGGACCAAGTGAATTCGGGAATTCACGTGCTGCCGCGGTAAAAAGACTTTACGCTATGGAGCGACGATTCGCTCAAATCAATGAACTTAAACGCGAATATACGGAATTCATGCGCGAATATGAGGCTTTGGGACATATGAAAGTCGGGCCGGTAAGCTTAAATTTTTAAGCGTATTCTACCTACCTCATCATGTGGTAATAAAGACGTCTAGCACGACAACGAAGCTTAGGGTCGTGTTCGATGCTTCGAATAAAAGTGACAACGGTATATCACTAAACGATTGTCTTGTAGTCGGACCTACAATTCAAAATGATGTGCTCACACATCTTATCAAATTTCGGAAATTTCACGTCCCCATCAAGGCAGACATAGCTAGGATATACCGACAAGTCGCCGTAAATAGTTGCGATATAGACTAATCGTGTGGAGGGAAGACCCCGAGCAAGAGCCTTGCGATTACCAACTGCTAACTTTTACCTACGGTACGGCCTCGGCATCCTTTCTTGCTGCCAGGGTACTTAAGCAGATTGGGACTCCCAGCCTTCATCGATATCTAAACGCTGGTAATAGTATTATCAACGACTTTTGCTTTTAGTAAATAAGAAATTAAAAATATTAAGCTATAACATATCAGGGCTAAAAAATAAATTAAATTTTGTGGATTTTTTTTTAATTATGTTAAGAGCTTTGATATATTTGTATTATTTGAAACTCATCTTTTAGAATATGATGAAACTAGATTTAAAAATATATTTTTGAGTTTTGAACTTAAGTTGATACCTGCAGTGAAAACATCTATATTTGGAAGAGGAAGTGGAGGTGCGTTATATGGATATCGTGACAAAATTGATGGTATTTCTGTTAATGTTAAAACAACGGGTGGATTGCAAACCCTAGATATTAAAACAAGCAACTGCGAAGTAGTTTTGGTACCAATTTATTTAAATTGCAACCACTGGTAACGTGATTATGAAAGGCTATGTCACACTCTTCAATTCTTGGATACGGCTGATATAATGCTTTTAGGTGATTTTAATGGTCGGATAGGGTTTTCCCAAAATAATTTCGTAACTGAATATGACGGCTCGTATTTGAACAAAACACGCAAATCTAAGGACTCAGTTTGTGACACTAAAAGTGCAAAAATTCTACAAACTGCCGATGCATATGACTGTCGTGTTCTGAATGGAAGCTGTGCGAGTGACCCCGAAGGCCAATTAACGTTTATCCGAGGAACATCATGTTCAGTAATTGATTACTGTTTTATAGCTGGTAAATTGAATAATCTTTTTGACGACTTCCGAGTTAGAGCGGCGATTTTTTCTGATCACATGCCCCTAGAAGTAACATTTTCCGTATTTGCTAGTGTAAATCAGGTGGGATGAAAACATTTAGGACTTTTACCGAAGCTTTGGAATGATCGAATGCGTGAAAGTTACCAACATACATTGAATATTAATCTTGAAAATATAAAAGTCTAAAATCATCCAGCTGATATCGAAAATTTAACAAAAATCATAAAGAAAGCTGTATCACGGAACAATCAATCAAGAGGTAGTACTGTCTTTAAACAAAAGTGGTTTGATTCAGAATGTTTGAAAGCCAGAAATAAATCTTTTAAGTTCTTAAATCTTTTGAGAACAAACAACGCCAGTATTTTCAAAGTGCTCTACAATGAAGCCAACAGAGTTTATAAACGAATTTGTTATGAAAAGAAAACAGCAATGGAACAAGAAAATATAACTTTAATAAATAACACTAGATCTTTAGCTGAATTTTGGAAAGCGGTGAAATACGTAAATGGACGCATTAACACCATCGCCATGTCATTGCAAGTTCCTCACCTGAAAATACATTTTAACAGCCTTATTAACGCGCCAATAACATCACCTTTATTTCAGTATGCAGCGCCTATGTTGATAGATGACAAATTGGATGCACCTTTTACACTCCAAGACATTCAGGAAGCTATAAACAACTCAAAACGAAATAAAGCGCGAGGAAATGATCGAATTCCATTTGAATTTTATAAAAATTCCACAAATGACGTTTCTTTACACTTCTGCCAAATTGTTTTCGGCTTTAATATACAAAAGGCTCAGTGAATGGGTGAAAGAAAAAAACATTATAACAGAATTCCAAGCTGGCTTTAGAAAGGGATATTCCACGATCGACCAAATATTTGTACTTACCAACATTGCTGCCACTTATAAAGACAAACACAGGAAACTGTACGCCTTTTTTGTCGATTTTCGTGGAGCAGTCGATAAGATATCACTAAAAACGCTCTTTTACAAATTGTTCAGAAGTGGAGTATCAACCAAAATCATTCGTATTTTGAAAGCACTTAATGAAAGTAATGTTGCACTTGTGTGGGATGGAGATTTAATCCCTGAAGAATTCGAGACTACAATGGGAGTTAAGCAAGTGAGTATACACCCTTGCGCATTACTCTTCATTCTGTATATTAATGATATAACTGATGTTGTAAGAGGTGGGATAAATTATTATGGAGTTACAATTCCAGCTTTAATGCATGCGGATGACATCGTCTTCTTAAGTGATTCTGTTGACGGTCTTCAACTAATGATTAACAGGCTTGACGTGTACTGTAGAAGTTGGAATCTGACAGTCAATTTGCAGAAATCCAAAATAATGGTATTGAGGGATGGAGGCGGCCGGTACACTAATCTGGAAAAATGGAAATCTAATGGTGAAGATGTGGAGATTGTACGCAAATACAAATATCTTGGAATGCTATAATCAGCAAACCTAAATGTAAATATACATCTAGACGAAAAGTAAGCAGATGCTTAACGAGCTATTTCATCGATATGGGAACGCTGCCTTAAAAACAAATATGTATCACATAGTGCGAAATAAATGGTATTTCGTTCTACTGCTGCATCAATACTACTGTACGGAGCTCAAGTATGGGGTTATAGATCTTATGAATCCGTTGAAAAGTTCCTTCGATATTTCTTAAAGAGGATGTTCCAATTACCTAAAAGTAATCCAAATTATATGTTATATATTGAAACTGGTACTCCACCCTTGTTCTTGCGTACAATGGGATTACATTTCAACTACGTTGTAAAAGTGTTGGAGATGGAAGAAACAAGATTACCAAACATAATATTGAGAAATGTAATAAGAACGAGCGGAGGTATATGCAATATTTGGAAGGAAATTGCAGCGGACTGTGGAATAGAATTCCAGTCCAGTTCAGGAAAACAAACAACCGTCTTCATTAAGAGAGAAATTCAATTTGATGTTGGACAAAGTGGGTCAAATATCGTATAAAAGATATATTGAAGATGCTAGAGCATCTCTGTTTAGGAACTACAGCAAACTAAACTATCATATAAATGAAAATACATACTTTCTAAACTGCTACTCTATGGATAAAATCAGTACGATCTTTAAAATGAGAGGTGAGATAGTAAATCTAAATTTTATACCCCACCGCTCCGATTTACCAACACTCTGCGAACTTTGCAACATGAGGACTAGGGAAGATATTCCATTTTCTGGCAGTTTGCCCAATTTTGAAGGAACTACGAGTTATGGTATTTTCAAAAGATACTCTAGAAGAAGGTGAAGCATTAAGCATTTTAAACGGTGCAAATGGATGGGATGTCTGATACAGATACGCAGTAGTTGCACTTCGATACAGTAAGCGAATTTTAGAGGGAGATTTTTAACAGACGGCCTAAGGCCAAACCAAATAGGCTTAGTTATTTAAACATTGTTAATTATATTAATTTGAAATAAAAGTCATTTAAAAGCTAAACTTAATTTCAACGACTTTTATGTGGACGATTACATGTCCAGTTACGATACATACGAAGAGGCTTGCCAAAGGAAAAAGGAAATTTGTTGTATATTGAGTCAGGCAGGGATGGAGTTGCGAAAGTGGGCCTCGAATTGGGGAAAATAGCATAAAAACCTTAGGCTTGTTATGGGACACAAAACTCGATAGTTTTAAGATCAGTTTTTTCCTACCCGTGTTAGCATCCCATATTACAAAACGAGAAGTACTCTCCGGTATTGCGCGAATCTTTGATCCTATGAGGTGAGGAGCCACCCTATGATTATAAAAATGAATTTTTTTTATGAAAAAATTGTGGTTACGAGGAATTGATGGTCTGACTTCACAAAAGACCTTCATCATATCGGTAAAGTTAATATTCCACGATGTATCAATTATGAGCAAGCAATACCTCTCGAGCCATGAAGGCTTCGCAGGTGCCTCTGAGTCAGCGTACGCAGCTGCAATTTATTCGCGAATGGTTAAACCAGACGGAAGCGTATATACGGCATTAGTTTGCGCAAAATCCCGTGTTGCGCCGGTTAAACCTGCATTAACCGTTCTCCGTCTTGAACTATGTGGCTCTTTACTGCTAACCAAGGTTTTTAGCAAGGTTAAAGATGCTCTTGGAATTCACAACATCCAATGCTATGCGTACTCAGACTCATCCAGAGTTTTGCACTGGTCGAAACGTCTGCGTAGATAACAGAATAGTTCAGATCGTCGCCAGTCTTCCAGGATCGGCATGGCATTACATTCGGTCCGCCGAAAACCCGGCAGATTGTGCAACGAGGGGCTTAATGCCTAGGCAGTTACCAGATCTAGATCTTTGGTGGAACAGTTCTCACTTCATTCGGAAACCAGTGCTGGAAATTGCGAAACTTATGGACATTAAGGACATCCCGGAGGGTGATACTGTCGCGCTTATCACCATTGCGACAGAGCCTGATTGGATCCTAATAGACAACTCTTCCTGTTTCAATCGACTGCTGCGCGTCGTGGAGTACTATTTTTCAAAATATGAACATTTTCATAAAAACGAATAAAAATTGAATTAATTTGGTCCCTTAGCCCCTCTTAGATGTATATATAAGATAAGATATATATATTGCATGACAACTCCTTGTTATTTTTATACCAGCAAAAAGTCACATATTTTATTTAAATTAATTAAGACCTTAACCTTGAAGATCGGACCACTAGAACTGAAGATATAAGCTCAAAACAGCCACCACATCTTCTCTTTTTAAAAAATTTCCAATAAAACTGTTCTTCTACGCTGAACATCGGTGACAGGAGTCGAACTAAGCAGCCAATTTTAATCGTTTTTCTTCTGTTTTGAAATTAAGATTGCAAAGCTTGTTTAGCTCATAGATTAATGATTGATAAATCAAAATAATCGTAATTTGTTCTTCTTATTAATAAAAGAAAATTCAAATCTATTGATGGACCCAGTCAAAAGTAATTGGCTGAGCTGTGTAATCTTCTCAATATTACAGTTTTCTTACGGTTAATGATATTCTAGGACTCCATTTTTTTTTATCAAATATTCAAATCATTATACTTTATCATTCCTAAAAAATTCAAATTTCAAGATCAAATCCTTAAGAAGATAAGATTCCTTTAGTTCCTTTGTGTGAGAAGTCATGCCTTTTGTTGTTCATTTTTACTAAGCTTAAATATGAAAATTTTTGTAAATAAAAAGTGAGTGAGTTTACAAATGCATTCTTGCAACACTAATCAATTACAATTATCAGAAATTTGCTTAACTGATAAGTTGCTAAAAGATAAGTGATAAGGCGTTGGTGCAATAGGGCCCAGATCTCCTGTTCTGTTGCTCTCGCATCGTATCTGGTCTTCATGCGGTCTCTCGCAATTATGCTGCTTCTTGTTCTCTGGTGTATGTCGTTGATCCTTTCCCTAATATCTTACACGTTGTCCTCTTCGCATTTTCGATCTTCAATAGGAAATCCAAATTTTAGCTCACTGGGACCGAGCAGTTCGTTCAAATAGAATTTCGAAGGGAGTGTATCCAGTTGTACTATGAATTGCATTCCGTCAGGCCATATGGATTTTTTTTTTTTTTTTTTTTTTTATAATTGGCCCGCGCAAAAGGGATTTTGGCTACCCTTATAATGTTAAACGCAGCGGGGGCGTTAGGAAAATAGGGAGGGGTATTAAAGGAGATATCGATGCAAATTTGTTTTAAAGTTCGGCAAGTCATAATGGGAGTGAAAAACAGAGTCTGGCAAGGCATTCCACATTCGCGTGGTACGGCTAAAGAAAGAATCTCTGTATTTAACTGTACTTCCGAAGTTGGGCTCAAGGGTAAATTTATGGGCATTCCTAGCGGCACGAGTATTACGGTTGAATTGTTTCAGGGGAGGAATGCAGCTGGCTATTTCGCTAGAGCATTGATTGTAAAAATAACGGTAAAATAACGAAAGGCACGAAACATTACGACGGTGCTCAAGAGATGGAAATGTTTCTGTTATTGTTCGGTCGCCTATCATTTTCAAAGCACCTGCCCAAATATGAGAATTATACTCAAGTTTTGGACGAATATACGCTTTATAGACCGTAGCCAGATCAGAAGGGGTAAAAAATTTCTTGCATCTTCGAAGGAAACCTAGACACCTGCGGCATTTTTGGCGACTTCGAATATGTGGTGGTTCCACAGAAGGTGGTCTGTAATGCACATACCGAGAACTGATAGGTGTTCTGTTTCTTCGATACAAGTGCCACTCATCGATAGTGGCAATGGGGGTATGTTTCGCTTTAACGACAAAAGACAACATTGAGTTTTTGAAGCATTAAATTCAACACGATTTCTTATTCCCCATTGAACAATGCTGTCAAGATCCGAATTTAATGAACTAATCATACGCTGCCGTTGCAGTTTCACATCCGAAGCACATGGATGAGAGTCTGGAAACGAATATGAAGAGCTGAGAGTGCTGTCGTCAGCGAAACAATTAATTGGATTAGTAGTTTCAGATAATAAGTCGTTAATAAAAATCAGGAAGAGAGTTGGAGATAAAACAGAGCCCTGGGGCACACCAGCATTTATTTTGTGTGTATCAGACTTGAATCCGTCCAACACAACTTGTATTGGCCGGTTCGAAAGGTAATTACTAATCCAACGAAGAAGAGATTCGTCGAGTCCAAATGCACGCATTTTCGATAAAAGGGCTTGATGCCAAACTCTATCAAATGCCTTTGAAATATCAAGTGCAATGATCTTACTTTCACCAAAACGGTGAAGAGATTGATTCCACTTTTCGGTGAGATAAACCATCAAATAACCAGTGGATCTATTGCTGCGAAAGCCGTATTGTCGGTTATTAAGAAGCTTTCGGTCCTCAAGATATTTCTTTAGCTGAAAGTTAATCAGCGTTTCCATGACCTTAGAAAGAAGGGACGTAAGTGCAATTGGTCGATAGTTTGAGGGAGAGGAGGATTCGCCTTTTTTAGGGACAGGCTGGACAAATGCTGTTTTCCATCGGCTCGGAAAGAGCCCAGAGGAATAGGACAGATGAAAAAGCTTACGCAATGGTTTTGCCAGCGTTGAAGAACACCTCTTCAGAACAATAGCGGGGATACTATCCGGGCCAGCGGATTTGTGAATGTTAAGATCTTTTAAGACCCTTGCAACTGAACGAGTGCGGAAGAAAATTGGTCCCATAATGTCATTTACGTTCTCAAATACAGGGGGATCGATAACACCTGCCGGAAGCATTGAGTTTGCTGCAAATAGGGCTGCAAGCAGATTTGCTTTTTCTTGGGAATCGACAACAGGAATGATATTGCTTGCCAGAGCCTTCCCCAATATGGGCAATGTTCTAACACGGACTTTAACTTTTTGTAGCTCAAATTCACTGTCCGCAAGCATGTCATTCATTATTGTTTTATTTACAGGAGTCCAAATCTCGACAGCAATTCCACTTGTAACGAGTTTGATGCGCTGTCTGATTCCATCTCGAAAATTGTTTCCCTTTGTCCTCGCACTGAAATCGTTATTACGGGCGATTTCAATGTACACAATTCCAATTGGCTCCGCTATTCTGGTCAGACAACACCCGAAGGAAGGTATGTCGAGCTCTTTGCCGGGTTACATCACCTTACCCAACTGATCGATGTGCCAACGCGTATACCGGATGTTGCTGGGCAAGCCGCCCATACTCTTGACTTGTTTCTTACTTCTTACCCTGATAAATATACCATTAGTGTAACTTCTCCATTTGGCACTTCAGACCATTGTGTTATTTCAGCTAATTTCTCATCCTCCACCCATCCAGTTAAAGAAAAACTTCCCACCAGGACCGTTTGGCAATACGAGAAAGCCAACTGGGACCGCCTGAATATTTTTTTCCGAAACTTTAACTGGTCACTATGCTTCCTCGATAGTGACATTGATGCCAGTGCTGACATGATCACAAATGTGATTCTTCTAGGGATGCGTGCTTTTATTCCTAACAGAGTAAAAAGCATCAAACCTAAAGAAAAGTCTTGGTTTAATTCTGAGTGTAAAGAAGCTATCAGGCTCAAAGAAGTAAGTTTCCGTTCTTACAAAGCCAACCCTACAGAGGAAAATCGGAAAAAGCACAAACAAGCAAGAAACTCATGCAACTCCGTTATTGAAAGAACCAAATTTTTGCATGACCAAAAATTACGGCAAAAAATTCTGCAGTGTCCCAAAGGCAGTAAAAATGTTTGGTCATTTGTAAAAAATATTAAAAACTCCTCAACATCTTCGGTTCCAACGCTCATCGACAGTAACAAACCAATTGTTTACTCTTCAGAGAAGGCAAACTTGCTCGCCGCCCTTTTCGCTGCTGGCTCCACGCTGCCGCATAGCAACGTTGCCCCTCCTGTACTTGAGAATGTAAATTTGTCCATGGGACAGATTTTTTTCCGCACTCGTACAGTAGCAAGAGTTCTCAAAGATTTCGATATACACAAATCCGCTGGCCCGGATGGTATATCCCCGATTCTTCTGAAGAGGTGTTCTTCCACTCTGGCAAAGCCACTGCGTAAGCTTTTCCATCGCTCCTACTCTTCTGGAATCTTTCCTAGAAGATGGAAAACAGCATTTGTCCAGCCTGTCCCTAAGAAAGGTGACCCATCCTCCCCCTCCTCCTACCGACCCATAGCACTGACATCCCTTCTTTCTAAGGTCATGGAAACACTGATTAACCGTCAGCTTAAGGAATATCTCGAAGATCGTAAGCTTCTCCATGACCGTCAGTATGGCTTCCGCAGCAACCGTTCCACTGGTGATCTGATGGCATATCTCACCGAACAGTGGAACAAATCTTTACATCGCTTTGGTGAAAGTAAGATTATTGCTCTTGATATCTCCAAGGCATTTGATAGAGTTTGGCATGAAGCTCTCTTATCGAAAATGCGTGCTTTTGGGATCGATAATACTCTTGTTCGTTGGATTAGAAGCTATCTTCTGGACCGTTCAATACAAGTTGTATTGGACGGATTCAAGTCTGATTCCCATAAAATAAATGGTGGTGTGCCCCAGGGCTCTGTTCTATCTCCGACTCTTTTCCTCATTTTTATAAATGATCTTCTGTCTGTTACTTCTAATCCACTTAACTGTTTTGCTGACGACTCTACCCTCAGCTTTTCATATTCATTCGATAATTCACGTCCTTCGCCTTCGGACGTACAATTGCAACGGTGCCGTATGTCAAGCTCATTAAACTCCGATTTATACAGCATTGTCAAATGGGGTAATAGGAATCGTGTAGAGTTTAATGCTTCGAAAACTCAATGCTGTCTTCTGTCGTTAAAGCTTAACATTCCCCCAATGCCATTGTCCATGAATTGCACTTACATCGAAGAAACCGAAAAGCTCTCAGTACTCGGCATGTGTGTCAACGACGACCTCCGTTGGAACGACCATATATTTGAAATCGCTAAGAATGCTGCTAAGTGCTTAGGTTTTCTGTATCGGTGTAAGAAGTATTTTTCCCCATCTGATCTGGCTACAATTTATAAAGCGTTTATACGCCCTAAACTCGAGTATAACTCCCACCTGTGGGCAGGTGCTTCACAAACATCGCTTCACCTGCTTGATAGAATACAAAATCGAGCGTTAAGATTGATAGGAAATAGAACTGCCGCTGAAACAATTGTCCCTCTCGAACACCGACGCAATGTTTCATGTCTTTCCTTATTTTATCGTTTCTTTTATAAAAAATGTTCACTCGAGGTAGCCAGCTGCATTCCTCCCCTTAAAAGTTTCGCCCGTAATACTCGTCTTGCTAGGAATGCCCATCAGTTCACCCTTGAGCCCAATTTCGGACGTACCGTGAAATATAGGGATTCTTTTTTTAGCCGTACAACACGACTTTGGAATGGTTTACCCGGCGGGATTTTCCCTTGCCATTTTGATCTGCAAACATTCAAAACCAATGTTAATCGGCACCTCCTATCTCTCCCCTCCCTATCTTCGTAATGCCCGCGCAGTGTGTTCTACATTAAAAGGGAAACAAATAGTCCCTTGTGCGCGCGTTAATTATAAAAAAAAAAAAAAAAAAAAAAAAAAAAAAAAAAACAGGTGTATCGTTAAAGACATGCGTAGGAACCGATGATGACGAAGAATTCCGAATGTTTTTCACAAAAGACCAAAAAAATTTACTTCCTTTGTGACATTGAAGAATTTTTTGACGAATTTTTTGCTCATGTAAAAATTTCGTCTTGCGAATGTGAGCATTGCAGGTCTTCCTAGCTTGTTGAAACTTTTTCCGATTTTCCTCGGTAGCAGCTCGCATCGAACCATGAGTTATTTTTAGGTTTGATACTCTTTGACCTATTTGGTATAAAATTTCTCATTCGTAAAAGAATAATATTTATTACCAGATCTGCACTGGAGTCTACGTCACTACCAAGGAAGCATAGTGACCAGTTAAAGGTCCTAAAAAAATTATTGAGACCGTCCCAGTTGGCTTTATCGTATTGCCAGACGGTTCTCCTAGTGATTTTTCCATTAACTTTGTTTTTGCAGAAATGACGCAATGATCAGATGTGCCTAGAGGTAAAAAACACGAACAATGTATTTATCCGGATCGGATGTAAGAAACAAGTCAAGGGTGTTGGGAGTTTGACCTGCAATATGAGGGACTCGGGTTGGCTCGTCAATGAGCTGAGTTAGTTGGTTGAGCTCAGCAAAAATCTCAACATACCTTCCTTCGGGTGTTGTCTGGCCGGAATAGCGGAGCCAACTAGAATTGTGTACATTGAAATCGCCCGTAATAACGATTTCAATGTGAGGGTAATGGGCAACAATTCTCTGGATGGAGTCAGACAGAGCATCAAATTCATTTGAAGTTGACACACTGTCTAAATTTGGGCTCCTGTATATAAAACAAGTGTGGACGATGCGCTTGTTAACCGTGAATTTGAACCACATGAAGTTGAAATCTGAGTTAGAACACAGACCGTATTTTGGTTGAAGTTGGTATGCAACATCATTCCTAACATAAACGACGAGGCCGTGGTGGGCAAAGAATAATGGCATTAAATTATATCCATGCAGGTTAAATTCCGTGTGGTCGGTATTTTCACCTACCTGGGTTTCACTTAGTGCAAAAACAGCTGGCCTGTTTAAGGTAGTGTAGAGGTATACAGAACAAAAATTCTTCCTTAACCCACGGATATTTGCGTAGTCAACCCTGAATGTACCCACCATTTTAAAAAACAACACTTAAAAAAAAGAAAATCAGACAATAAACTATAATTAATGCACAACTAAGGCCCAATTTGAGTTTTTCAATTAAATTATTATTAGTGTTATGCCTTAATAACAATTAAATTGAGCCGCTCCCGGATTTCTTACTGCACATCAATTAATCTATCCGATAACGATCTAGTTTAGCCATTGATTAAAACCAAGAGCCAAACACAATCGTCTGCGAGGAATGGACAAGGAATCAAGGGAAGGGATTACCCGCCGCATATTTTATGCAATTTGGTTGGTTGGTTTCCGTTCACGACTTTGGACAAGTGTTCTTTTAAGGTCATGTTAAATCGTTCTACTTGTCTATCTGATTGTAGATGAAGAGGTGCTGTCCGTGCTTTCTTTAGTCCAAGTGATGCGCATACTTCTTCTTGGAATATCTTCGATTCGAAGTTCCACCCTTATTCGGAATCTAACTCTTGTCTGGAACGTTCAGCGCAACTGGACTCGGTAAACTTGCAGCAATTGGTCGTCGCCAAACCTCATATCGATTGTCTTGACCATGGCATATAATCATGATGTTTGTCTTCAGAAATGGTCTGCAACAATTCGGCAGCTGTTTTTCTGAGTAAAAGCGTAAGAGCTGTTCGTCAATGCGGCAGCTTCGGAGTGCATCTTATAAATTGGCCATAATGTTTGACCATCGAAGACAGGGGGCTGCATTTCCCTTCGTCGTGGCCAGTCGCTTGAATATTCCCGAACCTTCTGCCTCTTCGTGCTGTTGGTCTACACTTCCGAACTTTTCTTCCAAGTTTTCTATTTTAGCTTCGAATTTCTGATCGATTGTTTGAAGTCTTTTGTCGAAGAGAGCATTATGTAAATCGAGATTTCGAGACCATCGAATTAACTTTCGAGAACGTTCTTTTGTTCTTCGAGAACGTTCGTTTGTTCGCTTAGTTGCTCCTTGAGAATTCTTCTGAAACAACTTCCTGAAAACAGGCATTTCGTCGGCTGTACTTACTGTGCCTTCTCTCTCTGATTCCTCAACATCGAACATCATGTTATCAGAGTTTCCACCATCCTGAATGAAACTTTATCTTTCATTTAGTTCGGAAACTAATTTTACAAACTTTCGTAAATAAACATGGTCCTAATCGAGTTCGGATGTAACTAGTTAAATCAAATTTCAAGCGGGTGTTGCTCACAAATTTCATTTGAGCGTGCTAAACGATTCTGAATATTCTTTTTGCAAACATAAATCGTTTAAATTGATAAATTTACTTGGAATATTCTTCATACAAACCATAAATCGTTTTTAAATCACCGCATCGCCGTGAGTTCAGTATTATATGCCCAACGGTAGTTTCAATGCGTACACAAAATAGAAATACATTAGTGTGCAAAAAATCGTTCCAATAACAAAATGTAAAAAAACACCTATTTCATCTTTAAATCTGTGTGCATCTCAATCGTGCAAAAAAAATAGCGAATTCGCCGCACATAAATGAACATTGCATATAATTTCCCCTCCGGTGTGTTCTTTATTTTTCTTTACATCGTTCTTCATCGTCGGTCGTTATCATCGCCGTGTGTTTTATACTCCATACAAGAGCTAACTAATATTATTAATTTATTAATATCAGTTTTCGGGTTTCCCTCAAAGATCCCTGTGCCAAATAAAAAACACTCTTCTGAATACATTTCGTTCGCTAACACTGTGTGCCTTTTGTATACAATTGCCATCCTATTATTATTGTCGTCGCATTTTTGGTGGTGATTGCTAACGGTTTCGTTGTTCGGTCGGTGAGTATATAAAACCAAATAAAAAGGGCCGCTCCTGTATACATTATATTCGCTAGCATTGTGTGACGTTTGTATTTAATTGCAATCCAATAATAAATTGTCGTTACATTTTCGGTGGATTGCTAACGGGTTCAATTATTGGTCATCGGTTTGTTGGTACATAAAATCAAAAAAATTCTTCTACATAAAAGCGATAGGCTTACGGTTGTGGTGGTAAATTTCTTCGCAATAGTGTGGCAAAGTGTCTATACCTACTCGGATTTCGGAGTCTTTTTCTCTCGCTCGATTCCTGTACAAAAAAAACACTTTCTTGCTGGTTGGAGTTGTGTTTTATTTAGCTGTGGTTGCTTTGGTGGTGTTGTTCTTGGTCGGTTTTCGTTGTCGCTGTACGTGGTTGCCAACTGCCATTGTTGCAATTTTACGAAAGGTAATAATATAACAATTATTTTTTGCGAGTGTTTATTGTTGCGCGGGATAAAATAAACATCGCAGTCATCATGGAAGCTCTCCGACGTCAAATAGCTACCATAAGAGGCCAAATTACAAGAATTGACACCGCATCAAAAATCGACGACGATTCAGCCAAACTGAAGGCATTAAAATGTAGATTAGAGCATTATATGCTCGAATATGAACGGGTTCAATCGGAAATTGATCTACTATACGACGCGAGTGACAATTTGAACACTGAAAATGAGTATCGTTCCGAGATTAAAAAATGTATTACTACGCGTGTGCAACACTATCACGAAAGATAGACAGTTTTTCATCGCAGGGTAGCCTAAACGCGTCCGTTGATTTAAATGAAACTATTCAAGCTTTGGTGAAAATTTAAACCGCGCTTAACGATTTAGTCAAGGGCATGGGTGAAACCGTTAAAAGACCCATTAGCATTACGAAGCTAGAGCATCATAGCCGGCTTCCAGAAAAAAAAACTGCCAGAATTTTGTGGCAAAATGTGCGATTGGGTTCGATTTCGTGATCTATTTTCCGCCCTAGTTGAAAAAAAAGATTCATTAACTGGCATCGAAAAATGTGAACACCTTCAAACGCGGTTGAAGGGAGATGCTCTATCAATATAAAAACACCTAACACACAGTGATGAAAACTTTTCCGTGGCTTTGTATTTAATAAAAGAGCACTTTGATAAACCTAATTTTCTTACAGTTGCTAACCTCGACAATATCTTAAACTTTCCAGTGCTAAAATCAAACCCTCTTGATGAATTAAAAACGTTTTTTTAATATAGTGTTTGAAAATGTTAATGCGTTGCGTGCCCTCAAACAACCGGTCGATTCGTGGGAGGTGATCCTTGTGTATGTTCTTGTGAAAAAGCTCAATGAAAGCAATAATGTATTGTGGATTCGAAAGCAAAGAAGCCAGAAAACTAACAGTTTAAAGGATTTCATAGATTTTCTTAAGGAAAGAATTGATGAGCTCGAAAGCCTCAATGTGTCCCGTGTAAAACAAACCAATCTAAAGGTGAAGTCATTTAAATCCCGCAATAAACGTGTCATTGTGGCGGCAACGCAGTCGTGCGGTAAATGCAAACACAATCATTACCTATACCAGTGTAAACAGTTCCGTGAATTGACAGTTCCAGCGCTTATGAAATTCGTGCGCAGTAACAAAATATGCGTCAACTGTCGACGTGCCAAACATAATTTGTCGGAATGCAAGTTCTCGGTATGTCGTCAGTGCGGTAAGCGACACAATTCACTGCTGCACGAAACCATTCAGCCATTCCATGCAGCTCATTCGAATTGCGATAATGAAAATTCAGTGTCAGTCAATACCTCGCAGTGCATTGCTCAAGATGTCATCACCCTTCTGCCCACTGCCACCATTTTGGTAGAGGATGGGACTGGTAAGTTACAAAAATGAAGAGCGATGTTAGATTCCGGGTCGCAGACTAGTCTGATAACTGAGTCGTGTGTTCAAAGATTATTTTTAAAAAGAACGCATGCTAGAATACCCATAGTAGGTATCGGTTCCGGCGCATATAGCACAAGAGGCGCGGTGAATTTGGTCTTGCAGTCGGTCACTGCTAAAAGTCTTTCTATAAAGACCAAAGCATATATTTTGTCCAGATTTACTATCGATTTACCTAGTGTCCTTATTGCAAGGGATAAAGTTAACTTTTTCGAAAATTTATCACTCGCCGATCCAAACTATATCTCACCCGCTCAAATATGCTCGCGATGCAGACATGAAAATCGAACCCGATGGCAGGTACGTTGTGCGGTTGCCGTTTAAAGCAGGACCAATTGAATTCGGGAATTCACGTGCTGCCGCGGTAAAAAGACTTTACGCTATGGAGCGACGATTCGCTCAAAACAATGAACTTAAACGCGAATATACGGAATTCATGCGCGAATATGAGGCTTTGGGACATATGAAAGTCGGGCCGGTAAGCTTAAACTTTTCAAGCGTATTCTATCTACCTCATAATGTGGTAATAAAGACGTCTAGCATGACAACGAAGCTTAGGGTCGTGTTCGATGCTTCGAATAAAAGTAACAACGGTATATCACTAAACGATTGTCTTGTAGTCGGACCTACAATTCAAAATGATCTGCTCACACATCTTATCAAATTTCGGAAATTTCGCGTCCCCATCAAGGCAGACATAGCTAGGATATACCGACAAGTCGCCGTAAATAGTTGCGATATAGACTAATCGTGTGGAAGGAAGACCCCGAGCATGAGCCTTGCGATTACCAACTGCTAACTTTTACCTACGGTACGGCCTCGGCATCCTTTCTTGCTGCCAGGGTACTTAAGCAGATTGGGACTCCCAGCCTTCATCGATATCTAAACGCTGGTAATAGTATAATCAACGACTTTTGCTTTTAGTAAATAGGAAATTAAAAATATTAAGCTATAACATATCAGGGCTAAAAAATAAATTAAATTTTGTGGATTTTTTTTAATTATGTTAAGAGCTTTGATATATTTGTATTATTTGAAACTCATCTTTTAGAATATGATGAAACTAGATTTAAAAATATATTTTTGAGTTTTGAACTTAAGTTGATACCTGCAGTGAAAACATCTATATTTGGAAGAGGAAGTGGAGGTGCGTTATATGGATATCGTGACAAAATTGATGGTATTTCTGTTAATGTTAAAACAACGGGTGGATTGCAAACCCTAGATATTAAAACAAGCAACTGCGAAGTAGTTTTGGTACCAATTTATTTAAATTGCAACCACTGGTAACGTGATTATGAAAGGCTATGTCACACTCTTCAATTCTTGGATACGGCTGATATAATGCTTTTAGGTGATTTTAATGGTCGGATAGGGTTTTCCCAAAATAATTTCGTAACTGAATATGACGGCTCGTATTTGAACAAAACACGCAAATCTAAGGACTCAGTTTGTGACACTAAAAGTGCAAAAATTCTACAAACTGCCGATGCATATGACTGTCGTGTTCTGAATGGAAGCTGTGCGAGTGACCCCGAAGGCCAATTAACGTTTATCCGAGGAACATCATGTTCAGTAATTGATTACTGTTTTATAGCTGGTAAATTGAATAATCTTTTTGACGACTTCCGAGTTAGAGCGGCGATTTTTTCTGATCACATGCCCCTAGAAGTAACATTTTCCGTATTTGCTAGTGTAAATCAGGTGGGATGAAAACATTTAGGACTTTTACCGAAGCTTTGGAATGATCGAATGCGTGAAAGTTACCAACATACATTGAATATTAATCTTGAAAATATAAAAGTCTAAAATCATCCAGCTGATATCGAAAATTTAACAAAAATCATAAAGAAAGCTGTATCACGGAACAATCAATCAAGAGGTAGTACTGTCTTTAAACAAAAGTGGTTTGATTCAGAATGTTTGAAAGCCAGAAATAAATCTTTTAAGTTCTTAAATCTTTTGAGAACAAACAACGCCAGTATTTTCAAAGTGCTCTACAATGAAGCCAACAGAGTTTATAAACGAATTTGTTATGAAAAGAAAACAGCAATGGAACAAGAAAATATAACTTTAATAAATAACACTAGATCTTTAGCTGAATTTTGGAAAGCGGTGAAATACGTAAATGGACGCATTAACACCATCGCCATGTCATTGCAAGTTCCTCACCTGAAAATACATTTTAACAGCCTTCTTAACGCACCAATAACATCACCTTTATTTCAGTATGCAGCGCCTATGTTGATAGATGACAAATTGGATGCACCTTTTACACTCCAAGACATTCAGGAAGCTATAAACAACTCAAAACGAAATAAAGCGCGAGGAAATGATCGAATTCCATTTGAATTTTATAAAAATTCCACAAATGACGTTTCTTTACACTTCTGCCAAATTGTTTTCGGCTTTAATATACAAAAGGCTCAGTGAATGGGTGAAAGAAAAAAACATTATAACAGAATTCCAAGCTGGCTTTAGAAAGGGATATTCCACGATCGACCAAATATTTGTACTTACCAACATTGCTGCCACTTATAAAGACAAACACAGGAAACTGTACGCCTTTTTTGTCGATTTTCGTGGAGCAGTCGATAAGATATCACTAAAAACGCTCTTTTACAAATTGTTCAGAAGTGGAGTATCAACCAAAATCATTCGTATTTTGAAAGCACTTAATGAAAGTAATGTTGCACTTGTGTGGGATGGAGATTTAATCCCTGAAGAATTCGAGACTACAATGGGAGTTAAGCAAGTGAGTATACACCCTTGCGCATTACTCTTCATTCTGTATATTAATGATATAACTGATGTTGTAAGAGGTGGGATAAATTATTATGGAGTTACAATTCCAGCTTTAATGCATGCGGATGACATCGTCTTCTTAAGTGATTCTGTTGACGGTCTTCAACTAATGATTAACAGGCTTGACGTGTACTGTAGAAGTTGGAATCTGACAGTCAATTTGCAGAAATCCAAAATAATGGTATTGAGGGATGGAGGCGGCCGGTACACTAATCTGGAAAAATGGAAATCTAATGGTGAAGATGTGGAGATTGTACGCAAATACAAATATCTTGGAATGCTATAATCAGCAAACCTAAATGTAAATATACATCTAGACGAAAAGTAAGCAGATGCTTAACGAGCTATTTCATCGATATGGGAACGCTGCCTTAAAAACAAATATGTATCACATAGTGCGAAATAAATGGTATTTCGTTCTACTGCTGCATCAATACTACTGTACGGAGCTCAAGTATGGGGTTATAGATCTTATGAATCCGTTGAAAAGTTCCTTCGATATTTCTTAAAGAGGATGTTCCAATTACCTAAAAGTAATCCAAATTATATGTTATATATTGAAACTGGTACTCCACCCTTGTTCTTGCGTACAATGGGATTACATTTCAACTACGTTGTAAAAGTGTTGGAGATGGAAGAAACAAGATTACCAAACATAATATTGAGAAATGTAATAAGAACGAGCGGAGGTATATGCAATATTTGGAAGGAAATTGCAGCGGACTGTGGAATAGAATTCCAGTCCAGTTCAGGAAAACAAACAACCGTCTTCATTAAGAGAGAAATTCAATTTGATGTTGGACAAAGTGGGTCAAATATCGTATAAAAGATATATTGAAGATGCTAGAGCATCTCTGTTTAGGAACTACAGCAAACTAAACTATCATATAAATGAAAATACATACTTTCTAAACTGCTACTCTATGGATAAAATCAGTACGATCTTTAAAATGAGAGGTGAGATAGTAAATCTAAATTTTATACCCCACCGCTCCGATTTACCAACACTCTGCGAACTTTGCAACATGAGGACTAGGGAAGATATTCCATTTTCTGGCAGTTTGCCCAATTTTGAAGGAACTACGAGTTATGGTATTTTCAAAAGATACTCTAGAAGAAGGTGAAGCATTAAGCATTTTAAACGGTGCAAATGGATGGGATGTCTGATACAGATACGCAGTAGTTGCACTTCGATACAGTAAGCGAATTTTAGAGGGAGATTTTTAACAGACGGCCTAAGGCCAAACCAAATAGGCTTAGTTATTTAAACATTGTTAATTATATTAATTTGAAATAAAAGTCATTTAAAAGCTAAACTTAATTTCAACGACTTTTATGTGGACGATTACATGTCCAGTTACGATACATACGAAGAGGCTTGCCAAAGGAAAAAGGAAATTTGTTGTATATTGAGTCAGGCAGGGATGGAGTTGCGAAAGTGGGCCTCGAATTGGGGAAAATAGCATAAAAACCTTAGGCTTGTTATGGGACACAAAACTCGATAGTTTTAAGATCAGTTTTTTCCTACCCGTGTTAGCATCCCATATTACAAAACGAGAAGTACTCTCCGGTATTGCGCGAATCTTTGATCCTATGAGGTGAGGAGCCACCCTATGATTATAAAAATGAATTTTTTTTATGAAAAAATTGTGGTTACGAGGAATTGATGGTCTGACTTCACAAAAGACCTTCATCATATCGGTAAAGTTAATATTCCACGATGTATCAATTATGAGCAAGCAATACCTCTCGAGCCATGAAGGCTTCGCAGGTGCCTCTGAGTCAGCGTACGCAGCTGCAATTTATTCGCGAATGGTTAAACCAGACGGAAGCGTATATACGGCATTAGTTTGCGCAAAATCCCGTGTTGCGCCGGTTAAACCTGCATTAACCGTTCTCCGTCTTGAACTATGTGGCTCTTTACTGCTAACCAAGGTTTTTAGCAAGGTTAAAGATGCTCTTGGAATTCACAACATCCAATGCTATGCGTACTCAGACTCATCCAGAGTTTTGCACTGGTCGAAACGTCTGCGTAGATAACAGAATAGTTCAGATCGTCGCCAGTCTTCCAGGATCGGCATGGCATTACATTCGGTCCGCCGAAAACCCGGCAGATTGTGCAACGAGGGGCTTAATGCCTAGGCAGTTACCAGATCTAGATCTTTGGTGGAACAGTTCTCACTTCATTCGGAAACCAGTGCTGGAAATTGCGAAACTTATGGACATTAAGGACATCCCGGAGGGTGATACTGTCGCGCTTATCACCATTGCGACAGAGCCTGATTGGATCCTAATAGACAACTCTTCCTGTTTCAATCGACTGCTGCGCGTCGTGGAGTACTATTTTTCAAAATATGAACATTTTCATAAAAACGAATAAAAATTGAATTAATTTGGTCCCTTAGCCCCTCTTAGATGTATATATAAGATAAGATATATATATTGCATGACAACTCCTTGTTATTTTTATACCAGCAAAAAGTCACATATTTTATTTAAATTAATTAAGACCTTAACCTTGAAGATCGGACCACTAGAACTGAAGATATAAGCTCAAAACAGCCACCACATCTTCTCTTTTAAAAAATTTCCAATAAAACTGTTCTTCTACGCTGAACATCGGTGACAGGAGTCGAACTAAGCAGCCAATTTTAATCGTTTTTCTTCTGTTTTGAAATTAAGATTGCAAAGCTTGTTTAGCTCATAGATTAATGATTGATAAATCAAAATAATCGTAATTTGTTCTTCTTATTAATAAAAGAAAATTCAAATCTATTGATGGACCCAGTCAAAAGTAATTGGCTGAGCTGTGTAATCTTCTCAATATTACAGTTTTCTTACGGTTAATGATATTCTAGGACTCCGTTTTTTTATCAAATATTCAAATCATTATACTCTATCGTTCCTAAAAAATTCAAATTTCAAGATCAAATCATTAAGAAGATAAAATTCCTTTAGTTCCTTTGTGTGAGAATACTTATCGAATTTACCGATTTTGATAAGTCATGCCTTTTGTTGGAGCAACACTTTTCATTTTTACTAAGCTTAAATATGAAATTTTTTGTAAATAAAAAGTGAGTGAGTTTACAAATGCATTCTTGCAACACCAATCAATTACAATTATCAGAAATTTGCTAAACTGATAAGTTGCTAAGAGATAAGTGATAAGGCGTTGGTGCAATAGGGCCCAGATCTCCTGTTCTGTTGCTCTCGCATCGTATCTGGTCTTCATGCGGTCACTCGCAATTATGCTGCTTCTTGTTCTCTGGTGTATGTCGTTGATCCTTTCCCTAATATCTTACACGTTGTCCTCTTCAATAGGAAATCCAAATTTTAGCTCACTGGGACCGAGCAGTTCGTTCAAATAGAATTTCGAAGGGAGTGTATCCAGTTGTACTATGAATTGCATTCCGTCAGGCCATAAGGAATTTTTTTTTTTTTTTTTTTTTTTTTAATTGGCCCGCGCAAAAGGAATTTTGGCTAGCCTTATAATGTTAAACACAGCGGGGGCGTTAGGAAAATAGGGAGGGGTAATTAAAGAGATATCGATGCAAATTTGTTTTAAAGTTCGGCAAGTCATAATGGGAGGGAAAAACAGAGTCTGGCAAGGCATTCCACATTCGCGTGGTACGGCTAAAGAAAGAATCTCTGTATTTAACTGTACGTCCGAAGTTGGGCTCAAGGGTAAATTTATGAGCATTCCTAGCGGCACGAGTATTACGGTTGAATTGTTTCAGGGGAGGAATGCAGCTGGCTATTTCGCTAGAGCATTGATTGTAAAAATAACGGTAAAATAACGAAAGGCACGAAACATTACGACGGTGCTCAAGAGATGAAAATGTTTCTGTTATTGTTCGGTCGCCTATCATTTTCAAAGCTCTTTTTTGTATTCTGTCTAAGAAACTCAAGTGTGTAATAGGAGCACCTGCCCAAATATGAGAATTATACTCAAGTTTTGGACGAATATACGCTTAATAGACAGTAGCCAGATCAGAAGGGGTAAAAAATTTCTTGCATTTTCGAAGGAAACCTAGACACCTAGCAGCATTTTTGGCGACTTCGAATATGTGGTCGTTCCACAGGAGGTGGTCTGTAATGCACATACCGAGAACTGATAGGTGTTCTGTTTCTTCGATACAAGTGCCACTCATCGATAGTGGCAATGGGGGTATGTTTCGCTTTAACGACAAAAGACAACATTGAGTTTTTGAAGCATTAAATTCAACACGATTTCTTATTCCCCATTGTACAATGCTGTCAAGATCAGAATTTAATGAACTAGTCATACGCTGCCGTTGCAGTTCAACATCCGAAGCACATGGATGAGAGTCTGGAAACGAATATGAAGAGCTGAGAGTGCTGTCGTTAGCGAAACAATTAATTGGATTAGTAGTTTCAGATAATAAGTCGTTGATAAAAATCAGGAAGAGAGTTGGAGATAAAACAGAGCCCTGGGGCACAGCAGCATTTATTTTGTGGGTATCAGACTTGAATCCGTCCAACTTGTATTGACCGGTTCGAAAGGTAATTACTAATCCAACGAAGAAGAGATTCGTCGAGTCCAAATGCACGCATTTTCGATAAAAAGATGCCAAACTCTATCAAATGCCTTTGAAATATCAAGTGCAATGATCTTACTTTAACCAAAACGGTGAAGAGATTGATTCCACTTTTCAGTGAGATAAACCATCAAATCACCAGTGGATCTATTGCTGCGAAAGCCGTATTGCCGGTCATTAAGAAGCATTCGGTCCTCAAGATATTTCTTTAGCTGAAAGTTAATCAGCGTTTCCATGACCTTAGAAAGAAGGGACGTAAGTGCAATTGGTCGATAGTTTGAGGGAGAGGATGATTCGCCTTTTTTAGGGACAGGCTGGACAAATGCTGTTTTCCATCCGCTCGGAAAGAGCCCAGAGGAATAGGACAGATGGAAAAGCTTACGCAATGGTTTTGCCAGCGTTGAAGAACACCTCTTCAGAACAATAGCGGGGATACTATCCGGGCCAGCGGATTTGATAATGTTAAGATCTTTTAAGACCCTTGCAACTGAACGAGTGCGGAAGAAAATTGGTCCCATAATGTCATTTACATTCTCAATTACCGAGGGATTGATAACACCTGCCGGAAGCATTGAGTTTGCTGCAAATAGGGCTGCAAGCAGATTTGCTTTTTCTTGGGAATCGACAACAGGTGTATCGTTAAAGACGAGCGTAGGAACCGATGATGATGAAGAATTCCGAATGTTTTTCACAAAAGACCAACAAATTTTACTTCCTTTGGGACATTGAAGAATTTTTTGACGAACTTGTTGCTCATGTAAAAATTTCTTCTTGCGAATGTGAGCATTGCAGGTCTTCCTAGCTTGTTGAAACTTTTTCCGATTTTCCTCAGTAGCATCTCGCATCGAACCATGAGTTATTTTTAGGTTTGATACTGATATTGATATTTTGAATAATATTTATTACCAGATCTGCACTGGAGTCTACGTCACTACCAAGAAAGCATAGTGACCAGTTAAAAGTCCTAAAAAAATTATTGAGACCGTCCCAGTTGGCTTTATCGTATTGCCAGACGGTTCTCCTAGTGATTTTTCCATTAACTTTGTTTTTGCAGAAATGACGCAATGATCAGATGTGCCTAGAGGTAAAAAACACGAACAATGTATTTATCCGGATCGGATGTAAGAAACAAGTCAAGGGTGTTGGGAGTTTGACCTGCAATATGAGGGACTCGGGTTGGCTCGTCAATGAGCTGAGTTAGTTGGTTGAGCTCAGCAAAAATCTCAACATACCTTCCTTCGGGTGTTGTCTGGCCGGAATAGCGGAGCCAACTAGAATTGTGTACATTGAAATCGCCCGTAATAACGATTTCAATGTGAGGGTAATGGGCAACAATTCTCTGGATGGAGTCAGACAGAGCATCAAATTCATTTGAAGTTGACACACTGTCTAAATTTGGGCTCCTGTATATAAAACAAGTGTGGACGATGCGCTTGTTAACCGTGAATTTGAACCACATGAAGTTGAAATCTGAGTTAGAACACAGACCGTATTTTGGTTGAAGTTGGTATGCAACATCATTACTAACATAAACGACGAGGCCGTGGTGGGCGAAGAATAATGGCACTAAATTATATCCATGCAGGTTAAATTCCGTGTGGTCGGTATTTTCACCTACCTGGGTTTCACTTAGTGCAAAAACAGCTGTCCTGTTTAAGGTAGTGTAGAGGTATACAGAACAAAAATTCTTCCTTAACCCACGAATATTTGCGTAGTCAACCCTGAATGTACCCACCATTTTAAAAAACAAAACTTAAAAAAAAGAAAATCAGACAATAAAATTAAATCAATTAAATTATTATTAGTGTTATGCCTTAATAACAATTAAATTGAGCCGCTCCTGGATTTCTTAGTGCACATCAATTAATCTATCCGATAACGATCTAGTTTAGCCATTGATTAAAACCAAGAGCCAAACACAATCGTCTGCGAGGAATGGACAAGGAATCAAGGGAAGGGATTACCCGCGCATATTTTATGCAATTTGGTTGGTTGGTTTCCGTTCACGACTTTGGACAAGTCGTCTTTAAATCTGTGTGCATCTCAATCGTGCAAAAAAAATAGCGAATTCGCCGCACATAAATGAACATTGCATATAATTTCCCCTCCGGTGTGTTCTTTATTTTTCTTTACATCGTTCTTCATCGTCGGTCGTCATCATCGCCGTGTGTTTTATACTCCATACAAGAACTAACTAATATTATTAATTTATTAATATCAATTTTCGGGTTTCCCTCAAAGATCCCTGTGCCAAATAAAAAAACCCTCTTCTGAATACATTTCGTTCGCTAACACTGTGTGCCTTTTGTATAAAATTGCCATCCTATAATTATTGTCGTCGCATTTTTGGTGGTGATTGCTAACGGTTTCGATGTTCGGTCGGTGCGTATATAAAACCAAATAAAAAGGGCCGCTCCTGTATACATTATATTCGCTAGCATTGTGTGACGTTTGTATTTAATTGCAATCCAATAATAAATTGTCGTTGCATTTTCGGTGGATTGCTAACGGGTTCAATTATTGGTCATCGGTTCGTTGGTACATAAAATCAAAAAAATTCTTCTACATAAAAGCGATAGGCTTACGGTTGTGGTGGTAAATTTCTTCGCAATAGTGTGGCAAAATGATTATACCTACTCGGATTTCGGAGTCTTTTTCTCTCGCTCGATTCCTGTAAAAAAAAACCCCTTTCTTGCTGGTTGGAGTTGTGTTTTATTTAGCTGTGGTTGCTTTGGTGGTGTTGTTTTTGGTCGGTTTTTGTTGTCGCGGTACGTGGTTGCCAACTGCCATTGTTGCAATTTTACGAAGATTAATAATTTAACAATTATTTTTTGCGAGTGTTTATTGTTGCGCGGGATAAAATAAACATCGCAGTCATCATGGAAGCTCTCCGACGTCAAATAGCTACCATAAGAGGCCAAATTACAAGAACTGACAACGCATCAAAAATCAACGACGATTCACCCAAATTAAAGGCATTAAAATGTAGATTAGAGCATTATATGCTCGAATATGAACGGGTTCAATCGGAAATTGATCTACTATACGACGCGAGTGACAATTTGAACGCTAAAAATGAGTATCGTTCCGAGATTAAAAAATGTATTACTACACATGTGCAACACAATCACGAAAGATAGACAGTTTTTCATCGCAGGGTAGCCTTAACGCGTCCGTTGATTTAAATGAAACTATTCAAGCTTTGGTGAAAAGTCAAACCGATTTAGTCAAGGGCATGGGTGAAACAGTTAAAAGACCCATTAGCATTACGAAGCCAGAGCATCATAGCCGGCTTCCAGAAAAAAAACTGCCAGAATTTTGTGGCAAAATGTGCGATTGGGTTCGATTTCGTGATCTATTTTCCGCCCTTGTTGAAAAAAAGATTCATTAAGTGGCATCGAAAAATTTGAACACCTTCAAACGCGGTTGAAGGGAGATGCTCTATCAATATAAAAACACCTAACACACAGTGATGAAAACTTTTCCGTGGCTTTGTATTTAATAAAAGAGCACTTTGATAAACCTAATTTTCTTACAGTTGCTAACCTCGACAATATCTTAAACTTTCCGGTGCTAAAATCAAACCCTCTTGATGAATTAAAAACGTTTTTTAATATAGTGTTTGAAAATGTTAATGCGTTGCGTGCCCTCAAACAACCGGTCGATTCGTGTGAGGTGATCCTTGATTATGTTCTTGTTAAAATGCTCAATGAAAGCAATAATGTATTGTGGATTCGAAAGCAAAGAAGGCAGAAAACTAACAGTTTAAAGGATTTCATAGATTTCCTTAAGGAAAGAATTGATGAGCTCGAAAGCCTCTATGTGTCCCGTGTAAAACAATCCAATCTAAAGGTGAAGTCATTTAAATCCCGCAATAAACGTGTCCTTGTGGCGGCAACGCAGTCGTGCGGTAAATGCAAACACAATCATTACCTATACCAGTGTGAACAGTTCCGTGAATTGACAGTTCCAGCGCTTATGAAATTCGTGCGCAGTAACAAAATATGCGTCAACTGTCGACGTGCCAAACATAATTTGTCGGAATGCAAGTTCTCGGTATGTCTTCAGTGCGGTAAGCGACACAATTCACTGCTGCACGAAACCATTAAGCCATTCCATGCAGCTCATTCGAATTGCGATAATGAAAATTCAGTGTCAGTCAATACCTCGCAGCGCATTGCTCAAGATGTCATCCCCCTTCTTCCCACTGCCACCATTTTGGTAGAGGATGGGACTGGTAAGTTACAAAAATGAAGAGCGATGTTAGATTCCGGGTCGCAGACTAGTCTGATAACTGAGTCGTGTGTTCAAAGATTATTTTTAAAAAGAACGCATGCTAGAATACCCATAGTAGGTATCGGTTCCGGCGCATATAGCACAAGAGGCGCGGTGAATTTGGTCTTGCAGTCGGTCACTGCTAAAAGTCTTTCTATAAAGACCAAAGCATATATTTTGTCCAGATTTACTATCGATTTACCTAGTGTCGTTATTGCAAGGGATAAAGTTAACTTTTTCGAAAATTTATCACTCGCCGATCCAAACTTTATCTCACCCGCTCAAATATGCTCGCGATGCAGACATGCAAATCGAACCCGATGGCAGGTACGTTGTGCGGTTGCCGTTTAAAGCAGGACCAATTGAATTCGGGAATTCACGTGCTGCCGCGGTAAAAAGACTTTACGCTATGGAGCGACGATTCGCTCAAAACAATGAACTTAAACGCGAATATACGGAATTCATGCGCGAATATGAGGCTTTGGGACATATGAAAGTCGGGCCGGTAAGCTAAAACTTTTCAAGCGTATTCTACCTACCTCATCATGTGGTAATAAAGACGTCTAGCACGACAACGAAGCTTAGGGTCGTGTTCGATGCTTCGAATAAAAGTGACAACGGTATATCACTAAACGATTGTCTTGTAGTCGGACCTACAATTCAAAATGATCTGCTCACACATCTTATCAAATTCCAGAAATTTCGCATCCCCATCAAGGCAGACATAGCTATGATATACCGACAAGTCGCCGTCAATAGTTGCGATATAGAGGGAGGGAAGACCCCGAGCAAGAGCCTTGCGATTACCAACTGCTAACTTTTACCTACGGTACGGCCTCGGCATCCTTTCTTGCTGCCAGGGTACTTAAGCAGATTGGGATTCCCAGCCTTCATCGATATCCAAACGCTGGTGCATTGTGTGACGTTTGTATTTAATTGCAATCCAATAATAAATTGTCGTTGCATTTTCGGTGGATTGCTAACGGGTTCAATTATTGGTCATCGGTTTGTTGGTACATGAAATCAAAAAATTTCTTCTACATAAAAGTGATAGGCTTACGGTTGTGGTGGTAAATTTCTTCGCAATAGTGTGGCAAAGTGACTATACCTACTCGGATTTCGGAGTCTCTTTCTCTCGCTCGATTCCTGTACAAAAAAAACCCTTTCTTGCTGGTTGGAGTTGTGTTTTATTTAGCTGTGGTTGCTTTGGTGGTGTTGTTCTTGGTCGGTTTTCGTTGTCGCGGTACGTGGTTGCCAACTGCCATTGTTGCAATTTTACGAAAGGTAATAATTTAACAATTATTTTTTGCGAGTGTTTATTGTTGCGCGGGATAAAATAAACATCGCAGTCATCATGGAAGCTCTCCGACGTCAAATAGCTACCATAAGAGGCCAAATTACAAGAATTGACACCTCATCAAAAATCGACGACGATTCACCCAAATTGAAGGCATTAAAATGTAGATTAGAACATTATATGCTCGAATATGAACGGGTTCAATCGGAAATTGATCTACTATACGACGCTAGTGACAATTTGAACGCTGAAAATGAGTATCGTTCCGAGATTAAAAAATGTATTACTACGCGTGTGCAACACTATCACGAAAGATAGACAGTTTTTCATCGCAGGGTAGCCTAAACGCGTCCGTTGATTTAAATGAAACTATTCAAGCTTTGGTGAAAAGTCAAACCGCGCTTAACGATTTAGTCAAGAGCATGGGTGAAACAGTTAAAAGACCTATTAGCATTACGAAGCTAGAGCATCATAGCCGCCTTCCAGAAAAAAAACTGCCAAAATTTTGTGGCAAAATGTGCGATTGGGTTCGATTTCGTGATCTATTTTCCGCCCTAGTTGAAAAAAAAGATTCATTAAGTGGCATCGAAAAATTTGAACACCTTCAAACGCGGTTGAAGGGAGATGCTCTATCAATAATAAAACACCTAACACACAGTGATGAAAACTTTTCCGTGGCTTTGTATTTAATAAAAGAGCACTTTGATATTGAGATGCTCTATCAATAATAAAACACTAACACACAGTGATGAAAACTTTTCCGTGGCTTTGTATTTAATAAAAGAGCACTTTGATAAACCTAATTTTCTTACAGTTGCCAACCTCGACAATATCTTAAACTTTCCGGTGCTAAAATCAAACCCTCTTGATGAATTAAAAACGTTTTTTAATATAGTGTTTGAAAATGTTAATGCGTTGCGTGCCCTCAAACAACCGGTCGATTCGTGGGAGGTGATCCTTGTGTATGTTCTTGTTAAAAAGCTCAATGAAAGCAATAATGTATTGTGGATTCGAAAGCAAAGAAGCCAGAAAACTAACAGTTTAAAGGATTTCATAGATTTCCTTAAGGAAAGAATTGATGAGCTCGAAAGCCTCAATGTGTCCCGTGTAAAACAATCCAATCTAAAGGTGAAGTCATTTAAATCCCGCAATAAACGTGTCCTTGTGGCGGCAACGCAGTCGTGCGGTAAATGCAAACACAATCATTACCTATACCAGTGTGAACAGTTCCGTGAATTGACAGTTCCAGCGCTTATGAAATTCGTGCGCAGTAACAAAATATGCGTCAACTGTCGACGTGCCAAACATAATTTGTCGGAATGCAAGTTCTCGGTATGTCGTCAGTGCGGTAAGCGACACAATTCACTGCTGCACGAAACCATTAAGCCATTACATGCAGCTCATTCGACTTGCGATAATGAAAATTCAGTGTCAGTCAATACCTCGCAGCGCATTGCTCAAGATGTCACCACCCTTCTGCCCACTGCCACCATTTTGGTAGAGGATGGGACTGGTAAGTTACAAAAATGAAAAGCGATGTTAGATTCCGGGTCGCAGACTAGTCTGATAACTGAGTCGTGTGTTCAAAGATTATTTTTAAAAAGAACGCATGCTAGAATACCCATAGTAGGTATCGGTTCCGGCGCATATAGCACAAGAGGCGCGGTGAATTTGGTCTTGCAGTCGGTCACTGCTATCTATCTATAAAGACCAAAGCATATATTTTGTCCAGATTTACTATCGATTTACCTAGTGTCGTTATTGCAAGGGATAAAGTTAACTTTTTCGAAAATTTAACACTCGCCGATCCAAACTATATCTCACCCGCTCAAATATGCTCGCGATGCAGACATGCAAATCGAACCCGATGGCAGGTACGTTGTGCGGTTGGCGTTTAAAGCAGGACCAATTGAATTCGGGAATTCACGTGCTGCCGCGGTAAAAAGACTTTACGCTATGGAGCAACGATTCGCTCAAAACAATGAACTTAAACGCGAATTAATGAGGCTTTGGGACATTTGAAAATCGGGCCGGTAAGCTAAAACTTTTCAAGCGTATTCTACCTACCTCATCATGTGGTAATAAAGACGTCTAGCACGACAACGAAGCTTAGGGTCGTGTTCGATGCTTCGAATAAAAGTGACAACGGTATATCACTAAACGATTGTCTTGTAGCCGGACCTACAATTTAAAATGATCTGCTCACACATCTTATCAAATTCCAGAAATTTCGCGTCCCCATCAAGGCAGACATAGCTATGATATACCGACAAGTCGCCGTCAATAGTTGCGATATAGACTACCAGCGAATCGTGTGGAGGGAAGACCCCGAGCAAGAGCCTTGCGATTACCAACTGCTAACTTTTACCTACGGTACGGCCTCGGCATCCTTTCTTGCCGCCAGGGTACTTAAGTAGATTGGAATTCCCAGCCCTCATCGATATCCAAACGCTGGTGCATTGTGTGACGTTTGTATTTAATTGCAATCCAATAATAAATTGTCGTTGCATTTTCGGTGGATTGCTAACGGGTTCAATTATTGGTCATCGGTTTGTTGGTACATAAAATCAAAAAATTTCTTCTACATAAAAGCGATAGGCTTACGGTTGTGGTGGTAAATTTCTTCGCAATAGTGTGGCAAAGTGACTATACCTACTCGGATTTCGGAGTCTCTTTCTCTCGCTCGATTCCTGTACAAAAAAAACCCTTTCTTGCTGGTTGGAGTTGTGTTTTATTTAGCTGTGGTTGCTTTGGTGGTGTTGTTCTTGGTCGGTTTTCGTTGTCGCGGTACGTGGTTGCCAACTGCCATTGTTGCAATTTTACGAAAGGTAATAATTTAACAATTATTTTTTGCGAGTGTTTATTGTTGCGCGGGATAAAATAAACATCGCAGTCATCATGGAAGCTCTCCGACGTCAAATAGCTACCATAAGAGGCCAAATTACAAGAATTGACACCTCATCAAAAATCGACGACGATTCACCCAAATTGAAGGCATTAAAATGTAGATTAGAACATTATATGCTCGAATATGAACGGGTTCAATCGGAAATTGATCTACTATACGACGCTAGTGACAATTTGAACGCTGAAAATGAGTATCGTTCCGAGATTAAAAAATGTATTACTACGCGTGTGCAACACTATCACGAAAGATAGACAGTTTTTCATCGCAGGGTAGCCTAAACGCGTCCGTTGATTTAAATGAAACTATTCAAGCTTTGGTGAAAAGTCAAACCGCGCTTAACGATTTAGTCAAGAGCATGGGTGAAACAGTTAAAAGACCTATTAGCATTACGAAGCTAGAGCATCATAGCCGCCTTCCAGAAAAAAAACTGCCAAAATTTTGTGGCAAAATGTGCGATTGGGTTCGATTTCGTGATCTATTTTCCGCCCTAGTTGAAAAAAAAGATTCATTAAGTGGCATCGAAAAATTTGAACACCTTCAAACGCGGTTGAAGGGAGATGCTCTATCAATAATAAAACACCTAACACACAGTGATGAAAACTTTTCCGTGGCTTTGTATTTAATAAAAGAGCACTTTGATATTGAGATGCTCTATCAATAATAAAACACTAACACACAGTGATGAAAACTTTTCCGTGGCTTTGTATTTAATAAAAGAGCACTTTGATAAACCTAATTTTCTTACAGTTGCCAACCTCGACAATATCTTAAACTTTCCGGTGCTAAAATCAAACCCTCTTGATGAATTAAAAACGTTTTTTAATATAGTGTTTGAAAATGTTAATGCGTTGCGTGCCCTCAAACAACCGGTCGATTCGTGGGAGGTGATCCTTGTGTATGTTCTTGTTAAAAAGCTCAATGAAAGCAATAATGTATTGTGGATTCGAAAGCAAAGAAGCCAGAAAACTAACAGTTTAAAGGATTTCATAGATTTCCTTAAGGAAAGAATTGATGAGCTCGAAAGCCTCAATGTGTCCCGTGTAAAACAATCCAATCTAAAGGTGAAGTCATTTAAATCCCGCAATAAACGTGTCCTTGTGGCGGCAACGCAGTCGTGCGGTAAATGCAAACACAATCATTACCTATACCAGTGTGAACAGTTCCGTGAATTGACAGTTCCAGCGCTTATGAAATTCGTGCGCAGTAACAAAATATGCGTCAACTGTCGACGTGCCAAACATAATTTGTCGGAATGCAAGTTCTCGGTATGTCGTCAGTGCGGTAAGCGACACAATTCACTGCTGCACGAAACCATTAAGCCATTACATGCAGCTCATTCGACTTGCGATAATGAAAATTCAGTGTCAGTCAATACCTCGCAGCGCATTGCTCAAGATGTCACCACCCTTCTGCCCACTGCCACCATTTTGGTAGAGGATGGGACTGGTAAGTTACAAAAATGAAAAGCGATGTTAGATTCCGGGTCGCAGACTAGTCTGATAACTGAGTCGTGTGTTCAAAGATTATTTTTAAAAAGAACGCATGCTAGAATACCCATAGTAGGTATCGGTTCCGGCGCATATAGCACAAGAGGCGCGGTGAATTTGGTCTTGCAGTCGGTCACTGCTATCTATCTATAAAGACCAAAGCATATATTTTGTCCAGATTTACTATCGATTTACCTAGTGTCGTTATTGCAAGGGATAAAGTTAACTTTTTCGAAAATTTAACACTCGCCGATCCAAACTATATCTCACCCGCTCAAATATGCTCGCGATGCAGACATGCAAATCGAACCCGATGGCAGGTACGTTGTGCGGTTGGCGTTTAAAGCAGGACCAATTGAATTCGGGAATTCACGTGCTGCCGCGGTAAAAAGACTTTACGCTATGGAGCAACGATTCGCTCAAAACAATGAACTTAAACGCGAATTAATGAGGCTTTGGGACATTTGAAAATCGGGCCGGTAAGCTAAAACTTTTCAAGCGTATTCTACCTACCTCATCATGTGGTAATAAAGACGTCTAGCACGACAACGAAGCTTAGGGTCGTGTTCGATGCTTCGAATAAAAGTGACAACGGTATATCACTAAACGATTGTCTTGTAGCCGGACCTACAATTTAAAATGATCTGCTCACACATCTTATCAAATTCCAGAAATTTCGCGTCCCCATCAAGGCAGACATAGCTATGATATACCGACAAGTCGCCGTCAATAGTTGCGATATAGACTACCAGCGAATCGTGTGGAGGGAAGACCCCGAGCAAGAGCCTTGCGATTACCAACTGCTAACTTTTACCTACGGTACGGCCTCGGCATCCTTTCTTGCCGCCAGGGTACTTAAGTAGATTGGAATTCCCAGCCCTCATCGATATCCAAACGCTGGTGCATTGTGTGACGTTTGTATTTAATTGCAATCCAATAATAAATTGTCGTTGCATTTTCGGTGGATTGCTAACGGGTTCAATTATTGGTCATCGGTTTGTTGGTACATAAAATCAAAAAATTTCTTCTACATAAAAGCGATAGGCTTACGATTGTGGTGGTAAATTTCTTCGCAATAGTGTAGCAAAGTGACTATACCTACTCGGATTTCGGAGTCTCTTTCTCTCGCTCGATTCCTGTACAAAAAAAAACCTTTCTTGCTGGTTGGAGTTGTGTTTTATTTAGCTGTGGTTGCTTTGGTGGTGTTGTTCTTGGTCGGTTTTCGTTGTCGCGGTACGTGATGCCAACTGCCATTGTTGCAATTTTACGAAAAGTAATAATTTAACAATTATTTTTTGCGAGTGTTTATTGTTGTGCGGGATAAAATAAACATCGCAGTCATCATGGAAGCTCTCCGACGTCAAATAGCTACCATAAGAGGCCAAATTACAAGAATTGACACCTCATCAAAAATCGACGACGATTCACCCAAATTGAAGGCATTAAAATGTAGATTAGAACATTATATGCTCGAATATGAACGGGTTCAATCGGAAATTGATCTACTATACGACGCGAGTGACAATTTGAACGCTGAAAATGAGTATCGTTCCGAGATTAAAAAATGTATTACTACGCGTGTGCAACACTATCACGAAAGATAGACAGTTTTTCATCGCAGGGTAGCCTAAACGCGTCCGTTGATTTAAATGAAACTATTCAATCTTTGGTGAAAAGTCAAACCGCGCTTAACGATTTAGTCAAGGGCATGGGTGAAACAGTTAAAAGACCCATTAGCATTACGAAGCTAGAGCATCATAGCCACCTTCCAGAAAAAAAACTGCCAGAATTTTGTGGAAAAATGTGCGATTGGGTTCGATTTCGTGATCTATTTTCCGCCCTAGTTGAAAAAAAAGATTCATTAAGTGGCATCGAAAAATTTGAACACCTTCAAACGATGGGAGATGCTCTATCAATAATAAAACACCTAACACACAGTGATGAAAACTTTTCCGTGGCTTTGTATTTAATAAAAGAGCACTTTGATATTGAGATGCTCTATCAATAATAAAACACTAACACACAGTGATGAAAACTTTTCCGTGGCTTTGTATTTAATAAAAGAGCACTTTGATAAGCCTAGTTTTCTTACAGTTGCTAACCTCGACAATATCTTAAACTTTCCGGTGCTAAAATCAAACCCTCTTGATGAACTAAAAACGTTTTTTAATATAGTGTTTGAAAATTTTAATGCGTTGCGTGCCCTCAAACAACCGGTCGATTCGTGGGAGGTGATCCTTGTGTATGTTCTTGTTAAAAAGCTCAATGAAAGCAATAATGTATTGTGGATTCGAAAGCAAAGAAGGCAGAAAACTAACAGTTTAAAGGATTTCATAGATTTTCTTAAGGAAAGAATTGATGAGCTCGAAAGCCTCAATGTGTCCCGTGTAAAACAATCCAATCTAAAGGTGAAGTCATTTAAATCCCGCAATAAACGAGTCTTTGTGGCGGCAACGCAGTCGTGCGGTAAATGCAAACACAATCATTACCTATACCAGTGTGAACAGTTCCGTGAATTGACAGTTCCAGCGCTTATGAAATTCGTGCGCAGTAACAAAATATGCGTCAACTGTCGACGTGCTAAACATAATTTGTCGGAATGCAAGTTCTCGGTATGTCGTCAGTGCGGTAAGCGACACAATTCACTGCTGCACGAAACCATTAAGCCATTCCATGCAGCTCATTCTTGCTGCGATAATGAAAATTCAGTGTCAGTCAATACCTCGCAGTGCATTGCTTAAGATGTCATCAACCTTCTGCCCACTGCCACCATTTTGGTAGAGGATGGGACTGGTAAGTTACAAAAATGAAGAGCGATGTTAGATTCCGGGTCGCAGACTAGTCTGATAACTGAGTCGTGTGTTCAAAGATTATTTTTAAAAAGAACGCATGCTAGAATACCCATAGTAGGTATCGGTTCCGGCGCATATAGCACAAGAGGCGCGGTGAATTTGGTCTTGCAGTCGGTCACTGCTAAAAGTCTATCTATAAAGACCAAAGCATATATTTTGTCCAGATTTACTATCGATTTGCCTAGTGTCGTTATTGCAAGGGATAAAGTTAACTTTTTCGAAAATTTAACACTCGCCGATCCAAACTATATCTCACCCGCTCAAATATGCTCGCGATGCAGACATGCAAATCGAACCCGATGGCAGGTACGTTGTGCGGTTGCCGTTTAAAGCAGGACCAATTGAATTCGGGAATTCACGTGCTGCCGCGGTAAAAAGACTTTACGCTATGGAGCGACGATTCGCTCAAAACAATGAACTTAAACGCGAATATACGGAATTCATGCGCGAATATGAGGCTTTGGGACATATGAAAGTCGGGCCGGTAAGCTAAAACTTTTCAAGCGTATTCTACCTACCTCATCATGTGGTAATAAGGACGTCTATCATCGGGTCGTGTTCGATGCTTCGAATAAAAGTGACAACGGTATATCACTAAACGATTGTCTTGTAGTCGGACATACAATTCAAAATGATCTGCTCACACATCTTATCAAATTCCAGAAATTTCGCATCCCCATCAATAGCTATGATATACCGACAAGTCGCCGTCAATAGTTGCGATATAGACTACCAGCGAATCGTGTGGAGGGAAGACCCCGAGCAAGAGCCTTGCGATTACCAACTGCTAACTTTTACCTACGGTACGGCCTCGGCATCTTTTCTTGCTGCCAGGGTACTTAAGTAGATTGGGATTCCCAGCCTTCATCGATATCCAAACGCTGGTGCATTGTGTGACGTTTGTATTTAATTGCAATCCAATAATAAATTGTCGTTGCATTTTCGGTGGATTGCTAACGGGTTCAATTATTGGTCAACGGTTTGTTGGTACATAAAATCAAAAAATTTCTTCTACATAAAAGCGATAGGCTTACGGTTGTGGTGGTAAATTTCTTCGCAATAGTGTGACAAAGTGACTATACCTACTCGGATTTCGGAGTCTCTTTCTCTCGCTCGATTCCTGTACAAAAAAAACCCTTTCTTGCTGGTTGGAGTTGTGTTTTATTTAGCTGTGGTTGCTTTGGTGGTGTTGTTCTTGGTCGGTTTTCGTTGTCGCGGTACGTGGTTGCCAACTGCCATTGTTGCAATTTTACGAAAGGTAATAATTTAACAATTATTTTTTGCGAGTGTTTATTGTTGCGCGGGATAAAATAAACATCGCAGTCATCATGGAAGCTCTCCGACGTCAAATAGCTACCATAAGAGGCCAAATTACAAGAATTGACACCGCATCAAAAATCGACGACGATTCACCCAAATTGAAGGCATTAAAATGTAGATTAGAGCATTATATGCTCGAATATGAACGGGTTCAATCGGAAATTGATCTACTATACGACGCGAGTGACAATTTGAACGCTGAAAATGAGTATCGTTCCGAGATTAAAAAATGTATTACTACGCGTGTGCAACACTATCACGAAAGATAGACAGTTTTTCATCGCAGGGTAGCCTAAACGCGTCCGTTGATTTAAATGAAACTATTCAATATTTGGTGAAAAGTCAAACCGCGCTCAACGATTAAGTCAAGGGCATGGGTGAAACAGTTAAAAGACCCATTAGCATTACGAAGCTAGAGCATCATAGCCGCCTTCCAGAAAAAAAACTGCCAGAATTTTGTGGAAAAATGTGCGATTGGGTTCGATTTCGTGATCTATTTTCCGCCCTAGTTGAAAAAAAAGATTCATTAAGTGGCATCGAAAAATTTGAACACCTTCAAACGATGGGAGATGCTCTATCAATAATAAAACACCTAACACACAGTGATGAAAACTTTTCCGTGGCTTTGTATTTAATAAAAGAGCACTTTGATATTGAGATGCTCTATCAATAATAAAACACTAACACACAGTGATGAAAACTTTTCCGTGGCTTTGTATTTAATAAAAGAGCACTTTGATAAGCCTAGTTTTCTTACAGTTGCTAACCTCGACAATATCTTAAACTTTCCGGTGCTAAAATCAAACCCTCTTGATGAACTAAAAACGTTTTTTAATATAGTGTTTGAAAATTTTAATGCGTTGCGTGCCCTCAAACAACCGGTCGATTCGTGGGAGGTGATCCTTGTGTATGTTCTTGTTAAAAAGCTCAATGAAAGCAATAATGTATTGTGGATTCGAAAGCAAAGAAGGCAGAAAACTAATAGTTTAAAGGATTTCATAGATTTTCTTAAGGAAAGAATTGATGAGCTCGAAAGCCTCAATGTGTCCCGTGTAAAACAATCCAATCTAAAGGTGAAGTCATTTAAATCCCGCAATAAACGAGTCTTTGTGGCGGCAACGCAGTCGTGCGGTAAATGCAAACACAATCATTACCTATACCAGTGTGAACAGTTCCGTGAATTGACAGTTCCAGCGCTTATGAAATTCGTGCGCAGTAACAAAATATGCGTCAACTGTCGACGTGCTAAACATAATTTGTCGGAATGCAAGTTCTCGGTATGTCGTCAGTGCGGTAAGCGACACAATTCACTGCTGCACGAAACCATTAAGCCATTCCATGCAGCTCATTCTTGCTGCGATAATGAAAATTCAGTGTCAGTCAATACCTCGCAGTGCATTGCTTAAGATGTCATCAACCTTCTGCCCACTGCCACCATTTTGGTAGAGGATGGGACTGGTAAGTTACAAAAATGAAGAGCGATGTTAGATTCCGGGTCGCAGACTAGTCTGATAACTGAGTCGTGTGTTCAAAGATTATTTTTAAAAAGAACGCATGCTAGAATACCCATAGTAGGTATCGGTTCCGGCGCATATAGCACAAGAGGCGCGGTGAATTTGGTCTTGCAGTCGGTCACTGCTAAAAGTCTATCTATAAAGACCAAAGCATATATTTTGTCCAGATTTACTATCGATTTGCCTAGTGTCGTTATTGCAAGGGATAAAGTTAACTTTTTCGAAAATTTAACACTCGCCGATCCAAACTATATCTCACCCGCTCAAATATGCTCGCGATGCAGACATGCAAATCGAACCCGATGGCAGGTACGTTGTGCGGTTGCCGTTTAAAGCAGGACCAATTGAATTCGGGAATTCACGTGCTGCCGCGGTAAAAAGACTTTACGCTATGGAGCGACGATTCGCTCAAAACAATGAACTTAAACGCGAATATACGGAATTCATGCGCGAATATGAGGCTTTGGGACATATGAAAGTCGGGCCGGTAAGCTAAAACTTTTCAAGCGTATTCTACCTACCTCATCATGTGGTAATAAGGACGTCTATCATCGGGTCGTGTTCGATGCTTCGAATAAAAGTGACAACGGTATATCACTAAACGATTGTCTTGTAGTCGGACATACAATTCAAAATGATCTGCTCACACATCTTATCAAATTCCAGAAATTTCGCATCCCCATCAATAGCTATGATATACCGACAAGTCGCCGTCAATAGTTGCGATATAGACTACCAGCGAATCGTGTGGAGGGAAGACCCCGAGCAAGAGCCTTGCGATTACCAACTGCTAACTTTTACCTACGGTACGGCCTCGGCATCTTTTCTTGCTGCCAGGGTACTTAAGTAGATTGGGATTCCCAGCCTTCATCGATATCCAAACGCTGGTGCATTGTGTGACGTTTGTATTTAATTGCAATCCAATAATAAATTGTCGTTGCATTTTCGGTGGATTGCTAACGGGTTCAATTATTGGTCAACGGTTTGTTGGTACATAAAATCAAAAAATTTCTTCTACATAAAAGCGATAGGCTTACGGTTGTGGTGGTAAATTTCTTCGCAATAGTGTGACAAAGTGACTATACCTACTCGGATTTCGGAGTCTCTTTCTCTCGCTCGATTCCTGTACAAAAAAAACCCTTTCTTGCTGGTTGGAGTTGTGTTTTATTTAGCTGTGGTTGCTTTGGTGGTGTTGTTCTTGGTCGGTTTTCGTTGTCGCGGTACGTGGTTGCCAACTGCCATTGTTGCAATTTTACGAAAGGTAATAATTTAACAATTATTTTTTGCGAGTGTTTATTGTTGCGCGGGATAAAATAAACATCGCAGTCATCATGGAAGCTCTCCGACGTCAAATAGCTACCATAAGAGGCCAAATTACAAGAATTGACACCGCATCAAAAATCGACGACGATTCACCCAAATTGAAGGCATTAAAATGTAGATTAGAGCATTATATGCTCGAATATGAACGGGTTCAATCGGAAATTGATCTACTATACGACGCGAGTGACAATTTGAACGCTGAAAATGAGTATCGTTCCGAGATTAAAAAATGTATTACTACGCGTGTGCAACACTATCACGAAAGATAGACAGTTTTTCATCGCAGGGTAGCCTAAACGCGTCCGTTGATTTAAATGAAACTATTCAATATTTGGTGAAAAGTCAAACCGCGCTCAACGATTAAGTCAAGGGCATGGGTGAAACAGTTAAAAGACCCATTAGCATTACGAAGCTAGAGCATCATAGCCGCCTTCCAGAAAAAAAACTGCCAGAATTTTGTGGAAAAATGTGCGATTGGGTTCGATTTCGTGATCTATTTTCCGCCCTAGTTGAAAAAAAAGATTCATTAAGTGGCATCGAAAAATTTGAACACCTTCAAACGATGGGAGATGCTCTATCAATAATAAAACACCTAACACACAGTGATGAAAACTTTTCCGTGGCTTTGTATTTAATAAAAGAGCACTTTGATATTGAGATGCTCTATCAATAATAAAACACTAACACACAGTGATGAAAACTTTTCCGTGGCTTTGTATTTAATAAAAGAGCACTTTGATAAGCCTAGTTTTCTTACAGTTGCTAACCTCGACAATATCTTAAACTTTCCGGTGCTAAAATCAAACCCTCTTGATGAACTAAAAACGTTTTTTAATATAGTGTTTGAAAATTTTAATGCGTTGCGTGCCCTCAAACAACCGGTCGATTCGTGGGAGGTGATCCTTGTGTATGTTCTTGTTAAAAAGCTCAATGAAAGCAATAATGTATTGTGGATTCGAAAGCAAAGAAGGCAGAAAACTAACAGTTTAAAGGATTTCATAGATTTTCTTAAGGAAAGAATTGATGAGCTCGAAAGCCTCAATGTGTCCCGTGTAAAACAATCCAATCTAAAGGTGAAGTCATTTAAATCCCGCAATAAACGAGTCTTTGTGGCGGCAACGCAGTCGTGCGGTAAATGCAAACACAATCATTACCTATACCAGTGTGAACAGTTCCGTGAATTGACAGTTCCAGCGCTTATGAAATTCGTGCGCAGTAACAAAATATGCGTCAACTGTCGACGTGCTAAACATAATTTGTCGGAATGCAAGTTCTCGGTATGTCGTCAGTGCGGTAAGCGACACAATTCACTGCTGCACGAAACCATTAAGCCATTCCATGCAGCTCATTCTTGCTGCGATAATGAAAATTCAGTGTCAGTCAATACCTCGCAGTGCATTGCTTAAGATGTCATCAACCTTCTGCCCACTGCCACCATTTTGGTAGAGGATGGGACTGGTAAGTTACAAAAATGAAGAGCGATGTTAGATTCCGGGTCGCAGACTAGTCTGATAACTGAGTCGTGTGTTCAAAGATTATTTTTAAAAAGAACGCATGCTAGAATACCCATAGTAGGTATCGGTTCCGGCGCATATAGCACAAGAGGCGCGGTGAATTTGGTCTTGCAGTCGGTCACTGCTAAAAGTCTATCTATAAAGACCAAAGCATATATTTTGTCCAGATTTACTATCGATTTGCCTAGTGTCGTTATTGCAAGGGATAAAGTTAACTTTTTCGAAAATTTAACACTCGCCGATCCAAACTATATCTCACCCGCTCAAATATGCTCGCGATGCAGACATGCAAATCGAACCCGATGGCAGGTACGTTGTGCGGTTGCCGTTTAAAGCAGGACCAATTGAATTCGGGAATTCACGTGCTGCCGCGGTAAAAAGACTTTACGCTATGGAGCGACGATTCGCTCAAAACAATGAACTTAAACGCGAATATACGGAATTCATGCGCGAATATGAGGCTTTGGGACATATGAAAGTCGGGCCGGTAAGCTAAAACTTTTCAAGCGTATTCTACCTACCTCATCATGTGGTAATAAGGACGTCTATCATCGGGTCGTGTTCGATGCTTCGAATAAAAGTGACAACGGTATATCACTAAACGATTGTCTTGTAGTCGGACATACAATTCAAAATGATCTGCTCACACATCTTATCAAATTCCAGAAATTTCGCATCCCCATCAATAGCTATGATATACCGACAAGTCGCCGTCAATAGTTGCGATATAGACTACCAGCGAATCGTGTGGAGGGAAGACCCCGAGCAAGAGCCTTGCGATTACCAACTGCTAACTTTTACCTACGGTACGGCCTCGGCATCCTTTCTTGCTGCCAGGGTACTTAAGCAGATTGGGATTCCCAGCCTTCATCGATATCCAAACGCTGGTGCATTGTGTGACGTTTGTATTTAATTGCAATCCAATAATAAATTGTCGTTGCATTTTCGGTGGATTGCTAACGGGTTCAATTATTGGTCATCGGTTTGTTGGTACATAAAATCAAAAAATTTCTTCTACATAAAAGCGATAGGCTTACGGTTGTGGTGGTAAATTTCTTCGCAATAGTGTGACAAAGTGACTATACCTACTCGGATTTCGGAGTCTCTTTCTCTCGCTCGATTCCTGTACAAAAAAAAACCCTTTCTTGCTGGTTGGAGTTGTGTTTTATTTAGCTGTGGTTGCTTTGGTGGTGTTGTTCTTGGTCGGTTTTCGTTGTCGCGGTACGTGGTTGCCACCTGCCATTGTTGCAATTTTACGAAAGGTAATAATTTAACAATTATTTTTTGCGAGTGTTTATTGTTGCGCGGGATAAAATAAACATCGCAGTCATCATGGAAGCTCTCCGACGTCAAATAGCTACCATAAGAGGCCAAATTACAAGAATTGACACCGCATCAAAAATCGACGACGATTCACCCAAATTGAAGGCATTAAAATGTAGATTAGAACATTATATGCTCGAATATGAACGGGTTCAATCGGAAATTGATCTACTATACGACGCGAGTGACAATTTGAACGCTGAAAATGAGTATCGTTCCGAGATTAAAAAATGTATTACTACGCGTGTGCAACACTATCACGAAAGATAGACAGTTTTTCATCGCAGGGTAGCCTAAACGCGTCCGTTGATTTAAATGAAACTATTCAAGCTTTGGTGAAAAGTCAAACCGCGCTTAACGATTTAGTCAAGGGCATGGGTGAACCAGTTAAAAGACCCATTAGCATTACGAAGCTAGAGCATCATAGCCGCCTTCCAGAAAAAAAACTGCCAAAATTTTGTGGCAAAATGTGCGATTGGGTTCGATTTCGTGATCTATTTTCCGCCCTAGTTGAAAAAAAAGATTCATTAAGTGGCATCGAAAAATTTGAACACCTTCAAACGCGGTTGAAGGGAGATGCTCTATCAATAATAAAACACCTAACACACAGTGATGAAAACTTTTCCGTGGCTTTGTATTTAATAAAAGAGCACTTTGATATTGAGATGCTCTATCAATAATAAAACACTAACACACAGTGATGAAAACTTTTCCGTGGCTTTGTATTTAATAAAAGAGCACTTTGATAAACCTAATTTTCTTACAGTTGCTAACCTCGACAATATCTTAAACTTTCCGGTGCTAAAATCAAACTCTTGATGAACTAAAAACGTTTTTTTAATATAGTGTTTGAAAATTTTAATGCGTTGCGTGCCCTCAAACAACCGGTCGATTCGTGGGAGGTGATCCTTGTGTATGTTCTTGTTAAAAAGCTCAATGAAAGAAATAATGTATTGTGGATTCGAAAGCAAAGAAGGCAGAAAACTAACAGTTTAAAGGATTTCATAGATTTTCTTAAGGAAAGAATTGATGAGCTCGAAAGCCTCAATGTGTCCCGTGTAAAACAATCCAATCTAAAGGTGAAGTCATTTAAATCCCGCAATAAACGAGTCTTTGTGGCGGCAACGCAGTCGTGCGGTAAATGCAAACACAATCATTACCTATACCAGTGTGAACAGTTCCGTGAATTGACAGTTCCAGCGCTTATGAAATTCGTGCGCAGTAACAAAATATGCGTCAACTGTCGACGTGCCAAACATAATTTGTCGGAATGCAGGTTCTCGGTATGTCGTCAGTGCGGTAAGCGACACAATTCACTGCTGCACGAAACCATTAAGCCATTCCATGCAGCTCATTCGACTTGCGATAATGAAAATTCAGTGTCAGTCAATACCTCGCAGTGCATTGCTCAAGATGTCATCAACCTTCTGCCCACTGCCACCATTTTGGTAAAGGATGGGACTGGTAAGTTACAAAAATGAAGAGCGATGTTAGATTCCGGGTCGCAGACTAGTCTGATAACTGAGTCGTGTGTTCAAAGATTATTTTTAAAAAGAACGCATGCTAGAATACCCATAGTAGGTATCGGTTCCGGCGCATATAGCACAAGAGGCGCGGTGAATTTGGTCTTGCAGTCGCGTCACTGCTAAAAGTCTATCTATAAAGACCAAAGCATATATTTTGTCCAGATTTACTATCGATTTACCTAGTGTCGTTATTGCAAGGGATAAAGTTAACTTTTTCGAAAATTTAACACTCGCCGATCCAAACTATATCTCACCCGCTCAAATATGCTTGCGATGCAGACATGCAAATCGAACCCGATGGCAGGTACGTTGTGCGGTTGCCGTTTAAAGCAGGACCAATTGAATTCGGGAATTCACGTGCTGCCGCGGTAAAAAGACTTTACGCTATGGAGCGACGATTCGCTCAAAACAATGAACTTAAACGCGAATATACGGAATTCATGCGCGAATATGAGGCTTTGGGACATATGAAAGTCGGGCCGGTAAGCTAAAACTTTTCAAGCGTATTCTACCTACCTCATCATGTGGTAATAAGGACGTCTATCATCGGGTCGTGTTCGATGCTTCGAATAAAAGTGACAACGGTATATCACTAAACGATTGTCTTGTAGTCGGACCTACAATTCAAAATGATCTGCTCACACATCTTATCAAATTCCAGACATTTCGCGTCCCCATCAAGGCAGACATAGCTATGATATACCGACCAGTCGCCGTCAATAGTTGGGATATAGACTACCAGCGAATCGTGTGGAGGGAAGACCCCGAGCAAGAGCCTTGCGATTATCAACTGCTAACTTTTACCTACGGTACGGCCTCGGCATCCTTTCTTGCTGCCAGGGTACTTAAGCAGATTGGGATTCGCAGCCTTCAACGATATCCAAACGCTGGTAATAGTATTATTAACGACTTTTGCTTTTAGTAAATAAGAAATTAAAAATATTAAGCTATAACATATCAGGGCTAAAAAATAAATTAAATTTTGTGGATTTTTTTAATTATGTTAAGAGCTTTGATATATTTGTATTATTTGAAACTCATCTTTTAGAATATGATGAAACTAGATTTAAAAATGTATTTTTGAATTTTGAACTTAAGTTGATACCTGCTGTGAAAAAATCTATATTTGGAAGAGAAAGTGGAGGTGCGTTATATGGATATCGTGACAAAATTGATGGTTTTTCTGTTAATTTTAAAACAACGGGTGGATTGCAAACCCTAGATATTAAAACAAGCAACTGCGAAGTAGTTTTGGTACCAATTTATTTAAATTGCAACTACTGGTAACGTGATTATGAAAGGCTATGTCACACTCTTCAATTCTTGGATACGGCTGATATAATGCTTTTAGGTGATTTTAATGGTCGGATAGGGTTTTCCCAAAATAATTTCGTAACTGAATATGACGGCTCGTATTTGAACAAAACACGCAAATCTAAGGACTCAGTTTGTGACACTAAAGGTGCAAAAATTCTACAAATTGCCGATGCATATGACTGTCGTGTTCTGAATGGAAGCTGTGCGAGTGACCCCGAAGGCCAATTAACGTTTATCCGAGGAACATCATGTTCAGTAATTGATTACTGTTTTATAGCTGGTAAATTGAATAATCTTTTGGACGACTTCCGAGTTAGAGCGGCGATTTTTTCTGATCACATGCCCCTAGAAGTAACATTTTCCGTATTTGCTAGTGTAAATCAGGTGGGATGAAAACATTTAGGACTTTTACCGAAGCTTTGGAATGATCGAATGCGTGAAAGTTATCAACATACATTGAATATTAATCTTGAAAATATAAAAGTCCAGAATCATCCAGCTGATATCGAAAATTTAACTTGGATGGAGTTGCGAAAGTGGGCCTCGAATTGGGGAAAATAGCATAAAAACCTTAGGCTTGTTATGGGACACAAAACTCGATAGTTTTAAGATCAGTTTTTTCCTACCCGTGTTCGCATCCCATATTACAAAAGGAGAAGTACTCTCCGGTATTGCGCGAATCTTTGATCCTATGAGGCGAGGAGCCACCCTATGATTATAAAAATGAATTTTTTTTATGAAAAAATTGTGGTTACGAGGAATTGATGGTCTGACTTCACAAAAGACCTTCATCATATCGGTAAGGTTAATATTCCACGATGTTTCAATTATGAGCAAGCAATACCTCTCAAGCCATGAAGGCTTCGCAGGTGCCTCTGAGTTAGCGTACGCAGCTGCAATTTCAAACCAGACGGAAGCGTATATACGGCATTAGTTTGCGCAAAATCCCGTGTTGCGCCGGTTAAACCTGCATTAACCGTTCTCCGTCTTGAACTATGTGGCTCTTTACTGCTAACCAAGGTTCTTAGCAAGGTTAAAGATGCTCTCGGAATTCACAACATCCAATGCTATGCGTACTCAGACTCATCCAGAGTTTTGCACTGGTCGAAACGTCTGCGTAGATAACAGAATAGTTCAGATCGTCGCCAGTCTTCCAGCATCGGCATGGCATTACATTCGGTCCGCCGAAAACCCGGCAGATTGTGCAACGAAGGGCTTAATGCCTAGGCAGTTACCAGATCTAGATTTTTGGTGGAACGGTTCTCACTTCATTCGACTCGGTCATTTGTTCTTATTCAACCAAGATATAATTATCTCATCACAGAACGTCACTTTTGTGTCCATATTGTTCGCCTGTGGAACTCCCTGCCTATCGCATTGAGAAGAGTAGGATGCACAAGAGGGTTTAAATCTCTATCATTCAACTATTTGGCAAATAGTTGAAAATACGAAATGATGTCTTTTCTCATTTTTATTTTCATTATCTTCTTTTTCTTTTTGTTTTTTTTTTCTCTCAATATATGCATATATGCAAATAAATATATTGTTAATCTAAATTTATTTAATTTTAAAACTAAATTTTGCTAAGACCGATAGAAAGGCTTACGGATTTTATAATACACAAACATGTCCTAACTGTAAGTGGTTTTTGAAATCAATAAAATAAAAAAAAAAAAAAAAATAAAAAACCAGTGCTGGAAATTGCGAAACTTATGGACATTAAGGACATCCCGGAGGATGATACTGTCGCGCTCTTCACCATTGCGACAGAGCCTGATTGGATCCTAATAGACAACTTTTCCTGTTTCAATGGATTGCTGCGCGTCGTAGCACGTTGCATTCACCTACTAAAGTGTTTTTTTTCTAACTATAAACAGGAATATTATTACAGGTTTAACAATCTCTCTATACGCGATATCAATTCAGCTAAAATAGCGCTTTACAAACGTGCGCAATCATTTTCCTTTCCAATTCCAGACGAAATTATTTGCTTACGACAAAATAAACCTGTCCCCAATAAAGGCAGAATTTCTCAAATGAATCCCTTCATCGATGAGGATGGTATATTACGATTTGGCGGGAGAATCGGAAACGCTAATGTTCCCTTCAACCAACGGCATCCTGTTATTCTTCATAAGGATCATCACCTTACAAAACTCATCGTCTTGGACTATCAATTGAGAAACATGCACGCATTGCGACTTTGATGTTTCTCTTAGCTCTTGCGCATTTCATAGTTGGCGCTAATAAGGTCATAAAGCCATGCGTTTGTAAGTGCGTTACATGCCTCAGACAACGAGCCATTCCGTACAAACAGCAAATGGGAAATTTACCTCGTCAGCGTTTAGATCCTGGACTGGCCTTCAATAATACCGGAATAGATCTTGCGGGCCCCTTCATGGTTAGTTCGTGGAAAGGACGAGGAGCGAAGCGTTTTAAAGTCTATATAACCCTATTTGTTTGCACGGCCACCAAGGCGCTTCACGTAGAAGCGGTAACCGAGCTATCTTCAGCAGCGTTCATTGCGGCCCTTCGTCGATTTGTCGCCAGGCGTGGCAAGTGCCATACGATCTTCAGCGATATTGGGACTAATTTTGTTGGAGCAAATCAACAGTTGCGCGAGTGATCAGCCCTCCTTGACTCAACGGAGTTTCAGGAAAATGTTTGTCATCAATTGAACACAGAAGGTATCGAGTGGCGCTTCATTCCTCCACACGGTCCCACTTCGGTGGACTTTGGGAGGTGGGCGTCAAAACAGTGAAGCATCATCTGCGTCGAGTCTTAAGTAATGCTTCAGTTACGAACGAAGAATTCTGTACCATTTTATGCCAGATCGAAGCATGTGCAAATTCTAGACCTCTTTGTGCCAGATTTGAAGGAGACGTCAACCCACTCACTCCAGCTTTTTGATATTTGCGGCCCATGAAAACCGTTCCGGATGAAGATCTTTCCGGCATGCGCATTTCAACACTCAAGCGTTTGCAGTTTGTACAGCGAAAGGTCCATGATTTTGGAGCAGATGGTTTAATGAATATCTTAGTCAAATGCAAAGGCGAACCAAGTGGACAAAGGCTGATAAAAATATTAAAATCAACGATGTAGTACTCATCAAGGAAGATAACCAACCTCCATGTAAATGGCCAATCAGAAAAATTACGGAGACCTTTCCAGGACGAGATGGATTGATCAGAGTTGCTCAAGTAAAAACATCGAAGGGTGAAATAAAACGATCATTCAACAAACTTTGTCCATTGCTTGTGGATTGTTGAAATTAAATTTCAACCAGGGGGAGTATGTTTGCGTCTATCCCATATGTAATAGGGTACTTGCATCTACACACATAAGTTGAACATTTGTATTTTTATGTAACATACTTTCCTCAGCTTTTTGAATATATTCAGCATGTCAAGTATTAACACGCGGAACAATCACACGGTATTTTTGTAAGCCTAGGCTTCCAGGCATAGCGAAGCCAAAATAAATTTAAATCTTTCTTTTTAATAAATAAACTTTATTTTTCATTTAGTTCGAAAACTAATGTTACAAACTTTCGTAAATAAACACTTCTTTCAAATCAGCTGTTGTCAATTGTTCTATTTCGCAAACCATTTTATATAACTGAAACACAATTTTCGCTACAATGTCAATTATTTTCTAGAGGAATCTTTTTCCAACACTAATTTTAACAAAAATATTTGCTATTCCCAATTGTATAGTACAATCAGTCCAATAGTTTTTTGTGAAAATTCCACTTTCAGATTAATATGAGCCACCGACACTGTTTACACACAATGTCTCTGGAAGTTTTCACTTAAAAAAAAATGTTTAAAACACGAAACACAGTTTTAGAAAATTTCACTGTGGAATTTTCTTCAACTTTACAGAGTTCTTCTGACACCAATGTGGTATTTTGGCCTGGGGTTCGATTAATAAAACTCAATCACAATTCCAAAATAATACAACAACTTTCTTTATTTTATGAAACACAACGTCTTCTAGTTTAAATAACTGCAACTTAATTCTTAATAATAACTTATTTCACTCATTCACAATCCAGATTATTTTTTATACTTCAACACTTTTTATTTAATCTCACTTCCATCTCTTGTTACTATCGCTTCCTTTTGAAAATCAACTAACTTTAAATGCCATCTACTCGTGTATTTTTAAAAATTTACAAACACCTTGAAACTTCCGTGTGGCAAATTCTCACTGGTAACTTTCCATTTCTGACACAATCTAAGCTTTCTGTTGTTTGTGCTTTTCGTGTTCGAATTCGTACTCAGTCGGGACATATTTGCAAATATGTAGCATACTTAAACAGGCATGTTGTTTGAAAATTGTTGTTGTACACAATGTATGCTGCATATCTCATTTAATTGGAAACAAAATGTATCCTCCGAATATCTTAACATTTTGTTGCCACATCACAGTATGTTAACACGTATGTATAAACAGACGTGTATTAATAATATTTTAATTAAAACACATTTTGTAGGTTATCAACGTAATAGAGTAAAACAAACAAACAGAACGAATAATAAAATATAATACAGAATTTCAGTTAAGGGTGGGTCTCAAGAATTTCCAACCACCTATACTACCCACACTTCAAAAGCCCCTTCGATCTCAACACAGATGCCTCGAACTACGACATAGGCGCTGTACTATCGCAGAAGGATAAACCTATTGCCTTCATATCAAGAACACTAAGTAAAGCAGAAGAAGGCTATGCCACCAATGAAAAGGAGGTGTTGGCCATTATATGGGCACTTAACTCCTTAAGAAATTACCTTTACGGTTCGGCACAAGTTTGGATTTTTACTGATCATCTACCTCTTACCCATGCACTAAGCACCAAAAATAATAACACCTAGCTTAAAAGATGGAAAGCTTCATAAGAAGAATTTCATTATGAACTTAAATACAAGTCCGGAAAGACCAATCGATTTTGATTACATGAAAAAAGTAAATCAAACTGGCGATGTCGCCCTTGTGACGGCGTACGTAGAGAGCCATTTTCTCATCCATCGCACATCGCAACATCGACACCTGCAGAATCTACACCACCTGCGCCTACTATATTGCCTCAGCCGTTGCCTTTGCATCCATCTAAACCAGCATCTGATTTGCTTCTTTCATCAACATCCGCGACAACAATAACATTGGAAGTGATTTATTCAAAAGTTGTTTTAATCGAAGAAAACCAAAAACAAATTAATTCCCTCATTACCAAAAATGATGAGTATGAAAGGAGAATAATTTCATTCGAGAAAAAGGTCATGAACTTGGAAAAACAGCTACTCGCAAACAATGTTGAGATTTTTAACGTGCCTATAAATAAAAAAGACATATCATACAAAGACGTTGCTCAAAAAGTCTTTCGTGAAGGTTTAAACATAAATGTAAATGTCTCCTTCATTTACATTTATGTTTAAACCTTCAGTGCTACTTTAAAAAAAACTAAGCTAGCCATCAACATCAAACGGCAGTTCATCGAAATCGAATACTAATATTCTCCACATCAAATTCGTGTCTCATATATGCAAAGAAAAAATAATTAAAGCAAAGCGTGAGAAAAGAGAGCACCTGTCAACGAACTTACTTAACCCACAAGCAAGATCAGAGAAGATGTATATAAACGAGTGCTTAACTTATAAAGCAAGGCAATTACTTAACACTGCAAAATCAATGAAGACTTCAAAAGGGTATAAATATGTATGGACGAAGAATGGGACTGTTTATATGCGGAAGAAAGAGGGTGACAATTTTGTAAAAATAAATTGTTCTGGTGATTTTGTAAAATTATGAATTTTAATAACGTTGTTCCATTTACAAATTCTAATTCATGTGAATACCCAGTCGATACAACTAGTTCTGTAGAATTTTGTTTTTGTTTACACCAGAATATTAGAAGCATGAGAAAAAATTTCTCTATATTCTTAGCTCATATTGATTCGTTGGTGAATTTACCTATTGTGATTGTTTTGAGTGAAATTTGGATATATGAAGTAGAATTAAATATGTACAATATACCAGGTTATACTCTTTTCGGTAGTTGTAATGAGTGTTATTGTGCTGGAGGTATAGCTGTTTATGTAAAAGAGAATTATGTGTGTAACTAAATTGGCTCTTGTCTATGAAAATTGTGTTTCCACCTTGTTATGCATTTATAGATTACATGATTATGCTAAAAGTATTATCATTGATGAATTAAGTAATCTTCTAAATGTAACTTAGTCTAAAAATTTAATTGTTGTAGGAGATATAAATATTGATATACCTAATGCATTTGACAGAGAAACAGAAAATTACTTGCTCACTATGGCTTCAAATGGGCTTAAGAGTTTCATAAACGAACCAACGAAAGATTTGACAAAGAGCTGTATTGACCATTTTTTTGTGAGATCTAACAAAAATAATAACAACACGTTTATTGGAAAAGTGTATGATTAAAATCTTACAGACCATAGAATGATTGCCCTAAATTGCTTTACTGATTTAAACCGTCTTGAAAACTATAAGCGCGTAGCTAAATCAACAAAACTTTGTGTTGACTTTTCATTACTGAAATAATGTTTAACATTCGAATTTTGGGAGCCGGTTTAGTTAGAAACCAACCCTTCTATTGCTTTTGAAGCTTTTTTAAAAATTTTCCAAACTCATATAAATCTAGATAAAGTTTTGTAGAAGAAGTTTCATACTACGTGGTCACGGGATGAGACTGACGTTTGATTGATGTTGTCTTAGTTATTGTTTTTTAGCTCTCGCTCTCAAGTAGTACCGGTGCGTAGATGTTGATGCACTTGGATTGCTTGTGGGTGGTGGTGGTGTACTCGTTCTAGGTTGTTGTTACGTTGAGTCGATGTATTTTTGGATACATGCAAAGCTCACGACATCGGCTATAGGTTTTTTGATTTGCTTTACTATGGTTTTGCTTATGAGAGGATCTCACGTTTGCGATAATTTAAAGCTAGAATCTCTATTGAAATTTTTATGTTTCTTAATTTCAATTGCTTCTCTGACGATTCTTGGTACATAAAATCTTTCATTTGCGATTGATCTAGCTTGATCAAAACCTATAAAGTGATCTTCGTTGTAGGCCAGATGTTCACATATTGCCGATTTTGTGACAGCGTTGTTTTGGATAGCTTTGATATGTTCGTTTAAACGCGTTTTAATATCTCTTTTCGTTTCACCAATATAAAAAGACCCACAGCTACAGGGAACAGAGTACACACCAGGATTTTGGAGTGGAATTTTGTCCTTAGGCGATCTTAAAAATTGACGAATCTTAGTTGGCGGTTTAAAGATGGTTTTAACATCATATTTTTGTAAGATTCGCCCAATTCCATCCGTTATGCCTTTGATATAGGGTAAAAATGCCCTTTTTTCCAATGTTGGAGGTAGCGAATGTTTCTGTGAGCTGGGTTTGGGTTTCCAGGTTCTCTGTTTGGAGTTGTAGCCATTTTTTTAAGTGCAATGTCTATATCCTTCAACTCTTGCTTGAGGTGTTAGGGGTCACAAATTTTGTGAGCACGGTTCACAAGAGCCGATACAACCGATGTCAAGTTGGCTGGGTGATGATGTGATGTAGCATGTAAATGTCTGTCCGTATGAGTGTCTTTCCAGAACACCGTGTGGCCGATCGAACCATCTTGCTTTCTTAAAACTTTAACGTCTAGGAAAGCCAAAGAGTTTTCTTGTTCTCTTTCCATTGTAAATTTAACTTTTTCGTGGATGGAATTAAGATGAATCAGAAAACTTTCTACCTGATTCTCTTTGAGTACGCAGATAGTGTCATCCACGTACCTTACCCAAATTGTTGGTTTCGTTAAGGATGCTCCTAATGCCAATTCCTCAAAATGTTGCATCCATATGTCTGCAATTATTGGTGCAACAGGTGAACCCATTGCAACAACATCAATTTGTAAATAATATTTACCATTGTATACGAAATATCCTGATGTAAGGCATATATCAATTAACTCTAATAACTTAGAGTTGTTTTGAAAACTAAAAAATTCGATTTTATAACATTGAGGGTTTCTTCAATTAGAACATTGGTGAATAAGGAGGTAACATCAATACTAACCATAATTTATTGAAAACTCAAAATCAATATTAAGAAACTCGGAATATTTCATGTCCATGATCAAAGACCTTCACATTAAACATGATGAAATTCATTTCGAACGTTATTCTACAAGATCAGTTATCATTGGAAGGTATATCCGACCACGACCTGATTTATTGTACATACAACATTAACTTTTCCCGTGTGTTAACCCCTTTCTCATTTCAGTTGAGAGATTTTAAGGCAATAAACAATATTGCATTACAAGCCGATGCAATTAACTTCCCCTGGAATTTATGTCATAGATTCTCGGATTCAAATGATAAAGTTGATTATTTCCAATCATTGGTATTTGAATTGTTCGATAAACATGTTCCTCTTTAAACTGTTTCTGTACGAAACAAAAGTTGTCTGTGGTTTACATCTGATGTACACAGATCGATTAAAAATCGAAGAAAATCGTATGCTAGATGGAAGCTTAACCCCTTAAATGTCAATTGGGAACTATTCTGCCGTTCTCGTAATGAAGCAACGTTTATAACTCGTAGAGCTAAAAAATGCTATTTTATGTCGAAATTTGACACTATCTAGTCCTCTCGAAAACTGTGGGGTAATTTACGTTCTATTGGAATCGGTAAGAAAGAGGCAACTCTAAATTTCCTTGATCCCAATGAACTAAACAACACCCTCGTTTTGAGTGACGTCCAAGAACTTAACTTTTTCCCCAACAACGAAATGTTTTTTCAACCTCTATCGGTTTTTGAGTTTGAAGTTGTATCTGAATATGATATCCTGGAAAGCATTCGTTCCATCAAATCTGATGCTCGTGGAGAAGATGGTGTTCCAATTAGTTTTTTGAAAAGGATTCTTCCACATATCTCCAATACCTTGACACACTTGGTTAATTTTTGTATAGCGTCTTCATCGTTTTCTGAAAGCTGGAAAAAAGCTAAGGTCAACCCTGTGGCTACAAAACCGAGCGCTAGCTCTAGCTTAGACTTCCGACCCATTAGTATTCTTCTGTGACTGTCAGAGGTCTTTGAGAAAATTTTAGCATCGCAGGTATCTAGCCACCTTACTAGATTTTATTTACTGGCCCAGTGTAATCTGGTTTTCGTGAAAAGCATAGCTGTCAAACTGCCATGATAAAGATCCTTGACGAAATAAGGGTTCAATTTGATCAAAACAAAGTGACTGTTCTCTGTTTACTGGATTTCTCGAAGGCCTTTGATAGAGTTAACCATGGTATAATTTGCAAAAAGCTTTAATACTACTTTGGTTTTCATGAGAGAGCAGTGCAACTTATTAGGAATTATCTTTGTAGCCGTAGTCAAAGATTTAATATTGGTCAGATTCAATCTCGGTCTTTGAATTTGCAAATGGGTGTACCTCAAGGTTCCATTTATGGACCGATATTGCCTTTACATTAACGACCTTCCTAGTGTCTGTTCAAATGTGCTCTTGCATCTTTATGCGGATGATGTACAATTGTATATATCTCGCCCAATTGGCTTTCAAGAAGATTTGGCTTGTAGACTTAATGAGGATCTCACTGTAATTTCCTATTGGTCGCTTCATAATGGTCTTACACTTAACCCTGCAAAGTCTCAACTTATTGCAATTTCTAAAAAGAAGATTGATACCTCTTCTCTGCCTCAACTATATAATAGGAAGGATTTACATTGGCCTGCGTAAGCTTTGGCTATTTTCTGCCATAACTCCAATGAACACTAAACTACGGCTAATAAAGACACTACTTTTGCCTTTAATAACATATGGCAATACCGTGTATTGTAAACCAGATTCCCATTCCCAACATAAAATTCTCCTTGCTTTTAATGACATGGTAAGATACGTGTATGGTATTCGAAGATACGAGCACATATCGCATTATCATCGGCTTGCCCTGGGATGTTCCCTTTAAGAATATCTTGATGCTGGGTGCTTAATTTTTCTTCACGAAATTATGCGGTATAAAATACCTATTTACCTGTTTGAAAAACTTAGATTTGCTCAATCCTCTAGATCATTAATGCTTTTTGTGCCAACATATTGCTACTTGAACTCTTCGCGGCTCTTCTTAGTCTACGTAACGAATCTATGGAACTCTCTACCAGTTGCTATTAAAAGAATAATAGATGCTTCAAATTTTAAAAATGTAATTGCTTTTTACTTCACACAGCAATCATAAAATTCTTTCTTTTTCTTATTTTCTTACATTTCGTTTTCTATTTCTATTTTCTAATTTGTTTATATAAAAATTGTCAAATAATGTAATTTGTTAGCTGCTTTTAATAATTATTAGTTAAGTCAAAATATAAATACTTATTATACCCAATGTTATGTACTATAAAAGGCTTACGTCTTACTTGTACATTTGTAACTTAATAATAAATATTAATAAAAAATAATAAATATAAATATTTCATTCACCACGAATTAGAACAAATTAAAGATATAAATAAAAATGTAAAGGTTAGTAAATCAAAAAAATCTCTAGACTTTATAGGTACAGGATGGAAGTGGATAGCGGGAACACCCGACCAACTGTCAACTGCTTTCTTCTGAAGTTGATACTATCTTTGCATTTAAATAAGAAAAAAAATGTTCACATACCTAAATAAAAAAAAATCATAAATAAAGTATTTCCTGAGGCTAGCTTTTATCTAGATTTATTATTAATCTCGCAAAAGCAAATACATAATTAAATGTAAAAAGAACTCTAAACATTGTCAATAAGGCTTAGGTACCTATTTAGTTTTACTAGTTTTAAGCTTCTTCTGTTGCAGAAAAATTTCTTAGAAAGCTAAACAGTGAATAAAGTTTGTTCAATATGGTTGATATTTTAAGACAACGAAAAAGGAGATAGCTTTCAATGACTTTTCACTAACAATTTTGCCAACAAATGTAAGTATTTTAGTAATAAGAGAGTATACTAGGCATATTCACCCGACAAGGTAATTAGTATTTGAAAATGAAAAACCTTTAGACCAGGGGTCCATTTCATAAAACTATATCTAGTTTAATGATGAACATAAGCAAACTTTTTAATATGTATCCATTTCATTTTAATGGTAGAAATGGATCAATATTAGAAAATTTACAAACAAGTTTTTAACTTTAAAATTTATGAAATGTACCTCAAGAGGTAAAACCATTAAAAATACTTTGTATTCTTAACACCATTAAATTATTATCTTAAACCTGAAAAAAAGTATATAATTTCTTGTAAGTAAGTATAACTAATGCTTCCGGGAATATTTTAAATACTCAACCTTCAGCCTTGTACATAACACTAAAAAATGAAAGAAATTTTTCCAAAATTCGATGTAGTAACCATTTCCTTCCTTACACCATGCTATTGTCTACAACTTGCCTGGTCTTTTTTTTTTTTTTTGATTTTGTATGTCAATCCTTGATTTAAAATTATTTTAAATTCGTTCTTCGATTTCTTTCTTTTTTATATGAATGGCTGCGGGTGATAAGTCCACAACATTCAAAAGGTTCTCGACATCCCCATTATTTTTTCGGTTTTCTTGGAGCTAGCATATCATGCTTACGAAATAGTTTTATTTTTGCTATTGTATTTCGTCTTTTTGTTTCGATTCTTACTAGAAGTTTTCGACTTGGTGTATTCGCATTATGGGTTCTGGTTTTCGCAAGTTCTGTAAAGGCCCTTTTCGAATTGAACTAAACAACGGCTAAGCCACATTTGTTGCTGTAAGATTGACCTAATGAAAAATAAATTCTTTTTCCACCCACGCAATGGCAAACTATACTCTTAAATTCTTCGCAAACATTCATCCACAAATCAGACTTCCTGCGTTTTGAGCCATTCTCGATATATTTAATTTTATACACTCCAATATTCCATCGGCAATCATAAAATTCTTTCTTTTTCTTATTTTCTTACATTTCGTTTTCTATTTCTATTTTCTAATTTTTTGTATATAAAAATTGTCAAATAATGTAATTTGTTAGCTGCTTTTAATAATTATTAGTTAAGTCAAAATATAAATACTTATGTCAACGGCAACACCATCAGCAGCAATACCACCAGTGGCAACACCAACACGACCGTAGTGTGAAAGAGAAGAAGCCAAGTCAGTATTCGTCGTATCGTCACCGAGAACGGGTCGTTAGATAATATTTGTATCTTTTCCTAATACTATTTTCTTATAATTTAAGTTCTCTAAAGTGTCGTAATAAATACATACATTTCTACTAATTAAGAGTTTAATCGATACGTTTTATTTAACAAGTTAACTCGGTTCTTTGCCTGTCTTTACAAGTCAGAAGTGCGATTAACCCAAACCAAAAAAAACTATACGCAATTTCTTTCGCGCTTGGGTTTACTAAAAAAGGAAAAAAAACATTCAACACATAGTAACCAATCGTGAAAACCAAGCAGAAAAGGAAAGGATACAGACACGCGGTACAAAAAAGACATGTGCAACGTCTAGCACATAACGAAACGACGAACAACTCAAAAAGTCACGTACACCGTCTAGACAATAAAGAAAACGAAAACTCAACGATACCAAAACGAGAGAGACAACGATAGTCTCATTGAAACGGGGAAAAAATAACAAAACGCAATCTGTCAGTTTTCTCGTGGAAAAACAAACGTCAAAAAGTGACATTTTTGTTATTTTTTACATAAAGTGTAAAAATGATCAAGTTAGAAGTTCTAAAAGTAGAACAATTGAATAAACTTCTGCGCAATCACGATTTACCAGTAACAGGTAACAAAGCACATAAAATTGCGAAGTTAACGGAGGCACTAGCAAGTGACGATGTGGATGCGGAAGAGCTGAGCTACGAAGAATCATCAATGGAATCTTGGCAAACCGGAATGGACGATCTAAGGAGTATCGTCGCAAGTTTGGAAAAAACGGTGCGTGAATATACGGTGAACCTAAGTCCAGTGGCACCGGCAACGTCTGTCCCGCAAACATTCCACAAACGATGTCAATCGCTCCAGATGAAATAAGCAACGTGCATGCTCCAAATGTCACCGAACCCCCAGGACGAAGTACACCACTTTCCACGCCGCAAGTACGACACCCAACTGGATCTCAGGATATAATCGGAAGCCTTCCAGATTTTGATCCATTGAAGCGTACACTTTCTTCGAAGCAGTTCATCCTCAAAGTCGAGCAATTGCAAAAGCTCTAAATGTGGAGCAGCGAAATGATTTTGTTCGCAGCCCAACACAAACTTAAAGGCATTGCAAAAGATTGGCTGGATGCGCAGCAAGTGTTTCAGATGTGGTCAGAATTCGTTTTGGAGCTCACTTCGGATTTTCTCTGTATTGTGAACGTAGCAGATGTCCACCGAGAATTGGCAAAACGCAGACGGCGACAGAACGAGTCACTCACAGAATACTATTGCGTAATGCTCACCATCGGGAGACGAGGTAAGTTGGATGATTTTTCTATTAATTCGTACATCATTAATGGTTTAAATGATTCCACACTTACACGAACGTTACTCGCTCTCAATCTCAAAACGGGCAACGAGCTTCTAAACTCGCTCGAGAACGTCTCCTCAATGCCAACGACATCAGCCCGTGTTACGACAACGTTTGCAACAGAGGCAAAGGATCATGACGCAGATTTCAGTCGCGCTCCAAGCACACGGAAAAATTTCAAATGCTTCAACTGCAACGAATTGGGTCACATCGCTGCAAAATGCACCCAACCTCTACGGAAAGCAAGATGCACCAGTTGTAGTAAAGTTGGTCACAATGCTAAGGATTGCCGCTCCAAGAAGACCACCATAGCCAAAGTCGAGCAGAGCCTGCAGACGGATGAAGCTCCCGCACCAGTCATGAAAGAAATAAAGTTGCGCGGACGTTCATATTCAGCGTTCGTCGACACAGGAAGCGACCATTCCCTAATAAGAGAATCATCAGTGCCTAAGGATGTGCCAAGAATGCCGTTCATCAAACTACTTAAAGGATTCGGGGGAGCGATAGTCGAGTCAACGCACGCGATCGAAGTTCAAATGAAATTGCTGTAAAGTTGAACATTGTTCCCGACATGTTCTTACCACAAGCAATGCTTTTGGGACGTGACATCTTGTGCCGAAAGAATCAACGTTTGGTTTTGGAGACAGGAGTCTTGCAGATGCAAACAGAATCCCCGGAGAAATTCAACATAGGCAACCAACTCAACGCAGCTTCACGACATGCAGTATACGATCTCCTCACCGACTACGATGATTGTTTTGCCGAGGATATATCTCGTATCGGGTGCTGCAAAAATACATTCATGGATATAAAGGTGACAACAGACAAGCCAATCGTAGGAAAGCGCTATCAAGTACCATTCGCCCAGAGAGAGAAGTTATCTCAGATAGTGGAAGATTTGCTCCAGCATGGCATAGTGCGCCCAAGCATTTCACCACATGCTGCTTCTGTAGTACTAGTGACCAAAGCCAATGGTGAATTGCGAATGTGCGTCGATTACCGAGCCTTGAATTCGGTAACAATTAAAAAGCAATTTCCTAGTCCATCGTAGAGGAACAGATATCTCAGCTGGCAGGTAATAAAGTGTTCACTACTCTTGACATGACAGCCGGATATTATCAAATTCCGCTGAAGGAGGAATGCAAGCAGTTCACAGCTTTCTTAACACCAGAGGGTTTATATGAGCATAACGTCATGCCCTTCGGCTTAATAAACGCCTCGATGTACTTTCAAGAGATGATGGCCAAAATAATCCTGCCCCTAGCACATCGAAAACACATAGTGAGCTATGTAGACGAAGTCATCATCGCTACTAGTTCGGTCGAAGATGGAATTTTGGTGCTGAGAGAATTTCTGGATGCAATCAGAGAAGCGAGCCTATCGTTGAGGCCGACGAAATGCTTCTTTATGTCAACGAAGGTAAATTTTCTGGGACACGTCATAAGTTCCGAGGGTTCCTGGAGAAAGCAAGACGAGATGTATCAAAGAATTTCCGACGCCAACAAATGCTATAGAAGTAAGACGTTTTCTAGGAATCACGGGTTTTTTTCAGAAAATTCGTAGAAGGTTACGGTCGAGTAGCACAGCCACTTTTTAAGTTGTTAAAGAAGGGCGCTGACTTTTCTTGGCAGGACGAACAAGAAGAAGCGTTCAAAAGGTTGAGGATCGCCATCACCGACAAGCCGGTTCTCACATTGTTTGACGTAACCAAAGATCATGAAGGACATACAGATGCCAGCTCTGTAGGTTTATCCGGAATACTTTTTCAGCACGAGAATGGAAGCTTGAAACCAGTTTCCTATTATAGCAGACGATGCAGTGATGCGGAAAGTAGATACTCGAGTCATGAGTAACTTACTTAACAGTAAGTTAAGAGACATCGTAAAGATTCTTAAGGAAAGTCACACGGTTAACCCGACTGCGAAAAAAAAGCAGAGATGGACTATGCTTTGCAAGGAGGACGATTATTTAGAAAAGTCGACTGTCAGAAAAGGCTAGTGGTACCACAGCTCGTCAGGTGGCGCATAGCACGGTTATGTCACGATGATGTTGGACACTTCGGGTTGAGAAGACAATCGACCGTATCAAGAAAGACTTTTGGTTTCCACGGATGAGACGATATATCAAGTCTTATATCGCAGCGTGTCCCGAATGCTGCCTCAACAAAGTGAAGGGCGGTAAGTCCGAGAGTCAGCTACACGTGATGGATGTGCTCCCGATCCCGTGTCGATGCGTAAATATAGACCACCTAGGACCGTTTCCGCGAACTAAAAAGGGTAATTTGTGTATAATTGTTCTAGTTTGTTCTTTCAGCAAATATACTATTCTGAGGGCTGTAAGGAATACTAAAAGAACACCAGTCATAACGATGCTTCGAGAAGTCATGTCGATATTTGGTCAACCATTGCGTATCATCTCCGATAGAGGGACTGCATACACGACAAAAGAGTTCTGCGACTTCACAACAGCGTATGGAATTCAGCATATAAAAACGGCTGTACGGACACCGAGAGCAAACGGACAGGCCGAGCGTATGAATAAGACCCTGTTGAGCATGCTTAAGTGTTCCGTTTTGAAAGATAAGGATTGGGACGTGGTTTTACCACATTTGCAGTGGAGTTTCAATACGCAGCGCAATGCAACAACTAAATTTTGTCCTAACGAACTAATATTTAATTTTAATCCTAGAGACATAAGTCAAAATCGAATAGTACAGGCTATTTACGATGACATAGGCGAAACAGAGGACGTCGAATTGAAAAGGCGACATGCCGCAGACAACATTTTGAAGGAGAGGTCTAAATGGAAAGCTATGTACGACAAGAAGCATCTTCCTCCTCATCGTTACGAAGAAGGCGATCTGGTTGTGATCGACTATGCCCCTCAAGCGACTGGGGAGTCGCATAAGCTAGACCCAGAATATAAAGGACCATACATCATCACCAAAGTTTTGGAGTTCGACCGTTATATAGTAGAGGATCTCCCAGGCAAACCGTTAAATCGTAGGCACTACAGCAACGTTATTTCGAGCGACCGCATGAAACTTTGGTGTAGGCTGAGCCCAGATCTTGATTTGGACGAAGACCAAGAGTATGCTACATCCGAGGACGAATCATTATTCATTGGAGATGAAGTATCAGGAGAGGCCGAGCTGTCAACGGCAACACCATCAGCAGCAATACCACCAGTGGCAACACCAACACGACCGCAGTGTGAAAAAGAAGAAGCCAAGTCAGTATTCGTCGTATCGTCACCGAGAACGGGTCGTTAGATAATATTTGTATCTTTTCCTAATACTATTTTCTTATAATTTAAGTTCTCTAAAGTGTCGTAATAAATACATACATTTCTACTAATTAAGAGTTTAATCGATACGTTTTATTTAACAAGTTAACTCGGTTCTTTTCCTGTCTTTACAAGTCAGAAGTGCGATTAACCCAAACCAAAAAAACTATACGCAATTTCTTTCGCGCTTGGGTTTACTAAAAAAGGAAAAAAACATTCAACACATAGTAACCAATCGTGAAAACCAAGCAGAAAAGGAAAAGATACAGACACGCGGTACAAAAAAGACATGTGCAACGTCTAGCACATAACGAAACAACGAACAACTCAAAAAGTCACGTACACCGTCTAGACAATAAAGAAAACGAAAACTCAACGATACCAAAACGAGAGAGACAACGATAGTCTCATTGAAACGGGGAAAAAATAACAAAAGGCAATCTGTCAGTTTTCTCGTGGAAAAACAAACGTCAAAAAGTGACATTTTTGTTATTTTTTACATAAAGTGTAAAAATGATCAAGTTAGAAGTTCTAAAAGTAGAACAATTGAATAAACTTCTGCGCAATCACGATTTACCAGTAACAGGTAACAAAGCACATAAAATTGCGAAATTAACGGAGGCACTAGAAAGTGACGATGTGGATGCGGAAGAGCTGAGCTACGAAGAATCATCAATGGAATCTTGGCAAACCGGAATGGACGATCTAAGGAGTATCGTCGCAAGTTTGGAAAAAACGGTGGGTGAATTGACGGTGAACCTAAGTCCAGTGGCACCGGCAACGTCTGTCCCGCAAACATTCCACAAACGATGTCAATCGCTCTAGATGAAATAAGCAACGTGCATGCTCCAAATGTCACCGAACCCCCAGGACGAAGTACACCACTTTCCACGCCGCAAATACGACACCCAACTGGATCTCAGGATATAATCGGAAGCCTTCCAGATTTTGATCCATTGAAGCGTACACTTTCTTCGAAGCAGTTCATCCTCAAAGTCGAGCAATTGCAAAAGCTCTATATGTGGAGCAGCGAAATGATTTTGTTCGCAGCCCAACACAAACTTAAAGGCATTGCAAAAGATTGGTTGGATGCGCAGCAAGTGTTTCAGACATGTTCAGAATTCGTTTTGGAGCTCACTTCGGATTTTCCCTGTATTGTGAACGTAGCAGATGTCCACTGAGAATTGGCAAAACGCAGACGGCGACAGAACGAAGAAGGCGATCTGGTTGTGATCGACTATGCCCCTCAAGCGACTGGGGAGTCGCATAAGCTAGACCCAGAATATAAAGGACCATACAACATCACCAAAGTTTTGGAGTTCGACCGTTATATAGTAGAGGATCTCCCAGGCAAACCGTTAAATCGTAGGCACTACAGCAACGTTATTTCGAGCGACCGCATGAAACTTTGGTGTAGGCTGAGCCCAGATCTTGATTTGGACGAAGACCAAGAGTATGCTACATCCGAGGACGAATCATTATTCATTGGAGATGAAGTATCAGGAGAGGCCGAGCTGTCAATGGTAACACCATCAGCAGCAATACTACCAGTGGCAACACCAATACGACCGCAGTGTGAAAGAGAAGAAGCCAAGTCAGTATTCGTCGTATCGTCACCGAGAACGGGTCGTTAGATAATATTTGTATCTTTTCCTAATACTATTTTCTTATAATTTAAGTTCTCTAAAGTGTCGTAATAAATACATACATTTCTACTAATTAAGAGTTTAATCGATACGTTTTATTTAACAAGTTAACTCGGTTCTTTTCCTGTCTTTACAAGTCAGAAGTGCGATTAACCCAAACCAAAAAAAACTATACGCAATTTCTTTCGCGCTTGGGTTTACTAAAAAAGGAAAAAAAAACATTCAACACATAGTAACCAATCGTGAAAACCAAGCAGAAAAGGAAAAGATACAGACACGCGGTACAAAAAAGACATGTGCAACGTCTAGCACATAACGAAAAAACGAACAACTCAAAAAGTCACGTACACCGTCTAGACAATAAAGAAAACGAAAACTCAACGATACCAAAACGAGAGAGACAACGATAGTCTCATTGAAACGGGGAAAAAATAACAAAAGGCAATCTGTCAGTTTTCTCGTGGAAAAACAAATGTCAAAAAGTGACATTTTTGTTATTTTTTACATAAAGTGTAAAAATGATCAAGTTAGAAGTTCTAAAAGTAGAACAATTGAATAAACTTCTGCGCAATCACGATTTACCAGTAACAGGTAACAAAGCACATAAAATTGCGAAGTTAACGGAGGCACTAGAAAGTGACGAGGTGGATACGGAAGAGCTGAGCTACGAAGAATCATCAATGGAATCTTGGCAAACGAATGGACGATCTAAGAGTATCGTCGCAAGTTTGGAAAAAACGGTGGGTGAATTGACGGTGAACCTAAGTCCAGTGGCACCGGCAACGTCTGTCCCGCAAACATTGCCACAAACGATGTCAATCGCTCTAGATGAAATAAGCAACGTGCATGCTCCAAATGTCACCGAACCCCCAGGACGAAGTACACCACTTTCCACGCCGCAAATACGACACCCAACTGGATCTCAGGATATAATCGGAAGCCTTCCAGATTTTGATCCATTGAAGCGTACACTTTCTTCGAAGCAGTTCATCCTCAAAGTCGAGCAATTGCAAAAGCTCTATATGTGGAGCAGCGAAATGATTTTGTTCGCAGCCCAACACAAACTTAAAGGCATTGCAAAAGATTGGTTGGATGCGCAGCAAGTGTTTCAGACATGTTCAGAATTCGTTTTGGAGCTCACTTCGGATTTTCCCTGTATTGTGAACGTAGCAGATGTCCACTGAGAATTGGCAAAACGCAGACGGCGACAGAACGAAGAAGGCGATCTGGTTGTGATCGACTATGCCCCTCAAGCGACTGGGGAGTCGCATAAGCTAGACCCAGAATATAAAGGACCATACAACATCACCAAAGTTTTGGAGTTCGACCGTTATATAGTAGAGGATCTCCCAGGCAAACCGTTAAATCGTAGGCACTACAGCAACGTTATTTCGAGCGACCGCATGAAACTTTGGTGTAGGCTGAGCCCAGATCTTGATTTGGACGAAGACCAAGAGTATGCTACATCCGAGGACGAATCATTATTCATTGGAGATGAAGTATCAGGAGAGGCCGAGCTGTCAACGGCAACACCATCAGCAGCAATACTACCAGTGGCAACACCAATACGACCGCAGTGTGAAAGAGAAGAAGCCAAGTCAGTATTCGTCGTATCGTCACCGAGAACGGGTCGTTAGATAATATTTGTATCTTTTCCTAATACTATTTTCTTATAATTTAAGTTCTCTAAAGTGTCGTAATAAATACATACATTTCTACTAATTAAGAGTTTAATCGATACGTTTTATTTAACAAGTTAACTCGGTTCTTTTCCTGTCTTTACAAGTCAGAAGTGCGATTAACCCAAACCAAAAAAAACTATACGCAATTTCTTTCGCGCTTGGGTTTACTAAAAAAGGAAAAAAAAACATTCAACACATAGTAACCAATCGTGAAAACCAAGCAGAAAAGGAAAAGATACAGACACGCGGTACAAAAAAGACATGTGCAACGTCTAGCACATAACGAAAAAACGAACAACTCAAAAAGTCACGTACACCGTCTAGACAATAAAGAAAACGAAAACTCAACGATACCAAAACGAGAGAGACAACGATAGTCTCATTGAAACGGGGAAAAAATAACAAAAGGCAATCTGTCAGTTTTCTCGTGGAAAAACAAATGTCAAAAAGTGACATTTTTGTTATTTTTTACATAAAGTGTAAAAATGATCAAGTTAGAAGTTCTAAAAGTAGAACAATTGAATAAACTTCTGCGCAATCACGATTTACCAGTAACAGGTAACAAAGCACATAAAATTGCGAAGTTAACGGAGGCACTAGAAAGTGACGAGGTGGATACGGAAGAGCTGAGCTACGAAGAATCATCAATGGAATCTTGGCAAACGAATGGACGATCTAAGAGTATCGTCGCAAGTTTGGAAAAAACGGTGGGTGAATTGACGGTGAACCTAAGTCCAGTGGCACCGGCAACGTCTGTCCCGCAAACATTGCCACAAACGATGTCAATCGCTCCAGATGAAATAAGCAACGTGCATGCTCCAAATGTCACCGAACCCCCAGGACGAAGTACACCACTTTCCACGCCGCAAGTACGACACCCAACTGGATCTCAGGATATAATCGGAAGCCTTCCAGATTTTGATCCATTGAAGCGTACACTTTCTTCGAAGCAGTTCATCCTCAAAGTCGAGCAATTGCAAAAGCTCTATATGTGGAGCAGCGAAATGATTTTGTTCGCAGCCCAACACAAACTTAAAGGCATTGCAAAAGATTGGCTGGATGCGCAGCAAGTGTTTCAGACATGGTCAGAATTCGTTTTGGAGCTCACTTCGGATTTTCCCTGTATTGTGAACGTAGCAGATGTCCACCGAGAATTGGCAAAACGCAGACGGCGACAGAACGAGTCACTCACAGAATACTATTGCGTAATGCTCACCATCGGGAGACGAGGTAAGTTGGATGATTTTTCTATTAATTCGTACATCATTAATGGTTTAAATGATTCCACACTTACACGAACGTTACTCGCTCTCAATCTCAAAACGGGCAACGAGCTTCTAAACTCGCTCGAGAACGTCTCCTCAATGCCAACGACATCAGCCCGTGCTACGACAACGTTTGCAGCAGAGGCAAAGGATCATGACGCAGATTTCAGTCGCGCTCCAAGCACACGGAAAAATTTCAAATGCTTCAACTGCAACGAATTGGGTCACATCGCTGCAAAATGCACCCAACCTCAACGAAAAGCAAGATGCACCAGTTGTAGTAAAGTTGGTCACGATGCTAAGGATTGCCGCTCCAAGAAGACCACCATAGCCAAAGTCGAGCAGAGCCTGCAGACGGATGAAGCTCCCGCACCAGTCATGAAAGAAATAAAGTTGCGCGGACGTTCATATTCAGCGTTCGTCGACACAGGAAGCGACCATTCCCTAGTAAGAGAATCATCAGTGCCTAAGGATGTGCCAAGAATGCCGTTCATCAAACTACTTAAAGGATTCGGGGGAGCGATAGTCGAGTCAACGCACGCGATCGAAGTTCAAATGACCATCGACGAAAATGAAATTGCTGTAAAGTTGAACATTGTTCCCGACATGTTCTTACCACAAGCAATGCTTTTGGGACGTGACATCTTGTGCCGAAAGAATCAACGTTTGGTTTTGGAGGCAGGAGTCTTGCAGATGCAAACAGAATCCCCGGAGAAATTCAACATAGGCAACCAACTCAACGCAGCTTCACGACATGCAGTATACGATCTCCTCACCGACTACGATGATTGTTTTGCCGAGGATATATCTCGTATCGGGTGCTGCAAAAATACATTCATGGATATAAAGGTGACAACAGACAAGCCAATCGTAGGAAAGCGCTATCAAGTACCATTCGCCCAGAGAGAGAAGTTATCTCAGATAGTGGAAGATTTGCTCCAGCATGGCATAGTGCGCCCAAGCATTTCACCACATGCTGCTTCTGTAGTACTAGTGACCAAAGCCAATGGTGAATTGCGAATGTGCGTCGATTACCGAGCCTTGAATTCGGTAACAATTAAAAAGCAATTTCCTAGTCCATCGTAGAGGAACAGATATCTCAGCTGGCAGGTAATAAAGTGTTCACTACTCTTGACATGACAGCCGGATATTATCAAATTCCGCTGAAGGAGGAATGCAAGCAGTTCACAGCTTTCTTAACACCAGAGGGTTTATATGAGCATAACGTCATGCCCTTCGGCTTAATAAACGCCTCGATGTACTTTCAAGAGATGATGGCCAAAATAATCCAGCCCCTAGCACATCGAAAACACATAGTGAGCTATGTAGACGAAGTCATCATCGCTACTAGTTCGGTCGAAGATGGAATTTTGGTGCTGAGAGAATTTCTGGATGCAATCAGAGAAGCGAGCCTATCGTTGAGGCCGACGAAATGCTTCTTTATGTCAACGAAGGTAAATTTTCTGGGACACGTCATAAGTTCCGAGGGTGTACAACCTGGAGAAAGCAAGACGAGATGTATCAAAGAATTTCCGACGCCAACAAATGCTATAGAAGTAAGACGTTTTCTAGGAATCACGGGTTTTTTCAGAAAATTCGTAGAAGGTTACGGTCGAGTAGCACAGCCACTTTTTAAGTTGTTAAAGAAGGGCGCTGACTTTTCTTGGCAGGACGAACAAGAAGAAGCGTTCAAAAGGTTGAGGATCGCCATCACCGACAAGCCGGTTCTCACATTGTTTGACGTAACCAAAGATCATGAAGGACATACAGATGCCAGCTCTGTAGGTTTATCCGGAATACTTTTTCAGCATAAGAATGGAAGCTTGAAACCAGTTTCCTATTATAGCAGACGATGCAGTGATGCGGAAAGTAGATACTCGAGTCATGAACTTGAAGTCCTCGCTATGGTAGACATTATAAAGATTTCCGAGTAGTCACGGATTGTAATGCAATCGCAACCACGAAAGCCATGCAGATACAGGACAGTAAGTTAAGAGACATCGTAAAGATTCTTAAGGAAATTCACACGGTTAACCCGACTGCGAAAAAAAAGCAGAGATGGACTATGCTTTGCAAGGAGGACGATTATTTAGAAAAGTCGACTGTCAGAAAAGGCTAGTGGTACCACAGCTCGTCAGGTGGCGCATAGCACGGTTATGTCACGATGATGTTGGACACTTCGGGTTGGAGAAGACAATCGACCGTATAAAGAAAGACTTTTGGTTTCCACGGATGAGACGATATATCAAGTCTTATATCGCAGCGTGTCCCGAATGCTGCCTCAACAAAGTGAAGGGCGGTAAGTCCGAGAGTCAGCTACACGTGATGGATGTGCTCCCGATCCCGTATCGATGCGTAAACATAGACCACCTAGGACCGTTTCGGCGAACTAAAAAGGGTAATTTGTATATAAGTGTTCTAGTTTGTTCTTTCAGCAAATATACCATTCTGAGGGCTGTAAGGAATACTAAAACAACACCAGTCATAACGATGCTTCGAAAAGTCATGTCGATATTTGGTCAACCATTGCGTATCATCTCCGATAGATGGACAGCATACACGTCAAAAGAATTCTGCGACTTCACAACAGCGTATGGAATTCAGCATATAAAAACGGCTGTACGGACATCGAGAGCAAACGGACAGGCCGAGCGTATGAATAAGACCCTGTTGAGCATGCCTAAGTGTTCCGTTTTGGAAGATAAGGATTGGGACGTGGTTTTACCACATTTGCAGTGGAGTTTCAATACGCAGCGCAATGCAACAACTAAATTTTGTCCTAACGAACTAATATTTAATTTTAATCCTAGAGACATAAGTCAAAATCGAATAGTACAGGCTATTTACGATGACATAGGCGAAACAGAGGACGTCGAATTGAAAAGGCGACATGCCGCAGACAACATTTTGAAGGAGAGGTCTAAATGGAAAGCTATGTACGACAAGAAGCATCTTCCTCCTCATCGTTACGAAGAAGGCGATCTGGTTGTGATCGACTATGCCCCTCAAGCGACTGGGGAGTCGCATAAGCTAGACCCAGAATATAAAGGACCATACATCATCACCAAAGTTTTGGAGTTCGACCGTTATATAGTAGAGGATCTCCCAGGCAAACCGTTAAATCGTAGGCACTACAGCAACGTTATTTCGAGCGACCGCATGAAACTTTGGTGTAGGCTGAGCCCAGATCTTGATTTGGACGAAGACCAAGAGTATGCTACATCCGAGGACGAATCATTATTCATTGGAGATGAAGTATCAGGAGAGGCCGAGCTGTCAACGGCAACACCATCAGCAGCAATACTACCAGTGGCAACACCAATACGACCGCAGTGTGAAAGAGAAGAAGCCAAGTCAGTATTCGTCGTATCGTCACCGAGAACGGGTCGTTAGATAATATTTGTATCTTTTCCTAATACTATTTTCTTATAATTTAAGTTCTCTAAAGTGTCGTAATAAATACATACATTTCTACTAATTAAGAGTTTAATCGATACGTTTTATTTAACAAGTTAACTCGGTTCTTTTCCTGTCTTTACAAGTCAGAAGTGCGATTAACCCAAACCAAAAAAAACTATACGCAATTTCTTTCGCGCTTGGGTTTACTAAAAAAGGAAAAAAAAACATTCAACACATAGTAACCAATCGTGAAAACCAAGCAGAAAAGGAAAAGATACAGACACGCGGTACAAAAAAGACATGTGCAACGTCTAGCACATAACGAAAAAACGAACAACTCAAAAAGTCACGTACACCGTCTAGACAATAAAGAAAACGAAAACTCAACGATACCAAAACGAGAGAGACAACGATAGTCTCATTGAAACGGGGAAAAAATAACAAAAGGCAATCTGTCAGTTTTCTCGTGGAAAAACAAATGTCAAAAAGTGACATTTTTGTTATTTTTTACATAAAGTGTAAAAATGATCAAGTTAGAAGTTCTAAAAGTAGAACAATTGAATAAACTTCTGCGCAATCACGATTTACCAGTAACAGGTAACAAAGCACATAAAATTGCGAAGTTAACGGAGGCACTAGAAAGTGACGAGGTGGATACGGAAGAGCTGAGCTACGAAGAATCATCAATGGAATCTTGGCAAACGAATGGACGATCTAAGAGTATCGTCGCAAGTTTGGAAAAAACGGTGGGTGAATTGACGGTGAACCTAAGTCCAGTGGCACCGGCAACGTCTGTCCCGCAAACATTGCCACAAACGATGTCAATCGCTCCAGATGAAATAAGCAACGTGCATGCTCCAAATGTCACCGAACCCCCAGGACGAAGTACACCACTTTCCACGCCGCAAGTACGACACCCAACTGGATCTCAGGATATAATCGAAAGCCTTCCAGATTTTGATCCATTGAAGCGTACACTTTCTTCGAAGCAGTTCATCCTCAAAGTCGAGCAATTGCAAAAGCTCTATATGTGGAGCAGCGAAATGATTTTGTTCGCAGCCCAACACAAACTTAAAGGCATTGCAAAAGATTGGCTGGATGCGCAGCAAGTGTTTCAGACATGGTCAGAATTCGTTTTGGAGCTCACTTCGGATTTTCCCTGTATTGTGAACGTAGCAGATGTCCACCGAGAATTGGCAAAACGCAGACGGCGACAGAACGAGTCACTCACAGAATACTATTGCGTAATGCTCACCATCGGGAGACGAAGTAAGTTGGATGATTTTTTCTATTAATTCGTACATCATTAATGGTTTAAATGATTCCACACTTACACGAACGTTACTCGCTCTCAATCTCAAAACGGGCAACGAGCTTCTAAACTCGCTCGAGAACGTCTCCTCAATGCCAACGACATCAGCCCGTGCTACAACAACGTTTGCAGCAGAGGCAAAGGATCATGACGCAGATTTCAGTCGCGCTCCAAGCACACGGAAAAATTTCAAATGCTTCAACTGCAACGAATTGGGTCACATCGCTGCAAAATGCACCCAACCTCAACGGAAAGCAAGATGCACCAGTTGTAGTAAAGTTGGTCACGATGCTAAGGATTGCCGCTCCAAGAAGACCACCATAGCCAAAGTCGAGCAGAGCCTGCAGACGGATGAAGCTCCCGCACCAGTCATGAAAGAAATAAAGTTGCGCGGACGTTCATATTCAGCGTTCGTCGACACAGGAAGCAACCATTCCCTAATAAGAGAATCATCAGTGCCTAAGGATGTGCCAAGAATGCCGTTCATCAAACTACTTAAAGGATTCGGGGGAGCGATAGTCGAGTCAACGCACGCGATCGAAGTTCAAATGACCATCGACGAAAATGAAATTGCTGTAAAGTTGAACATTGTTCCCGACATGTTCTTACCACAAGCAATGCTTTTGGGACGTGACATCTTGTGCCGAAAGAATCAACGTTTGGTTTTGGAGGCAGGAGTCTTGCAGATGCAAACAGAATCCCCGGAGAAATTCAACATAGGCAACCAACTCAACGCAGCTTCACGACATGCAGTATACGATCTCCTCACCGACTACGATGATTGTGTTGCCGAGGATATATCTGGTATCGGGTGCTGCAAAAATACATTCATGGATATAAAGGTGACAACAGACAAGCCAATCGTAGGAAAGCGCTATCAAGTACCATTCGCCCAGAGAGAGAAGTTATCTCAGATAGTGGAAGATTTGCTCCAGCATGGCATAGTGCGCCCAAGCATTTCACCACATGCTGCTTCTGTAGTACTAGTGACTAAAGCCAATGGTGAATTGCGAATGTGCGTCGATTACCGAGCCTTGAATTCGGTAACAATTAAAAAGCAATTTCCTAGTCCATCGTAGAGGAACAGATATCTCAGCTGGCAGGTAATAAAGTGTTCACTACTCTTGACATGACAGCCGGATATTATCAAATTCCGCTGAAGGAGGAATGCAAGCAGTTCACAGCTTTCTTAACACCAGAGGGTTTATATGAGCATAACGTCATGCCCTTCGGCTTAATAAATGCCTCGATGTACTTTCAAGAGATGATGGCCAAAATAATCCAGCCCCTAGCACATCGAAAACACATAGTGAGCTATGTAGACGAAGTCATCATCGCAACTGGTTCGGCCGAAGATGGAATTTTGGTGCTGAGAGAATTTCTGGATGCAATCAGAGAAGCGAGTCTATCGTTGAGGCCGACGAAATGCTTCTTTATGTCAACGAAGGTAAATTTTCTGGGACACGTCATAAATTCCGAGGGTGTACAACCTGGAGAAAGCAAGACGAGATGTATCAAAGAATTTCCGACGCCAACAAATGCTATAGAAGTAAGACGTTTTCTAGGAATCACGGGTTTTTTCAGAAAATTCGTAGAAGGTTACGGTCGAGTAGCACAGCCACTTTTTAAGTTGTTAAAGAAGGGCGCTGACTTTTCTTGGCAGGACGAACAAGAAGAAGCGTTCAAAAGGTTGAGGATCGCCATCACCGACAAGCCGGTTCTCACATTGTTTGACGTAACCAAAGATCATGAAGTACATACAGATGCCAGCTCTGTAGGTTTATCCGGAATACTTTTTCAGCATGAGATTGGAAGCTTGAAACCAGTTTCCTATTATAGCAGACGATGCAGTGATGCGGAAAGTAGATACTCGAGTCATGAACTTGAAGTCCTCGCTATAGTAGAGACATAAGAAAGATTTCGGGTCTACTTGTTGGGTACCCACTTCGGAGTAGTCACGGATTGTAATGCAATTGTAACCACGAAAGCAACCACCCCGTTACCGTCCCGCATCGCCAGATGGTGGCTGCGGTTACAAGAATTCGATTTCGAATGCACACATCGACCAGGTGAAAGGATGCTCCGTGTGGATGGAATGAGTAGAAATCCCACCTTGCCGCAGAAGGAAGCGACAACAGTAGCTGAAGATGTCTTAAGGGTGACCGCAATAGATGAAGACTGGATATTCGCCATGCAGATACAGGACAGTAAGTTAAGAGATATCGTTAAGATTCTTAAGGAAAGTCACACGGTTAACCCGACTGCGAAGAAACAAGCAGAGATGGACTATGCTTTGCAAGGAGGACGATTATTTAGAAAAGTCGACTGTCAGAAAAGGCTAGTGGTACCACAGCTCGTCAGGTGGCGCATAGCACGGTTATGTCACGATGATGTTGGACACTTCGGGTTGGAGAAGACAATCGACCGTATCAAGAAAGACTTTTGGTTTCCACGGATGAGACGATATATCAAGTCTTATATCGCAGCGTGTCCCGAATGCTGCCTCAACAAAGTGAAGGGCGGTAAGTCCGAGAGTCAGCTACACGTGATGGATGTGCTCCCGATCCCGTGTCGATGCGTAAACATAGACCACCTACGACCGTTTCCGCGAACTGAAAAGGGTAATTTATATATAATTGTTCTAGTTTGTTTTTTCAGCAAATATACCATTCTGAGGGCTGTAAGGAATACTAAAAGAACACCAGTCATAACGATGCTTCGAGAAGTCATGTCGATATTTGGTCAACCATTGCGTATCATCTCCGATAGAGACGATACACGTCAAAAGAGTTCTGCGACTTCACAACAGCGTATGGAATTCAGCATATAAAAACGGCTGTACGGACACCGAGAGCAAACGGACAGGCCGAGCGTATGAATAAGACCCTGTTGAGCATGCTTAAGTGTTCCGTTTTGAAAGATAAGGATTGGGACGTGGTTTAACCACATTTGCAGTGGAGTTTCAATACGCAGCGCAATGCAACAACTAAATTTTGTCCTAACGAACTAATATTTAATTTTAATACTAGAGACATAAGTCAAAATCGAATAGTACAGGCTATTTACGATGAATCGATGAAGTATCAGGAGAGGCCGAGCTGTCAACGGCAACACCATCAGCAGCAATACCACCAGTGGCAACACCAACACGACCGCAGTGTGAAAGAGAAGAAGCCAAGTCAGTATTCGTCGTATCGTCACCGAGAACGGGTCGTTAGATAATATTTGTATCTTTTCCTAATACTATTTTCTTATAATTTAAGTTCTCTAAAGTGTCGTAATAAATACATACATTTCTACTAATTAAGAGTTTAATCGATACGTTTTATTTAACAAGTTAACTCGGTTCTTTTCCTGTCTTTACAAGTCAGAAGTGCGATTAACCCAAACCAAAAAAAACTATACGCAATTTCTTTCGCGCTTGGGTTTACTAAAAAAGGAAAAAAAAACATTCAACACATAGTAACCAATCGTGAAAACCAAGCAGAAAAGGAAAAGATACAGACACGCGGTACAAAAAAGACATGTGCAACGTCTAGCACATAACGAAACAACGAACAACTCAAAAAGTCACGTACACGGTCTAGACAATAAAGAAAACGAAAACTCAACGATACCAAAACGAGAGGGACAACGATAGTCTCATTGAAACGGGGAAAAAATAACAAAAGGCAATCTGTCAGTTTTCTCGTGGAAAAACAAATGTCAAAAAGTGACATTTTTGTTATTTTTTACATAAAGTGTAAAAATGATCAAGTTAGAAGTTCTAAAAGTAGAACAATTGAATAAACTTCTGCGCAATCACGATTTACCAGTAACAGGTAACAAAGCACATAAAATTGCGAAGTTAACGGAGGCACTAGAAAGTGACGAGGTGGATACGGAAGAGCTGAGCTACGAAGAATCATCAATGGAATCTTGGCAAACGAATGGACGATCTAAGAGCATCGTCGCAAGTTTGGAAAAAACGGTGGGTGAATTGACGGTGAACCTAAGTCCAGTGGCACCGGCAACGTCTGTCCCGCAAACATTGCCACAAACGATGTCAATCGCTCCAGATGAAATAAGCAACGTGCATGCTCCAAATGTCACCGAACCCCCAGGACGAAGTACACCACTTTCCACGCCGCAAGTACGACACCCAACTGGATCTCAGGATATAATCGGAAGCCTTCCAGATTTTGATCCATTGAAGCGTACACTTTCTTCGAAGCAGTTCATCCTCAAAGTCGAGCAATTGCAAAAGCTCTATATGTGGAGCAGCGAAATGATTTTGTTCGCAGCCCAACACAAACTTAAAGGCATTGCAAAAGATTGGCTGGATGCGCAGCAAGTGTTTCAGACATGGTCAGAATTCGTTTTGGAGCTCACTTCGGATTTTCCCTGTATTGTGAACGTAGCAGATGTCCACCGAGAATTGGCAAAACGCAGACGGCGACAGAACGAGTCACTCACAGAATACTATTGCGTAATGCTCACCATCGGGAGACGAGGTAAGTTGGATGATTTTTCTATTAATTCGTACATCATTAATGGTTTAAATGATTCCACACTTACACGAACGTTACTCGCTCTCAATCTCAAAACGGGCAACGAGCTTCTAAACTCGCTCGAGAACGTCTCCTCAATGCCAACGACATCAGCCCGTGCTACAACAACGTTTGCAGCAGAGGCAAAGGATCATGACGCAGATTTCAGTCGCGCTCCAAGCACACGGAAAAATTTCAAATGCTTCAACTGCAACGAATTGGGTCACATCGCTGCAAAATGCACCCAACCTCAACGGAAAGCAAGATGCACCAGTTGTAGTAAAGTTGGTCACGATGCTAAGGATTGCCGCTCCAAGAAGACCACCATAGCCAAAGTCGAGCAGAGCCTGCAGACGGATAAAGCTCCCGCACCAGTCATGAAAGAAATAAAGTTGCGCGGACGTTCATATTCAGCGTTCGTCGACACAGGAAGCAACCATTCCCTAATAAGAGAATCATCAGTGCCTAAGGATGTGCCAAGAATGCCGTTCATCAAACTACTTAAAGGATTCGGGGGAGCGATAGTCGAGTCAACGCACGCGATCGAAGTTCAAATGACCATCGACGAAAATGAAATTGCTGTAAAGTTGAACATTGTTCCCGACATGTTCTTACCACAAGCAATGCTTTTGGGACGTGACATCTTGTGCCGAAAGAATCAACGTTTGGTTTTGGAGACAGGAGTCTTGCAGATGCAAACAGAATCCCCGGAGAAATTCAACATAGGCAACCAACTCAACGCAGCTTCACGACATGCAGTATACGATCTCCTCACCGACTACGATGATTGTTTTGCCGAGGATATATCTCGTATCGGGTGCTGCAAAAATACATTCATGGATATAAAGGTGAAAACAGACAAGCCAATCGTAGGAAAGCGCTATCAAGTACCATTCGCCCAGAGAGAGAAGTTATCTCAGATAGTGGAAGATTTGCTCCAGCATGGCATAGTGCGCCCAAGCATTTCACCACATGCTGCTTCTGTAGTACTAGTGACTAAAGCCAATGGTGAATTGCGAATGTGCGTCGATTACCGAGCCTTGAATTCGGTAACAATTAAAAAGCAATTTCCTAGTCCATCGTAGAGGAACAGATATCTCAGCTGGCAGGTAATAAAGTGTTCACTACTCTTGACATGACAGCCGGATATTATCAAATTCCGCTGAAGGAGGAATGCAAGCAGTTCACAGCTTTCTTAACACCAGAGGGTTTATATGAGCATAACGTCATGCCCTTCGGCTTAATAAACGCCTCGATGTACTTTCAAGAGATGATGGCCAAAATAATCCAGCCCCTAGCACATCGAAAACACATAGTGAGCTATGTAGACGAAGTCATCATCGCAACTGGTTCGGCCGAAGATGGAATTTTGGTGCTGAGAGAATTTCTGGATGCAATCAGAGAAGCGAGCCTATCGTTGAGGCCGACGAAATGCTTCTTTATGTCAACGAAGGTAAATTTTCTGGGACACGTCATAAGTTCCGAGGGTGTACAACCTGGAGAAAGCAAGACGAGATGTATCAAAGAATTTCCGACGCCAACAAATGCTATAGAAGTAAGACGTTTTCTAGGAATCACGGGTTTTTTCAGAAAATTCGTAGAAGGTTACGGTCGAGTAGCACAGCCACTTTTTAAGTTGTTAAAGAAGGGCGCTGACTTTTCTTGGCAGGACGAACAAGAAGAAGCGTTCAAAAGGTTGAGGATCGCCATCACCGACAAGCCGGTTCTCACATTGTTTGACGTAACCAAAGATCATGAAGTACATACAGATGCCAGCTCTGTAGGTTTATCCGGAATACTTTTTCAGCATGAGATTGGAAGCTTGAAACCAGTTTCCTATTATAGCAGACGATGCAGTGATGCGGAAAGTAGATACTCGAGTCATGAACTTGAAGTCCTCGCTATAGTAGAGACATTAGAAAGATTTCGGGTCTACTTGTTGGGTACCCACTTCGGAGTAGTCACGGATTGTAATGCAATTGTAACCACGAAAGCAACCACCCCGTTACCGTCCCGCATCGCCAGATGGTGGCTGCGGTTACAAGAATTCGATTTCGAATGCACACATCGACCAGGTGAAAGGATGCTCCGTGTGGATGGAATGAGTAGAAATCCCACCTTGCCGCAGAAGGAAGCGACAACAGTAGCTGAAGATGTCTTAAGGGTGACCGCAATAGATGAAGACTGGATATTCGCCATGCAGATACGGGACAGTAAGTTAAGAGATATCGTTAAGATTCTTAAGGAAAGTCACACGGTTAACCCGACTGCGAAGAAACAAGCAGAGATGGACTATGCTTTGCAAGGAGGACGATTATTTAGAAAAGTCGACTGTCAGAAAAGGCTAGTGGTACCACAGCTCGTCAGGTGGCGCATAGCACGGTTATGTCACGATGATGTTGGACACTTCGGGTTGGAGAAGACAATCGACCGTATCAAGAAAGACTTTTGGTTTCCACGGATGAGACGATATATCAAGTCTTATATCGCAGCGTGTCCCGAATGCTGCCTCAACAAAGTGAAGGGCGGTAAGTCCGAGAGTCAGCTACACGTGATGGATGTGCTCCCGATCCCGTGTCGATGCGTAAACATAGACCACCTACGACCGTTTCCGCGAACTGAAAAGGGTAATTTGTATATAATTGTTCTAGTTTGTTCTTTCAGCAAATATACCATTCTGAGGGCTGTAAGGAATACTAAAAGAACACCAGTCATAACGATGCTTCGAGAAGTCATGTCGATATTTGGTCAACCATTGCGTATCATCTCCGATAGAGACGATACACGTCAAAAGAGTTCTGCGACTTCACAACAGCGTATGGAATTCAGCATATAAAAACGGCTGTACGGACACCGAGAGCAAACGGACGGAGCGTATGAATAAGACCCTGTTGAGCATGCTTAAGTGTTCCGTTTTGAAAGATAAGGATTGGGACGTGGTTTTACCACATTTGCAGTGGAGTTTCAATACGCAGCGCAATGCAACAACTAAATTTTGTCCTAACGAACTAATATTTAATTTTAATACTAGAGACATAAGTCAAAATCGAATAGTACAGGCTATTTACGATGAATCGATGAAGTATCAGGAGAGGCCGAGCTGTCAACGGCAACACCATCAGCAGCAATACCACCAGTGGCAACACCAACACGACCGCAGTGTGAAAGAGAAGAAGCCAAGTCAGTATTCGTCGTATCGTCACCGAGAACGGGTCGTTAGATAATATTTGTATCTTTTCTTAATACTATTTTCTTATAATTTAATTTCTCTAAAGTGTCGTAACAAATACATACATTTCTACTAATTAAGAGTTTAATCGATACATTTTATTTAACAAGTTAACTCGGTTCTTTTCCTGTCTTTACACTTATTATACCCAATGTTATGTACTATAAAAGGCTTACGTCTTTCTTGTACATTTGTAACTTAATAATAAATATTAATAAAAAATAATAAATATAAATATTTCATTCACCACGAATTGGAACAAATTAAAGATATAAATAAAAATGTAAAGGTTAGTAAATCAAAAAAATCTCTAGACTTTATAGGTACAGGATGGAAGTGGATAGCGGGAACACCCGACCACGAAGATTTTAGTATACTAAGAAATAATATAAATAATGTTATCGAAAACAATAATGAACAAGTAATAACTAGCGAAGAATATAAGAAAAGAATAAATGCACTCACAAATATAACTAATGAAATTATAAATGCAAAAAAGAAAGAAAGTACAATATTACTAATTATCATGTCAAAAAATTAAATAAACATAATTATAAGTATAATAAAAAAATAGTACCTATAATAATAATTAATATTAGGTGGGCTATTATTTTATTAAATAAAATAAAAATGTACTTGGGAGGGTCTATTGATGGTACCTTTCATTCAACGGTTTTAAAATATAAAAATATTCGAAATATCTTTTCTCTCATAAATCCATTATTTTTAGATGCATGATAGGTTATATCGTACTATTTTTTAGTTCGTGTTATTTTCCTACGTAAATATAATTTGTTTCTGTCATGGATCTTATCTTCGAATGTAATTCGGTGCCGATGCCCTGCCGTGCCTATTGTTTTTAACTATTAAGTATTTACGTTTGTAACTATAATTTGTTTGTACAAATAAATTGTCAACTGCTTCTGAAGTTGATACTATCTTTGCATTTAAATAAGGAAAAAAATGTTCACATACCTAAATAAAAAAAATCATAAATAAAGTATTTCCTGAGGCTAGCTTTTATCTAGTTTTATTATTAATCTCGCAAAAGCAAATACATAATTAAATGTAAAAAGAACTCTAAACATTGTCAATAAGGTTTAGGTACCTATTTAGTTTTACTAGTTTTAAGCTTCTTCTGTTGCAGAAAAATTTCTTAGAAAGCTAAACAGTGAATAAAGTTTGTTCAATATGGTTGATATTTTAAGACAACGAAAAAGGAGATAGCTTTCAATGACTTTTCACTAACAATTTTGCCAACAAATGTAAGTATTTTAGTAATAAGAGAGTATACTAGGCATATTCACCCGACAAGGTAATTAGTATTTGAAAATGAAAAACCTTTAGACCAGGGGTCCATTTCATAAAACTATATCTAGTTTAATGATGAACATAAGCAAACTTTTTAATATGTATCCATTTCATTTTAATGGTAGAAATGGATCAATATTAGAAAATTTACAAACAAGTTTTTAACTTTAAAATGTATGATATGTACCTCAAGAGGTAAAACCATTAAAAATACTTTGTATTCTTAACACCATTAAATTATTATCTTAAACCTGAAAAAAAGTATATAATTTCTTGTAAGTAAGTATAACTAATGCTTCCGGGAATATTTTAAATACTCAAACTTCAGCCTTGTACATAACACTAAAAAATGAAAAATTTTTTTCCAAAATTCGATGTAGTAACCATTTCTTTCCTTATACCATGCTATTGTCTACAACTTGCCTGGTCTTTTTTTTTTGTTTGATTTTGTATGTCAATCCTTGATTTAAAATAATTTTCAATTCGTTCTTCGATTTTTTTCTTTTTTATATGAATGGCTGCGGGTGATAAGTCCACAACATTCAAAAGGTTCTCGACATCCCCATAATCTTTTCCGTTTTCTTGGAGCTAGCTTATCATGGGCACGAAATAGTTTTCTTTTTGCTATTGTATTTCGTCTTCTTGTTTCGATTCTTACTAGAAGTTTTCGACTTGGTGTAAGGCCCTTTTCGAATTGAACTAAACAACGGCTAAGCCACATTTGTTGCTGTAAGATTGACCTAATGAAAAATAAATTCTTTTTCCACCCACGCATTGGCAAACAATACTCTTAAATTCTTCGCAAACATTCATCCACAAATCAGACTTCCTGCGTTTTGAGCCATTCTCGATATATTTAATTTTATACAGTCCAATATTCACCGGTTTGAAGCTTTTCTTTTTTTTTTTTTTTGATTGTATGGTTGGGAAAAGGTTTTGCTTCCAATCGCTTTAAAAAAACATTACCGTCACCATCAGCAATAAATTTATCAACAACTACGCTGTAGTTCTTAAAACAAAATTTAAATCCATTAACTAAAATGTCCGACTCCATTTAAGTTGATGGAGCGGTGTGACTTCTTTTGCATGAGTGTTCAAACTTTTCCTTTGCTCCTTTCTTCAGTGACATGACAGTTCTTGTTCTTGACACCATAGTAAAGAACTTTTTTTTTGTTTTCTGTACAATAATAGCTGCAATGCCTGATAATGCCTTATAATTGCAGTCATAACATCTATGTGACCAGGCTCCATCCGTGGCTACAGTGATGAGAGAAGTATTGTTCTCATCAACATTTCAATTTTCTTGGGCAATTCTCTTTTCTTCTTCGATTGCTTCTCTCATTTGGCTCTGGGCGGATTAAACACATATTTCTTTTGTTTTTTCGATTTTTCTATTATAGCTTTGAACATATAAATGGAATATTTACAACTTCAAGCAGGGTTGTGACCTTACTGCAATTGCAGTAGATCTACTGCACTTATTTCGAAAAATAAATCTACTGCCTTTAAATAAAATCTACTGCACTTTTGTTCTTACAAAAAAAATCATTCAATATGTAAATGTTCCTACCGCTGATCGCAGTCAGTCTCATTCCACCTGATGAAACCCACCCATTAAGAAATGTACATTCGGCTGTCGGCTATTGGTTTTGTTTTGATGGCATGGCAAGTGACAAGTAAACAGCTTTGCTTTTATTTAACAGTGAAAAAAGGCCTACAGGCGAAGGAAATATTGATGTTGACCAAGATGCTGGTCCCAGCGGAAGTTTGTGAGTTTTTATTAAGTACCTACTTTTAACACTTTAAATTTAAAATAGGCTGACAGATTTTTCTTAGTTAGGGTTAGGTTTATAAATAAAATGTTCTTTTTTTTTAATAACAGATTTAACAACGTTGAGGATCAAGAAAGTTCAAGACCTAACCCATCGAAAATAAAAAAATACCAACAAAAATACAAACCTATTTGGGAGTCTGAGTTTCCATGGCTCAAATTTGTTGATGGAAATTGTTTCTGCAAGTTTTGTTTCAAGACCTTAGACAACAATAAAACGAATCTTGAAGGGCATAGTCTATCTAAAATGCACATTGAAATAAAGAAAAACATTGGCAGCTCGATTCCCATCACAGAAATGTTGCGAGAAACAAGTACTCGGAATCCCAACTGTAAAAAACTAAATGCAGAGATACTTTTGTTATGTATTGTGTCAGGCACAATTTGCCATTTAGTTTAATGGATTCAATGCCTGCTCTCATACGCACAGTGTGTACCGATTCTACAATTGCTAAAGAGGCAATGGTAAATTCAGTAATTGGCCCCTTTGCCCCAGAAGAAATTAGTAAATTGTTAAGAAATTGCAAGTTTTCCATTATTATCGATGACACAACGGACGTATCAAGCATAAAGTGTCTGGCAGTTGTAGCTCGTTATTTTGATTTAACCAAAAACTCAGTCTTTGATAAGTTTCTTGGGCTTGTAGAGCTGACTGACTCCGATTCAAAAGAAATATTTTTGAATATTAAGTTTTTTTTTTGAAACGAAAAATATTCCTTTGAAAAATATTATAGGATTAGCAACAGACAATGCTTCCGTCATGAGGGGCAACATAAGTGGTGTAAAAGCGAGGTTGGAAGGAGAAAATAAAGATTTATTTTATATAGGGTGCACATGTCATTCTTTGTATTTATGTGCATCGGCAGCCTGCAAGAAGTTGCCATCATTTATCGAAAAAATAATAAAAGATATATACAACCACTTTTCTCATAGTCCCAAACGTATCGGTGCATACAAAGAATTTCAAAATTATTTCGATATTAAAAACAACAAAATTCTAAATGTTTCAAATACCTGATTGCTGTCGATGGAAAGTGTGGTCAATCGACTAATAGAGCAATGGACTCCATTACAGTATTACTTTCACCTCATAAATTTTGAAAATCCTGATTCTTTTAAAGCAATTACAATTTTTTTAACTGATCCAACAAATAAACTTTATTTTGTTTTTCTCTCCTATGTATTAAACCTTATAAATAAAAAAAATAAAATATTTTAAGCCGAATATACACTTAATCACCAACTTCACCAAACCATAACAGATCTTTATATTGAAATTTAAAAAAAATAATATTAGTATGGATGCAGTCAGTACCAATGTAGATTTAGAAAGTACTTCCCATTATCTTTCCTATACGGATATGAATTTTGGGATCCATTTTCTCACGATTTTGAAGAAAGCAAAATTTTTTAAATAAAAAAATGTTTGGTCCAATTTTATGTAGAAGTTTGTGGTCAAATAAAAAAGCGTTTCAATTTTAATGATACACAATTAAAACTTCTTAAGTACTTAGATGCAAGGGTAGTGATAGAGGGTACAATGACCTCGATTTTGCCCATTGTAACGGCTTTTCCGTTCTATTATGAAAATCTTGAAGAACTTAATATTGTTTGGAGGTCTTTGTTAGGAAACCAATATCTTTTAGATAAATATTATGATGCTGTTGACATAACAGCTTTTTGGGCCAAACTTAAAAATGAAGAAAACGCTTTTGGGGAAAAAACATTTAGAAATCTATGTACATACATGTTAACTTTGTGTTCACTGCCACATAGTAGTGCCGCAGCAGAACGAAAATTTTCGACAGTTAGTTTAGTGAAGGATAAACTTCGAAAAAAATTGAATACAACCACTTTACAAAATGTTATTCTGTGTAAGGAAATGGGCGAGGTAAATAAAGATTGTTGGGAACCTTCGGATTCCGTTGGTGTTATAGAGTATTTTAATAAGTTTTCATTCGTCGACGGGCAATTTAAGAAAAAGCAATAAATAGCTAGCTATTTTAACAATACTTTATTTTTTTAATTTAAAGGCTGATGCTTAAATTAGTAGGTAGGCATATGAATTTTTATGTTGTTTTGTTTTAAAGAAAAATGTTTATTTTGTTATTTTAAGTTATTTATGTGAATTTATGTTAAAAATTATTTATTTTTTGAAAATAAAAATCTACTGCAAAAAAGTTGAATTTACTGCATTTTTTTATCAAATCTACTTCGGACATTTTTTCAAAAAGTCCAATCGCTGACTTCAAGGACTCGTTTGTACTGAGAATACCCATTTGCGGCTAACATCGTTCCCACGACGATATCTTCACTAATTGTTGAAGCGTTTTCTTCAACATCGTCTTCTATTTGTTTGCAGGTAAAAAAATCAAATTAAACTTGAAAACTAATTTTGTGCTCACACCTAAAATATTTAAACAAACAAACGAATTTGTCAGACTATAATTATTTATAAGCTCTTGTTGAATTTCTTGCACGAGTTCTAAATTGTTCAAAAAGCAGCCAAATCTCCATCCGTTAATATCGTTGTTAAACTATTTAAAAAGTAGTGTAAGTCAACTATTTTTCGGCCCTCAGGAACAAGATTTCTGTTTTTATTAGAGTTGCCGACTTCAATGCGTATCTCTAGATCTTGGACCTGTTCGAACTCCCGCTCTTCTTCGTTTTCAACGTCAGTGAACGTTGTTAAAGTTGAAGGAAGACTTTCCAAGACAGGATTTTGTTTAGTCCTCCTATAATCAACATAAGGCGGACGAAATTAGAAATTTAATAAAATGATGAAGATGAAATATTATGAACCAAATTTGACCAAATTCAATAAAGAAAGACAGCCAAAGAAAACACAATCCGAAATATTATTTAAAATTTGCGGAACCCACAGCTTTGATGCCGCACTCTGTTTTTATATGAATAGATACACGAAAATAATTTTAGAGCGGTGTAAGCAGATTCAGAACTTATGTATGTATGTAGGATCGTTTCTAGGGGTCTTCGTTTAAATAAAATACCATTACTTCAACAACTTTATAAAATTGACATTTATTTCTTATTCGAATCGCACTATATTAATTTTATTCAGATTACCAGGGGATTAGGACGCACGGCCAAAACTAAACTTTGTGCACTGCTGATCAATTTACGACTGAAAAACTAAAACTAGTGTTGGCGGTTGAGGTGGTAGAGACAAATGTTCCTCAATTCTCTTGTTGGTCACGTGCAAAGATGACCATATTTGTCAGGCCAACGCACAAGAACCAGCAACGGCACAACGGCGACAAAGTTTGCTTCGTAAACTGCCAGCAGACAGGACACACAGCAAGCTACAATGGAATCCCAATGAGAAAGAAGAAACTTGTCGAGAAGGTAAAATCTGCAGCCCAAAAACAAGAGAAACACGCTTGTGCAGTCCAAACAGCAACCAGAACTATTGTTAGCGGGGTTTCGTACCCCAACATAGCAGCAGCAGTCGGGCCAGCCCCCGTTAGAACTTACGAAACCAGCTCAAAAGTCAGGAAAAAGGAAAAAAAAGATCATCAACAACGAGCAATCAGATGCCGAAAGGATCAACGTCATTAAACATCTTCGAGGATACCGAAAAACTGTTTGGAGCAGATCTATTCTGCTTTATCCAGAAGGCAAAGGAGATAATTCCAGACAACTTTGGATGATAAAGATAAGACAAATATATTGGGTCAACTTATATTCAAATTATGTATATAAAAACCCAACTTTAAATTATAACATATATTTATTTCACAGCCAAACGAACTTCTCTATCTACGTTTTTAAAATAAAAAAAAATAGACATAATTTTCTTACAGGAAATCAACATTACAGCGAAGATCAACCTTAAGCCAGACCATTACACATCCTACTGAGAGGACAAAGGAGCGAGCGGTAAAGGATCAGCAATTCTACTCAAATCGGACCTCAGGAGCGAAAAGAAAAGTATAACTGGACTTAGATGCATGGAAACAACGACAGTCGTCTGAGACGCTTCTGCTAGTCTCAGTATACATCAAGTGCAACTCAGCAAGAAGCGATCTCCACATCATCAACAACATTGCGAATCAATACACATCTTGTGCCATTGGAGGAGACTTCAACGGTCGGCACCCTCTATGGATAATTACTACGGAATCTCACCAAGGCAAAGCAATTGTTGACTGGCTACAAGGAAATCCTGAGCATCACTCTTTGGTTGTCGTATCTCAACCAAAACCAACATACCATACAACTCCATAACCTTTGGATTTCCTTCTGGTTACGTCGAACTTAATCAACATTCTACCTGAACTACGGAACTACAATTGCGTAGCACACGATAGTGATTCCGACCATCTGGCATTAGAAGTGAGGGTAGACCTAATCAAAGGATATTCTGCAAGCAACCAGAACAAGAGCTCCACATCAGGTGTAACAGGGTGAACTGGACAACATTCCGTACCGAATTTGAAAGAGATCTCCCGGAAGTCCCAACCAGCAGCAATCTCTCAAACAGCGAAATTGATAGTGCCATACTCCAATTCGAGACAATAGTTACCAACGCCTAGGAAAAGCTTAAGACGCCAAAAAACCAGCAGAGACCGATATGCGAATATGCCGAAACATATACAGGCCATATATGCTCACAGACAGAGACTCCGCAAAAAACGCTTAAGTAATCCCCGCTCCGAACAGAATTTCAATGATTTTTACCGGCCTGGTAATCCTCATGTTTCGAGTGGTCCAAGCAACGTATTACCTAATATGTTTCAACCTGTTAATCCGGACACGGTACGCGGTGCACCTTCTGTGGCCTCTAGGGCACAAAGTGTTGTGACTGCACCCGACAAATGCCGTTTGGATAAGTGGAACATAGCAAATTTGCTCTAATTTTCATACATTGCTCGCTGGAAATCCGACAAATGGTTTTGGGCATTTTTAAAAAAAAATCCAGCCGCCAGTTTGCAACAAATGAAGTCAGCCTTGAAGAGAAAATTCGGCCGCAAAGAAAATGATGTCGAGTTATACATGCGCCTGCTCACTCGAAAACAGGGATTTAAGGAATCTTTTGATGATTTCTACAGCTCTGTCATTGGTCTGAATGACCGTTTAGATGAACCATTCGATTCATTAAAGCTGATGGAAATCACTGGGCATTACCAGGACAAAATCTGAGAGATTTTGTTGGCAGCGAGTGTTACCAGTTTGGAGCAGCTAAGGAATAAAGCCCGAGAAGCGGAACGTTTCTTAACTAGGAAAACAGCTTCCATTAAAAGCGTTCAGGAGATCTATTTGGAGGAAGAAGCGGAAGTTGAGCCACAGGACTAAGTTGCGGACTTTTGCAGAGATGGCGGTTACCGACCAGAGGAAGTAGAAAAAGAAGACGTGATTGAAAGGAGGAATGATGAGAATGTTAGTGTATCAGGTCATTGTTCTGGGGATGTGTCTGTGGAAGGTTCAAATGATAGGGCCGGTAAAGGTTTAGAAGTGGAAGGCTCTTTCAAGATTTTCCAACGAGAAGTTCCAATTTCAGAAAGTCATCCTGTAAAAACCAATTGTAAGTACGCAAATTAAAAGGTGTGGGGAAAGATTCAAGTGGCGAAAGGACTTTCAGAGGCTCATAGTCGAGACGATCTTGACTTCCAAAACTGAGGATAGAATGTATGCACAAGTAAGGCTGAAAGATGAACTTGTTTCAGGTTTGTTGGACAGTGGTGCTTCTATCTCTGTTTTGGGAGACGCTTGTTTTGAATTCTTAAAGAGAAATGGAATTCATTCCGTACAAGAATGTCGTGCAGACGGCTGATGGGAAATCTCATGATATCGTGGGTTATTGTGAGATCCCAACAACACTTGACGGTATAACGAGGACCATTACTTTCTATGTTATTCCTAACTTGACGCAAAAGGTTTATCTTGCTATGAACTTCTGCACCGAATTTCACCTAACTCCACAAGTGAGCCAGATAGACAGTAATGACTTGTTTGAGGGAAATAGCGATATTGCAGAGGAAGTCGAATTTATCGATTTAACGACGATTCAGCGAATCAAGTTGGATTCGGTAAAGCGGCTTCTTCAAAACTTTGCTGAGCTAGGTCTTGGTAGGACGCATATAGAAACCCATATTATCGACACGGGTGATGCTGTGCCGATTAAGTCTAAGCACTATCCACTGTCTACGGTGAAGCAAGCGGAGGTTTACAAGGATTTGGATCGCATGTTAGAACTTGGGGTAATTGAGGTGAGTAATTCACCTTGGTGTTCGCCTATTGTGTTGGTTCGGAAACCAGGAAAAGTACATCGTTGCTTGGATAGTCGTAAGCTGAACAGCAAAACGAATAATGATGCATATCCCGGGTCTTGATCTTAAAGATGCATTTTAGCAGATCTTGTTAGGAGAAGATTCAAGGCAAAAAATCATTCGCAGTTCCCGGAAGGCCGCTGTATCATTTCCATGTGATGCCGCTCGGGTTATGCAACGCCGCACAGAGAATGTGTCGTCTAATGGACCGAGTAATTCCTGCTTGGCTCAGACAACATGTTTTCATTTATTAAGATGATCTTTTGATATGTACACCGGATTTCGAAACTCATATTCAAGTATTGACGGACGTGGCAACGTGCCTTCGCAAAGCGAACTTAACCATCAACCTCAATAAGTCCATGTTCTGCATGCGTGAAATAAAGTTCCTTGGGTACATCGATGGTCAGGGCACGCTAAAAACCAACCCTGAAAAGGTAGACGCGATGGTAAACTTTCCGCTTCCTAAAACGGCAAGACAGGTGCGAAGATTTATCGGTATGACAGGTTGGTACAGGCGTTTTATCAAGAATTATTCAGACCTTGCAGCTCAATTAACCGATTGCCTTAAAAAGCAAAAAGGTTTCGAGTTGACATCTGCAGCCAAGGAAGCGTTTGACCAATTGAATGAAGCGCTAGTCTCCGCACCTGTATTGACTCAGCCAGACTTTATCAAAGAGTTCACCATTCAGTATGATGCTTCGTCTGATAGGGTCGGAGAAGTGCTTTTCTAGCTTGATGCAGATGGCAATGAAAAACCTTTAGCTTTCATGTCAAAAAAGTTGAACAAGGCACAAAAAATTATACGGCGACAGAGCTGGAATGTCTGGCAGAGACTCTTAGCATCAGAAAGTTTCGCGCCTATATCCAAGGTTTGCCTTTTCGCGTTATTACTGACCATTCAAGTCTGAAATGGCTTATGTCTTTAAAGGATTTGAGTGGGCGGCTCGCAAGATGGAGTTTGTAGCTTCAAGGCTTTCATTTTAAAATTGAGCATCGTAAGGGTTTGTTAAATGTTGTTCCGGATGCGCTTTCGAGAGGATATATGGAGGAACTTTCCATCATGGCGATAGGAATGGAAATAGATATCGACTCGCCCGAGTTTGATTCTGCTGAGTACAGTGCAATGAGAGAGCAAGTCGAAAAGAATCAATCTTGACTTCCAGATCTAGGTGTATCCGACAAAAACATATACAAAAGAGTTAGATTTAGAAGTGAAGAACTTGAAAGCGAAGAATCTTGGTGGGGCTTATGGATACCAAACACCTTGATTCAACAAGTCATTGAAATGGCTCACGATTCGAAAATTTGTTGTCATAGTGGCTTCTCCAAGACAAATGTTCGAATTCGTGAGAAGTACTATTGGCCAAAAATGGCTACAAGTTTTAAAACTCATGTGAGTCAATGTGAGGTATGTAAAACTTTAAAAGCGCCTACTAAGCAGATCATCTCTGAGCGACCGATGCAGCGTTTGTACGTTGATTTGTTAGGACCATATCCGCGTACAAAACAGGGAAATGTTTGCATTTTTATCGCTGTTGATCATTTTTCGAAGTATGTTTTCCTGGAGGCGCTTCCGAAAGCAACCTCATCGAAAATTATCGCATTTTTAGAATCAGATGTTTTCCATGCATTTGGAACACCCGAGTTCCTGTATTCTGTTAACGGTAAACAATTTACATCGTCTAAGTTTGGCAAGTTTTTGAACAATTATGGAGTGCAACACATCCGAACAGCTTTTTATTCACCACAGGCAAATATATCGGAGAGGATTCACCCTCTCTCTCTCCGAAGTGTTTTAAACAAGCTTAGAGTTTTTGTACGAGACGAGCAAAATCATTGGGATTCCCATCTTTCAAGCATAGCTTGTGCTTTGAGATCTGATTCTCATGATTCACAATTCGGGCTCAAAACCAGTTTCATTCAGTGTAGGCCAGGAAGTTTTCTATAGGAATTTCAGCCAAAGTAACTTTGCCAAAGGCATAAACTCGAAGTTGCTTCCAAAGTTTTTGAAGGCTCGCATCCTTCGTACTGTTGGAAACTTCTTATACGAGGAGCTAGAAACTTTGGGTGGAGAACCTACCGGAGTCTTCCATGCCAAAGATATCAGACAGTAATGGGGTAGTTGGACATCTATCTCGAATGAGGAGATTCCCCAATATGGGCAATGTTCCAACACGGACTTTAACTTCTTGTGGCTCAAATTCAATGTCCGCAAGCAAATCATTCATTATTGTTTTCTCTACAGGAGCCCAAATCTAGACAGCAAATCGACTTTTAACGAGTTTGATGCGCTGTCTGATTCCATTTCCAAAATTGTTTCCCATTGTCCTCACACTGAAATTGTTATTGCGGGCGATTTCAATGTACACAATTCAAATTGGCTCCGCTATTCTGGTCAGACAACACCCGAAGGAAGGTATGTCGAGCTCTTTTCCGGGTTACATCACCTTACCCAATTAATAGATGAGCCAACGCGTATACCGGATGTTGCTGGGCAAGCCGCCCATACTCTTGACTTGTTTCTTACTTCTCACCCTGATAAGTATACCATTAGTGTAACTTCTCCATTTGGAACCTCAGACCATTGTGTCATTTCAGCAAATTTCTCGTCCTCCAGCCATCCAGTTAAAGAAAAACCTCCCACCAGGACCGTTTGGCAATACGAGAAAGCCAACTGGGACGGCCTGAATAATTTCTTTCGTTACTTTAACTGGTCACTATGTTTCCTCGATAGTGACGTTGATGCCAGCGCTGAAATGATCACAAATGTGATTCTTCTTGGGATGCGTGCTTTTATTCCTAACAGAGTAAAAAGTATTCAACCCAAAGAAAAGTCTTGGTTTAACTCTGAGTGTAAAGAAGCTATCAGGCTCAAAGAAGTAAGTTTCCGATCTTATAAAGCCGACCCTACAGAGGAAAATCGGAAAAAGCACAAACAAGCAAGAAACTTATGCAAATCCGTTATTGAAAGAACCAAATTTTTACATGACCAAAAATTACGGCAAAAAATTCTGCAATGTCCCAAAGGCAGTAAAAATTTTTGGTCGTTTGTAAAAAATATTAAAAACTCCTCAACATCTTCGGTTCCAACGCTCATCGCTGATGACAAACCAATTGTCCACTCTTCAGAGAAAGCAAACTTGCTCGCAGCTCATTTCGCTGCAAGCTCTACGCTACCTCACAGAAATGTTGCCCCTCCTGTACTTGAGAATGTAAATTTTTCCATGGGACAGATTTTTTTCCGCACTCGTACAGTAGCAAGAGTTCTCAAAGATCTCGACATACACAAATCTGCTGGCCCGGATGGTATACCCCCCATTCTTCTGAAGAGGTGTTCTTCCTCACTGGCAAAACCACTGCGTAAGCTTTTCCATCGCTCCTACTCTTCTGGAATCTTTCCTAGAAGATGGAAAACGGCATTTGTCCAGCCTGTCCCTAAGAAAGGTGACCCATCGTCCCCCTCCTCCTACCGACCCATAGCACTTACGTCCATTCTTTCCAAGGTCATGGAAACGCTGATCAACCGTCAGCTCAAGGAATATCTCGAAGACCGAAAGCTTCTCCATGACCGTCAGTATGGCTTTCGCAGTAATCGTTCCACTGGTGACTTGATGGCATATCTCACCGAACAGTGGAACAAATCTTTACATCGCTATGGCGAAAGTAAGATTATTGCGCTTGATATCTCCAAGGCATTTGATAGAGTTTGGCATGAAGCTCTCTTATCGAAAATGCGTGCTTTTGGGATCGATGATACTCTTGTTCGTTGGATTAGAAATTATCTTCTGGACCGTTCAATGCAAGTTGTACTGGACGGTTTCAAGTCTGATCTCCATATTATAAATGCTAGTGTGCCCCAGGGCTCTGTTCTTTCTCCAACTCTTTTCCTCATTTTTATAAATGATCTTTTGTCTGTTACTTCTAATCCACTTAACTGTTTTGCTGACGACTCAACCCTCAGCTTCTCATATTCGTTCGACGATGCACGTCCTTTGTCTTCGGATGTACAATCGCAACGGCACCGTATGATAAGTTCATTAAACTCCGACTTATACAGCATTGTCAAATGGGGTAATAGAAATCGTGTGGAGTTTAATGCTTCGAAAACTCAATGCTGTCTCATGTCGTTAAAGCTAAACATTCCCCCCATGCCATTGTCCATGAATGGCACTTGCATCGAAGAAACCGAAAAGCTCTCAGTACTCGGTATGTGTGTCAATGACGACCTCCGTTGGAATGACCATATATTTGAGATCGCCAAGAATGCTGCTAAGTGCTTGGGTTTTCTGTATCGGTGTAAGAAGTTTTTTTCCCCTTCTGATCTGGCTACAATTTATAAAGCGTTTATACGCCCAAAGCTTGAGTATAACTCACACCTCTGGGCAGGTGCTTCCCAAGCATCTCTACACCTGCTCGATAGAATACAAAATAGAGCGGTAAGATTGATAGGAAATAGAACTGTTTCGGAAACGATTGCACCCCTCGAACATCGACGCAATGTTTCATGTCTTTCCTTGTTTTATCGTTTCTTTTATAAAAAATGTTCACTCGAGGTAGCCAGCTGCATTCCTCCCCTTAAAAATTTCACCCGTAATACTCGCCTTGCAAGGAATGCTCATCAGTTCACCCTTGAGCCCAATTTCGGACGTACCGTTAAATATAGAGATTCTTTTTTTAGTCGAACAACACGAATTTGGAATGGCTTACCCAGCGAGGTTTTTCCTTGCCATTATAATCTAGAAGCATTCAAGACCAATGTTAATCGACACTTTCTGTCCCTCCTTTCCTAAAATTCCTATGCTCGCGCAGTGTGTTAACATTAAAAGGGAAACATTAATCCCTGTGCGCGTGCAACGTATAAAAAAAAAAAAAAAAAAAAAAAAAAATAATTCCATAGAGAATCACTGTCAACAATTAATAGCTTTAAGAATACTTATCTGACGACTTCCAAAACTTTTGTTCTGCCCGGCTTTAAATGTGTTTGGCGCCACGTTTTATACAATTATTTCTTCCACCTAGACTATCTTTGCACAAAGATAAGTTCCGTGAGTTCATTTGCAATTTTGTTGACCCTTAAGAGTAAACAAAACGCAAAGCCCAATGTAACGAAAAGCGACAGCACTGACCTTTTTGTTCCAAACAAAATTTGTTGTAATACCCTTAGAGCTTAGATTGGAACAAAGAGGGAAAAATGTCAATGCCGTTTTGAAGTGAAAACTAAATAGCAATTTAATGAGAACAAAGTGCAAAAGTTTAAAGTTGTGTAGTGAGGCTTTTAAAATTTAAACTTAAAATAAATTAATATAATTGTGTATATTACGAATCACGAAGAGCAACTTAATCCGTTAGGAGGACAGGATTTCCTAAAAAGGAAGACAAGTCAGAGCAAGGATTAGACAGAACAGGGAAAGAACAATGCAAATACAATGTAGTTGATGTATAAAATATATATGTATATATAGTGATTAGTTATTTTTATTTAAAGAAGTGATTTGGCACTGACAAATTTAATTAATTAAATAATTTAATTAAATAAATAATTCATCAAATTCAATTAATTAGCAAGGCATTTAATAGGTCAAGTAAATTGAGTTACTTTTTTTATTTCAAGTAATAATTATTATATTATATATATGCCTTGCAAATTATGTTACCATAAAGACGCACAGAAATATTGAAAACCCGTAGCTTGGAAATAGAGCACCCGCTTGTGGCACGAAGGCCACGAGTTCAAGTCCCAGCACCAGCCTAATTTTTGTTTGTTATTATTTATATTTTATTTATTTTTTTTATTAATTTTTATGATTTGCATAACGCATGTACATATATATATATATACATATAATTTCAATTAAGTGCTAATCATAGGGCCTGAACACTCGAGACTATCTCAACCCGGGGGGAAACCGGTTTCAAAACTTACATCAAGCACACACGGGATGAACCACTCTGGGGGAAGAAAATGTATACATGAACTTCTTTCCTATGTGTTTGTACATTTTTTAGACCCCAAACTGTAAGAATTTGTGTGTGTATTAGTTTCAGTCTTCGTTCATCCACTCAAAAGTTGGTTGAAGATTTCAGTCCAATTTATACCACAAGTTTCCCTTCCCTTGTCCAGAAAAGCGGTTTCAGTCCGGATTGAATAGTCTCGTGTGTGATGGCCCATAGGCACTTGGAAAGTAGCACTGGGGGGAATAATTTGTTGTTTTTTTTTTACAAAAATAAAAATTTTAGATTTAGCCATAAATAATCATTAATATCAACAGCACAAGCAACAAGAGAACACGACGAAAGTCATAATTTACATATATACAACCTGGATGCTGTGGCCACTCCATCGCCAGCTGATTTCGTCATAAAAAAGGTGAGTGACTTTCTAGTATATATGCTACCTTTCTATGCGTACTTAGGTTTTATCTGTTTATTGTATATGATGATTGATTGGTGTGCCTAAATATATAATTCGAATGGGGATCATTGCACTAGAGTAAAAATATTGTTAGACAGTGATGTGCAAGCAAAAGAAATAGTCTCCTTAGTAGAATTATACATATATACATACAAACAAAAAAGGCAAAGATATAGTTTAAAGTAATTTAACTTTTAAATTTGTATAAATACATTGCGAATAATTTGAAACGTTCAAAATTAATTATTGTTTAGTTTAATATAGATTAAAATAGTTTAGAAATAAATACTTTTATTAAATAAAATGTTAAGAAAAATGTTAATAAATAGTTGAAGTTAACAACAATAAGAAAGGAAATAGGTTTTAATTAAATTTTACAGGATAATGGATGGGAATCGATGAAGTGGAAAGGAGTGTAAGGATGTTAGGGTGAAATGGGGAAGCAGAAGATGGCGGGCAAAAGGGGTATCGAGGCGGATAAGATACCATGGTAGGGTGGGTAGAGGGGCAGTTCCGCAGACGAGCAAGATCTTCGTCAAAAGTCTGGCATGATCTTTTTTTGTTGTGCTCTGACAGGGGTTAAGATCCTACTCCCTCCGACGAGCGTGAGGCCGGTCCAGCATGCCAGCAACGATTCCGCCGGCAACAAAGGAGCCGCAACAATTACTTCATCTTCTGTTACAACAATAAAATCAAAGCTTCTTGGAACTGTGTAAATGTCAACCTCTCTGTCAAAGTTAATACTTAGTGAACTCAAGTTTTTAGAAAGAAAATATTCGTTCATAACATCAGGATCTAGAGTACACTTAGAAGTATTGTTTCCGTTAAGAGCACCAATTTTTCGAAGGTCCGAGAGGTGTTAAGTTTTGAAACAAAGAAACTTCTCTTTGAGGCATGTAACTTGGAAGTTGCATGGTTTTTCGCTGTTGTGAATAGGCTCCATGTTGTATTGGTTGGCCTACGCTTCTATTTGCTTTACAGCTTGTTACTCGTTTTTATAGCACAGACCACATCCGACGTTAACAATGGACATGCCCTGTTTTGTACTTTTACACTTTTCGTTGGTAAATGTTGATCAAACAAATCGATTAGAACAGATTAAAACATGTTTGCCTTATCGTTTGGGTTAGGGCGTAAGCGACATTCAAACCAAGGGGCTGAAACAGCAGCAGTTTGCAACGCATTATGGTCAATGGAATTAAAATCTTTAAAGGTGAAAGAGTCAAAGACAACAGATTTAGAAAATTTTATATAATAACAACAGTAAAGTAAATCATGGGCAGAAATATCAAACGACAATTGATCAAACCTGAGAACAGACGACAAATCAGGCACAAAAAATAAATCAAGAAGGTTGGGTAAACAATTTTTAGCAAAGCGAGTAAGGTAGATAGTATTTACAATCTGCATTCTAACCGAAGACACTAAGTCCTTTTCAATAAATTTATGTTGAAATCACCGCAAATAATAGTGTGTTAATTCAATGCATAAATGTCAGAAATTGCTGTGAAGAAAGGAATAGAGGAGCAGTATCTGTTATTGCTATATGCACATGCTATCACACATTTTGTATTAGAATCTCCTATTTCAGCTATAATATATTCAATTCCACTGCCACTGGACTGACTAACCACCACACATTTAAGGTTTGATATACAATAAATAGCTACACCGCCACCCCTATTAAATGTAATTCTGTCATTCCTTAAAATTTCATAATTGGGTACTCTTAAAGTAAATTGGGTAAATTAGGTTTGAACCATTTTTAGCCCTATTTTATCTTTGACGCACTGTAATTTATCTTCAAAAATTCAACTAAAAAAAAACAACCGCAAACCTTTAGTATAAACTTCAAGTGAAGTCCCTTATTTTAATAATTCCATATAACCTGCAATTTTAATACAATATTCATACATACATTTATTGGCGCGACAGCTCCTTAAGGAGCCAAGGCCTAGTGACATACTCTCAACCATTCCTGTGTGTGTGTTGTTAATCTGCAAGAAAGGAAGGGACCTACAGTTTACCGCCGAGTCCGAACGGCTACATGAGATGCACTTTTTTCGAGACAAATTTTACTCTTGGAGGTTTTGTCAGTTCCTCGCAAGAGGCAGTACCCCAGAAAAAAAGGTGGCTATGAGCTGGATTTGAACCCAGGTTCTTTCGCTTAGCAGTCCGACACACTAACCACTAAGCCACGGGGCACAACACATACAATATTACAAATACAATTAAAGAAAAACACGAAAACAAATGACAAATGATATTTATATAAATTGGGACAATTGTGGCTGTGTTTGACATCAAAATCTAAGGGCAGCATTCAACATTCTCCCCCCTCCCCCCCAGTGCACGTCTCTGATGTCTCACATGAAAAGAGAAAAATGTTTAATACAAATTCTATAGACAATTCAATTAAAAAAAAATTTCTTTTTCAAACATAATTAATTCATAATTCTTCATAATTATTTAAATTTCTTATAATTATTATAATGCTTCACTTCGTCGATCCCATGTGACGTCACATAATCCATACAGTGTAACCTGGACACAAAAATATTACTTCCATTGTAATTGAAAATGACTGGAAAGAGACTGGAAATTCTTTGATTTCTCGCCGAACGTCAAATTGATCGCGTTGTTTAATTCATTTGTATTAATTAATTATTATTAAAATGTGTCGTGTTATTAAGTAAGTATTGATAAATATTATGAAACATAATTTATTGAATTATTATTAGAATTATTTGTGCATTAAATTTCCTCTCCTTTTGTGTACGCGTTGTATAACTAAAAGAGAAATACATCTGGAGAGTTGATTTGTATGCACAGCCATTGTTGTTTTTTTTTTCTATTAATTATATTTGTTCATATTTCAGATTTATATTACATTTCATGTGTTGAAATTGTTGTGCAGGTGAGTTTTATATTATTTCAATAGTATTATAAGTAGTTTGATTTATAAATTTAAGTAAATTAGATAGATTAATTGTGTTGTTCTAAATTTATTTTCATGTATGTATGTATGTTTTTTCTGATGATTGGGCTGACTTAGGGTGCCAACGTGTGTTGATTTGCAGATTGAATGTGTTGTGTAGATTTTATTTTTTGATAATATTAAATTTTGCTTTATTTTAAAATCATTTTGAAGTATTATTAAATGAATTTTGCTGTAATGAGTGATTGTTATATGTGTTGAATATGGTTGTTCTGTGTTTTATGAATGTATTAATGAAGTTTATAGATTTAAGGTTTGTATTATATATTTTTTTTATATGGACTGTATGTTTTTATTTTTACTTATGTTTGAGTGAGTGAGTGAGAATTTTTATAATTCATGACAGTGATTTTATCATGAGAGTTTTTTTTTGTAAATGTTACGTTATGTTATGTTTGTTTAGTGGTTAATTCATCGTTTCATTTATGATTGAAAATTTAAGTGTTAACTGTAATAAGGTTTTATTATATGTTTTTTTCAAATGAATTATTAATTTAAATAAATTTTTCTTCAGTATTGGTATTGTTCGATGGAAGAAGGCATATTTTGGTGATTGGTCCATTTTGTGTTTTTACTTTAACGACTCTTGTTAGATTGTCTGCTAAGAACCATTTCGATGGTGGAAGTCGCTCATCCTTCAATAGAACAAGGTCTCCTACCTTGGGTTGACGCTCCAATTTTAACCATTTTGAACGGTTTTGTAGTCGCGTCAATTACTCTCCACTCCTTCCAAAATGTTGGCAGGGAAGATTGTAGTCGTTTCCATAGGTCGATATATCCAATCCTCTGAGTCGCTAGGTCTGCTTCTAGAACAACGTGACTTGTAGTGCCTATCAAAAAATGTGCAGGTGTCAATGCATAAAAATCGTCGAAGTTGTCAGTTAACGGGCAGAAGGGTCTCGAATTTAAACATACTTCTATTTGTGCTAGAAGTGTGCTGAGTTCCTCAAATGTTAACGCTTCGTTTCGGGTTATTCGTTTTAAATGGTATTTTACCGATTTCACTCCTGCTTCCCATAATCCACCAAAGTGAGGAGAAGCGGGAGGAATAAAGCTCCATTGTGTTTCGCAGCCTCTAACAATTTAAGCAGTTCCGTATTTGCTCCTTTAAAATTGGTCCCGCAATCGCTATAGATATTTGAACATAGTTCATGAGTTGCTGCATAGGTTTGGGTTTATACCTGTAACATATGACGCATTCGTGTTAATGTTTTTTCACCGCTCGTTTTATGTTAAAAATCCAATAATGATTTCTTATATAAGTGATCATTTGTTGCAGACCACCATGAAACGTTCGCTCATGGGCGTTCTTTATTATTAATTTCGTGAAGTGCTGATCTGACTTTAAAATTATTGGGTGCATTTGGTCATAGGTCAACCTAGAATTTTCCAATCTACCTCCTATTCTTATAATATTACTCCAATCCCTCATGAGGTTGAGAGATTTATATTGTTTGCATGATTTTGTTTTGTGTAATTCCTTTAAAATATCAGGAAACATTTCTTGTTGTACAATTCGTACAACAACATACAAAGAAGTCCTAATTTCCATAGGTGTTAGAACGGATTTTCTTCTTAAGAACTGTGCTTTTTTGTGAATGTTTAAAACGAATCTTTCTAAATGAGCTAGTACTAGCAAAAGTTTAACAAGGTTCGAATGTTTGTAAATCAGTTTTAAAATTTCGTTACTATTGTCGAGAGCGGGATGTGTTTTGATTTCTCGTTTTTCTTCCTCTGTGTCTAACTGTGGGTGTTGGAATAGAGAAATTCCATTTTTCTCGAAGAAAGTGTGGTCCCTTCCACCAAAGAGCATTGTATGCTAGCATCGCTGGTAGAGCACCCCGTGAGGCAAGATCCGCTGAATTAAGTTTTGTTGGTATGTGTCGCCATATGCTTATATTTGTAACTCTTTGTATTTCGGCTACTCTGTTTCCGATGAAGGTCTTCCATCGTGTTGGTGGCTCAGTTATCCAGCAGAGCGTTATCGTGGAGTCTGTCCAAGCGTACGTCCTTATATTCTTAAAGGGAAGAACTGACAGAGTATAACTAAGAAGTTTCGCAAGAACAACTGCCTCACAAAGCTCCAATCTTTGCAACGAAACTGTGTTGAGTGGTGCTACTCTGGGTTTGAACATCAACAAATGAGTGTCACTGACGTTATCTTTGTCCAAAACTCGGAGATATATCACGGCTCCATAAGCCTTGATGGACACGTCAATGAAGCCATGGGGTTTCAACTGTTTATGGTCTGCTTGGGTGCGAATCCATCTTGGGATTCGGATTTCTTCCAACATGGACAACTCTTCCATCAGAGAAACCTATTCTTGTTGTAATTTCACCGGAATGGTTTCGTCCCATGACGATCCTCTTAGCCATAATTGTTGCATTATGATTTTCGCTTTGATGACGCATGGCAAAATCCATCCTAGAGGATCGTATAAACGTGCAATCGTGGAAAGGAATGTGCGTTTTGAAACCACTTCTTCGACAGCAATTTTCTGGAACGAAAGAGAATCTGCAGAAGGATACCAGCTGATTCCTAGTATTCAATTTTCAATTCAATTTATTTAAAATAAGGTTGTACAAATAAGACTTAAGTCTTTTACAGCACATTGTAATAGTTTGGATATTGTTTAGGTAAAGACTATAATAAAGAAAAATACAAAAAAGTAGACAACTAATTTAACCATTTCAAGTTATAGCACATAAAATATTTACAAAAAGTATCTAAACTTATATGAGAAAAAAGCATCTGATAGAGAATATTAATAAAAAGAAGAATAAGGTAGAAGAAGTTAAAGATAGTAAAAAGAAGAGCAAAGGGAGAGAAATGAAGAAAAAGGAATTGAAGGGATGTGAAAATGAGTGAAGAGAGAAAACAAAACAAAAATGTGGCAAGGGAGGAGGTTACGGAAACGAGTACTGCCTGAAAATAGCATTTTTAAATTTAGTAAAGTTTAAATTTAGCTTAATTGATGTGGGAAGGGAGTTCCAAAGCCTTGTGACATGAATAAAAAAGAGACGCGAAGTGATCAGATAAGAGAAACTGGGAGTGATTAGTTTCAAAGTTCTGGTCGATTGAGCAAATTGCAGTTTGTCGAAAAGGTACTCAGGTGTTTTATATGTTATGATTTTATGCATGAAAATACAGCACCTTACGTGAAGAAATTGCTGAAATGTGCAACCGAGAACTAATGTGTGTAATTGCGATATATGCTCATACCGGAAAACCCCATAAACATACCTTATCGAGTCATTAAATGCAACTTGTAGCTTATGCAGAGAGTTCGAGTCAAGTTTGCAGTAGACAACTGTGGCAAAATCAATAATAGGCATAAATTAAGTCTTAACTAGCCGTAGTTTAGTTTCAGTTGGCGTTAAGCCAGAAGTTAGCCGAAGTTTTCGCAATCCTGCGTAGATTCTCCCAACAACATAATTTATGTGTGCATCAGCTGACAATGAACGGGTAAGCTTAAAACCGAGATTGCTTACAACGTTCACAAACTTCAGTCGTATGTTGTTAAGGAGTACAGGTGGAAAATCATCGGTGTCGTAAGGCCTCTTCGAAATAAGCATTAGCTGGGATTTGGTTGGATTAAGACTGAGTCCATTGCAGATCGACCATTGGTAAATATTTAACAAATCTTCATTTATTCTGGCTATCAGATCCTCAATAGGCTCAATGGGCCGAGATAAATATATCTGCGCATCATCAGCATAAAGATGAACAGATACATTTGTGCAAACTTTAGGAAGGTCATTAATAAAAAGACAAAATAATATTTGGTGTATCTGCAGTTCCTAGGGTAAGTGAAACACTGGGCTCCCGATCTTCTTCAGAAAATCTTGATAATTACTCATCCATTTCCTTAGATGAAAACCAGCTGACCGTTATAATGTGGAAATTTCTTTAATTTTTTCCTTAGCTTCGTCGAGTGAGTCTGCTCCAGATACCAGGTCGTCGATATACATTTCTTCCCGAATCATCTTAGCTGCTAATGGATAATTTTGTTCTTCATCACTTGCGAGCTTTTCGAGAGTGCGATTGGCCAAATATGGAGCAGGAGCGGTACCAAAAATCAAGACTTTCACCTTAAAAAGTTTGATTGGTGTTCTTGGATCCTCCCGCCAAAATAAAACTTGATAGTTAGCATCTTTTGTATCTATCTGAATCTGCCGATACATCTTTTCGATGTCTGCTGTGAAGGTAATTTTGTTTATTCTCCACCTTAAGACTATCGATATAATATCCGTTTGTGTTTTAGGTCCAGTCCACAAATGGTCGTTTAAAGAACTTCCGTCCGAAGTCTTAAAAGCAGCGTTGAAGACAACTCGCAATTTAGTAGTTGTGCTGGACTCCTTGAAGACTGCGTGATGAGGCACAACATAATGGAATGGCGACCTGATTGTTGCATAATCGTTGAAATTAACTTCTTCCATATGGTCGAGTTGAAGGTACTCCGATAAACATGCGTTATAGTCTTTGTGTAGTGAAGTGTTGTTAATTAACTTTCCTTCCTGTTTGTAAAACATTCTGAGTGCATTTTGTTGTGTAGATGCAAGAGCTGGGCGACTGTTTTGTTTGAATGGGAGTGAAACTTCAAAGCGTCCTCCTGGCAATCGCTTGATAGTTCGCAAAAAATGCTGCTCGCAAGCAACATCTTCTTCGCTTTGTACTTTTTCGAAGGGGGATTCTTCAATTTCCCTAAATTTCCTCAGTTGTGTGTCGATGTCGAAAAATTGGGTGTAGACCTGTACTGTGGGTGATGTTTCGATGGGAACTTTACCTAATATCAGCCAACCAAACTGTGTTTTGTGAGCTATAGGGGCAACTAGCTCCTCTCCTCTGATGACTTCTGGTAAAACTACCTCGCAGAATACATCGTTACCCAACAACAAGTCGATACAATCGGGTCGATGAAACGTAGGGTCTGCCAATTTTAGACCTTGTATGTGTTTCCATTGAGTTGGAAAAAGTTCACGACTTGGCAATAATCCTGTGAGCGTTTTGAAAACGAATGCACGTGTTGTAACTAAGAAGTCCGAATATTTTGAGGCAAGATTCAGATCTACATAATTTTGACAAGATCCACTTTTAACTTGCCCTTAACCTGAAACATCAAAGAACGTGCGATGTTTCTTCAAATTTAAAATTTCAGCAGCTGACTCTGTGATGAATGTTGCTTGAGATCCGGGATCAACCAAGTTTCGCATGTTGATAAATTCACCATTTGCTGTTTAACCTTGACGATTGCTGTTGCTAATAAAATTTGCGCATTAGTATGGTGGTTTGCGTAGAAACAGTTAGCTGAAGAATTGAGTCTTTGTTCTTCAGAAGGGTGGAAAGACGGTGCGTTTGGGTTTACTTGTGTGGCTATATGATGTGTTTGAGTTTGAAAGTGGTTTTGTGAATTTTGATTAGGGTGAGTAAATGAGTTTTGGTTAGTATTTGAGTGTATATGGGTGCGTGAGTGCGTTGAAGTTTGATTACGAGAAAATATGAATTTGATGGATACTGGTTAGAGTGAGAAAACGATTGTGTGTTTGTGTTGTGTTGCAATGGGTTCGAATGAGAAAATGATTGTGATTGTGAATTGTAAAAATTGTTGTTGTGATTATTACCAAAATGAAGCAATGAGTTGTGTGGTCTTTGGCAAAAATGGCAGACATTATTGCTTGGGCAGGAATTCGTACGATGGCTGTAAGCTAAGCAGTTGAAACAATTTCCAAGTTGTGTTACTACACGTTGTCTTGCTTGGACATCCATTTTTAAAAATTTACTGCATGTTCTTAAAGAGTGTTTACCCTTATGGCATACTTTGCATGTAAAGTTTCGTTGCTTACGTGAAAAACATTCCTCTGCTGCCTTTTGTGTGTCGATGTGTTTATATTTACGTTTTGCTGTTGGTCCACAATATCCAATGTTCGGAATTTTGTTTCCAAAAACTCGGAAAATTCAGTAAAACTGGGAATTTCCTTTTTTGTTCCTTGATGGTTTTCCCATAATGACTGAATTGTCGATGGAATTTTTTCAACAATAAGAAAATTATGATTGCATCCCAATGCTGGACTGGCAAGTCTAAATTTTTCAGGGCATGTACAATTTTTGCTGAATTGTCTAACAATTCACGAATTCCTTTGGCACTCTCTTCCTGAACGACAGGCAACTCGTAAAACAACTTAAGCTCGTGGTTGACTAAAATTCGCTTAAAGTCATATCGTGATTTTAAAAGCTCCCATGCTTTCTCATAACTTGCGTCGTCTACATTGATATGTTCCAGCAAAAGGCTTGCGCAACAACACGACTTTAAATAATGCAATTTGTCTATGTTCGATAGCGTTGTATTGTTGTGCACGAGTGAAACAAATTGGTCGTGGAATGGACGCCAAATCTGATAATCACCAGTGAAAATTGGCGGCAACATTTTTGGAAGTCGGACATCGTGTTGTTTTTGCTGTCCGCTCTGCTCCGAAGATGCTTTTTCACTTGAAACTGGATTTACATTTGAAGCTGCTTTTTCACTTACTTGAGTGACTGAACATTTGTCCAACTCATCTAGAAGTTGAGATTTATATTGAGTGTAAATCTCTTTTGTTTCGTTATAAGACTCTTTAAGTGTTGAAAGAGTGTCTTCCTTCAGATCCTCATCGTAGAGAATATCTTCATAACGCTTTTCAAAGTTCAACAAATGGCTTTCGAGTAAATCATGTCTTGTTGAAACATTGTTTTTCGTCCGCCGACTGGGACTTACAGTTTTCTTAAAATTCTCAACATACTTTGACACTTGTTTGCAAGTATTTTTAAAAAGCTTTGCTGAACTCATCTTATTATATTATTTTTTAATATGTATTTAAACAAAATAAATATATTTAGTAAGTAATTGTACTCACTGTGATTTTCTTTTCTTCAGTGTACTGGATACGACCTGCTGCAGCCTTGCTGTGTTCTACGCCAACAGACGTCTTCGAAGGATTTTTTTTTTAACTTTCAATATTTGTTATTTTTAATATTAAATGTTGAAATAAATTGTTTTTATGTTCTTTTAATACTGTCTTTAACGATATTGTTTATTTAAAAATGTTTATTTTTTAATAAATCGAAAAGAAACGATAAAATTTCGGCACACAATCTTATTATTTATAAGGGTTGATTTTATAAATAAAATTTATGGATTTATGGTTCACTTTTTAATAGGCACCAAAATGTTAAGCTCTTTTTTAGCTTTAAAAAACAATCTTTAACGCACTCTGTAATTTATCTTCAAAAATTCAATTAAAAAAAAAACAACCGCAAACCTTTAGTTTAAACTTCAAGTGAAGTCCTTTATTATATTGCCCTCCATATAACCTTCATGACTATGCAATTTAAATACAATATTACAAATACAATTAAAGAAAAACATCGAAAACAAATGACAAATGACATTTATATAAATTGGGACAATTGTGGCTGTGTTTGTCAACCAAATCTAAGGCAGCATTCAACAACCAAGTTTCCCTTACACAGATAACATCAATACAGGAATTGTAAAATAAATATTTCAAATAATCAAGCTTATTCTCATTTAGACTACGCGCATTTAGATAACATACTTTTAGACCTTCGTAACATTTGGAAATAACATTTAACATATTGTTCGTTGATTCTTCACTCATACTGTATTGATTTTCATACAAATCATCCATTAAATAAAACAAATAGAATAAATAGAAAAAGTGCAATCAAACCAAGGAACTCGAAAATGAGTTGGATAGAAGTAAGAGAAATTGGGATAACAACCAATAATTATAAAAAAATTCAAATATAAATACAAATACAGTCTATAATAATACAATCTACTATAAACTCTCGTTCTTTCGTCGCAGCAGCAGCAAGCATATCTTCAGAGCTTTCAACAAGAAAGCTTTTCCCAAACACCGTCCTCTTCACATAAATCGATCCATTCTTTGTGTAGACGAAAGAAAGTTGTTTTTTTCGTTTGAAGGTAAGTGCACTGTTCAAGAGAAATCGAGTTTGTCTAGTTAGACTCTCATTCAGATAACAGCTGTTAATTGCTTAATTGTTTGCGGTAATTCGCCGCTGACATCAGGTCAGGACTTGTTGCGCTCATATGTGCTATTAAATTGATGACGATTGGTGGTGGTTTACATACAGAGTTGTTGTTTTTTTCTTAGATCGAAATATGCTCGCAACTAATTGTGTAACAAAGCCGATTAAACAAGTTGTTTAGGTTTTCGCTCGGTAGTTCTGGAGTGCTGAAAATAACCGCGTCACTAGCTACTTCTTTTCTTTCCAATGCATTGCATCTTTGCTTTAGAGCAGAAATTTCTGCATTGTGAAGTTGTGAAGTGGTGTTGTTTTTTTCTTCAAGGATGTCAACTCGCTCAACTATTTTTTTCTGTAGTCACACCCATCTCATTTAAACGTTGGCTACAGGTAGCATTAATTTCTTCCAATTTAAGAAGGAATTCTCTTTGTAATTTATTTACCTCTTCAGCAAATCCAATTTGCATTAATTTCGTCTGATCGGCTAGGCGCTCCTCCGAGAATTTGATAGTGAGGGGAGCATCGGTAGGAGTAGGATTCTGTGGTGAAGATGATGTTTGTGTGATTTGAGGTGTTGGTGGTAAACCTTTTGTTATTGGTCTCGAACGGAGGTTGACAGACATCTCTCAAGAAAAAGTTACTCAGAGTGCAATGACAAAGAAGCAGTAAATCAGCGAGAAGGAAATAAATGTATATTTCAAATGGATATTTCATTATGAATTTCTTTTGTGAAAAGTTGCAAAAATACTAATACTATTTGAATAATGCATTAAGACGCAAGAGGGCTTTTTGGGCCGTCGAAGTAGTAGAGCAGCAGACATACGAAATAGTAGAGCAGACTGCGCATACCTACAAAAAATCCACTAATATAACAAAAAATTGCGTGTGAGCATATCGCAATTGCAAGCACCCAAAAAAATGAGGATGTAGACGATGTAGTGATGGGCGATTTGGTGTATAAAACAGTTTTTTACATTAAAAAACGTAACAAATGGTAAATAACGGTAAAAAACCAGAAAAGAGATTAATTTTGACAGATTTGTCATTCGTAGTCAAGATTTTGGTTAGAGAACACCATCTCCCAGTTTATAATTTTTATAAATAAAACCTTTAACATAAAATGTATTCAACTTAACATTAATTAAAAAAATGCCACGTCCAAAAACAACGAACTTCAAAACGCTGAATTTTGTGCTTCTCAAGTCAAATAAAAAACACATGGCAAACATTACAAAACACCGCACTTAATAGGCTGGTCAGACATCGGTAATTTTTTTTCTATGTCATTTGCTATAATAATACTGTAGAATAAATCTAAACTTCTTATCAGTCAACGTTGCCAGCCTTTGAATTTTTCCGAAGAAGCTGCTCACGTTGTTGAGCTTGAAGAAGTTGAGATTGTGGATATCACGGAAATGGACATATCTGTTAACGATATATCAGAAAACTTTACCTTTGATAATAATTTAGATATGGTAAGGTAAGTATGATTTATAATCTATCGCTTCTAATTATTTAAGATCTACTTCTTTTTAATTAAAGATTTATTTATTTATTTATACAGACTGACATAGTAATTTTAAATTGCTAGGTTAGTACTAATTTTTTGGGAACACAAGCTGCAATGGCTTTCGGCTCGCAAGTTAAAAAAAGAAAAGAAAAAAGAAGTTTTTTATAAATTAATGTTAAGCTTTGTTATTATTTCTTGAATAGTATCTAAGTTTTTTGTATTGATGTTTTTGAGTTTTTCGTATATGTTGTCATGATTGTTGGGTATAGCGCGGTTCATGTGGGCTAAGAGGTGTTTGATGTCGAGTGTTTCCGAGCAGCTGGGGCATATTGGAGGATTTTCCTTTTTTAACAGGTGTTGATGGGTCAAGGAAGTGTGGCCTAGGCGAAGGCGTACGAAATTTGTGATTGTCATTTTGGCTGTTTGAACTGGGTATATAGGTTGGGTTTTGTTTTTGTTTATCCTTGAGTAGTGATGTTTATATGTTAACCAGTTGTTGGCCTGTGTAGCTTTGATTTCTAGTTTGCAGGTTCTTAGAAGATCAACCTCGCTGTATGTATCAAACAAGAATGTAGGAGTTTTATTGGCTGAGTTGGCAGCTTTGTCAGCGTATTCGTTGCCGTTGATGCCTATGTGAGCTGGAACCCACATAATTTTTATTTTGTTTTGTGTTTTGATGACAATATCTCTAAGTTTCACAGCTTCTGGGGTGTTATTGTTAAGGTTCGTGATAGCGTGGATTACAGAAAGGCTGTCCGTGCATACGACCCAGTGTCCTTTTGTATTGGTGGCATATTTTAAGGCTTCGTAGATCGCTAGTGCTTCTGCGGAGAATATTGATGCGTATTCGGGCAGAAGGCCTTGCCTCAGTAGTGCACCGTTGTGTGTTGTAACAGCGAAGCTTGTGTGATTTGTTGTTTTTGATCCGTCTGAGAATATAAACTTCCAGTTTCTTGATTTGAGGTTGTTTTCAATGGTGTTGAATATTGTTTGGTAAACACTTTTTGGGGTGTGGTTTTTTGAATTTTTGGACAGAGATAATTCAAAGGATTCGGGTCTGCTCAACCAAGGGGGGTATGCTGCTGTTCGGCTCCCGTTTATTTTGTTTGGCAAGTTGAATTCGGATATGCATTGCCAAATGCATGAGATCGCTGATGGGACTCTTTTTTGACGTATGGAACGTCGGGCTGCAATGGAGTCTTTGTTTATTATGGATCTCGATGGGAATAAGAGTTTGGTCGCTAGTTTAAGAATTGTTTCCTCGTATCTTTCGTTGAGTGTTGGCAATCCAGATTCAGCCAAAATGTTTTTAATTGGAGTTGTTGGAAATGCGTTGATTGATTTTCGTGCAGCTTGATGGTATGTTGGCTTTATTATGTTGAGGGTTGATTTTGGGCTATTTCCGTAGATACTGAGCCCATAGTCTATTTTATTTAATATTAACATTTTAGTTAAATAGCAAAGTGTGTTTATATGTACTTTAGATTTTTTGGAAGACAAATATTTAATAATATTAAGCCTTGCAGCAAGTGTTTTTTTTAATTCAATACAATGGTTTTTCCAATTGAATTTGTTCTTAAAAGTTAATCCTAGAATGCTTAATCTATTGACAGATTGTAGTTCAACATTGCTTATGCTAAGGTTAAAGCTAGGACATAGTTTTTTTCTACAAATGTGGAATGTTTTGCATTTTTGTAATGATAGGTTTGCACCTGAGAAGGTGGACCATTCATTGATATCTTTTAATACATTTAAAAAAGTTATTTTAGAAAATTCTAAGTCATTGTTTTTACAAAGTATGTACACGTCATCAGCATACAAACAATGATCTAGGATTTTGTAATTATTAATAATATTGCTTATTTCATTAAACGCTATTGAGAATAGCATTACTGAGAGGGGTGATCCCTGTGGAATGCCATTATGTAGGGGAAAGTTTGGAGAGTAAGCATTGTTTATTCTAACACAAAATTTTCTATTGGAAAGGAAAGCTTTGATGTACCCGAACATTTTTGGACCAATGTGCCATTCTCTTAATTTGGTTAGCACTAAGTGAACTCCTATTCTATCAAATGCTTTCTCGAAGTCGAGTGAAAGTATCGATATGTGGTTTTTTGCCGAGATGGCGTTTGAGACGTAGCTGTCAATGTGTAGCAGAGCATCTAGACATCCTCTTTTTGGTTTAAAAGCTACTTGATTAGATGCTATCAATTTTTTAGATTCTGTGTACCAGAGGAGGCGTTTGGTTATGATTTTTTCCAGAATCTTTGAGATGCATGGTAAGAGAGAGATAGGTCTGTAACCGTCAACTTTATTAATCTCCTTTTTAGGTTTGGGGATGGGAATGATTGTGGCTGTTTTCCAGTATTGGGGTATAACGCTTGTTTCGAAAATTTTATTGTATAGTTTGATAAGAACAATCTTTGAATCGGTCGGCAGATTTTTAAACATTGGGTAAGAAAGTCTGTCCCTACCTGGTGTCTTCCCTTTTAGTTTGCTGAGACAAGATTCTAATTCGGTGAGTGAGATGGGTTGTTCAAGATAGTCACTAGCGGAATTTGTGCAAAACTGTGGAATGACACGTAAGCCTTCGTCTTTCTTGGTTCTAAAATTCGTATGAAATTTGGCGTCCTTGGAATATTCGGACCAAGTTACAGCGAAATGATTGCTTATATCTAAAGGGTTGACGAGAGATCCTGAGTCAGTTTCAATACACCTAACTGAGTGTGATGTAGCTGAGCCACTTAGGCGTTTAATTTTGTTCCAGATATTGCTTATAGAAGAATCAGGGTTTATAGAGGAAGTAAAATCATTGAGGCTTTTAGTTTTGTTCATTTTTAAAGTTCTTCTAAAGATTGCATTAGTTTTCTTAAAAAGGATGAGATTTTCCGTGGAGGAATTTTTTTTGAATTTTTTCCAGGCTTTCACTTTTTCATCTCTTAAATTTTTAAGCTCTGAGTTCCACCATGGGACAGTATGTTTGAAGCGTTTAGGACTAGTTTGGGGGATCGTAAGGTTGGCGGCTTTCCGGAGAGACTTTTGAAAAATGGCAGCAGATCTATTGATATTTGAGCTAACTTCAAATGTTATAGGGATGTCTTTAGTAGATTTTCCATATTCTGCCCAGTTTGCTTGATCAATCTTAAATTTTGGCATGGGTGGAGGAGTGTTATTTGTGTCTCCTAGTAGGAGGGTGGTTAAAATGGGGAAGTGATCGCTATTGTGCAGATCGTCTAGAGTTCTCCATTCCATTTTCGGGTATATGTCAGGGGAACAGCAGGTAATGTCTACATGTGTAAGTGTTTTGTGTGTAGAAAAGTGTGTGGGGGAACCATCGTTTAATAGAAGAAGGTTGGAATTAGTTAGGAAATTCTCTAGGATTTCACCTTTTTTATTTGTGCGAGGTGAGCCCCAAAGGACACTCCAAGCATTAACATCTCCTCCTATAACTATTGGGCCATTGACCTGTTTTAGAATGTTTTCCAAGTCGTACCTCGTGATGGTTTGGTCTGGTGGGAAATATAAATTTATGTATGTCACTTTAAATTTTAGTTGGACTTCTATTGCTAACACTAAGAGATTAGAAGTAATATTTATCTGTCGATGTGGTATGTTTTTGTTAATCATTATCCCTATACCTTGTTTAGAGGTTATGTTGATGGGAAGATTTAAAAAATAACCATCGAAAGCTTTTGGAATGATTGGGTTAAAATTGTAGGAATAATGAGTCTCTTGAAGATTGATTATACCTGGATTGTGCCTTGAGATCAAAATATTTAGCTCGTCGTAGTTGTTTGTAAATCCTTGCATATTCCATTGCAAAGCTACGAGAACCATATTTTTATTAATGAGATTCCACGTTCTTTTATTGGTTGGGGGCAATAAAAGTGTGGAAGAAATTTGTTTTATTTTGTCTTGGTGAGTTGATAAGTTGTTATTTTGTTTGGGGTTTACGTTTGGTAAATTTAAGGTGTTTGGGTTACGACTCCACTGCGCAGACATTGAACCATGCGAGCTCCGCGAGGAGCTCGGACGATTCAATACCTGATCAGCAGAGTCGTGGTTATTGAGGTTAATTTTATTTGGATTATGTGCTGTCATCTTCATCCATGGGGACATAGTAAATGTTTTTCTCTATAAGAGATTGAGTAGTTTTAGAAAGGGGGGAAGGTGAGTTTGTTTGATGTAAGTTTGCAGAGATAAGTGAGTTAGAGGGAGATAGTGAGTTGTGTTTGTCAGAATCATTTGTTTCTGTCAGGTTTGAGGTATTGATGGGAGAGTTTTGCGATGATATTTTTTTGTAGTTTTGATCGTTTGAAGTAAGTGTGGTTGTGTTAGTTTTTTTCTTATTTTTTAATTTAGCAGCAGCTGCTTGTGTTGAGAGGGGAAGAGATTGAAGGGGTGATGAAGATAAAGGAAGGTTATCGGAGGAGATAGTTTCGATTTGTTTAACTGATTCATTTTGAGTGGAGTGTGTTTTATTTGTAGCGGTAGTAATGATTTCCGCTATTTTGGTATTGGATGTTTCAGGTTTTTGTATTGTTTTGTTATTTGAAGGGTGTTCGGTGGTGTCCGGATTGGTTGGTAGGGAGGGGGAAGAGGCTTTGGGGTTAGCTCGTTTGATTGCGTTAGAGTATGATTTTTGATTTGTGTTAATTTGGGATGGGAATTGTTCTTTGTAGATGCGTTTAGCTTCCGTTATGCTGCATTTTTTTTGGGTTTTGATTTTCAGAATCTCCTTCATCTGAATGTACTTCGGACATTCTTTAGATGACGATGGGTGTGAATCTGAGCAATTAGCGCACATGGTTCGCGAGCAGTCAGAGTCTGTGTGTGGTGGGTAATTGCATATATGGCACATGGTGGTATTGTTGCATTTATTTTTTGTATGCCCCAGTAACTGGCAATTCTGGCACCGCATGGGATTTGGGATGTATTCGGTAACTTTGGCATTGTACCAGCCTATTTCGACAGTGTTTGGAGGTTGGAAGGTGTCGAAAGTGAAAAGCATTAGTCCTGTTGGTTGTTTTTTCCCTTCTGCCTGCTTTGTAAACTTGTACACTTCAGTTACTTTTTGCGTTTTCATTTCCGAAACAATTTCTGCCTCAGGGACTTTAATGAGACATGGGGCATAAACAATGCCTTTCGTCGAATTAAGTTGATTATGCAGAGTGATCTTTACTGGACATAGGTTTGACAGATTTTTCGTGGCAATGAATTTGTCTGCTACCTTTTGATTTTTTGTGAGGACAAGGATTTTTCCATCTCTGAGCTCTGTGATCTGCTCGTATTCAGTGCTTATTGCGTCAATTGCTTTCCTGAGAGCAAAAATGCTTATAGACGAAAGAGGTTTGTCTTCTTTTTCAGGAGCTATGACAATAAATCGTGGGTTTTTATGGTTATTGTTTTTAGGGAGTTCCGGGTAGGGGTCGAAGGTATGGTATGATGGTTTGATTCGTTTAGGGTGGGGTTCGGAGAGTACGACTTCAGGGGAAAGCGTACTGTACTTATTACCCGAACTTGTATTCGGCCCTGGGGCCATGGTTAGTGGAGCAACAAACACTCGCGAGGATAGGAGATATACACTTTCCGGAGGAGTGAGTGGATAAGATATAGTTTTTTTTTTTATTTATGGGGAAAGGGGTTTGGAGAACAAAGTTCCTTATATATGCACACTATAGAAAGCCGCCGGTTGAAACGATGCGTTAAGCACGAGAGCTAGTCGATGACTGTAATTAAAGATTAACATGTCAGTATCTTCTGAACCTGAAGCAAACAAAAACGTTTCTGAAACTTCAGGCAAAATAAGCAAAAAAAGGAAGGTAGAGTTGGATACCGTCATTTTTCATCATCAAACATCAACACTTTTTTATGGTTGCAATATTTCATTTAATACCGTTGAAACAATTCATTTTCAAAGAATGATTAAAGCACTCAAGCCTTCATATGGGACTCTCATTCCAAGCCGAAAACTTTTATCAACGAAACTTCTCGATGCAACCTACCAAGCCTGATTAAATGAATCGCGTTCATTTAAGTCTTGTGATTCTGTGCTACTTATTGATGGATGGACAAATTTATCTAGCAACTCCAAAATTGTTGTAAGTATGATTCATAATTCTAATGGACATCGGGCATTTGTGAACGCTTGGGATCTTAGCGGTGAATCTGATTTAGCAAATGAACTTTATGCGACAAAAGTATATGCCATTGGGTCCGGCAACGCAAGTGCTATGACAAAAATGGGTCAAAACGTAAAACATTGTCTGAAAATGTTAATTTTATCCAAAAAGAATTTAAAAATACAAATTCTGAAAATTATATTATTAGAAAAGGAGGTTGAAGAATAAAATTGTCGTGTCAAACGCGATGCTGCTCTCACCGGGATTCATATGAAAATTGTTTGCATAATTTGTAGCAACAACGGACAACCAAAAAAAGTGAAAGGAAATGTATCTAAATTCATTTTTGATGACGAGATTGTTGAAAGTATCAAAGAAGAAAAAGAAATGTTGGATCCTGTATGTGAATTAATAAATTTATGTCAAAGTCCAACAGGATCTCTAGCAGATGCTGCACAAAAATGGTTGACTTTGAAAGGTGCAGAAAAAAGTGGAACATCGTCGGAATATGTCACTGAATGAGTATGCTCTAACTGCATATTATTTGCACCCCTTTTTTCGATAATGAAATCCTTACAAGTAATCAAATAGGAATTATCAATAACTTTCTTCTAAGAAATCTAACAGGAGAGGGCATTGAAGACTGGCATGATTATAAGCTTAAAACCGGACTTTTTGAAGTGCTTTATGAAAACGATATAAAGAAACCTGAAGTATTTTGGAGCACAGCCGAAATGAAATACAACTGCCTTACAAAATTGACCTTAAGGTTAATTAACATGCCGCCTCATCGGCCCAAATTGAAAGAGTTTTTTTTTCGAATTGGGCGCAAATACATTCTCCTCTTTGTAATCGCCTGACGTTTGAAAGGTCAAAGAATAAAATTCACATTTATTTTACTTTAAACAGCAAACGAAATGAAGCATTATCTTTGGAGTTAGATGACGATGATTATGACCCAGTTTAATTTTAATACATAGTATTTGAAGTTCAAACAAATAAACATGGGTGTGGGTACCTACTTTAAATAACATTATTCTTAAAACAGTACAAGGGGAGAGTACGATAACTTAGGCGCCAAGAAATGATAACGGTTTTTAGTAGAACAGTTCAATACAAGAATTTTTTTCTATAGGAGGGGGGGTCTATATCCCCCCGTTTGGTCAGTAGGGGCATTTTCATAAAAAAGTACTTAAAGAATAAAAAAATTATACAAAAATAACGGAAATACTTACAGGTAAGTTTTATACTTTTTTTTAAAGCCAATACTCCGTTCTATTTGCTAATTTTTAAATCAAGTGAAACCGGTGCACAGTTTTTGAAAAAACGAATTTTAAACTCAAAATTTGGGGATAGATATACACTATTTGTCAACTGTACAAGTACGATAATTGATAATAAAAAAGAGTTTGATTGCAACCCTTTTACCAGCTCTTGAAGTGAAATGGCAGGTACCGTTTTTAGTCAACAATCACTATTTTTACTTGCGATTATAGGTACTTTAATGCAAGTTATGCATTCGGGCAAAAAAAATTTAAGATAATAATCAAACATGAGATTACGATCATAGAGAAACATATTTGAGTTACTTGCAAAATTCTGTCCGTCTGTCTGTCTATCTGTCTTTTTTTTGCACGAATGCATAACTTGCATTATAGTACCTATACTCGCAAGTAAAAAACAGTCTAGCTTTAAATGCTTTTTATACCTGAACACCGACCAAAATACATTTTTGTTTTAACCCAAGTCTATCCATACAAAAAAAAATTGCACAAGTAATATACTTTTATTAGAAATATACTTTATATCAAATATTTTGAAATCACATTAAATGCATATATGTCTATCATGTGTACACACAATTAAGTTGTAGTAAATAGTTTATTATGTAAAGATTAACTTCTCTACAATAAAAAATATACCCACAAAAATACACTTATCTTCTGATAACGAATAACATCAATAGAATGACCACTTAAAATTGATATTCATTATCTAAAATAGAAATAAATAACAAATACCTAACCATAGATTTTCTCCTCGTTACAAACGAGAACAGAAAACGGAAAAGAAAAAAAAAATTCCCCGCGTAAAACAAAAAAATCACAAAATAAATGGCAAATTTGCCACACTCTTTCTTCCCACGTTATGTTCTCACCCACTCTTACTCTTTCTCCAACAAAGTAAAAAATGCTGGTCATTTGTAAAATATATTAAAAACTCCTCAACATTTTCGGTTCCAAAGCTCATCGCAAATGACAAACCAATTATCAACTCTTCAGAGAAGGCAAACTTGCTCGCAGCCAATTTCGCTGCTAGCTCTTCGCTGCCTTATAGCGACGTTGCCCCTCCTGTATCTGAGAATGTAAATTTCTCCGTGGGACTTATTTTTTTGCGAACTTGCACAGTAGCAAGAGTTCTCATTGCGTATGCTTTTCCATCGCTCCTTCTCTTGTGGAATCTTTCCTAGAAGATGGAAAAATGCATTTGTCCAGCCTAAGAAAGGTTACCCCTCCTTCCCCACCTCCTAGCACTTACGTCCCTTCATTCTAGGTTATGGAAACGCTGATTAACCGTGTGCTTAAGGAATATCTCGAAGACCGAAAGCTTCTCCATGACCGTCAGTATGGCTTTCACAGTAATCGTTCCACTGGTGATCAGATGGCATATCTCAGCAAACAGTGGAACGAATGTTTACATCGCTTTGGTGAAAGTAATATTATTGCGCTTGATATTTCAAAGGTGTTTCATGGAGTTTTGCATGAAGCTTTCGTATCGAAAATGCATGCTTTAAGGATCGATAATATCTTTGTTTGTTGGATTAGAAGCTATCTTCTAAATCGTTCAATACAAGTTATATTGGACGATTTCAAGTCTGATTCCCAAAAAATTTATTCTGGTGTGCCCCTCTGTTTTGTCTCAGACTCTTCTGTTTTGCTGACGACTCTAACCTTAGCTTTTCGTATTCGTTCTACGATTCACGTCCTTTGCCTTCGGAAGTACAGTCGCAACGGTACCATATGATAAGCTCATGAAACTCCGTTTTTATACAGCATTGTTAAATAGAGTAAGAGAAATCGTATGGAGTTTAATGCTTCGAAAACTCAATGCTGTATTACATATGTCGTTAAAGCTAAACATTCCCCAATGCCATGGCACTTGCACCGAAGAAACCGAAAAGCTTTCAGAACTCGGAACGACCATATATTTGAGATCGCCAAAAATAAGTGCTCAGGTTTTCTGTATCGATGCAAGAAGTATTTTTCCCTTCTGATCTGGCTTCAATTTATAAAGCGTTTATACGCCCAAAACTCGAGTATAACTCACACCTCTGGGCAGGTGCTTCGCAAGCATCGCTACACCTGATTGATGCAATACAAAATAGAGCTTTAAGATTGATAGGAAATAGAACTGTCTCTGAAATAATTGCCCCATGCAATGTTTCATGTCTTTCCTTATTTTATCGGTTCTTTAAAAAAAATGTTCACTCGAAGTAACCAGCTCTATTCCTCCACTTCAAATTTCCCCCCGCAATACTCGTCTCGCAAAGAATGATCATCAGTTCACCCTTGAACCCAATCTCGGACGTACCGTGAAATATAGAGATTCTTTTTTTAGCCAAACAACACGAATTTGGAATAGTTTACCCGGTGAGGGTTTTCCTTGCCATTTCAATTTGAAAGCATTCAAAACCAATGTTATACTATACCTACTGTCTCTTCTTCCCTAACCTTCCGATGCTCGTGCAATGTGTTAAACATTATAAGGGCAACACAAATCCCTTGTGCGCGCGCTCAGTTAAAAAAAAAGAAAAAAATTTCATGTAGGCAACCACGGAAACAAAAAGTGATCTATTTTCTGCTCCTTGCTGATAGGTACATATGTATATTTTCGAACTAGCCACTTGACACTCTCAAAAGGAGAAAAGTATTGTACTCTATTGGCAGAGCCGAATTGCGAACACCATTCTCACGTCGTGACCTTCAAATTGAAATGGTTACAGGAGTGGTTAAAAAGGACACTGTATCACACAATCAGTGTCTGCAAATACATTTTAGTAAAAATGCAGTTCGCCATCACACGTCTTGTATAATAACAAATTTAGGAAAAAAGTATTTCGAAAATTATATGATGGATTTTGATAAAATCCTGTTTTTCATTTTTAGTTTTTTAATTGTTTTTTTTTTTTATTTTGGTATGCAATTTTTTAGAGTTTATTAATATACACGTGATTATAAAATTTAAAATAATTTTTTTGATTAGTTTTAGAAATATTGATTTTTCAAAAAAAAAAATTTAATTTATTTTAATTAGAAAAAAAAGTTATTCAAGATATGCAGAATTAATTTTACTATTTAGATCTTTTCAAATATAAAATTCAACATAAATCCAAAAAACCGTTACCGAGAAAGCCAAAAATAACAAACCATCATATGAAAGGTACCGTTAATTGACTTTTCCCGTAAATTTGGTTCTGATAAAATGATAGCCAATAACAAAGAAAAAATTCTCTCTTTTCATCAAAATCGTTGGAGCCGTTTCCTAAACGGTCATATGGCATCAGGTGCCGTTATTCTTAGGCCTAAAACTATAATTTCAATTTCACCTCCGGGGAATGCCAAAAGAATTACACACATTATATTTGAAGATAATCTCTTAAGCTGTTTAGGCTGCAGCTCGTTATACAAACTGACAGATAGACAGACAGGCAGACATATAGACAGACAGACATTTTTTGCCACGTAATAAATTGTTTCAAACGGTTTTGTAGAATAAATTTGTCAATCTAGGTGCTTTCCAATGAATAATTTTTTTTACAAAACCATTAAATCGTGATAGTAAAAAAAAACGGAATATTTAAGGTGCCATAATGCATTTCCCAAATTATTGCCATCGAATTAGGGAGCATCTGTTGAACTGTAACCAAGTGCGGCTACATATTTTTCATCTTAAAACTCACAAGGTTTTTCCAAAGCTTTTTTATTTTTTTATTTATTTTAATTCCTCTTAAATCATATATGTATATTTCTGTTGAAAAACATTGTCAAGTCACTTTTATTTCCCGTGTTTCTCAGACTTTACATTCCCAAAATAAAATTATCCTCATTAAAGTTCAATTAAAAGTGTAATTAAATTTTACTTCAAAAAAGAGAACTAGCCTGGCAGATTGAGTGATTATACCTATTATAAGGTCTTCATAAATATATCATTACCGACAAAATTACATTTTCTCGGAAGACCTCAATAAGCCCAAAGAATCTTAAATAATTCATCGATATTTATTCATTGATTTCTACATCCCTGTTGATTGAACAAACTTTATTTACACAATTTACAACAAACAACTTTGCAAAAGTGTTTTCTTATTTATATCGAGAAGTCAAGATTGCAGAACAGAACTGTTGGATTCCAATCAAAATGATTTTCTTTGAATTCGTTTAGAGCAATCCTTGGTGTTCCAGTCTGAGATCTTTTTCCGAAAATTTCCCAAATCAAATTAAATATTAAAATAACCACGTGCAGGTTGGATTTCATCCAAAATGGTTTGCCCAGTAATTGAAGTCTTTTTGAGCAGGGACTCGGAAATCATACCTATTCATCTAGTTGTTGGCAACATTATTTTCAATTTTATTTGAAGCAATATTCTTCTAGGATTTATTTTTTCTTTTTGTATGGTAGATTAATAACTGGTACATCAGGTACAAGAAAACTTTAGGTAATTTGTAAAGTAAACAAACGTATAAAATATTTATATAAAATGTTGATTTTCAGTCATGAGGAAATATTTTGTAAACGTTTTATCGGAAAAAAAGAAAAAGTCGCTTACGCATTATACGTTTATATAAAGAGCCTTGAATATTAATTATAAAAAAAGCGAATATTAATTGAAGTTCAGAATAAAAATGAACATACCACAATTTTCTGAAGTTTGGACTGTCGTCGACGGCAATTTGCCACCGCAATTTGTCAAATGACTAATGGAGGGTGCAGCCAAATTCAAATCTGAATTATCGCCCTTCCTAACTGGTTGAACACAATGGTGCAGCTGAAGCTGAAGTGAGAAGCGCAAAAATGAAGCACGACAAAATTGAAACTAAGTGACGAAGCTGACTAAAACACAATGGTGAAGTACGGAATGTCAATTTTGCTGCCAATAATATTTATGCTATCGAAATATTACTCCGTACTGGCTCCTTTTTTCAATATTTTTATAGTTGGGGTTGGTAAAATTCCATAAAATATCTCTTTTTTAACCACACATTTTGTGTTCGATTGATTAAGCTAGTTCAAGTTTCTTGAGATATCGGAGTGATCAAGGAATTTTCTCAAACATATTGAATGGATCTAAGAAAAAGAGATCTCGGATAGTTCAGAAACATTGAACTAGCCTATTTTGGTTCTGTGAAATGTCAAAGATGAAGCTGAAGCGTAAAGCGCAAGTTGAAGTTGAGTGAACTTGCGCTTCAGCTAAATTTCAAATTTTAGCTTCAGCTTCTCATTGCGTTCGCCTTAGAAATGATACGCCCGCAAGATCACGGAATGGCTTTTGAACATTTTTGAACGTTTGAAGAAAGTTGTGAATTTATGGTGAGATCATCAGCCATGGCTTACTAACCCCACAATTTAATGCTTATGTTTCGAGATCCCCTATTTTGAATATCATACTGACAGTAAACAGGAAAACACTGAAAATTAATATTGCCTTTTATTTGAATGTATCATGTGCCAACTGACATTTTGTGAGTTAAAAGAGCAACTTTTACTGGTATTCCAAAGTGATTGTAAAAAAAAAATAGTTCCAATCTTATATACTTTGCAACATTTCAGAATATACTGGTGTAGTTGTTAATTGTTAGTCTGAAAGCAATTAATTAAAATATAGAATCATTGAGAACGTCCGGGTTAAATAAGCATTAAATTTGGTATACAAAAATAAACATTAAAAAATATTTAAACTAAAAGGTCTTGCTTCACATATCTATACAAAACTATAATCATTTTATTTATATATTTACAGGGAGTGTCCTACAAAGACGTGCTTACATGAACACTATGTTTTGAAAAATGCGAAATAGCCAACAGAACTCGAATTCCAGGTTGCGTGATGTTGCAAAGAAATTAATAATTGAATTTAAATTTTACATGTAAATCTTTATAAGAATAATAAAAATGGACACGACTGGGTTGCACTTATTTTGTCTTATGTATTTTATCACATTGGATTGGAAAGGAAGATCTTTGACAGAAACAAATAACATTTATACTTACATAAACAAAATAACACTATCTGAACAGAACACAACGTATTTTAGTAATTAGTTGATCAGAAAATTTAAAATATAATTCAATGGTTAGTTTTAAAAATACTGAAATTAAAAAAATATATTAATACCCATATATAGTACAGTCATTTGTTGCTCAAAAAAGGGTTTACCTGGAAAGTTTTTCGGGAGCTTTGAAAATCGTTGGTTTTATAGACTTTGACATGCTCTTTCCGAATTTCATATTTACCACCTCGTTGCAAAGCCACTCGAGCCACTATTTTGAAAAAAATGGAGCCTAAAAACAGTTTTTTGGCATTATCATCTTTACGGCTCGTCTTACCAAAACAAATTGGTGTAGAAAATTAAACTAGAGAAAATTTTCCGTGTAATGTGAATAATCATATACACATTATTACTAGATGGTGCATTTCATACCCAAATCTGGAACGGCGTATGCCTCACGATTTAAATCCTAAGTGATGGCGCCCTTATGGAATTTGCCACATTATAAACATTTTTTGTGTTGGGAACTTCCATATTTTGTATCTGCCTCAGAGAATGAAACAAGAAAAAGAAACAAAATAAACCAGTTCTTGATTCGTTTTTATTGAAGCCAAAAAGTGTGTCTATGCTACGAATATTTTTGATGTTGAGCGAAATTGGGGTTGTTTTTGGTTAAAATCAACTTCACGGATTATCGCGTCGTGTATCTTGTAGTTGCAGTATAAGGGAAAAATATAAATTTAAAAAAAAATACTTTGAAGCAGTTTGAAAAGATAAGCACAAAGCATCACATCATAAGGTTTTTTTTTTAATATTACAGAGATATGTATATACATATTTGATTTGGTTTGCTTTCAGTTCTCTATTCTTGACAAGGTCAAAAAAAAAACTTAATGAAGCCGCAACTTGATGTTCGAGTAAGGTACATTATTAACAGATGTACGTTAAAATCGGTTTATATTATAACAGGTAGGTACATATATTCTTATTTATTCGTTCTTTCCCAATTTACAAGTTTCTATTTAACAATTAACATTTTGTTTACCTAACCGTTTATTTTTTTTTTTCATTCTTACTGCGATTTCCTATAGGGTATAACATCGGTTGAGCTAGAATCATTTTCAAATTTAGAACATAAGATTATCTTGAAATTTCACTAACAGCTAGCATGTATATGTATAACCGTTTTAAAAAATCTTGGTAATGGTACAGCTTAGGGGACTCACCTCCGTTCACCTTGCATTTGAAATATGTTGTACAGATCATTATTCTGAACATGAAAACATATATATACATACCTAATTAATAATGTTGGCTTTATACGCTCACACCCTACCGCCCAATAGATCTTGTAGGCGATACACATTCCAATATCGTCTTTCACATGGGTTAATTGATATGGTGATAAAAAGGTTTGAAGGATTCGGAAGAGGAATAATATTATTTGATGATTTTATTCTTGCAATTTTTGTATTGCAAGTGAGTTGTTGCTTTTTAAGTTAATTGTTGAAAGTATGCGACATCTGTTTTAAAAATTATTTTTTATAATATGACAAAATATAGTGAGCATGATTTGTGCAATGTGTAATAATGCCAAGTTTGGGTTATTGTGCTTTTGAATATGACCATGAAAATAGTATGGGACATACTGCGATAACACTGAAAAATTGTTCTTAAATAAAAAGGTAATGAAAATAAATGCAGACGAAATATCTTCAAAGGCCAAAAAATCAAATCAAAGTGATTCGTAAAATAAGTATTTATCTTTTTCTAATTGTCTAGGTGTGTTCACATAAAGGAAACATTTCTTAAGCAATTCAGACATTTTAAATGTTTCTGAAATGTTTACTAAGGTCTCGACGTTTCGCGAAACATTTCTGAAATCATAATTGCTGTTTTTTGGGTCTCCAATTTGTGAAATGTGTCTTATATATTTCAGAAATATTTTCAAACAAATGTTTCTATGGTGTGAACGCACCTTAATATTTAATTTTTTAAATGTCAATGCCAGCTCGACTTATCGACTTCCATTGGAAATTCCAGTCAAATTAAGAATGAAATTTAAGGTTATCGCAAGGGATTAAGCGGCATATACACTGATCAAGCATTCATCAAGCATGCGAGAGTGGTTTGTAAATTCTTTTTCAGGTTGCATATACACTTATCAAGCATGAGTCGTCAATCATTCATTCAAAAACACCGCGCCGATAAAAAAAAAAATTTCGATAAATTGTTGTCTCGTCACTGGCAACACAAAAATGAGAATGAATGCGTGATCAAGCAAGCAATCACGAATAGACACTAGGTCAAGCGTTAACACCCGATTGAAAAAAAACAAAACATTTTGATTTTGCTTCAAGCAGACACACAACGTATCCGTGTCTTATGTTCACTAACACACTCTCACATGCTTGATGAGTGATTGATCAGTGTATATTTCGCGTTACAGAACACCGATTATTTCCAGATGCGATAAGTATGGATTTTTTTGAATCATATTTTATCGATGCAAAAAGTTATCGACAAAGTTACAGAACAGGGGCCCTGGTTTCTCTTGTTCCCTGCCAATATTCTTAATGTTCCTTAACATTACACCCCAACTTAAATGCTTTGCAGCATGTATTTGAGTATCAGGTATATTTTCACCGTGATGCCATCTTGATATTGGGTAGCTTAGCAATACCCATTTCCTTAGTATGATATGCACTATCAAATTATAATGTGTCTATGATATAATGTAATAACAATTTTTTTAGTACGACGAGCCGAAGAGAAGATAGGCAACCTGGGGACATGATCCCCTGGGAAACTTGATCCCTGGGCACTATTTCCAAAACGATAACTGTTTTCTTGGAATAATAAAGGGCATCACTGCATTTGTAATGGAAAATTACTTGGGACGTCATTTTGCCAGTTGCAAGGAAGAGCCTTAACTTTTAGGACGTATTTTGTGTTTACAACTGTAAATATATTTTAATTTTTTTTTAAATAATTAACGCGCGCACAAGGGACTATTTGTTTCCCTTTTAATGTAGAGCACACTGCGTGGGCATTAGAAAAATAGGGAGGGGAAAGATAGGAGTTGTCGATTAACATTGGTTTTGAATGCTTGCAGATCAAAATTTTTTTTCTACGGAGAAAGATGAACAAATCTTCATAGACACCATAGGCCCGTACCTATGGTAGTGTGAGATTCTTACTCACTAAAAAACACCGTCATTTGTTCATTCGACTGCAACTAAGTTGCCTTATCAAGTAGTTAAATCTTCATTTTCATTAGTCACGTTTGGCAGCGAGCTCTCCATCGAGGGGACCTGCACTACCGCATAATCACACGGTTATACATATGTCTTGCTACGCTAGGTCGCACGGTCTTGTTCTCCAAAGTCGGCGTACGAGATTTGTCTCTTCAAATGCCCATTGTATGCTTCTATTACAATGGCCTTGTAAACGTGTTTTAAACTTGGTGGCAGATTTTTTTAATTTCGTCGTTGACAGTTTCCATACACAGGTCTCGGTGTAAATCGCTGTTTCGTTTGTACCATGGAGCAGTTTTGAAATGGTTGCAGTGTTTGTGTATGGCTTGGTTTGGCACAACCTCAAAGTTGTATTCCCTAAATTTACACAGGTTTTAGCACTTGCTTGTAGATAAGCAGTTTGATTTAAGTACTTAGATTGTAATATTTTCCAATTAGCCAATTTAGTTCTCGTAACTTAATATCGAGCTCGTCTTTTTGCTTTTTAACGTGCGTCTTCTATCAAGAATCATGCCTAGATACTTTGCTTCGTTAGCATACGGTAATTGAATCGAGTTAATAAAGATCGGTAGACTGTTAACATTCTTGTAAGTAAAGTTAACATGTGTTGATTTGGACTCGTTTAGAACAATGCACCATTATTTCGTCCAGTTTTTTATTTTATCAATAATTTTCTGTAGCTTTTCGGTTGCTCTTCAATTGAGCTGAATGATGCAAGTATGGCCGTATCATCAGCAAATGTTGCTGTCGTGACGTCTTCTTCTTGAGGTATATCTCGAGTATAAAGAACGAATAACACTGGGCCAAGAACGCTTCTTTGTGGAACACTAGCATTTATTTCTTTAAATCCTGAATATTCAGTACCTTGTTTTACTCGGAAAAGTCTATTTTCCAGATAGGATTCGAGAATATAATATATTTGTTTCGGAAAAACCTGTCTTAATTTAAATCTTAAACCGTCGTGCCAGACCTTGTCGAAAGCTTGGGAAACATCAAGAAACTCGCTTGAACATATCTTTCTCCCCTCTAGAGATTTTTTAATTTCATTTGTTATTCTGTATACTTGTTCAATTGTTGAGTGGTTATTTCTAAAACCGAATTGGTGTTTGGGAATAAGCCGTTTCTCTTCTACAATTGGAAGTAGGTGCCTAATACTTTCTCGAATAATTATTGGTAATAAAGATATTGGTCTGTAAAACTTTTTTTCATTAAAAGTTTTCCCTGGTTTTGGGACCCTAAAGACTTTGGCCACTTTCCATTGCCGTGGAACGTATGCAAACCTAAACGTGGCATTAATCAGATGTTGGATTTTAATGATTGCTTTTCTCGGCAACTCTTTAAGAATGGGTGCATTTATCAAGTCATAACCGAGAGCTTTTTTGTTTTTTTGCTTTCTTATAGCGTCGAAAAGTTCTGAAAATGTGACATCTCGGATTCAGAAGTTTTCAAAGCTCCAATGAGTGTCACCGGGTTCATTCAACAACTCCTCACCGTCAAAGGGTTTGAAAGTTTCCTCGAGGTGATCGGCAAACAGACCTGCCTTTTTTTGTCTGTTTTAGCCTAATCTGCATTGTTTTTTCGAATTGGTGCTGATATTAACTTGGGTTTTTTAACACCTTTAATAGCCTTCCACAGAGAGTAATTCGTACTTTTGTCTGCGGAGAGACATTCGAGATAAGTAGAAATCTCACGATTTCCAGTTTACTGGATAGGTGATTCAAAATAGTTTGTTGAGGAGCGCGGGATTGCTGCCATTTCTTAGGTGCTATTATTGTTTTGAGTATAAGTTCTTTAATTTCAATTGAAATATTTTGCTCATTAGGAATTGAATTTCTGCTATTTTGCGGAGTGTTTTTTCAGGCAGCATCTTGGACGCTTTTAATAAATTTGTTGACTTCTTCTTCTTATTCAACAGGAGTTTGCAATGATACTTCAAGTGTAATAGCCTCTTCGCAATATGCACGAATCCTTTCCCAATTCGTTTTGTTGTTTGTCAAAAATGACGCACTTTCCTTTATTATCAGGCTTCCGCTTACTGTCAACATGATTGGTGAGTGATCAGTAGGAAGATCATAGCTATCTTGGTATAGTTTTTATTTAAACCATTTGCGATAAAAAAGTCAAGTAGATCTGCTGTTTTGGCTAGGTCCGTAGGCCATTAAGTTGGTTTTCCGGTGGATAAAAAGTCAGCACTAGTTTCCATGCAAGCTTTAAAAAGTTGTCTCCCTCTAGTTGATATGCATCTTGATCCCCAAAACCTATGTTTTGAATTAAAGTCACCGCCTATAATTAACTTAGAATAAAGAGCTTCAAAATGATTTATGAAATCTGTTTTCTCTATCTTGCACCTAGGGGGACAATATATTGATGCAATGCTATATGTCTAACGTCTGTGTTATACATTGACTGCACAAACTTGCATTTTCTCAAGTTTAATTGTTAACTTTAAGGAATGGTCAATGTTTTCTCTTATAAATAGAGAGGATCCACCTTTTGCTCTATCAGATAGGTAATACGCATGAATAACCTTTTATATTGGTTACGGTTTCCTTTTCTAAGTGTGTTTCAGAATTCAGGCATATGTCAATTTTTTCGTTTGACAAATTTATTTCTAATTCGTCCATTTTAGAAGATAGGCCAGGCATTCCATTAAAAAAATTAAACAACTCGTCCATTTTCATAATTAATTACTCTCTTGGTTGAACCATGCTCAATTTTTTCAAATATTATTTTATTCGTCCTATTTTTCTCTTCAAATCTTTGAAGAATCAAAAAAAATACTTGATGAACCGGATCTTGGGAACTTGTGCTTGGAGTTGGGTTTTGTGACAGCACTTGCGCATAAATCGTTTCATTTATTTTTGTCTTCTCCTTTATGGATTTCGTCTCCTTCGTTTTAGGTTTTTGGTTTAAGCCTTTGTGTTCTACCTCATTCTTTCCGCTTCTCTTATTAACATCTGGCTTTTGCTTTTGACCTTGATTCGGTCTTATATTTTGTTTTGTGTATCACGCCTTTTTTGGATTTCTTTTGCAACCTCACAGCCACGATAATTTGCCGGATGATTACCTTTACAATTCGCGCATATATCTGGAGAATGCTTGTCAAGATGACATTCTTCCGAGGGATGATTACCTGCGCATCTGAAACAACTTGAATCCTTCCGACAGTACGTTTGCGTGTGATTATAATGGCTAAAACACAATCACGCTTTAGCTTTTAAAAGCTTTTAGCTTTGGCCTGGCGTTTACAAGTTCAACCATAGGAAATCAATACATCTTATCACAATGTCGCTTTGGCTTTGACGTTATGTTTTATTTGTGTACAAGATAAGATAACGTGACTCAAACGTGAAGCTGAAGTAGAAACTGGTTGAACTTTTGCTCGCTTTGGCAGAAAAAAGCAAAAACAAGAACCAATATTTGGAAAATGTCACTTAAACCGAAAACAAAGCGTGTGAAATGTAACATGACGAAGCCAAAGCTGAAGCGTGGTTGTGTTTTAGCCATAATCCTGACAGCTTTTGCTGTGGAATCAGTTGTGAGTTGGTTCAATTTTAATTACAATGTTCATGATTGTCCTTATTTTGTATATATGTTATGTTTTTTTATGTTTTCGTTTTTGTCAAAGCTAAGTATGAATAGTGGAAGTGCTTGCTTATTATATATATTTCTATTTTCTTCCAATTTTTGCTTTTCTTTCTTTATAATATTCGTTGCATCAATGATCTTAAAGCCTTTTGGTTTTAAGTCCTTCATAATATCTCCTTTTCTACACAAGGATGAAGACACCTTGCTAGAACTCGTAAGGGTCTATCTAGCGTACATGAATATGTGAACCATTCAATTTATGTATTGTTAAGTCTTTTAGATAATAATCGGTAGCTGTCGGGATCGCTTACATTAACTTTCCACGTATTATTATGCAAAGAAGTAACTTTGAAGTTTGATTGTACCGTTTCTTTAATATTAGGTAACAACTTGTCCGTTCAGTCTCGCGTGCTAGTTCCTCTTCATCCGTCTTGTATTCGCATTGTTTTAGACTCAGTGAACTAGCCTGATGTTCTTTTTGAAGAGATGTGCTTTTAAGAATTTTATTTTCTTCGCGAAGAAGTTCAACTTCTATTTTCAACTCTTTGTAAAGTTGCACCATTTTGTCAAGTCTTGTTCGGAGTACTTTATTGTCATCCTCGAGACTTTTTGTTTTCACTGAGTCCTGTTTTGCAACTGCTAGCTGCTCCGGAGGTAGAACTGGATTGTGGTGATCTTTGTACCCTTTAGCTCTTTTTAAAGGGGTATATTAAGTGCAAAAAATAGCTCTCCCCAGAATCCATAGAGCCGACCTTCGTAGAGGGTGGATTTTCCAGTGAACCTGGAATGCCACCTGGGGTAGTATATCTATTTGTTTTCTTTATTGCATCATTCGTTGTTTTTTGGTCCGCGAGTGGTAGTTTATTTCCCACTTACCCTGCATTAATGGAGACCATTAATGTCGAGCATTCCTCTATCCGCCACCTGAGGATGCGCCCTTTAGGGGAAGCAACAGAAAACCCCCCGAGGGCAGATCAAAATGGCAAGGAATAATCTCGCCGGATAAACTATTCCAAATTCGTGTTGTTCGGCTAAAAAAGAATCCCTATATTTCAAGGTCCGAAATAAGGCTCAAGGCTGTAATGATGAGCATTCCTTGCGAGACTAGTATTACAGGAAAAACTTGTATGGGGAGGAATACAGCTGGCTACTACGAGTGAACATTTTTTATAAAAGGAACGATAAAATAAAGAAAGACATGAAACATTGCGTCGGTGTTCGAGACGGGCAATTGTTTCAGCGGCAGTTCTTTTTCCTATCAATCTTAACGTTCGATTTTGTATTCTATCAAGCAGCTGAAGCGATGCTTGCGAAGTACCTGTTCAGAGGTGGGAGTTATACTCGAGTTTAGGGCGTATAAACGCTTTATAAATTGTAGCCAGATCAGAAGGAGAAAAATACTTCTTTCACCGATACAGAAAACCTAAGCACTTACCAGAATTTTTAGCGATCTCAAATATATGGTCGTTCCAACGGAGGTCGTTTGACACACATACAGAGTACTGAGAGCTTTTTAGTTTCATCGATGTAAATGCCATTCAGAAGACAACATTAAGTTTTCAAAGCATTAAACTTCAAACGATTCCTATTACCCGTTTGACAATGCTGTAAAAATCGGCGTTTAATGAGCTTGACATACGGTACCATTGCTTCAAAGCAAAGCTTCTCCATGACCGTCAGTATGGCTTTCACAGTAATCGTTCCACTGGTGATCAGATGGCATATCTCAGCAAACAGTGAAACGAATGTTTCATATTTTGTATTGTAATATTATTGCGCTTGATATTTCAAAGATGTTTCATGGAGTTTTGCATGAAGCTTTCGTATCGAAAATGCATGCTTTAAGGATCGATAATATCTTTGTTTGTTGGATTAGAAGCTATTTTCTAAATCGTTCAATACCAGTTATATTGGACGATTTCAAGTCTGATTCCCAAAAAAATTATTCTGGTGTGCCCCTCTGTTTTGTCTCAGACTCTTCTGTTTTGCTGACGACTCTAACCTTAGCTTTTCGTATTCGTTCTACGATTCACGTCCTTTGCCTTCGGAAGTACAGTCGCAACGGTACCATATGATAAGCTCATGAAACTCCGTTTTTATACAGCATTGTTAAATAGAGTAAGAGAAATCGTATGGAGTTTAATGCTTCGAAAACTCAATGCTGTATTACATATGTCGTTAAAGCTAAACATTCCCCCATGCCATGGCACTTGCACCGAAGAAACCGAAAAGCTTTCAGAACTCGGAACGACCATATATTTGAGATCGCCAAAAATAAGTGCTCAGGTTTTCTGTATCGATGCAAGAAGTATTTTTCCCTTCTGATCTGGCTTCAATTTATAAAGCGTTTATACGCCCAAAACTCGAGTATAACTCACACCTCTGGGCAGGTGCTTCGCAAGCATCGCTACACCTGATTGATGCAATACAAAATAGAGCTTTAAGATTGATAGGAAATAGAACTGTCTCTGAAATAATTGCCCCATGCAATGTTTCATGTCTTTCCTTGTTTTATCGGTTCTTTAAAAAAAATGTTCACTCGAAGTAACCAGCTCTATTCCTCCACTTCAAATTTCCCCCCGCAATACTCGTATCGCAAGGAATGATCATCAGTTCACCCTTGAACCCAATCTCGGACGTACCGTGAAATATAGAGATTCTTTTTTTAGCCAAACAACACTAATTTGGAAAAGTTTACCCGATGAGGGTTTTCCTTGCCATTTCAATTTGAAAGCATTCAAAACCAATGTTATACTATACCTACTGTCTCACCTTCCCTAACCTTCCGATGCTCGCGCAATGTGTTAAACATTATAAGGGCAACACAAATCCCTTGTGCGCGCGCTCAGTTAAAAAAAAAGAAAAAAATTCATGTAGGCAACCACGGATAAAAAGTGATCTATTTTCTGCTCCTTGCTGATAGGTACATATGTATATTTTCGAACTAGCCACTTGACACTCTCAAAAGGAGAAAAGTATTGTACACTATTGGCAGAGCCGAATTGCGAACACTATTCTCACGTCGTAACCTTCAAATTGAAATGGTTACAGGAGTGGTTAAAAAGGACACTGTATCACACAATCAGTGTCTGCAAATACATTTTAGTAAAAATGCAGTTCGCCATCACACGTCTTGTATAATAACAAATTTAGGAAAAAAGTATTTCGAAAATTATATGATGGATTTTGATAAAATCCTGTTTTTCATTTTTAGTTTTTTAATTTTTTTTTTTTTATTTTGGTATGCAATTTTTAAGAGTTTATTAATATACATGTGATTATAAAATTTAAAATAATTTTTTTGATTAGTTTGAGAAATATTGATTTTTCAAAAAAAAAAATTTAATTTATTTTAATTAGAAAAAAAAGTTATTCAAGATATGCAGAATTAATTTTACTATTTAGATCTTTTCAAATATAAAATTCAACATAAATCCAAAAAACCGTTACCGAGAAAGCCAAAAATAACAAACCATCATATGAAAGGTACCGTTAATTGACTTTTCCCGTAAATTTGGTTCTGATAAAATGATAGCCAATAACAAAGAAAAAATTCTCTCTTTTCATCAAAATCGTTGGAGCCGTTTCCTAAACGGTCATATGGCATCAGGTGCCGTTATTCTTAGGCCTAAAACTATAATTTCAATTTCACCTCCGGGGAATGCCAAAAGAATTACACACATTATATTTGAAGATAATCTCTTAAGCTGTTTAGGCTGCAGCTCGTTATACAAACTGACAGATAGACAGACAGACATTTTTTGCGACGTAATAAATTGTTTCAAACGGTTTTGTAGAATAAATTTGTCAATCTAGGTGCTTTCCAATGAATAATTTTTTTTACAAAACCATTAAATCGTGATAGTAAAAAAAACGGAATATTTAAGGTGCCATAATGCATTTCCCAAATTATTGCCATCGAATTAGGGAGCCTCTGTTGAACTGTAACCAAGTGCGGCTACATATTTTTCATCTTAAAACTCACAAGGTTTTTCCAAAGCTTTTTTATTTTTTTATTTATTTTAATTCCTCTTAAATCATATATGTATATTTCTGTTGAAAAACATTGTCAAGTCACTTTTATTTCCCGTGTTTCTCAGACTTTACATTTCCAAAATAAAATTATCCTCATTAAAGTTCAATTAAAAGTGTACTTAAATTTTACTTCAAAAAAGAGAACTAGCCTGGCAGATTGAGTGATTATACCTATTATAAGGTCTTCATAAATATATCATTACCGACAAAATTACATTTTCTCGGAAGACCTCAATAAGCCCAAAAAATCTTAAATAATTCATCGATATTTATTCATTGATTTTTACATCCCTGTTGATTGAACAAACTTTATTTACACAATTTACAACAAACAACTTTGCAAAAGTGTTTTCTTATTTATATCGAGAAGTCAAGATTGCAGAACAGAACTGTTGGATTCCAATCAAAATGATTTTCTTTGAATTCGTTTAGAGCAATCCTTGGTGTTCCAGTCTGAGATCTTTTTCCGAAAATTTCCCAAATCAAATTAAATATTAAAATAACCACGTGCAGGTTGGATTTCATCCAAAATGGTTTGCCCAGTAATTGAAGTCTTTTTGAGCAGGGACTCGGAAATCATACCTATTCATCTAGTTGTTGGCAACATTATTTTCAATTTTATTTGAAGCAATATTCTTCTAGGATTTATTTTTTCTTTTTTGTATGGTAGATTAATAACTGGTACATCAGGTACAAGAAAACTTTAGGTAATTTGTAAAGTAAACAAACGTATAAAATATTTATATAAAATGTTGATTTTCAGTCATGAGGAAATATTTTGTAAACGTTTGATCGGAAAAAAAGAAAAAGTCGCTTACGCATTATACGTTTATATAAAGAGCCTTGAATATTAATTATAAAAAAAGCGAATATTAATTGAAGTTCAGAATAAAAATGAACATACCACAAGTTTCTGAAGTTTGGACTGTCGTCGACGGCAATTTGCCACCGCAATTTGTCAAATGACTAATGGAGGGTGCAGCCAAATTCAAATCTGAATTATCGCCCTTCCTAACTGGTTGAACACAATGGTGCAGCTGAAGCTGAAGTGAGAAGCGCAAAAATGAAGCACGACAAAATTGAAACTAAGTGACGAAGCTGACTAAAACACAATGGTGAAGTACGGAATGTCAATTTTGCTGCCAATAATATAAATGCTATCGAAATATTACTCCGTACTGGCTCCTTTTTTCAATATTTTTATAGTTGGGGTTGGTTAAATTCCATAAAATATCTCTTTTTTAACCACACATTTTGTGTTCGATTGATTAAGCTAGTTCAAGTTTCTTGAGATATCGGAGTGATCAAGGAATTTTCTCAAACATATTGAATGGATCTAAGAAAAAGAGATCTCGGATAGTTCAGAAACATTGAACTAGCCTATTTTGGTTCTGTGAAATGTCAAAGATGAAGCTGAAGCGTAAAGCGCAAGTTGAAGTTGAGTGAACTTGCGCTTCAGCTAAATTTCAAATTTTAGCTTCAGCTTCTCATTGCGTTCGCCTTAGAAATGATACGCCCGCAAGATCACGGAATGGCTTTTGAACATTTTTGAACGTTTGAAGAAAGTTGTGAATTTATGGTGAGATCATCAGCCATGGCCTACTAACCCCACAATTTAATGCTTATGTTTCGAGATCCCCTGTTTTGAATATCATACTGACAGTAAACAGGAAAACACTGAAAATTAATATTGCCTTTTATTTGAATGTATCATGTGCCAACTGACATTTTGTGAGTTAAAAGAGCAACTTTTACTGGTATTCCAAAGTGATTGTAAAAAAAAAAATAGTTCCAATCTTATATACTTTGCAACATTTCAGAATATACTGGTGTAGTTGTTAATTGTTAGTCTGAAAGCAATTAATTAAAATATAGAATCATTGAGAACGTCCGGGTTAAATTAGCATTAAATTTGGTATACAAAAATAAACATTAAAAAATATTTAAACTAAAAGGTCTTGCTTCACATATCTATACAAAACTATAATCATTTTATTTATATATTTACAGGGAGTGTCCTACAAAGACGTGCTTACATGAACACTATGTTTTGAAAAATGCGAAATAGCCAACAGAACTCGAATTCCAGGTTGCGTGATATTGCAAAGAAATTAATAATTGAATTTAAATTTTACATGTAAATCTTTATAAGAATAATAAAAATGGACACGACTGGGTTGCACTTATTTTGTCTTATGTATTTTATCACATTGGATTGGAAAGGAAGATCTTTGACAGAAACAAATAACATTTATACTTACATAAACAAAATAACACTATCTGAACAGAACACAACGTATTTTAGTAATTAGTTGATCAGAAAATTTAAAATATAATTCAATGGTTAGTTTTAAAAATACTGAAATTAAAAAAATATATTAATACCCATATATAGTACAGTCATTTGTTGCTCAAAAAAGGGTTTACCTGGAAAGTTTTTCGGGAGCTTTGAAAATCGTTGGTTTTATAGACTTTGACATGCTCTTTCCGAATTTCATATTTACCACCTCGTTGCAAAGCCACTCGAGCCACTATTTTGAAAAAAAATGGAGCCTAAAAACAGTTTTTTGGCATTATCATCTTTACGGCTCGTCTTACCAAAACAAATTGGTGTAGAAAATTAAACTAGAGAAAATTTTCCGTGTAATGTGAATAATCATATACACATTATTACTAGATGGTGCATTTCATACCCAAATCTGGAACGGCGTATGCCTCACGATTTAAATCCTAAGTGATGGCGCCCTTATGGAATTTGCCACATTATAAACATTTTTTGTGTTATGAACTTCCATATTTTGTATCTGCCTCAGAGAATGAAACAAGAAAAAGAAACAAAATAAACCAGTTCTTGATTCGTTTTTATTGAAGCCAAAAAGTGTGTCTATGCTACGATTATTTTTGATGTTGAGCGAAATTGGGGTTGTTTTTGGTTAAAATCAACTTCACGGATTATCGCGTCGTGTATCTTGTAGTTGCAGTATAAGGGAAAAATATAAATTTAAAAAAAAATACTTTGAAGCAGTTTGAAAAGATAAGCACAAAGCATCACATCATAAGGTTTTTTTTTAATATTACAGAGATATGTATATACATATTTGATTTGGTTTGCTTTCAGTTCTCTATTCTTGACAAGGTCAAAAAAAAACTTAATGAAGCCGCAACTTGATGTTCGAGTAAGGTACATTATTAACAGATGTACGTTAAAATCGGTTTATATTATAACAGGTAGGTACATATATTCTTATTTATTCGTTCTTCCCCAATTTACAAGTTTCTATTTAACAATTAACATTTTGTTTACCTAACCGTTTATTTTTTTTTCATTCTTACTGCGATTTCCTATAGGGTATAACATCGGTTGAGCTAAAATCATTTTCAAATTTAGAACATAAGATTATCTTGAAATTTCACTAACAGCTAGCATGTATATGTATAACCGTTTTAAAAAATCTTGGTAATGGTACAGCTTAGGGGACTCACCCCCGTTCACCTTGCATTTGAAATATGTTGTACAGATCATTATTCTGAACATGAAAACATATATATACATACCTAATTAATAATGTTGGCTTTATACGCTCACACCCTACCGCCCAATAGATCTTGTAGGCGATACACATTCCAATATCGTCTTTCACATGGGTTAATTGATATGGTGATAAAAAGGTTTGAAGGATTCGGAAGAGGAATAATATTATTTGATGATTTTATTCTTGCAATTTTTGTATTGCAAGTGAGTTGTTGCTTTTTAAGTTAATTGTTGAAAGTATGCGACATCTGTTTTAAAAATTATTTTTTATAATATGACAAAATATAGTGAGCATGATTTGTGCAATGTGTAATAATGCCAAGTTTGGGTTATTGTGCTTTCGAATATGACCATGAAAATAGTATGGGACATACTGCGATAACACTGAAAAATTGTTCGTAAATAAAAAGGTAATGAAAATAAATGCAGACGAAATATCTTCAAGGGCCAAAAAATCAAATCAAAGTGATTCGTAAAATAAGTATTTATCTTTTTCTAATTGTCTAGGTGTGTTCACATAAAGGAAACATTTCTTAAGCAATTCAGACATTTTAAATGTTTCTGAAATGTTTACTAAGGTCTCGACGTTTCGCGAAACATTTCTGAAATCATAATTGCTGTTTTTTGGGTCTCCAATTTGTGAAATGTGTCTTATATATTTCAGAAATATTTTCAAACAAATGTTTCTATGGTGTGAACGCACCTTAATATTTAATTTTTTAAATGTCAATGCCAGCTCGACTTATCGACTTCCATTGGAAATTCCAGTCAAATTAAGAATGAAATTTAAGGTTATCGCAAGGGATTAAGCGGCATATACACTGATCAAGCATTCATCAAGCATGCGAGAGTGGTTTGTAAATTCTTTTTCAGGTTGCATATACACTTATCAAGCATGAGTCGTCAATCATTCATTCAAAAACACCGCGCCGATAAAAAAAAAAATTTCGATAAATTGTTGTCTCGTCACTGGCAACACAAAAATGAGAATGAATGCGTGATCAAGCAAGCAATCACGAATAGACACTAGGTCAAGCGTTAACACCCGATTGAAAAAAAACAAAACATTTTGATTTTGCTTCAAGCAGACACACAACGTATCCGTGTCTTATGTTCACTAACACACTCTCACATGCTTGATGAGTGATTGATCAGTGTATATTTCGCGTTACAGAACACCGATTATTTCCAGATGCGATAAGTATGGATTTTTTTGAATCATATTTTATCGATGCAAAAAGTTATCGACAAAGTTACAGAACAGGGGCCCTGGTTTCTCTTGTTCCCTGCCAATATTCTTAATGTTCCTTAACATTACACCCCAACTTAAATGCTTTGCAGCATGTATTTGAGTATCAGGTATATTTTCACCGTGATGCCATCTTGATATTGGGTAGCTTAGCAATACCCATTTCCTTTGTATGATATGCACTATCAAATTATAATGTGTCTATGATATAATGTAATAACATTTTTTTTAGTACGACGAGCCGAAGAGAAGATAGGCAACCTGGGGACATGATCCCCTGGGAAACTTGATCCCTGGGCACTATTTCCAAAACGATAACTGTTTTCTTGAAATAATAAAGGGCATCACTGCATTTGTAATGGAAAATTACTTGGGACGTCATTTTGCCAGTTGCAAGGAAGAGCCTTAACTTTTAGGACGTATTTTGTGTTTACAACTGTAAATATATTTTAATTTTTTTTTAAATAATTAACGCGCGCACAAGGGACTATTTGTTTCCCTTTTAATGTAGAGCACACTGCGTGGGCATTAGGAAAATAGGGAGGGGAAAGATAGGAGTTGTCGATTAACATTGGTTTTGAATGCTTGCAGATCAAAATTTTTTTTCTACGGAGAAAGATGAACAAATCTTCATAGACACCATAGGCCCGTACCTATGGTAGTGTGAGATTATTACTCACTAAAAAACACCGTCATTTGTTCATTCGACTACAACTAAGTTGCCTTATCAAGTAGTTAAATCTTCATTTTCATTAGTCACGTTTGGCAGCGAGCTCTCCATCGAGGGGACCTGCACTACCGCATAATCACACGGTTATACATATGTCTTGCTACGCTAGGTCGAACGGTCTTGTTCTCCAAAGTCGGCGTACGAGATTTGTCTCTTCAAATGCCCATTGTATGCTTCTATTACAATGGCCTTGTAAACGTGTTTTAAACTTGGTGGCAGATTTTTTTAATTTCGTCGTTGACAGTTTCCATACACAGGTCTCGGTGTAAATCGCTGTTTCGTTTGTACCATGGAGCAGTTTTGAAATGGTTGCAGTGTTTGTATATGGCTTGGTTTGGCACAACCCCAAAGTTGTATTCCCTAAATTTACACAGGTTTTAGCACTTGCTTGTAGATAAGCAGTTTGATTTAAGTACTTAGATTGTAATATTTTCCAATTAGCCAATTTAGTTCTCGTAACTTAATATCGAGCTCGTCTTTTTGCTTTTTAACGTGCGTCTTCTATCAAGAATCATGCCTAGATACTTTGCTTCGTTAGCATACGGTAATTGAATCGAGTTAATAAAGATCGGTAGACTGTTAACATTCTTGTAAGTAAAGTTAACATGTGTTGATTTGGACTCGTTTAGAACAATGCACCATTATTTCGTCCAGTTTTTTATTTTATCAATAATTTTCTGTAGCTTTTCGGTTGCTCTTCAATTGAGCTGAATGATGCAAGTATGGCCGTATCATCAGCAAATGTTGCTGTCGTGACGTCTTCTTCTTGAGGTATATCTCGAGTATAAAGAACGAATAACACTGGGCCAAGAACGCTTCTTTGTGGAACACTAGCATTTATTTCTTTAAATCCTGAATATTCAGTACCTTGTTTTACTCGGAAAAGTCTATTTTCCAGATAGGATTCGAGAATATAATATATTTGTTTTGGAAAAACCTGTCTTAATTTAAATCTTAAGCCGTCGTGCCAGACCTTGTCGAAAGCTTGGGAAACATCAAGAAACTCGCTTGAACATATCTTTCTCCCCTCTAGAGATTTTTTAATTTCATTTGTTATTCTGTATACTTGTTCAATTGTTGAGTGGTTATTTCTAAAACCGAATTGGTGTTTGGGAATAAGCCGTTTCTCTTCTACAATTGGAAGTAGGTGCCTTATACTTTCTCGAATAATTATTGGTAATAAAGATACCTAAAGATAACTTTTTTTCATTAAAAGTTTTCCCTGGTTTTGGGACCCTAAAGACTTTGGCCACTTTCCATTGCCGTGGAACGTATGCAAACCTAAACGTGGCATTAATCAGATGTTGGATTTTAATGATTGCTTTTCTCGGCAACTCTTTAAGAATGGGTGCATTTATCAAGTCATAACCGAGAGCTTTTTTGTTTTTTTGCTTTCTTATAGCGTCGAAAAGTTCTGAAAATGTGACATCTCGGATTCAGAAGTTTTCAAAGCTCCAATGAGTGTCACCGGGTTCATTCAACAACTCCTCACCGTCAAAGGGTTTGAAAGTTTCCTCGAGGTGATCGGCAAACAGACCTGCCTTTTTTTGTCTGTTTTAGCCTAATCTGCATTGTTTTTTCGAATTGGTGCTGATATTAACTTGGGTTTTTTAACACCTTTAATAGCCTTCCACAGAGAGTAATTCGTACTTTTGTCTGCGGAGAGACATTCGAGATAAGTAGAAATCTCACGATTTCCAGTTTACTGGATAGGTGATTCAAAATAGTTTGTTGAGGAGCGCGGGCTTGCTGCCATTTCTTACGTGCTATTATTGTTTTGAGTATAAGTTCTTTAATTTCAATTGAAATATTTTGCTCATTAGGAATTGAATTTCTGCTATTTTGCGGAGTGTTTTTTCAGGCAGCATCTTGGACGCTTTTAATAAATTTGTTGACTTCTTCTTCTTATTCAACAGGAGTTTGCAATGATACTTCAAGTGTAATAGCCTCTTCGCAATATGCACGAATCCTTTCCCAATTCGTTTTGTTGTTTGTCAAAAATGACGCACTTTCCTTTATTATCAGGCTTCCGCTTACTGTCAACATGATTGGTGAGTGATCAGTAGGAAGATCATAGCTATCTTGGTATAGTTTTTATTTAAACCATTTGCGATAAAAAAGTCAAGTAGATCTGCTGTTTTGGCTAGGTCCGTAGGCCATTAAGTTGGTTTTCCGGTGGATAAAAAGTCAGCACTAGTTTCCATGCAAGCTTTAAAAAGTTGTCTCCCTCTAGTTGATATGCATCTTGATCCCCAAAACCTATGTTTTGAATTAAAGTCACCGCCTATAATTAACTTAGAATAAAGAGCTTCAAAATGATTTATGAAATCTGTTTTCTCTATCTTGCACCTAGGGGGACAATATATTGATGCAATGCTATATGTCTAACGTCTGTGTTATACATTGACTGCACAAACTTGCATTTTCTCAAGTTTAATTGTTAACTTTAAGGAATGGTCAATGTTTTCTCTTATAAATAGAGAGGATCCACCTTTTGCTCTATCAGATGGGTAATACGCATGAATAACCTTTTATATTGGTTACGGTTTCCTTTTCTAAGTGTGTTTCAGAAATCAGGCATATGTCAATTTTTTCGTTTGACAAATTTATTTCTAATTCGTCCATTTTAGAAGATAGGCCAGGCATTCCATTAAAAAATTTAAACATCTCGTCCATTTTCATAATTAATTACTCTCTTGGTTGAAGCATGCTCAATTTTTTCAAATATTATTTTATTCGTCCTATTTTTCTCTTCAAATCTTTGAAGAATCAAAAAAAATACTTGATGAACCGGATCTTGGGAACTTGTGCTTGGAGTTGGGTTTTGTGACAGCACTTGCGCATAAATCGTTTCATTTATTTTTGTCTTCTCCTTTATGGATTTCGTCTCCTTCGTTTTAAGTTTTTGGTTTAAGCCTTTGTGTTCTACCTCATTCTTTCCGCTTCTCTTATTAACATCTGGCTTTTGCTTTTGACCTTGATTCGGTCTTATATTTTGTTTTGTGTATCACGCCTTTTTTGGATTTCTTTTGCAACCTCACAGCCACGATAATTTGCCGGATGATTACCTTTACAATTCGCGCATATATCTGGAAAATGCTTGTCAAGATGACATTCTTCCGAGGGATGATTACCTGCGCATCTGAAACAACTTGAATCCTTCCGACAGTACGTTTGCGTGTGATTATAATGGCTAAAACACAATCACGCTTTAGCTTTTAAAAGCTTTTAGCTTTGGCCTGGCGTTTACAAGTTCAACCATAGGAAATCAATACATCTTATCACAATGTCGCTTTGGCTTTGACGTTATGTTTTATTTGTGTACAAGATAAGATAACGTGACTCAAACGTGAAGCTGAAGTAGAAACTGGTTGAACTTTTGCTCGCTTTGGCAGAAAAAAGCAAAAACAAGAACCAATATTTGGAAAATGTCACTTAAACCGAACACAAAGCGTGTGAAATGTAACATGACGAAGCCAAAGCTGAAGCGTGGTTGTGTTTTAGCCATAATCCTGACAGCTTTTGCTGTGGAATCAGTTGTGAGTTGGTTCAATTTTAATTACAATGTTCATGATTGTCCTTATTTTGTATATATGTTATGTTTTTTTATGTTTTCGTTTTTGTCAAAGCTAAATATGAATAGTGGAAGTGCTTGCTTATTATATATATTTCTATTTTCTTCCAATTTTTGCTTTTCTTTCTTTATAATATTCGTTGCATCAATGATCTTAAAGCCTTTTGGTTTTAAGTCCTTCATAATATCTCCTTTTCTACACAAGGATGAAGACACCTTGCTAGAACACGTAAGGGTCTATCTAGCGTACATGAATATGTGAACCATTCAATTTATGTATTGTTAAGTCTTTTAGATAATAATCGGTAGCTGTCGGGATCGCTTACATTAACTTTCCACGTATTATTATGCAAAGAAGTAACTTTGAAGTTTGATTGTACCGTTTCTTTAATATTAGGTAACAACTTGTCCGTTCAGTCTCGCGTGCTAGTTCCTCTTCATCCGTCTTGTATTCGCATTGTTTTAGACTCAGTGAACTAGCCTGATGTTCTTTTTTAAGAGATGTGCTTTTAAGAATTTTATTTTCTTCGCGAAGAAGTTCAACTTCTTTTTTCAACTCTTTGTAAAGTTGCACCATTTTGTCAAGTCTTGTTCGGAGTACTTTATTGTCATCCGCGAGACTTTTTGTTTTCACTGAGTCCTGTTTTGCAACTGCTGGCTGCTCCGGAGGTAGAACTGGATTGTGGTGATCTTTGTACCCTTTAGCTCTTTTTAAAGGGGTATATTAAGTGCAAAAAATAGCTCTCCCCAGAATCCATAGAGCCGACCTTCGTAGAGGGTGGATTTTCCAGTGAACCTGGAATGCCACCTGGGGTAGTATATCTATTTGTTTTCTTTATTGCATCATTCGTTGTTTTTTGGTCCGCGAGTGGTAGTTTATTTCCCACTTACCCTGCATTAATGGAGACCATTAATGTCGAGCATTCCTCTATCCGCCACCTGAGGATGCGCCGTTTAGGGGAAGCAAAAGAAAAACCCCCCGAGGGCAGATCAAAATGGCAAGGAATAATCTCGCCGGATAAACTATTCCAAATTCGTGTTGTTCGGCTAAAAAAGAATCCCTATATTTCAAGGTCCGAAATAAGGCTCAAGGCTGTAATGATGAGCATTCCTTGCGAGACTAGTATTACAGGAAAAACTTGTATGGGGAGGAATACAGCTGGCTACTACGAGTGAACATTTTTTATAAAAGGAACGATAAAATAAAGAAAGACATGAAACATTGCGTCGGTGTTCGAGACGGGCAATTGTTTCAGCGGCAGTTCTTTTTCCTATCAATCTTAACGTTCGATTTTGTATTCTATCAAGCAGCTGAAGCGATGCTTGCGAAGTACCTGTTCAGAGGTGGGAGTTATACTCGAGTTTAGGGCGTATAAACGCTTTATAAATTGTAGCCAGATCAGAAGGAGAAAATTACTTCTTTCACCGATACAGAAAACCTAAGCACTTACCAGAATTTTTAGCGATCTCAAATATATGGTCGTTCCAACGGAGGTCGTTTGACACACATACAGAGTACTGAGAGCTTTTTAGTTTCATCGATGTAAGTGCCATTCATGGTCGGAAGACAACATTAAGTTTTCAAAGCATTAAACTTCAAACGATTCCTATTACCCGTTTGACAATGCTGTAAAAATCGGCGTTTAATGAGCTTGACATACGGTACCATTGCTTCAAAGCAAAGCTTCTCCATGACCGTCAGTATGGCTTTCACAGTAATCGTTCCACTGGTGATCAGATGGCATATCTCAGCAAACAGTGAAACGAATGTTTACATCGCTTTGGTGAAAGTAATATTATTGCGCTTGATATTTCAAAGATGTTTCATGGAGTTTTGCATGAAGCTTTCGTATCGAAAATGCATGCTTTAAGGATCGATAATATCTTTGTTTGTTGGATTAGAAGCTATTTTCTAAATCGTTCAATACCAGTTATATTGGACGATTTCAAGTCTGATTCCCAAAAAATTTATTCTGGTGTGCCCCTCTGTTTTGTCTCAGACTCTTCTGTTTTGCTGACGACTCTAACCTTAGCTTTTCGTATTCGTTCTACGATTCACGTCCTTTGCCTTCGGAAGTACAGTCGCAACGGTACCATATGATAAGCTCATGAAACTCCGTTTTTATACAGCATTGTTAAATAGAGTAAGAGAAATCGTATGGAGTTTAATGCTTCGAAAACTCAATGCTGTATTACATATGTCGTTAAAGCTAAACATTCCCCAATGCCATGGCACTTGCACCGAAGAAACCGAAAAGCTTTCAGAACTCGGAACGACCATATATTTGAGATCGCCAAAAATAAGTGCTCAGGTTTTCTGTATCGATGCAAGAAGTATTTTTCCCTTCTAATCTGGCTTCAATTTATAAAGCGTTTATACGCCCAAAACTCGAGTATAACTCACACCTCTGGGCAGGTGCTTCGCAAGCATCGCTACACCTGATTGATGCAATACAAAATAGAGCTTTAAGATTGATAGGAAATAGAATTGTCTCTGAAATAATTGCCCCATGCAATGTTTCATGTCTTTCCTTGTTTTATCGGTTCTTTAAAAAAAATGTTCACTCGAAGTAACCAGCTCTATTCCTCCACTTCAAATTTCCCCCCGCAATACTCGTCTCGCAAGGAATGATCATCAGTTCACCCTTGAACCCAATCTCGGACGTACCGTGAAATATAGAGATTCTTTTTTTAGCCAAACAACACGAATTTGGAAAAGTTTACCCGATGAGGGTTTTCCTTGCCATTTCAATTTGAAAGCATTCAAAACCAATGTTATACTATACCTACTGTCTCTCCTTCCCTAACCTTCCGATGCTCGCGCAATGTGTTAAACATTATAAGGGCAACACAAATCCCTTGTGCGCGCGCTCAGTTAAAAAAAAAGAAAAAAAATTCATGTAGGCAACCACGGAAACAAAAAGTGATCTATTTTCTGCTCCTTGCTGATAGGTACATATGTATATTTTCGAACTAGCCACTTGACACTCTCAAAAGGAGAAAAGTATTGTACACTATTGGCAGAGCCGAATTGCGAACACTATTCTCACGTCGTGACCTTCAAATTGAAATGGTTACAGGAGTGGTTAAAAAGGACACTGTATCACACAATCAGTGTCTGCAAATACATTTTAGTAAAAATGCAGTTCGCCATCACACGTCTTGTATAATAACAAATTTAGGAAAAAAGTATTTCGAAAATTATATGATGGATTTTGATAAAATCCTGTTTTTCATTTTTAGTTTTTTAATTGTTTTTTTTTATTTTGGTATGCAATTTTTAAGAGTTTATTAATATACATGTGATTATAAAATTTAAAATAATTTTTTTGATTAGTTTGAGAAATATTGATTTTTCAAAAAAAAAAAAATTAATTTATTTTAATTAGAAAAAAAAGTTATTCAAGATATGCAGAATTAATTTTACTATTTAGATCTTTTCAAATATAAAATTCAACATAAATCCAAAAAACCGTTACCGAGAAAGCCAAAAATAACAAACCATCATATGAAAGGTACCGTTAATTGACTTTTCCCTTAAATTTGGTTCTGATAAAATGATAGCTAATACCAAAGAAAAAATTCTCTCTTTTCATCAAAATCGTTGGAGCCGTTTTCAAAAAAAACAAGCTTTTCCTAAACGGTCATATGGCATCAGGTGCCGTTATTTTTAGGCCTAAAACTATTATTTCAATTTCACCTCCGGGGAATGCCAAAAGAATTACACACATTATATTTGAAGATAATCTCTTAAGCTGTTTAGGCTGCAGCTCGTTATACAAACTGACAGATAGACAGACAGACATTTTTTGCCACGTAATAAATTGTTTCAAACGGTTTTGTAGAATAAATTTGTCAATCTAGGTGCTTTCCAATGAATAATTTTTTTTACAAAACCATTAAATCGTGATAGTAAAAAAAAACGGAATATTTAAGGTGCCATAATGCATTTCCCAAATTATTGCCATCGAATTAGGGAGCCTCTGTTAAACTGTAACCAAGTGCGGCTACATATTTTTCATCTTAAAACTCACAAGGTTTTTCCAAAGCTTTTTTATTTTTTTATTTATTTTAATTCCTCTTAAATCATATATGTATATTTCTGTTGAAAAACATTGTCAAGTCACTTTTATTTCCCGTGTTTCTCAGACTTTACATTTCCAAAATAAAATTATCCTCATTAAAGTTCAATTAAAAGTGTAATTAAATTTTACTTCAAAAAAGAGAACTAGCCTGGCAGATTGAGTGATTATACCTATTATAAGGTCTTCATAAATATATCATTACCGACAAAATTACATTTTCTCGGAAGACCTCAATAAGCCCAAAAAATCTTAAATAATTCATCGATATTTATTCATTGATTTCTACATCCCTGTTGATTGAACAAACTTTATTTACACAATTTACAACAAACAACTTTGCAAAAGTGTTTTCTTATTTATATCGAGAAGTCAAGTTTGCAGAACAGAACTGTTGGATTCCAATCAAAATGATTTTCTTTGAATTCGTTTAGAGCAATCCTTGGTGTTCCAGTCTGAGATCTTTTTCCGAAAATTTCCCAAATCAAATTAAATATTAAAATAACCACGTGCAGGTTGGATTTCATCCAAAATGGTTTGCCCAGTAATTGAAGTCTTTTTGAGCAGGGACTCGGAAATCATACCTATTCATCTAGTTGTTGGCAACATTATTTTCAATTTTATTTGAAGCAATATTCTTCTAGGATTTATTTTTTCTTTTTTGTATGGTAGATTAATAACTGGTACATCAGGTACAAGAAAACTTTAGGTAATTTGTAAAGTAAACAAACGTATAAAATATTTATATAAAATGTTGATTTTCAGTCATGAGGAAATATTTTGTAAACGTTTTATCGGAAAAAAAGAAAAAGTCGCTTACGCATTATACGTTTATATAAAGAGCCTTGAATATTAATTATAAAAAAAGCGAATATTAATTGAAGTTCAGAATAAAAATGAACATACCACAAGTTTCTGAAGTTTGGACTGTCGTCGACGGCAATTTGCCACCGCAATTTGTCAAATGACTAATGGAGGGTGCAGCCAAATTCAAATCTGAATTATCGCCCTTCCTAACTGGTTGAACACAATGGTGCAGCTGAAGCTGAAGTGAGAAGCGCAAAAATGAAGCACGACAAAATTGAAACTAAGTGACGAAGCTGACTAAAACACAATGGTGAAGTACGGAATGTCAATTTTGCTGCCAATAATATAAATGCTATCGAAATATTACTCCGTACTGGCTCCTTTTTTCAATATTTTTATAGTTGGGGTTGGTTAAATTCCATAAAATATCTCTTTTTTAACCAGTTCTATAAATAATTCCGGGTTTATCTCACACATTTTGTGTTCGATTGATTAAGCTAGTTCAAGTTTCTTGAGATATCGGAGTGATCAAGGAATTTTCTCAAACATATTGAATGGATCTAAGAAAAAGAGATCTCGGATAGTTCAGAAACATTGAACTAGCCTATTTTGGTTCTGTGAAATGTCAAAGATGAAGCTGAAGCGTAAAGCGCAAGTTGAAGTTGAGTGAACTTGCGCTTCAGCTAAATTTCAAATTTTAGCTTCAGCTTCTCATTGCGTTCGCCTTAGAAATGATACGCCCGCAAGATCACGGAATGGCTTTTGAACATTTTTGAACGTTTGAAGAAAGTTGTGAATTTATGGTGAGATCATCAGCCATGGCTTACTAACCCCACAATTTAATGCTTATGTTTCGAGATCCCCTGTTTTGAATATCAAACTGACAGTAAACGGGAAAACACTGAAAATTAATATTGCCTTTTATTTGAATGTATCATGTGCCAACTGACATTTTGTGAGTTAAAAGAACAACTTTTACTGGTATTCCAAAGTGATTGTAAAAAAAAAATAGTTCCAATCTTATATACTTTGCAACATTTAAGAATATACTGGTGTGGTTGTTAATTGTTAGTCTGAAAGCAATTAATTAAAATATAGAATCATTGAGAACGTCCGGGTTAAATTAGCATTAAATTTGGTATACAAAAATAAACATTAAAAAATATTTAAACTAAAAGGTCTTGCTTCACATATCTATACAAAACTATAATCATTTTATTTATATATTTACAGGGAGTGTCCTACAAAGACGTGCTTACATGAACACTATGTTTTGAAAAATGCGAAACAGCCAACAGAACTCGAATTCCAGGTTGCGTGATGTTGCAAGGAAATTAATAATTGAATTTAAATTTATGTAAATCTTTATAAGAATAATAAAAATGGACACGACTGGGTTGCACTTATTTTGTCTTATGTATTTTATCACATTGGATTGGAAAGGAAGATCTTTGACAGAAACAAATAACATTTATACTTACATAAACAAAATAACACTATCTGAACAGAACACAACGTATTTTAGTAATTAGTTGATCAGAAAATTTAAAATATAATTCAATGGTTAGTTTTAAAAATACTGAAATTAAAAAAATATATTAATACCCATATATAGTACAGTCATTTGTTGCTCAAAAAAGGGTTTACCTGGAAAGTTTTTCGGGAGCTTTGAAAATCGTTGGTTTTATAGACTTTGACATGCTCTTTCCGAATTTCATATTTACCACCTCGTTGCAAAGCCACTCGAGCCACTATTTTGAAAAAAATGGAGCCTAAAAACAGTTTTTTGGCATTATCTTCTTTACGGCTCGTCTTACCAAAACAAATTGGTGTAGAAAATTAAACTAGAGAAAATTTTCCGTGTAATGTGAATAATCATATACACATTATTACTAGATGGTGCATTTCATACCCAAATCTGGAACGGCGTATGCCTCACGATTTAAATCCTAAGTGATGGCGCCCTTATGGAATTTGCCACATTATAAACATTTTTTGTGTTATGAACTTCCATATTTTGTATCTGCCTCAGAGAATGAAACAAGAAAAAGAAACAAAATAAACCAGTTCTTGATTCGTTTTTATTGAAGCCAAAAAGTGTGTCTTTGCTACGATTATTTTTGATGTTGAGCGAAATTGGGGTTGTTTTTGGTTAAAATCAACTTCACGGATTATCGCGTCGTGTATCTTGTAGTTGCAGTATAAGGGAAAAATATAAATTTAAAAAAAAATACTTTGAAGCAGTTTGAAAAGATAAGCACAAAGCATCACATCATAAGGTTTTTTTTTTTAATATTACAGAGATATGTATATACATATTTGATTTGGTTTGCTTTCAGTTCTCTATTCTTGACAAGGTCAAAAAAAAACTTAATGAAGCCGCAACTTGATGTTCGAGTAAGGTACATTATTAACAGATGTACGTTAAAATCGGTTTATATTATAACAGGTAGGTACATATATTCTTATTTATTCGTTCTTCCCCAATTTACAAGTTTCTATTTAACAATTAACATTTTGTTTACCTAACCGTTTATTTTTTTTTCATTCTTACTGCGATTTCCTATAGGGTATAACATCGGTTGAGCTAAAATCATTTTCAAATTTAGAACATAAGATTATCTTGAAATTTCACTAACAGCTAGCATGTATATGTATAACCGTTTTAAAAAATCTTGGTAATGGTACAGCTTAGGGGACTCACCCCCGTTCACCTTGCATTTGAAATATGTTGTACAGATCATTATTCTGAACATGAAAACATATATATACATACCTAATTAATAATGTTGGCTTTATACGCTCACACCCTACCGCCCAATAGTAGGCGATACACATTCCAATATCGTCTTTCACATGGGTTAATTGATATGGTGATAAAAAGGTTTGAAGGATTCGGAAGAGGAATAATATTATTTGATGATTTTATTCTTGCAATTTTTGTATTGCAAGTGAGTTGTTGCTTTTTAAGTTAATTGTTGAAAGTATGCGACATCTGTTTTAAAAATTATTTTTTATAATATGACAAAATATAGTGAGCATGATTTGTGCAATGTGTAATAATGCCAAGTTTGGGCTATTGTGCTTTCGAATATGACCATGAAAATAGTATGGGACATACTGCGATAACACTGAAAAATTGGGCTTAAATAAAAAGGTAATGAAAATAAATGCAGACGAAATATCTTCAAAGGCCAAAAAATCAAATCAAAGTGATTCGTAAAAAAAGTATTTATCTTTTTCTAATTGTCTAGGTGTGTTCACATAAAGGAAACATTTCTTAAGCAATTCAGACATTTTAAATGTTTCTGAAATGTTTATTAAGGTCTCGACGTTTCGCGAAACATTTCTGAAATCATAATTGCTGTTTTTTTGGGTCTCCAATTTGTGAAATGTGTCTTATATATTTCAGAAATATTTTCAAACAAATGTTTCTATGGTGTGAATGCACCTTAATATTTAATTTTTTAAATGTCAATGCCAGCTCGACTTATAGACTTCCATTGGAAATTCCAGTCAAATTAAGAATGAAATTTAAGGTAATCGCAAGGGATTAAGCGGCATATACACTGATCAAGCATTCATCAAGCATGCGAGAGTGGTTTGTAAATTCTTTTTCAGGTTGCATATACACTTATCAAGCATGAGTCGTCAATCATTCATTCAAAAACACCGCGCCGATAAAAAAAAATTTCGATAAATTGTTGTCTCGTCACTGGCAACACAAAAATGAGAATGAATGCGTGATCAAGCAAGCAATCACGAATAGACACTAGGTCAAGCATTAACACCCGATTGAAAAAAAAAACAAAACATTTTGATTTTGCTTCAAGCAGACACACAACGTATCCGTGTCTCATGTTCACTAACATACTCTCACATGCTTGATGAGTGATTGATCAGTGTATATTTCGCCTTACAGAACACCGATTATTTCCAGATGCGATAAGTATGGATTTTTTTGAATCATATTTTATCGATGCAAAAAGTTATCGACAAAGTTACAGAACAGGGGCCCTGGTTTCTCTTGTTCCCTGCCAATATTCTTAATGTTCCTTAACATTACACCCCAACTTAAATGCTTTGCAGCATGTATTTGAGTATCAGGTATATTTTCACCGTGATGCCATCTTGATATTGGGTAGCTTAGCAATACCCATTTCCTTTGTATGATATGCACCATCAAATTATAATGTGTCTATGATATAATGTAATAACAATTTTTTTAGTACGACGAGCCGAACAACGATAACTGTTTTCTTGGAATAATAAAGGGCATCACTGCATTTGTAATGGAAAATTACTTGGGACGTCATTTTGCCAGTTGCAAGGAAGAGCCTTAAGATTTAGGACGTATTTTGTGTTTACAACTGTAAATATATTTTAATTTGTTTTTTTTAATAATTAACGCGCGCACAAGGGACTATTTGCTTCCTTTTAATGTAGAGCACACTGCGTGGGCATTAGGAAAATAGGGAGGGGAAAGATAGGAGTTGTCGATTAACATTGGTTTTGAATGCTTGCAGATCAAAATTTTTTTTCTACGGAGAAAGATGAACAAATCTTCATAGACACCATAGGCCCGTACCTATGGTAGTGTGAGATTCTTACTCACTAAAACACACCGTCATTTGTTCATTCGACTACAACTAAGTTGCCTTATCAAGTAGTTAAATCTTCATTTTCATTAGTCACGTTTGGCAGCGAGCTCTCTATCGAGGGGACCTGCACTACCGCAAAATCACACGGTTATACATATGTCTTGCTACGCTAGGTCGAACGGTCTTGTTCTCCAAAGTCGGCGTACGTGATTTGTCTCTTCAAATGCCCATTGTATGCTTCTATTACAATGGCCTTGTAAACGTGTTTTAAACTTGGTGGCAGATTTTTTTAATTTCGTCGTTGACAGTTTCCATACACAGGTCTCGGTGTAAATCGCTGTTTCGTTTGTACCATGGAGCAGTTTTGAAATGGTTGCAGTGTTTGTATATGGCTTGGTTTGGCACAACTCCAAAGTTGTATTCCCTAAGTTTACACAGGTTTTAGCACTTGCTTGTAGATAAGCAGTTTGGTTTAAGTACTTAGATTGTAATATTTTCCAATTAGCCAATTTAGTTCTCGTAACTTAATATCGAGCTCGTCTTTTTGCTTTTTAACGGGCGTCTTCTATCAAGAATCATGCCTAGATACTTTGCTTCGTTAGCATACGGTAATTGAATCGAGTTAATAAAGATCGGTAGACTGTTAACATTCTTGTAAGTAAAGTTAACATGTGTTGATTTGGACTCGTTTAGAACAATGCACCATTATTTCGTCCAGTTTTTTATTTTATCAATAATTTTCTGTAGCTTTTCGGTTGCTCTTCAATTGAGCTGAATGATGCAAGTATGGCCGTATCATCAGCAAATGTTGCTGTCGTGACGTCTTCTTCTTGAGGTATATCTCGAGTATAAAGAACGAATAACACTGGGCCAAGAACGCTTCTTTGTGGAACACTAGCATTTATTTCTTTAAATCCTGAATATTCAGTACCTTGTTTTACTCGGAAAAGTCTATTTTCCAGATAGGATTCGAGAATATAATATATTTGTTTCGGAAAAACCTGTCTTAATTTAAATCTTAAGCCGTCGTGCCAGACCTTGTCGAAAGCTTGGGAAACATCAAGAAACTCGCTTGAACATATCTTTCTCCCCTCTAGAGATTTTTTAATTTCATTTGTTATTCTGTATACTTGTTCAATTGTTGAGTGGTTATTTCTAAAACCGAATTGGTGTTTGGGAATAAGCCGTTTCTCTTCTACAATTGGAAGTAGGTGCCTAATACTTTCTCGAATAATTATTGGTAATAAAGATATTGGTCTGTAAAACTTTTTTTCATTAAAAGTTTTCCCTGGTTTTGGGACCCTAAAGACTTTGGCCACTTTCCATTGCCGTGGAACGTATGCAAACCTAAACGTGGCATTAATCAGATGTTGGATTTTAATGATTGCTTTTCTCGGCAACTCTTTAAGAATGGGTGCATTTATCAAGTCATAACCGAGAGCTTTTTTGTTTTTTTGCTTTCTTATAGCGTCGAAAAGTTCTGAAAATGTGACATCTCGGATTCAGAAGTTTTCAAAGCTCCAATGAGTGTCACCGGGTTCATTCAACAACTCCTCACCGTCAAAGGGTTTGAACGTTTCCTCGAGGTGATCGGCAAACAGACCTGCCTTTTTTGTCTGTTTTAGCCTAATCTGCATTGTTTTTTCGAATTGGTGCTGATATTAACTTGGGTTTTTTAACACCTTTAATAACCTTCCACAGAGAGTAATTCGTACTTTTGTCTGCGGAGAGACATTCGAGATAAGTAGAAATCTCACGATTTCCAGTTTACTGGATAGGTGATTCAAAATAGTTTGTTGAGGAGCGCGGGATTGCTGCCATTTCTTACGTGCTATTATTGTTTTGAGTATAAGTTCTTTAATTTCAATTGAAATATTTTGCTCATTAGGAATTGAATTTCTGCTATTTTGCGGAGTGTTTTTTCAGGCAGCATCTTGGACGCTTTTAATAAATTTGTTGACTTCTTCTTCTTATTCAACAGGAGTTTGCAATGATACTTCAAGTGTAATAGCCTCTTCGCAATATGCACGAATCCTTTCCCAATTCGTTTTGTTGTTTGTCAAAAATGACGCACTTTCCTTTATTATCAGGCTTCCGCTTACTGTCAACATGATTGGTGAGTGATCAGTAGGAAGATCATAGCTATCTTGGTATAGTTTTTATTTAAACCATTTGCGATAAAAAAGTCAAGTAGATCTGCTGTTTTGGCTAGGTCCGTAGGCCATTAAGTTGGTTTTCCGGTGGATAAAAAGTCAGCACTAGTTTCCATGCAAGCTTTAAAAAGTTGTCTCCCTCTAGTTGATATGCATCTTGATCCCCAAAACCTATGTTTTGAATTAAAGTCACCGCCTATAATTAACTTAGAATAAAGAGCTTCAAAATGATTTATGAAATCTGTTTTCTCTATCTTGCACCTAGGGGGACAATATATTGATGCAATGCTATATGTCTAACGTCTGTGTTATACATTGACTGCACAAACTTGCATTTTCTCAAGTTTAATTGTTAACTTTAAGGAATGGTCAATGTTTTCTCTTATAAATAGAGAGGATCCACCTTTTGCTCTATCAGATGGGTAATACGCATGAATAACCTTTTATATTGGTTACGGTTTCCTTTTCTAAGTGTGTTTCAGAAATCAGGCATATGTCAATTTTTTCGTTTGACAAATTTATTTCTAATTCGTCCATTTTAGAAGATAGGCCAGGCATTCCATTAAAAAATTATTTAATAATTAAATAATATAATAATATAATAAAAAATTATATAAATATTTTTCTCTTCAAATCTTTGAAGAATCAAAAAAAATACTTGATGAACCGGATCTTGGGAACTTGTGCTTGGAGTTGGGTTTTGTGACAGCACTTGCGCATAAATCGTTTCATTTATTTTTGTCTTCTCCTTTATGGATTTCGTCTCCTTCGTTTTAGGTTTTTGGTTTAAGCCTTTGTGTTCTACCTCATTCTTTCCGCTTCTCTTATTAACATCTGGCTTTTGCTTTTGACCTTGATTCGGTCTTATATTTTGTTTTGTGTATCACGCCTTTTTTGGATTTCTTTTGCAATTTCACAGCCACGATAATTTGCCGGATGATTACCTTTACAATTCGCGCATATATCTGGAGAATGCTTGTCAAGATGACATTCTTCCGAGGGATGATTACCTGCGCATCTGAAACAACTTGAATCCTTCCGACAGTACGTTTGCGTGTGATTATAATGGCTAAAACACAATCACGCTTTAGCTTTTAAAAGCTTTTAGCTTTGGCCTGGCGTTTACAAGTTCAACCATAGGAAATCAATACATCTTATCACAATGTCGCTTTGGCTTTGACGTTATGTTTTATTTGTGTACAAGATAAGATAACGTGACTCAAACGTGAAGCTGAAGTAGAAACTGGTTGAACTTTTGCTCGCTTTGGCAGAAAAAAGCAAAAACAAGAACCAATATTTGGAAAATGTCACTTAAACCGAACACAAAGCGTGTGAAATGTAACATGACGAAGCCAAAGCTGAAGCTTGGTTGTGTTTTAGCCATAATCCTGACAGCTTTTGCTGTGGAATCAGTTGTGAGTTGGTTCAATTTTAATTACAATGTTCATGATTGTCCTTATTTTGTATATATGTTATGTTTTTTTATGTTTTCGTTTTTGTCAAAGCTAAGTATGAATAGTGGAAGTGCTTGCTTATTATATATATTTCTATTTTCTTCCAATTTTTGCTTTTTTTTCTTTATAATATTCATTGTATCAATGATCTTAAAGCCTTTTGTTTTAAGTCCTTCATAATATCTCCTTTTCTACACAAGGATGAAGACACCTTGCTAGAACACGTAAGGGTCTATCTAGCGTACATGAATATGTGAACCATTCAATTTATGTATTGTTTAGTCTTTTAGATAATAATCGGTAGCTGTCGGGATCGCTTACATTAACTTTCCACGTATTATTATGCAAAGAAGTAACTTTGAAGTTTGATTGTACCGTTTCTTTAATATTAGGTAACAACTTGTCCGTTCAGTCTCGCGTGCTAGTTCCTCTTCATCCGTCTTGTATTCGCATTGTTTTAGACTCAGTGAACTAGCCTGATGTTCTTTTTGAAGAGATGTGCTTTTAAGAATTTTATTTTCTTCGCGAAGAAGTTCAACTTCTTTTTTCAACTCTTTGTAAAGTTGCACCATTTTGTCAAGTCTTGTTCGGAGTACTTTATTGTCATCCTCGAGACTTTTTGTTTTCACTGAGTCCTGTTTTGCAACTGCTGGCTGCTCCGGAGGTAGAACTGGATTGTGGTGATCTTTGTACCCTTTAGCTCTTTTTAAGGGGGTTTATTAAGTGCAAAAAAAAGCTCTCCCCAGAATCCATAGAGCCGACCTTCGTAGAGGGTGGATTTTCCAGTGAACCTGGAATGCCACCTGGGGTAGTATATCTATTTGTTTTCTTTATTGCATCAATCGTTGTTTTTTGGTCCGCGAGTGGTATTTTATTTCCCACTTACCCTGCATTAATGGAGACCATTAATGTCGAGCATTCCTCTATCCGCCACCTGAGGACGCGCCCTTTAGGGGAAGCAACAGAAAACCCCCCGAGGGCAGATCAAAATGGCAAGGAATAATCTCGCCGGATAAACTATTCCAAATTCGTGTTGTTCGGCTAAAAAAGAATCCCTATATTTCAAGGTCCGAAATAAGGCTCAAGGCTGTAATGATGAGCATTCCTTGCGAGACTAGTATTACAGGAAAAACTTGTATGGGGAGGAATACAGCTGGCTACTACGAGTGAACATTTTTTATAAAAGGAACGATAAAATAAAGAAAGACATGAAACATTGCGTCGGTGTTCGAGACGGGCAATTGTTTCAGCGGCAGTTCTTTTTCCTATCAATCTTAACGTTCGATTTTGTATTCTATCAAGCAGCTGAAGCGATGCTTGCGAAGTACCTGTTCAGAGGTGGGAGTTATACTCGAGTTTAGGGCGTATAAACGCTTTATAAATTGTAGCCAGATCAGAAGGAGAAAAATACTTCTTTCACCGATACAGAAAACCTAAGCACTTACCAGAATTTTTAGCGATCTGAAATATATGGTCGTTCCAACGGAGGTCGTTTGACACACATACAGAGTACTGAGAGCTTTTTAGTTTCATCGATGTAAATGCCATTCATGGACAGAAGACAACATTAAGTTTTCAAAGCATTAAACTTCAAACGATTCCTATTACCCGTTTGACAATGCTGTAAAAATCGGCGTTTAATGAGCTTGACATACGGTACCATTGCTTCAAAGCAAAGCTTCTCCATGACCGTCAGTATGGCTTTCACAGTAATCGTTCCACTGGTGATCAGATGGCATATCTCAGCAAACAGTGAAACGAATGTTTCATATTTTGTATTGTAATATTATTGCGCTTGATATTTCAAAGATGTTTCATGGAGTTTTGCATGAAGCTTTCGTATCGAAAATGCATGCTTTAAGGATCGATAATATCTTTGTTTGTTGGATTAGAAGCTATTTTCTAAATCGTTCAATACCAGTTATATTGGACGATTTCAAGTCTGATTCCCAAAAAAATTATTCTGGTGTGCCCCTCTGTTTTGTCTCAGACTCTTCTGTTTTGCTGACGACTCTAACCTTAGCTTTTCGTATTCGTTCTACGATTCACGTCCTTTGCCTTCGGAAGTACAGTCGCAACGGTACCATATGATAAGCTCATGAAACTCCGTTTTTATACAGCATTGTTAAATAGAGTAAGAGAAATCGTATGGAGTTTAATGCTTCGAAAACTCAATGCTGTATTACATATGTCGTTAAAGCTAAACATTCCCCCATGCCATGGCACTTGCACCGAAGAAACCGAAAAGCTTTCAGAACTCGGAACGACCATATATTTGAGATCGCCAAAAATAAGTGCTCAGGTTTTCTGTATCGATGCAAGAAGTATTTTTCCCTTCTGATCTGGCTTCAATTTATAAAGCGTTTATACGCCCAAAACTCGAGTATAACTCACACCTCTGGGCAGGTGCTTCGCAAGCATCGCTACACCTGATTGATGCAATACAAAATAGAGCTTTAAGATTGATAGGAAATAGAACTGTCTCTGAAATAATTGTCCCATGCAATGTTTCATGTCTTTCCTTGTTTTATCGGTTCTTTAAAAAAAATGTTCACTCGAAGTAACCAGCTCTATTCCTCCACTTCAAATTTCCCCCCGCAATACTCGAATCGCAAGGAATGATCATCAGTTCACCCTTGAACCCAATCTCGGACGTACCGTGAAATATAGAGATTCTTTTTTTAGCCAAACAACACGAATTTGGAAAAGTTTACCCGGTGAGGGTTTTCCTTGCCATTTAAATTTGAAAGCATTCAAAACCAATGTTATACTATACCTACTGTCTCTCCTTCCCTAACCTTCCGATGCTCGCGCAATGTGTTAAACATTATAATGGCAACACAAATCCCTTGTGCGCGCGCTCAGTTAAAAAAAAAGAAAAAAATTTCATGTAGGCAACCACGGAAACAAAAAGTGATCTATTTTCTGCTCCTTGCTGATAGGTACATATGTATATTTTCGAACTAGCCACTTGACACTCTCAAAAGTAGAAAAGTATTGTACACTATTGGCAGAGCCGAATTGCGAACACCATTCTCACGTCGTGACCTTCAAATTGAAATGGTTACAGGAGTGGTTAAAAAGGACACTGTATCACACAATCAGTGTCTGCAAATACATTTTAGTAAAAATTCAGTTCGCCATCACACGCCTTGTATAATAACAAATTTAGGAAAAAAGTATTTCGAAAATTATATGATGGATTTTGATAAAATCCTGTTTTTCATTTTTAGTTTTTTAATTGTTTTTTTTTTATTTTGGTATGCAATTTTTAAGAGTTTATTAATATACATGTGATTATAAAATTTAAAATAATTTTTTTGATTAGTTTGAGAAATATTGATTTTTCAAAAAAAAAAATTAATTTATTTTAATTAGAAAAAAAAGTTATTCAAGATATGCAGAATTAATTTTACTATTTAGATCTTTTCAAATATAAAATTCAACATAAATCCAAAAAACCGTTACCGAGAAAGCCAAAAATAACAAACCATCATATGAAAGGTACCGTTAATTGACTTTTCCCTTAAATTTGGTTCTGATAAAATGATAGCTAATACCAAAGAAAAAATTCTCTCTTTTCATCAAAATCGTTGGAGCCGTTTTCAAAAAAAACAAGCTTTTCCTAAACGGTCATATGGCATCAGGTGCCGTTATTTTTAGGCCTAAAACTATTATTTCAATTTCACCTCCGGGGAATGCCAAAAGAATTACACACATTATATTTGAAGATAATCTCTTAAGCTGTTTAGGCTGCAGCTCGTTATACAAACTGACAGATAGACAGACAGACATTTTTTGCCACGTAATAAATTGTTTCAAACGGTTTTGTAGAATAAATTTGTCAATCTAGGTGCTTTCCAATGAATAATTTTTTTTACAAAACCATTAAATCGTGATAGTAAAAAAAAACGGAATATTTAAGGTGCCATAATGCATTTCCCAAATTATTGCCATCGAATTAGGGAGCCTCTGTTAAACTGTAACCAAGTGCGGCTACATATTTTTCATCTTAAAACTCACAAGGTTTTTCCAAAGCTTTTTTATTTTTTTATTTATTTTAATTCCTCTTAAATCATATATGTATATTTCTGTTGAAAAACATTGTCAAGTCACTTTTATTTCCCGTGTTTCTCAGACTTTACATTTCCAAAATAAAATTATCCTCATTAAAGTTCAATTAAAAGTGTAATTAAATTTTACTTCAAAAAAGAGAACTAGCCTGGCAGATTGAGTGATTATACCTATTATAAGGTCTTCATAAATATATCATTACCGACAAAATTACATTTTCTCGGAAGACCTCAATAAGCCCAAAAAATCTTAAATAATTCATCGATATTTATTCATTGATTTCTACATCCCTGTTGATTGAACAAACTTTATTTACACAATTTACAACAAACAACTTTGCAAAAGTGTTTTCTTATTTATATCGAGAAGTCAAGTTTGCAGAACAGAACTGTTGGATTCCAATCAAAATGATTTTCTTTGAATTCGTTTAGAGCAATCCTTGGTGTTCCAGTCTGAGATCTTTTTCCGAAAATTTCCCAAATCAAATTAAATATTAAAATAACCACGTGCAGGTTGGATTTCATCCAAAATGGTTTGCCCAGTAATTGAAGTCTTTTTGAGCAGGGACTCGGAAATCATACCTATTCATCTAGTTGTTGGCAACATTATTTTCAATTTTATTTGAAGCAATATTCTTCTAGGATTTATTTTTTCTTTTTTGTATGGTAGATTAATAACTGGTACATCAGGTACAAGAAAACTTTAGGTAATTTGTAAAGTAAACAAACGTATAAAATATTTATATAAAATGTTGATTTTCAGTCATGAGGAAATATTTTGTAAACGTTTTATCGGAAAAAAAGAAAAAGTCGCTTACGCATTATACGTTTATATAAAGAGCCTTGAATATTAATTATAAAAAAGCGAATATTAATTGAAGTTCAGAATAAAAATGAACATACCACAATTTTCTGAAGTTTGGACTGTCGTCGACGGCAATTTGCCACCGCAATTTGTCAAATGACTAATGGAGGGTGCAGCCAAATTCAAATCTGAATTATCGCCCTTCCTAACTGGTTGAACACAATGGTGCAGCTGAAGCTGAAGTGAGAAGCGCAAAAATGAAGCACGACAAAATTGAAACTAAGTGACGAAGCTGACTAAAACACAATGGTGAAGTACGGAATGTCAATTTTGCTGCCAATATTATAAATGCTATCGAAATATTACTCCGTACTGGCTCCTTTTTTCAATATTTTTATAGTTGGGGTTGGTTAAATTCCATAAAATATCTCTTTTTTAACCAGTTCTATAAATAATTCCGGGTTTATCTCACACATTTTGTGTTCGATTGATTAAGCTAGTTCAAGTTTCTTGAGATATCGGAGTGATCAAGGAATTTTCTCAAACATATTGAATGGATCTAAGAAAAAGAGATCTCGGATAGTTCAGAAACATTGAACTAGCCTATTTTGGTTCTGTGAAATGTCAAAGATGAAGCTGAAGCGTAAAGCGCAAGTTGAAGTTGAGTGAACTTGCGCTTCAGCTAAATTTCAAATTTTAGCTTCAGCTTCTCATTGCGTTCGCCTTAGAAATGATACGCCCGCAAGATCACGGAATGGCTTTTGGACATTTTTGAACGTTTGAAGAAAGTTGTGAATTTATGGTGAGATCATCAGCCATGGCTTACTAACCCCACAATTTAATGCTTATGTTTCGAGATCCCCTGTTTTGAATATCATACTGACAGTAAACAGGAAAACACTGAAAATTAATATTGCCTTTTATTTGAATGTATCATGTGCCAACTGACATTTTGTGAGTTAAAAGAGCAACTTTTACTGGTATTCCAAAGTGATTGTAAAAAAAAAAATAGTTCCAATCTTATATACTTTGCAACATTTAAGAATATACTGGTGTGGTTGTTAATTGTTAGTCTGAAAGCAATTAATTAAAATATAGAATCATTGAGAACGTCCGGGTTAAATTAGCATTAAATTTGGTATACAAAAATAAACATTAAAAAATATTTAAACTAAAAGGTCTTGCTTCACATATCTATACAAAACTATAATCATTTTATTTATATATTTACAGGGAGTGTCCTACAAAGACGTGCTTACATGAACACTATGTTTTGAAAAATGCGAAATAGCCAACAGAACTCGAATTCCAGGTTGCGTGATGTTGCAAAGAAATTAATAATTGAATTTAAATTTTACATGTAAATCTTTATAAGAATAATAAAAATGGACACGACTGGGTTGCACTTATTTTGTCTTATGTATTTTATCACATTGGATTGGAAAGGAAGATCTTTGACAGAAACAAATAACATTTATACTTACATAAACAAAATAACACTATCTGAACAGAACACAACGTATTTTAGTAATTAGTTGATCAGAAAATTTAAAATATAATTCAATGGTTAGTTTTAAAAATACTGAAATTAAAAAAATATATTAATACCCATATATAGTACAGTCATTTGTTGCTCAAAAAAGGGTTTACCTGGAAAGTTTTTCGGGAGCTTTGAAAATCGTTGGTTTTATAGACTTTGACATGCTCTTTCCGAATTTCATATTTACCACCTCGTTGCAAAGCCACTCGAGCCACTATTTTGAAAAAAATGGAGCCTAAAAACAGTTTTTTGGCATTATCTTCTTTACGGCTCGTCTTACCAAAACAAATTGGTGTAGAAAATTAAACTAGAGAAAATTTTCTGTGTAATGTGAATAATCATATACACATTATTACTAGATGGTGCATTTCATACCCAAATCTGGAACGGCGTATGCCTCACGATTTAAATCCTAAGTGATGGCGCCCTTATGGAATTTGCCACATTATAAACATTTTTTGTGTTGGGAACTTCCATATTTTGTATCTGCCTCAGAGAATGAAACAAGAAAAAGAAACAAAATAAACCAGTTCTTGATTCGTTTTTATTGAAGCCAAAAAGTGTGTCTATGCTACGATTATTTTTGATGTTGAGCGAAATTGGGGTTGTTTTTGGTTAAAATCAACTTCACGGATTATCGCGTCGTGTATCTTGTAGTTGCAGTATAAGGGAAAAATATAAATTTAAAAAAAAATACTTTGAAGCAGTTTGAAAAGATAAGCACAAAGCATCACATCATAAGGTTTTTTTTTTAATATTACAGAGATATGTATATACATATTTGATTTGGTTTGCTTTCAGTTCTCTATTCTTGACAAGGTCAAAAAAAAACTTAATGAAGCCGCAACTTGATGTTCGAGTAAGGTACATTATTAACAGATGTACGTTAAAATCGGTTTATATTATAACAGGTAGGTACATATATTCTTATTTATTCGTTCTTCCCCAATTTACAAGTTTCTATTTAACAATTAACATTTTGTTTACCTAACCGTTTATTTTTTTTCATTCTTACTGCGATTTCCTATAGGGTATAACATCGGTTGAGCTAAAATCATTTTGAAATTTAGAACATAAGATTATCTTGAAATTTCACTAACAGCTAGCATGTATATGTATAACCGTTTTAAAAAATCTTGGTAATGGTACAGCTTAGGGGACTCACCCCCGTTCACCTTGCATTTGAAATATGTTGTACAGATCATTATTCTGAACATGAAAACATATATATACATACCTAATTAATAATGTTGGCTTTATACGCTCACACCCTACCGCCCAATAGATCTTGTAGGCGATACACATTCCAATATCGTCTTTCACATGGGTTAATTGATATGGTGATAAAAAGGTTTGAAGGATTCGGAAGAGGAATAATATTATTTGATGATTTTATTCTTGCAATTTTTGTATTGCAAGTGAGTTGTTGCTTTTTAAGTTAATTGTTGAAATTATGCGACATCTGTTTTAAAAATTATTTTTTATAATATGACAAAATATAGTGAGCATGATTTGTGCAATGTGTAATAATGCCAAGTTTGGGTTATTGTGCTTTCGAATATGACCATGAAAATAGTATGGGACATACTGCGATAACACTGAAAAATTGGGCTTAAATAAAAAGGTAATGAACATAAATGCAGACGAAATATCTTCAAAGGCCAAAAAATCAAATCAAAGTGATTCGTAAAAAAGTATTTATCTTTTTCTAATTGTCTAGGTGTGTTCACATAAAGGAAACATTTCTTAAGCAATTCAGACATTTTAAATGTTTCTGAAATGTTTATTAAGGTCTCGACGTTTCGCGAAACATTTCTGAAATCATAATTGCTGTTTTTTTGGGTCTCCAATTTGTGAAATGTGTCTTATATATTTCAGAAATATTTTCAAACAAATGTTTCTATGGTGTGAACGCACCTTAATATTTAATTTTTTAAATGTCAATGCCAGCTCGACTTATAGACTTCCATTGGAAATTCCAGTCAAATTAAGAATGAAATTTAAGGTTATCGCAAGGGATTAAGCGGCATATAAACTGATCAAGCATTCATCAAGCATGCGAGAGTGGTTTTTAAATTCTTTTTCAGGTTGCATATACACTTATCAAGCATGAGTCGTCAATCATTCATTCAAAAACACCGCGCCGATAAAAAAAAATTTCGATAAATTGTTGTCTCGTCACTGGCAACACAAAAATGAGAATGAATGCGTGATCAAGCAAGCAATCAAGAATAGACACTAGGTCAAGCATTAACACCCGATTGAAAAAAAAAAAAACAAAACATTTTGATTTTGCTTCAAGCAGACACACAACGTATCCGTGTCTCATGTTCACTAACACACTCTCACATGCTTGATGAGTGATTGATCAGTGTATATTTCGCCTTACAGAACACCGATTATTTCCAGATGCGATAAGTATGGATTTTTTTGAATCATATTTTATCGATGCAAAAAGTTATCGACAAAGTTACAGAACAGGGGCCCTGGTTTCTCTCGTTCCCTGCCAATATTTTTAATGTTCCTTAACATTACACCCCAACTTAAATTCTTTGCAGCATGTATTTGAGTATCAGGTATATTTTCACCGTGATGCCATCTTGATATTGGGTAGCTTAGCAATACCCATTTCCTTTGTATGATATGCACCATCAAATTATAATGTGTCTATGATATAATGTAATAACAATTTTTTTAGTACGACGAGCCGAACAACGATAACTGTTTTCTTGGAATAATAAAGGGCATCACTGCATTTGTAATGGAAAATTACTTGGGACGTCATTTTGCCAGTTGCAAGGAAGAGCCTTAAAATTTAGGACGTATTTTGTGTTTACAACTGTAAATATATTTTAATTTTTTTTTTTAATAATTAACGCGCGCACAAGGGACTATTTGTTTCCTTTTAATGTAGAGCACACTGCGTGGGCATTAGGAAAATAGGGAGGGGAAAGATAGGAGTTGTCGATTAACATTGGTTTTGAATGCTTGCAGATCAAAATTTTTTTTCTACGGAGAAAGATGAACAAATCTTCATAGACACCATAGGCCCGTACCTATGGTAGTGTGAGATTCTTACTCACTAAAAAACACCGTCATTTGTTCATTCGACTACAACTAAGTTGCCTTATCAAGTAGTTAAATCTTCATTTTCATTAGTCACGTTTGGCAGCGAGCTCTCCATCGAGGGGACCTGCACTACCGCATAATCACACGGTTATACATATGTCTTGCTACGCTAGGTCGAACGGTCTTGTTCTCCAAAGTCGGCGTACGAGATTTGTCTCTTCAAATGCCCATTGTATGCTTCTATTACAATGGCCTTGTAAACGTGTTTTAAACTTGGTGGCAGATTTTTTTAATTTCGTCGTTGACAGTTTCCATACACAGGTCTCGGTGTAAATCGCTGTTTCGTTTGTACCATGGAGCAGTTTTGAAATGGTTGCAGTGTTTGTATGTGGCTTGGTTTGGCACAACTCCAAAGTTGTATTCCCTAAGTTTACACAGGTTTTAGCACTTGCTTGTAGATAAGCAGTTTGGTTTAAGTACTCAGATTGTAATATTTTCCAATTAGCCAATTTAGTTCTCGTAACTTAATATCGAGCTCGTCTTTTTGCTTTTTAACGTGCGTCTTCTATCAAGAATCATGCCTAGATACTTTGCTTCGTTAGCATACGGTAATTGAATCGAGTTAATAAAGATCGGTAGACTGTTAACATTCTTGTAAGTAAAGTTAACATGTGTTGATTTGGACTCGTTTAGAACAATGCACCATTATTTCGTCCAGTTTTTTATTTTATCAATAATTTTCTGTAGCTTTTCGGTTGCTCTTCAATTGAGCTGAATGATGCAAGTATGGCCGTATCATCAGCAAATGTTGCTGTCGTGACGTCTTCTTCTTGAGGTATATCTCGAGTATAAAGAACGAATAACACTGGGCCAAGAACGCTTCTTTGTGGAACACTAGCATTTATTTCTTTAAATCCTGAATATTCAGTACCTTGTTTTACTCGGAAAAGTCTATTTTCCAGATAGAATTCGAGAATATAATATATTTGTTTCGGAAAAACCTGTCTTAATTTAAATCTTAAGCCGTCGTGCCAGACCTTGTCGAAAGCTTGGGAAACATCAAGAAACTCGCTTGAACATATCTTTCTCCCCTCTAGAGATTTTTTAATTTCATTTGTTATTCTGTATACTTGTTCAATTGTTGAGTGGTTATTTCTAAAACCGAATTGGTGTTTGGGAATAAGCCGTTTCTCTTCTACAATTGGAAGTAGGTGCCTAATACTTTCTCGAATAATTATTGGTAATAAAGATATTGGTCTGTAAAACTTTTTTTCATTAAAAGTTTTCCCTGGTTTTGGGACCCTAAAGACTTTGGCCACTTTCCATTGCCGTGGAACGTATGCAAACCTAAACGTGGCATTAATCAGATGTTGGATTTTAATGATTGCTTTTCTCGGCAACTCTTTAAGAATGGGTTCATTTATCAAGTCATAACCGAGAGCTTTTTTGTTTTTTTGCTTTCTTATAGCGTCGAAAAGTTCTGAAAATGTGACATCTCGGATTCAGAAGTTTTCAAAGCTCCAATGAGTGTCACCGGGTTCATTCAACAACTCCTCACCGTCAAAGGGTTTGAAAGTTTCCTCGAGGTGATCGGCAAACAGACCTGCCTTTTTTGTCTGTTTTAGCCTAATCTGCATTGTTTTTTCGAATTGGTGCTGATATTAACTTGGGTTTTTTAACACCTTTAATAGCCTTCCACAGAGAGTAATTCGTACTTTTGTCTGCGGAGAGACATTCGAGATAAGTAGAAATCTCACGATTTCCAGTTTACTGGATAGGTGATTCAAAATAGTTTGTTGAGGAGCGCGGGATTGCTGCCATTTCTTACGTGCTATTATTGTTTTGAGTATAAGTTCTTTAATTTCAATTGAAATATTTTGCTCATTAGGAATTGAATTTCTGCTATTTTGCGGAGTGTTTTTTCAGGCAGCATCTTGGACGCTTTTAATAAATTTGTTGACTTCTTCTTCTTATTCAACAGGAGTTTGCAATGATACTTCAAGTGTAATAGCCTCTTCGCAATATGCACGAATCCTTTCCCAATTCGTTTTGTTGTTTGTCAAAAATGACGCACTTTCCTTTATTATCAGGCTTCCGCTTACTGTCAACATGATTGGTGAGTGATCAGTAGGAAGATCATAGCTATCTTGGTATAGTTTTTATTTAAACCATTTGCGATAAAAAAGTCAAGTAGATCTGCTGTTTTGGCTAGGTCCGTAGGCCATTAAGTTGGTTTTCCGGTGGATAAAAAGTCAGCACTAGTTTCCATGCAAGCTTTAAAAAGTTGTCTCCCTCTAGTTGATATGCATCTTGATCCCCAAAACCTATGTTTTGAATTAAAGTCACCGCCTATAATTAACTTAGAATAAAGAGCTTCAAAATGATTTATGAAATCTGTTTTCTCTATCTTGCACCTAGGGGGACAATATATTGATGCAATGCTATATGTCTAACGTCTGTGTTATACATTGACTGCACAAACTTGCATTTTCTCAAGTTTAATTGTTAACTTTAAGGAATGGTCAATGTTTTCTCTTATAAATGGAGAGGATCCACCTTTTGCTCTACCAGATGGGTAATACGCATGAATAACCTTTTATATTGGTTACGGTTTCCTTTTCTAAGTGTGTTTCAGAAATCAGGCATATGTCAATTTTTTCGTTTGACAAATTTATTTCTAATTCGTCCATTTTAGAAGATAGGCCAGGCATTCCATTAAAAAAATTTAAACAACTCGTCCATTTTCATAATTAATTACTCTCTTGGTTGAAGCATGCTCAATTTTTTCAAATATTATTTTATTCGTCCTATTTTTCTCTTCAAATCTTTGAAGAATCAAAGAAAATACTTGATGAACCGGATCTTGGGAACTTGTGCTTGGAGTTGGGTTTTGTGACAGCACTTGCGCATAAATCGTTTCATTTATTTTTGTCTTCTCCTTTATGGATTTCGTCTCCTTCGTTTTAGGTTTTTGGTTTAAGCCTTTGTGTTCTACCTCATTCTTTCCGCTTCTCTTATTAACATCTGGCTTTTGCTTTTGACCTTGATTCGGTCTTATATTTTTTTTTGTGTATCACGCCTTTTTTGGATTTCTTTTGCAACCTCACAGCCACGATAATTTTCCGGATGATTACCTTTACAATTCGCGCATATATCTGGAGAATGCTTGTCAAGATGACATTCTTCCGAGGGATGATTACCTGCGCATCTAAAACAACTTGAATCCTTCCGACAGTACGTTTGCGTGTGATTATAATGGCTAAAACACAATCACGCTTTAGCTTTTAAAAGCTTTTAGCTTTGGCCTGGCGTTTACAAGTTCAACCATAGGAAATCAATACATCTTATCACAATGTCGCTTTGGCTTTGACGTTATGTTTTATTTGTGTACAAGATAAGATAACGTGACTCAAACGTGAAGCTGAAGTAGAAACTGGTTGAACTTTTGCTCGCTTTGGCAGAAAAAAGCAAAAACAAGAACCAATATTTGGAAAATGTCACTTAAACCGAACACAAAGCGTGTGAAATGTAACATGACGAAGCCAAAGCTGAAGCGTGGTTGTGTTTTAGCCATAATCCTGACAGCTTTTGTTGTGGAATCAGTTGTGAGTTGGTTCAATTTTAATTACAATGTTCATGATTGTCCTTATTTTGTATATATGTTATGTTTTTTTATGTTTTCGTTTTTGTCAAAGCTAAGTATGAATAGTGGAAGTGCTTGCTTATTATATATATTTCTATTTTCTTCCAATTTTTGCTTTTCTTTCTTTATAATATTCGTTGCATCAATGATCTTAAAGCCTTTTGGTTTTAAGTCCTTCATAATATCTCCTTTTCTACACAAGGATGAAGACACCTTGCTAGAACACGTAAGGGTCTATCTAGCGTACATGAATATGTGAACCATTCAATTTATGTATTGTTAAGTCTTTTAGATAATAATCGGTAGCTGTCGGGATCGCTTACATTAACTTTCCACGTATTATTATGCAAAGAAGTAACTTTGAAGTTTGATTGTACCGTTTCTTTAATATTAGGTAACAACTTGTCCGTTCAGTCTCGCGTGCTAGTTCCTCTTCATCCGTCTTGTATTCGCATTGTTTTAGACTCAGTGAACTAGCCTGATGTTCTTTTTGAAGAGATGTGCTTTTAAGAATTTTATTTTCTTCGCGAAGAAGTTCAACTTCTTTTTTCAACTCTTTGTAAAGTTGCACCATTTTGTCAAGTCTTGTTCGGAGTACTTTATTGTCATCCTCGAGACTTTTTGTTTTCACTGAGTCCTGTTTTGCAACTGCTGGCTGCTCCGGAGGTAGAACTGGATTGTGGTGATCTTTGTAGCCTTTAGCTCTTTTTAAAGGGGTTTATTAAGTGCAAAAAATAGCTCTCCCCAGAATCCATAGAGCCGACCTTCGTAGAGGGTGGATTTTCCAGTGAACCTGGAATGCCACCTGGGGTAGTATATCTATTTGTTTTCTTTATTGCATCATTCGTTGGTTTTTTGGTCCGCGAGTGGTATTTTATTTCCCACTTACCCTTGATTAATGGAGACCATTAATGTCGAGCATTCCTCTATCCGCCACCTGAGGACGCGCCCTTTAGGGGAAGCAACAGAAAACCCCCCGAGGGCAGATCAAAATGGCAAGGAATAATCTCGCCGGATAAACTATTCCAAATTCGTGTTGTTCGGCTAAAAAAGAATCCCTATATTTCAAGGTCCGAAATAAGGCTCAAGGCTGTAATGATGAGCATTCCTTGCGAGACTAGTATTACAGGAAAAACTTGTATGGGGAGGAATACAGCTGGCTACTACGAGTGAACATTTTTTATAAAAGGAACGATAAAATAAAGAAAGACATGAAACATTGCGTCGGTGTTCGAGACGGGCAATTGTTTCAGCGGCAGTTCTTTTTCCTATCAATCTTAACGCTCGATTTTGTATTCTATCAAGCAGCTGAAGCGATGCTCGCGAAGTACCTGTTCAGAGTTGGGAGTTATACTCGAGTTTAGGGCGTATAAACGCTTTATAAATTGTAGCCAGATCAGAAGGAGAAAAATACTTCTTTCACCGATACAGAAAACCTAAGCACTTACCAGAATTTTTTGCGATCTCAAATATATGGTCGTTCCAACGGAGGTCGTCGTTGACACACATACAGAGTACTGAGAGCTTTTCAGTTTCATCGATGTAAGTGCCATTCATGGACAGAAGACAACATTGAGTTTTCAAAGCATTAAACTTCAAACGATTCCTATTACCCGTTTGACAATGCTGTAAAAATCGGCCTTTAATGAGCTTGACATACGGTACCATTGCAGTTGTACGTCCGAAGGTGAAGGACGTGAATTATCGAACGAATATGAAAAGCTGAGGGTCTTCAGCTGAGGAGAGTCTTCAGCAAAACAGTTAAGTGGATTTGAAGTAATAGACAGACGATCATTTATAAAAATGAGGAAAAGTGTAGGAGACGGAACAGAGCCCTGGGGCACACCAACATTTATTTTGTGGGAATCAGACTTGAATCCGTCCAATACAACTTGTATTGAACGGTCCAGAAGATAGCTTCCAATCCAACGAACAAGAGTATCATCGATCCCAAAAGCACGCATTTTCGATAAGAGAGCTTCATGCCAAACTCTATCAAATGCTTTGGAGATATCAAGAGCAAAAATCTTACTTTCACCAAAGCAATGTAAAGATTTGTTCCACTGTTCGGTGAGATATGCCATCAGATCACCAGTAGAGCTGTGTCAATGTTCATTTTCAAAGATTCAATCGTTCATAATTCGGTCATTTCAAATATTCAGTCTTTTCAATCAATCATTTTACCAATCAATCATATATATACTCTCTTTCACTCGTTTCAATTTCTGCCCATATCGTCATCGTGTAGTGCCACTAGCGGTCGGGAATTTAAGCAAGCCTCCACGTGCACAAGTAAGGTATGCAACTGATCATAGTAGATGAATTGGGTTCCAATAATACGACGAAGGTGCCTTTTGGTGGATTTAACCCAAAGACCTTCATGATGAAGTGCCAGTGCGTGCCTTGGTTTGCCAGATTTGTGATGTATAGGAACCTTGCCATTCTTGTAAGCCTTCCTGCAGAAGTCGATTTGCTCCCACAAACGCAGTACCGTTGTCACTGAACAGATGGTTACACGGACCTCGGCGGTTCACAAATCGGGTGAACACATTAATAAATGCCTCCGCTGTCAAGTTCTCAGCCAACTCTATGTGTACAGTAAGTAAGCGTAAGTTTTCTTCACTGTACGAACGTTTTTTGATCCAATTCGAATGCTATATGGGCCAAAGTAATCCACTCCTGCATTTGAAAACGGTGGAGCGGCGATTACTCGTGATGAAGGCAATGATGCCATACGTTGTTTGGCCATGGTATGTCGATGCCTTCTGCAAATAAGGCAACAAAAAAATATATTTTTGACAAGAATACGTACATGAAGAATCCAGTATTTCTCTCGGATCGTCTGGATCATAAGTTGTATGCCACCATGGAGAGTATCAAGCCTTCTCCGCAATTAGTCTTGAGAGTGTTGCGTCCTTGGGAAGGATGATTGTAAGCTGTTTGAAGTCACTCAATCTTGCATTGTCTAATCTGCCAGATACACGGATGATGTCTCCCATCTCGCGGTCCAGATATGGATTAAGTGAAGCCAGTTTGCTTGATGTAGCCAGGTTATTGTCCATCTGAAGTTGGCTGGTCTCCGCAGGGAAGTATGTATGTTGTACAGTCCTTATGTGCCAGTATAAAGCTTCTTCCAACTGAGCAACTGTGACCAGAGATTGGGTTCTATATTTCTGGTGTGATTTCCTCCATCGTAAGATGTAGGCGGTTGTACGGAGCACCTTGCCAAGATTACTGAAGCGCTCAATCAAGGAGATAACACTTATGTCCATACCCTTCTTGTAATGGGTTTCAATAACCAGGTGCTTCAATGGACGAGCTATGTTTGCCTTGAGTAATTTTAGCTCACCTTCCATGGCCAATGCCTCATCGCAGGTAAGTACAATGTCTTCCTCTGAGAATAGCTCTTCGCCAATAGTTGGGCCATGCCACCAAAGCGGAGAGCCTATGTCGCTCGTCCATCAATACTTGCCTGAACATTTTGTGTACACCTGTGGAGAGTGCAACAGCGTAGCGGCGGAGGCGATGAATAATGTCTACCAATAACTCTTGTATGAGTGGCCCAATTAGTTGTGTATCATTGAACGAGATGCCTGTTGATGTTTACGCTAAAGCATTAAAAATCACGCGAAATTTGGTTGTGACTGCATGATGCGGTATATAATAGGTGCCAGATGGATCGCCAGGTTGATCCAAGATTGCACTCATATGGCCAAGCTGTATGTACTCGTTCATGAAGGCAACGTACCTTTCCTTAAGATCTAGGTTAAAAGTAAGTCTGCGCTCGAGTTAATAGAACTGCCTCAATGCCAAATTGTGTGAGTTGCCAAGTGGTGGTGCATTACTTCTGAACTGTATTTGCACGCTGTAACGACCATCTGGGTACCATGTGTGCGTGACTATAAATTTGTGCTCACATAAATCTGCATCCATAGGGCCATTTGATGTATTACAATCATTGTCGGTCTCAAAGAGAGTGCGTAACAAATCATCCACGCCTTGATCATATATAACGTTAGTTAGTTGCCAAAGACCTCAATGTAGGTGCCACATAGGATTGAATTGTTGCAGGTCCAAACACCACCCAGCCAAAGTGAGTTGATTCCGCAAATGGTTCTCCAACACGCCCACGAATAATGCCATCTGCAGTTATTTGATCCCAAACGTCAGCACCCAGCAATGCATATATTCGTCCAGTTGTGCAAAAGGAAGGATCAGCCGCTTTTTTAGCTGTACCAAAGCCATGGTCATAGTTAGAAATGAGTTGTACAACAACTCATGATCGAACAGTATGCATATGTTTCTAAATATGTCTCTCTCTCTAGTCTCACTCTCTGTGTAAAAAAATATTAAAATTTCAATTCAGTTTCACTTTAGTTTCGTTCATTTACTTCCATCATAATCTATCTCTGGTCTGGTTCTATGTGCATTGTGTAATCGGTATTGCATTCAATTGATTGAATTTCAGATTACTTTTCCCCATCGTATCGTTCTCGTTCATTTGAAAAGTTTTGAAATTGTGAACGACCGACTTATGCAAGGGTGATTGAAATCATCAATACTTTTCACGATTGACACAGCTCTACTAAATACTTAGTGGCTGGGTAGTCTATTTGTGTTCCCGTTTAGGCGGGAGGGTCACTTTTCTAAAAAAGCACTAGCATTGGAGAAATATATAAAAAAACAACGGCAACACTTAAAATAAAGTGTCATTTTAAAAGCCAAAAGTGTGTTCTATCATATAATTTTAAAATCTTTAAATTCATATCCTTAAAAACTTTTGAAAAAACTTATTTCGAGCTCAAAATGTTAATAAAAAATAATTTTATTCTCTCTTATTATTGTTACTACTATTGATTTTTTTTTTGACTACAGGTTTTTGAGAAAATTAGAAACAACTAAACCTTCTTCTTCTAATTTGTTTTGTATTTACGTGATTAGATAGGTCAACGCAGTTTATGACCTAAACAAAGCGAGATAGGTAAGGGCGGGCATGCTGCTTCTGCGACCCCCCTGCTTGGCATCACTATAGGATTTGGGGTAGGTGCGAGGTTGGGTTTCATAAAGATTGTTTAAATTCAAAGAAACTTTGCATAAGCCTAGGAGAACATATTGTGTTTTTATTTTTATTTTTTGATTTTGAAGTTATTTTTTTCAAAAACTATTTCCCAAACTAAAGTGATTTAAAAATAAAAATGAATTGAAAATTTTTTTCGCTCAGAAGAAGTTTAAATTTTAATTAAAAGTGCTGCCGTTGAATTCGTTCTTATTTTGCAGCGCCAAAGTTAACATTATCTTATCGTTTTCAAACTGGCCAATATGTTGATATCCAACCACCGCAACTTATGAACACCAAAACCTTTATTCCAAGTGAATACACCTCCCTCACTCAGATCCTAACTGGTCCTTCAAAATGCACATAATGCCAGATTTCACACCTCCATTTATAATTCCAAATCAACCTCTTCATTCCAAGACCCCAACCTAAATCTCAACATAAAGCCCAACTAACGGACCAACTTATACCCCAAACTATGCCCCAACCTAAGTGAGTGGAATTCAGGATTACATGGGCCGGGTACTTGATCTTATCTTCACCTCTGACCCAATTAACTCATCTGTTTCAGAAAGCACCATCCCATTATCTATAGTTGATCAATTTCAACCCCCTTTCATTCTCTCTTTTTTCATTTCCTCTTTTTCTATTCTGCCTAATATTTCTAACTATTAGTTCAACGACTATTATAAGGCTTATGTCAAAAAAAAATTACTACCTCATCCATACCGCATTCGTTTTTAGAAATCTTTCACTTAATGAAGCAACTAGTCTGTTTTACGAACAAGTGCAGTTTTGCATAGGTCTTTATGTTCCCCTTTCACGTATTAGGTCCTTTTCAACCTCTCCCCCTTAGTACAACCATAAACTACCCGAGCTACGAAACAGGAGAAATAAGCTTTGGGTTAAATATCTTCGCTCTCGTTCAATTCTCGATTACTCCGACTACTCAGGAGTGTTTTATAAATTTTGCATTCTATATGAAACACTTAACAATGACTATGCATCCACCACCAAAGCAAATTAATAACCGGACCCTTAATATTTTTATAAGTTTATAACCTATAAAAAGAAAAACGCTATTGGTAAGTATTTTGCTGAGCTCTCCAGCCGATTCAATCCAAGCGACAAAACGCTCGATAGTATTTCTAAGGTCTTCCGAAATTAAATGAGTCAAAAATGAATGCTTTTAGACTGACTTTTATTATCGAATTTTGGAGCTATTTATACTTAATTCTATCTTACAATTAATTGGTTTCAAACAGCCACTCTTTCCCATTCAATCAATACAAAATTATTATTTATTATTTCTTTTACTATGACCCACATATGATGGCTCGAATGACAACAAAGAGTCGAATTCCCTCTTGAATAGAATGAACGTTCAGTTCATTCCACTCAAGTGCAATTCGATGCTTTTAGTTACTGTGACACATTAAATGCAGTCATCCAGTTATTAGCAAAATTTGTTTGTTATTCATGAATCACATTGTGCACAGCGATCGACAGCGGCAATATGTAACATGCTCAATTAAAACAAAAATAATTATGTGATAACTGACCACTCACAATCGTGCCAGTTGTAAGGAACTATGCCCAGGTGCATTATGATTTTATGTATACACAACACCCTCACCCTTAAAAAAATTGATTTTCTTATCTTCAAGAGTGAGAAAATTATTTATGATATTAAGTATGCTTTACACATTTCTTGCTCTTATTGAATTATTATTGTGTACTTCTTTATTTACATTTCCAATACTTATTGTACTACAAGCGGTACCCGGCACGCGTTACTACGCCCTAGAAAAATGTGAATTGGGAATATAATGCCAGCGGAACCAAATACTCACAGAACGATCCCTGGACAAAACTATATTTACCTCGTATATTTCATAAAAATCCGTTGGGCGGTACGTTAATTGACATGCATACACACATACATACATCCGATGTTCGCCTGGTGCTCAGAATACGTTTGCGATTGATTTTGGTTGAAAAAAAACACAGTATCGCGGTTAGCGTAACGCGTTACTTTTCTGTCAGCTCCAACCCTTTCCTTTATTGCAAAATTACAGTGATACCCATATAAGACTTTCACCACCGTAAAAAATACGTGTAAATACGTGCAGCTAAAATAAGTTTTTTTAGAATAAAACTTGTATTAATTTAATAGAAAATTGATGCAAATCGCTTTCAAACATACATATCTTTTAATTTTTTGGCAGTTTTTTTAATTAAAAGCTGCAATACATCCTAAAAAGAAGTTATTAAATACTTCAATTTTTTACATAAGAATATACAGAACACGATACCACCTGTTAGCGAAGCATAACATCGGCTTACCCAGTACTATCTCCAGTAGTCAATACTATAATTAATTAGTCTACACAATTGACATAAAAAAATCCTTATAACTTATTATTAACCAGAAACAAATCGCGCTGATAATTTGATGAATTTGTTTTTTCCGACTTTCTTGACACTTATCGTTTTTACATTGGATAATATACGGATATATCTTTATGAATTGTACTTACTTACTTACTTAGGTGGCGCTACAGTTCGGGACGAACCTGGGCCTCAACCAACATGCCTCTCCAGCCAACTCGGTCTTTGGCTAGCTGCCTCCAGTTTTGTACTCCAAGTTGGTTCAGGTCGTCCTCCACTTGAGCGCGCCACCTAAGGCGAGGTCTTCCTTGACTGCGTCTACCCTCTGGGATGGAATCAAAGATCCTGCGAGCCGGAGCATTGTTGTCCATTCGCTCTACATGACCTAGCCATCTTAAACGTGATATGCGTATTTTTTTGACCAGGTCAATGTCGCTGTACAGCTCGTATTGTTCTTGGTTGAACATTCTCCTCCAAAGCCCGTTAACGCAGATAGGGCCAAAAATCTTCCGAAGAATCTTACGCTCGAAACGACTAAGGATATCTTCATCCGCTTTAGATAGAGTCCATGCCTCGGCGCCATAGAGCAGGACTGGGATGATTAGGGTCTGATACAGAGTCTCCTTTGTCTTTCGAGAGAGGGCTTTGCTACTCAATTGCCTTCCTAGCCCATAGAAACAGCGATTGGCAAGAGTAATTCTTCGCTTTATTTCTGACGAGATGTTGTTGTCAGATGTTATAGCGGATCCGAGGTACACAAAGTCCCTAACTACCTCAAAGTTGTACCTGTCTACACTGATAGGGGCCAATCAGGTTGCTGACGAAAGGTTTCAGGCGTTCACATAGTACGGCAGAGAGGATCTTGTAGGCGATATTCAGGAGACTTATTCCTCTATAGTTGGCGCAGTTTAGAGGGTCTCCTTTCTTGTGGATCGGACAAACGATACTATCTCCAGTAGTCAATACTATAATTAATTAGTCTACACAATTGACATAAAAAAATCCTTATAACTTATTATTAACCAGAAACAAATCGCGCTGATAATTTGATGAATTAGTTTTTTCCGACTTTCTTGACACTTATCGTTTTTACATTGGATAATATACGGATATATCTTTATGAATTGTACTTACTTACTTACTTAGGTGGCGCTACAGTTCGGGACGAACCTGGGCCTCAACCAACATGCCTCTCCAGCCAACTCGGTCTTTGGCTAGCTGCCTCCAGTTTTGTACTCCAAGTTGGTTCAGGTCGTCCTCCACTTGAGCGCGCCACCTAAGGCGAGGTCTTCCTTGACTGCGTCTACCTCTGGGATGGAATCAAAGATCCTGCGAGCCGGAGCATTGTTGTCCATTCGCTCTACATGACCTAGCCATCTTAAACGTGATATGCGTATTTTTTTGACCAGGTCAATGTCGCTGTACAGCTCGTATTGTTCTTGGTTGAACCTTCTCCTCCAAAGCCCGTTAACGCAGATAGGGCCAAAAATCTTCCGAAGAATCTTACGCTCGAAACGACTAAGGATATCTTCATCCGCTTTAGATAGAGTCCATGCCTCGGCGCCATAGAGCAGGACTGGGATGATTAGGGTCTGATACAGAGTCTCCTTTGTCTTTCGAGAGAGGGATTTGCTACTCAATTGCCTTCCTAGCCCATAGAAACAGCGATTGGCAAGAGTAATTCTTCGCTTTATTTCTGACGAGATGTTGTTGTCAGATGTTATAGCGGATCCGAGGTACACAAAGTCCCTAACTACCTCAAAGTTGTACCTGTCTATTGTGATGTTTTGTCCAATCCGCCGGTGTTGTGTGTCCCTTTTTGTGGACAGCAGGTACTTCGTTTTGGCCTCATTGACTGCTAGTCCCATCTTAGCCGCTTCAGCTTCAATGCTAGCAAACGGTGCAGTGACAGCTCGCCGAGTTCTGCCAATGATGTCTATGTCATCAGCGTATACTAGCAATTGCACAGACTTGAAAAAAATTGTCCCACTACAATTGACTAAGTTGAAGAAATCGCACGATAGCGCATCACCTTGTCGGAATCCTTTTTTGACGTCAAAAGCTTCTGTGAGGTCAGAACCAACCTTGACGGAGCAGCGAGAGTTCTCCATCGTCATCCTGTAAAGTCGGACGAGTTTTGTGGGAATGCCAAAACCTGAAATGGCTCTGTATAGCTCGTCTCTATAAATGCTATCGTACGCGGCCTTAAAATCGATAAAGAGGTGGTGGGTATCGATTTGGAATTCTTGGGTGGTTTCCAGGATCTGCCGTAGAGTGAACATTTGATCGATTGTGGACTTTCCTGGTCTGAAACCACACTGATAGGGGCCAATCAGGTTGCTGACGAAAGGTTTCAGGCGTTCACATAGTACGGCAGAGAGGATCTTGTAGGCGATATTCAGGAGACTTATTCCTCTATAGTTGGCGCAGTTTAGAGGGTCTCCTTTCTTGTGGATCGGACAAACGATGCTGAGGTTCCATTCATCAGGCATACTTTCTTCTGACCAAACTTTAGAGATGAGTTGGTGTATGCACTCCACCAGGTCATCTCCGGCCGCTTTAAAAAGTTCGGCGGGTAGTCCGTCGGGTCCAGCAGCTTTGTTGTTTTTGAGTTTAGATATTGCTATCCTTACTTCATTTTGGTCAGGTGGACGGAAGTTTTGTCTGTCATCATCCATGTTGAATGGTTCATTCTGCCTGACAGCGGGATTTTGGCCTTCATCGCCTTCATTGTTGGCAGTGTTGCCACTGATCTTCGGCACTTGATGCTGGCGGTACTGGATTTCTTGAGAGGTTACGGGATATTCGATCGGCATAGGTTCTGGCGGTTTCTTGCGATTGCAGCTTTCCGACGTCATACTTCCTCACAGTATTACTCCGTTGTTGTGGAGTACGGGTTATTCGCATTCTTACCTTTGCTGCAACAAGGTAGTGATCCGAGTCGATGTAAGCTGCTCGGAAGGTGCGAACATCCAAGATACTGGAGGCGTGTCTTGCATCGATCGCAACGTGATCAATCTGATTGACGGTTCTTTGATCTGGGTGTCGCCAAGTCCCTTTGTGTATATCGAGATGAGGAAACCGTGTGCTTGCAATGATGACGTTATGTGCCGCTGCGAAGTCAATTAGCCTAAGTCCGTTTTCAGACGTTGTGTCGTGTAGGCTATGTTTTCCGACCATCCTACCAAAGATTTCCTCTTTACCTATTTTGGTATTAAAATCGCCTAGTACGATCTTAACGTCGTATTTAAGGCATTGCTCATATGTTTTGTCGAGGAGCTCATAGAAGTCATCCTTGGTGGCGTCATCTATGTCCTCTGTGGGGGCATGAGCGCATATTAGGCTAATGTTTGTGAATTTAGCCGTGATACGGATTGTCACAAGTCACTCACTTACGTGTCGAAAGCCCAAGACTTCTTGCCTAAGTCTACCGCTTATGACGAATCCGCATGAAATAAACGCTGTGGTCTTCTCACGCAATCACCGTAGTACACGTCACAGTTATTCATCCTCCTTTTGCCCGGCCCAATTCCATCGCACTTCCTGGATGGCAGTAATTCCTGCTCTGTAGCAGTCTAGGGCCTCCGCTAGTTGTTTGGATGCACGTGGTCTGTTAAGAGTTCTAACATTCCACGTGCAGATCCGAAGGTCGTTGTCCTTGATTCGTTTTTCCGGGTCGTCAACAGTAAATCCGTCCTTTTCCGAGGCTATTGGTCGCTTCGCAACTTTTTCTTTTTTCCGTGGCAGGGTTGTTAACCCCACGCACAACCCCCAACCTGGAGGGCCAGGTCCTTTGTTGGATTCCTTGGACAAAAGGAACCGGAGAATCCGGAGTCAGTAACCCACTTCGGGGATATGAGCGCTGCCGTTGGCCCATTAAGGGTTCATCCACCACCATCTCTATTTCAATGCCCTGACTTGCATTGAATTGTCCTAATGACCTTATCTCCAAATACGTCGAAGTAGCTCATTAGGGCGTCTGCTTCGTTGACTGTTGACGCCACCGTTGGTCCAAATGGTTGGGATCATCCGCCGTACGTCCTCTTTCTGAGGGGCTCGTGCAAGACTTCTGCGAATCGATCAGAACAGTCATTAAAGCAGAGCATTATAGTGTTGCTATTTTTTCTGTGTTCAACACTCGCGCTTATAAGTTTAGCAGGAATGTCCGGATGGACAGACCAGTACCCAGTGGTTACCGCGGGGAGGTAAAATAAGCACAATTGATGTGTACGATATAGTTGCAGCGACTGTGCATCACCAGTTTGATGCCTTTCAGGGCCTACCCTATTCATACAGCACCCAACCACCCTTTATGAATTGTAGCCTACACTTTCTGAATTGTAGCCTATGTATTATTCTGATATATAAGCTATATTATTGTGAAGTTTCATCTAAATCCATTCAGTAGTTTTTGCGTGAAAGAGCATCAAAGATACATACATACATACATACATTCATACATACTCACAAACTTTCACGTTTATAATATTAGTAGGATTCGATCCATTTTGAGCAATGATTCTGTATGGACCTTTAAAAGGTTTATCTAACTTCTTCTTATTTCCTACTCTTAAATAGACATACTCTCCTATTTTAAAATTTGATTGATATATATTGGATTGGTTTTAACATATTTTATCCTTACCGTTCTAAGCTTTCTTTAGCTCTATTATGTGCATATTGTAATTTTATTTAAAATTCATTTACATAATTGTCAATATTATAAATATTTTCTTTATTTTCAATGATTTCAAAAGGTAGAGCACATAATTTTCCATATACTTATTCCAATGGTGAATAATTTGTAGTACAGTGTGGTGTAGTATTGTATGTGTAGGTGTAGTAAGGTAGTAATTCTTCCCAGTCGTCTCTTCCATCTGTAGTCATTAAGTAGTCGTTTAGAATTCTATGATTTCTTTCTACTGAGCCTATAGTTTCATGGTGAAAAGGAGTAGACGTAGTTTTTTTCTATTTTAAGTAATTTACAGATATTTACTAATAATTCGTGACTGAATTCTGTACCCTTATCTGTTTTTAATTTCCTTAAGCAACCATATTTCAAGATAAATTTTTCTGTGACTAAGGGAAATGCTTCAATGAACTTTGTTAGCTCACATTGGATGGTGAAAATATACCTGTATGCATTTTATGGTCTAAGTGGTCCTACTTTATCTATTGTTATTACTTCAAATGATGTATTTGGTATTTCAGTCCTCGTGAATTGTCCTTTAGTATATTTAGTAATTTTTACTTCATTACAAACTTTACAATTATTTATATAGGTCCTAACCATCTTATTCATATTTTTCCATACATATTTTTGCTTAAGCTTTGCTATACATCTTCGTATTCCACTATGTCCTCCTAACTTATCATCATGATACTTCTTTATTAAATTCTTCATCTCTTCTACATGCTCTATCCTTTTTGGTGGATTGTATAATATAATGTCTAGACAATTTCCTTTCTTATTATTTTGCAGTTCGTTAAATACTTCTTTAAATTTATGTACTGATATTTTTTAAAAATGTTATTATCATTTGCTAGCGCTAGCTTTTCTATTTTCACATGCTTTGTTTAAGATAACAATTTCTTCAAAATCAATTTTAGCTGTGATAGAGAATTATCATTGTATCCAACATGTATTCTATCTTTAACTGCATATATTGTTTCTCTAGGGGTCCCCATTAAATTCTTCATATTTTCAAATTGCAACTTCTTAATGTTTCTGGTATCTGATATAGATAGATATACATTCCCATATGTGGAGGTGATCAGTCTCTTGTGGGGTTAGCATAATTTTATCTTCATTGCTCTGGTTAGGACATTAACATTTTGTTTTGGTATCATTTCTAATAATTCTTCTGAACTTAACTTTATTCTAGGTAATGCATCAGCATTTGTATTCATTTTTCCTTCCTTAAAAACTTTATCAAAATCGTAATCCATTAATTCTACTCTAATTCTAGTTAATTTAGATGAAGGGTTCTTATGTGTAAATAAATAACTAAAGGTCTGTGATCGGTATATACTATAAATCTTCTTCCATACATATATGGCCTAAAGTGATTGATTCCCCAATGAATCCCAAGTAATTCTTTTTCCATGACTGATTTATTTAGCTTGTGTTTGTTCAATGCTTTACTTGCATATGCTATGGGCTCATCATTGCCTACCTCTCCTTGAGAAAGAATTGCTCCTAAAGCATAATTTGAAGCATCTGTTGTTAATATAAATGGTTTTGAAAAGTCTGGATAGGATAAGATTGGTGGGGACATTAGTTTTTCTTTTAGGGTTTCAAAGGCAATTTGACAACTTTGTGTCCAACTGAAAATTTTCTTTTTCTTTAATAACTCATTTAATGGTTTTGCAATTTCCGCGAAATTTCATATAAAACGTCTATAGTAGTTACAGATAGCTACGAATCTTCGAACTTCATCTACATTATTTGGTTTTGGAATTTTTTTTATGACATTGTATTTACTTGGGTCTGTGGTAACTCCTTCTGCAGTTATTAAATGCCCAAGATAGACTACTTCTGGACGCAAAAATTTACGTTTGCTTGGATTTAGTTTCAAATTATATTTTCGTAACCTCTTAAAGACTTCTGTTAGATTGTTATTATGTTCCTTCAGTTTTGCACCAAACACAATTATATCATCTACATATAAGAATGCAGATGCTTGCAAGCCACTAAGTGCGATTGATAACATTCTCTTAAAACTATTTGTTGTAATCTTCAATCCAAAAGGTAGTCTTTTGAATTGAAAATGCCCAGGATCTGTTGAAAAAGCTGTTAGTGGTCTGGATTTTGGATGTACCGGAATTTGGTGAAATGAACTTGTCATATCGAAGGTTGAAAAATACTTTGCTTTTCCTAGTTTATCTAATACATCTTCCAAACGAGTTAAAGCGAATTTATCATCAACCACCTTTTTGTTCAAAGACCTAAAATCAACTACTAATCTCCATTTTTGAGTTCCTTCTGTGCTTTTCTTTGGTACTATTAACAAAGGAGAGTTATACGGACTTGTAGATGGTTCAACTATATCTTCATCTATTAGTTTTTTCAACTTGATCTTTTATCTCATTCAAATTTGCATAAGGTAGCCTGTAATTTTTAATGTATACTGGTGTTTTATCTACTGTTGTTATCTTTTGTTCATAAAAAATTAATTTTAGTTAGTATTTCTCCTTCTAAGTGAAATATATTCAGAAATTCCTTGCATATTTTGAAATTTTCGGTTTTTGCGTCTTCATCTAAAGTGTCTACTTTTATTTCATTTTGTATATTTTTCAAATCGGCCTTAATCGACTAAATTATTTTTAAACTGTAATATTGCATATTTAGAAATGGATTCTATTACTAAAGATATATGTTTTAGAATGACTTCTTTTTCAGTTGTATTAAGAATTTTGACATGCTTAACTCCTATAGCCGGTGTTAATGAACTCGCTAAAAATATTCCCTTCCTAATTTCCTTTCTTCTTCTAAATCTAAATTAATATCTTGAATTATCACTGATCTGGGTGGTAACGTTATAAAACTGTAAATTTCTTTTGTATTCATATTCATTGTTAATATTATTTCGTGTCAAAATCAATCTTACAATTGTATTTTAATAAAAAGGCTCTACCCAAAATTCCATCTGTTGCAAAATTTATTTATTTCCTATCTGATCGTTTAATTTTACTATTACTTCTCTGTGATTTTCCCCTTGTTCAGAGATTTGGAGTTCATTTAAAGAAGCTAGTAGTGCCTCTATTCGTGAAGCGAAAATCGGGATTGGTTGATTGCCTTGATAACATGTTGAAATGTCACTATGTAACCTAGATGCAGTTTTATTAGACTGGAAGGAAGCTTTTAGTATTTCTTTCAAGTCTTCAAATTTTATTGGTGTTTTTTCAGTAAGAGTTTTATTTTTTACTGTTTCTGCAAGCTTGGTAGCTAGAATAAACTTTATTAACGTTTTTTTAGTGTCATCTTTAAGGGTGTCATTGTAAAATTGAATCAAACCTTAAAAATTATTGAGATCCTTATGATCTCCTTGGAATTTTGGTATTACCTTTGAGGCAGTCACTAAATCAAAATTTGCCATGTTTAAACTATTGCTCTTACTTTTTAAGTAACTATTTATCTGTTCAAGTAATTTGTCAAAATTTTCTTTTAAATCTTTAATGTCTTTTAAGCCTGCTTTGTCTACTATATCTGTCCATGCTTTGTCGATCTCTTTGCTTGTTTTTTTGTATATAATCGGCACTATATTTTCTACCTTGTGACTTCTTAAGATTTTGTAGAAACTTTTCTAGTATTTCGAACTCCATTTATTTTAAAAGAATACATGTATATAATTATTTATTTTTATTTTATTCATTTTTTTTTTTACATTACTTATATTTTTGAATGCATGTTTTCTTAAATATTGTTTATAGTAAGCATTCAATTTACATAGTGTTAATATGATCAATAATATGCAATTTAAATGCACTATCTTACTGTCTACGTCATTAAATGTTGATGTTGTTGACGCTGCTGCATTATTGTTGTTTATAATTTCTTCTTTGGACTCCTTGCCACCCATATTTTTTTAGTTTCTGGATCTCTTCTATTAATTTTTTTTTGGGCTCCAGTGCTTAGATTAATGATTTTTTGCAAATCCGTACACTTCTTCTAAAAGGCCCTTTTTCTTCCTACTCTTTTCTTTTTTATTGTAGGAGTAGCTGCAGCCGTTCTTATCGTCTGTGTGCATTCCTTTTGCTCTATTTGTCTTTTATTGTATTCTTCTATGGATAGAGGTTTTGGGCCAGCTGATTTTGGCGTCGGGGTGTAGATTGGTGCCTCGTTTCTCGTTTCACTTGATATAAGTTTAGGTATGTATTCCAGAAACCTTTCCCATTTCTCGAAGATTTTATTGATGTCTTCTAGTGATGTCATGGAATTATATTGTTATGTTGTCTTCTTTTATTCGCTCCTGGTAGGATCGCCATGTTATGTTGGGGTTGAAATGTTGGGTTTTTATCAGTTTTTTCTAATTGTCCCTCTTGGTAAGTATTTTGCATAGAATGAACGTTCAGTTCATTCCACTCAAGTGCAATTCGATGCTTTTAGCCACTGTGACACATTAAATGCAGTCATCCAATTATTACCAAAATTTGTTTGTTATTCATGAATCACATTGTGCACAGCGATCGACAGCGGCAATGTGTAACATGATCAATTAAAACAAAAATAATTATGTGATAACTGACCACTCACAATCGTGCCCGGATGTAGGTAACTATGCCCAGGTGCATTATGTATACACAACACTATCCCACTCCGCCGGATCTTTTCACGACCTATGGAAAATATCCACTAACACTGCATTCCAAGTTTCAAAGACCAAGTTTCTAACTATCGGCCCATCGCCAAACATTCCCATATCCCCAAACTCTTCGAAAGCATTCTGTATGATTCACTTTTCCAATGCAAATCTCTGATATCCTCAAATCACCATTTGTAACCAAATCCCTTTCTATTTCCTATGTTCGTCCTCTACTTGAGTATGCATCGCAAGTATGTGCCCCCTATCACGTGGTTCATATCTTAAGAAATGAAAACGTTCAACGTCGTTTTCTGCCCTTTGCTCTCCGAAATTTGTATGACCCTAATAATTTCTCATCTGTGCCACCTTACCTTAACCGACTCAAAATTATAAATCTACACCCCCTTGAAGTCCGTAGGAATGTGTTTGACATCATTTTCAATCATCGGCTTCTTACATTTGCCACTGACTGTTCCCCTCTTTTTGATTTCATCTTGTTCGACACTAACCCAGGCAATTTAAGATCATCGCGTCTTCTTACCTTCTTTCCCATCGTACTTCCTGTGGTCTCAATGAACCTTTATCCCGTATGTAGAGTAAAATCAATTTGAGCTCTCCTCCTTTCGATTTCAATCCTCCAAATCCTTATCTGAAAACCCACCTCTTATTTTATCTTTCCTCCTTATAACTGAAGTTAGTTTAATTAGTTTTCAAGTTAAGTTAAGTTTAAGTTAAGAAATATGTAAAGAGTAAAATCACGTAATTACAACAAATTATAAAAAAGTGGGTTTGGTAAGCTTCAATTTTCTAGAAAACTAGAATACTTAATATCATCTTAATTTCAGTGTTCAAATAAAAAAAATTGGAGTAACAAATATTAATAGCAAATTTAGTGCACTAGAATACATAATATCATCTTATTTTCAGTGTTCAAATAAAAAATATTGGAGTAACAAATATTAATAGCAAATTTAGTACACATCATCTCAATTTTGGAAAAAATTAATATGAACTATAGTATTTTAATTTTTTTATTAAAGTTTTGAGTTTGAAATGAGTTTTTTCAAAAGGTTGTACTGATGTCTTAAAGACTTAAAAATTTGTATGACAAAATAGACCTTTTGGCTTTATAATTAAACATATCACATTCAAGTACTTTTTTTAGAAAATTTTCCCTCCCGCCTAAGCGGAAGGTGATAAACCCCATCCCATAGTTAATAAATTGCACGACTGGATCGCACGTAATTGCTCATATGTGCGGTCACATTTTAGAATAAAATTTTAGAAAATTAAAGTGAACATCAAAGCATTTATTCGATTTTTGTGACTTTTGATTGTTTGAATAAAGTACGTTAAATTGTAAATTTAATTAAATAATTTAAACGCCATTTTATTTCTTTAGTGTGATGAAAGTGTGATTTTTTTTTAATTGTAGGAGCTGTTTTTAAATAAAACGGTTTTTTTTTAAACTAAACTACACTTACCCGTTTTCAAAATATTGATTTTTCAAAAATAAATTAATAAAAATTAAGGCAAAATTACTTAGGCTACCTACATCTTCTTGAATATCAATTTTTATTGTAATAGGATCACCAGTTTTCGAGAATGTCGAAGAAAAAAAAACCGTTATATTACAAGTACCGTTAATTTTTGAGCTAAAAAGAAAATTGAAAAAATTCCTCTGTAGAATGTCAAAATAACCTTAAGTTCAAAATTTGAAGACCATTGGCCCAACGGTTTAGGCTGCAGTCCAAAATACATCCGTACAGACAGACAGACGGACAGAATTTTGTCAGTAACTCGTATCATCGTAATGTCATGTTTGATTGTTATCTCAAAAATTTTTTTGCACGAATGCATAACTTGTATTATAGTACCTATAATCGCAAGTAAAAAAAATTTATTTAGTCCTCCTACAAGAATCCGTTATTAAATTGTGGCGCTTAAGTTATCGTGGTTGGTTCATGTATTATTATAATCTTAAATAAAGTGAAGGAGCTTGTTTTGTTACTAAATAGTAATAAGTAATAATAATAATAGAATTAATAAATTAAAAAAAAATAATAACAATAGTAAAAGAAGTATATTTTTTTCGGATAAAAATGAAGTTGATCTGCATTGCTGTAAGGAGACAACACTAGGGGTATTCATGCAAGAGGATAAATTCATACACCATAGAAAATCATATCCTTTCGCAAGCATTTGCATGAACGCCCCTTAGAAACAAATTGCGTAAATGTGAAAACTGTCATATAACGTCAGAGTTGAGATTGAAGTAGGTACACTTCCAAACAAAAGTATACGTTTACTAGTAGATCTTTTTATTTAGTTATTGGTTCTTATTAAAAGAATATTAAATTCGAAACAATTATTTTTCGCTTTATTATAGCTGAAAATATAAATATAAAAACAAACTTCTTAGGGAAATAGAAATAAAAACTAATCAGCATCTATAGATGCAATAAAAAATGATTACAAAAGTTACATACACAAAAATGATGTACGTAGACTTTTGTTAACAAGTCTATCTTTATCACCTCAGCTGTCACAAAAAAAAAGACATTCCTCATTTTTACGAGGTTCATGTTTTCCACTTTATACGGCAAAATCATGATATAAATTTATAAAGTTCGCATAAATAAATTCCCATACAAATTTTGACTGTTCATTTACGAGAAAATAAAATTCACGAGGTTTTTACGCTTTATCAGGGTCTTACGCGATTGCATGAATACCCCCACTGTATTTAAATACCACACCGTGACGTTTTTGAATACTTCTTAAAGTACTTAGCTTTTTTTGTGTATTTGCATGGAGTGGTACCACCCATTTTAATGTTTCTATTAGTTCCAAATTTTATGTACTAAAAAACAGACGATAAAATGACGAAATCATTTGCGGTAGTTATTTTCAATTTTATTGAATTTGAAATTCATGAACAATTAAAAGAAAAGAAACGTACAGCTAGTGTTAATGACGTAGAAACTCTTCGAAATGTTTTTCATTTGATTGGAGTAAGTGTTTACAAAGTGATTGATCCAAATCTTCAAAAATTCAAACAAGAAATAAAAAAAAATCACTTTTTATTGAATTTTCGACCGTAATGATATGAAAAAACGAATTAAAAACCCTTATCTGTTCTGCTTTTATTTTATTTAAAAAATACTTTGTTAAAATTTTTTTTGGAATTGGAACAAACAGATCAGTTGTGCTTAGTGATAAATAATATTTAGTAAGTTATGTATGTCCATAATATCATAATGTCACATTTCTTAAACCAATTAATTTTCACCAAATTATGTTCAAGTGGAAAAAAGTTTTCTTATGATTTTTATTCAATTAATCTTATAACTACTTAGATCTAGCGAAAAATCTTAAAAACTAGTTAAAATATTAGCGTAATTAACTTACTGGCCCTATGCGGGCGCTCTAAATTATTCTATATCTTAATTTTAATTACCTTTCGGCCTCAAAATAACTTAAATTTATGTTAAATATATTTATTAATTATTTTTACCCAGCAAAAAATGTAACTGAGTATCAGATCTTTATTTTTTTGTTTTATTTCTTAACCTTACCTAAACTACTTCAAACTAACTTCAAATAAACTAAAAATAAACTTAAATTAAACCTAAAATACTTAAATTTAGCACAGTCACAGCAAGCTTTTTAAAATTGTATATAAATTTTTTTTTTTTTTTTTTGTATATTTACTATATATTTTTTGTATATTTTGTGATTTTCATTTTTTTTGTTTTTATTTTGGTGCCGCCGCAACTGCCCTACCTAACTTAATGATACCTAAGACAAATGTAGGTCGGCCGTAGGCGATATTCCGTCTATGTCGACTAAAAAAAAGCGGGTTCTAACTAAGCCACCAAAATTGGTGGATCTGAGCAAGGGCTTCCTTCCGATCCCGGTCGGACAGGGCCCTGCTGAAACAGAAGCGCTCTGCTTCGCTCCCAGCTACTATGTCTCGGTCTATAGAAGCCGCCTATCGACTGTTCTAAGGCCGACGTGGTAGATCAACGGAATCGCCGAATCCAAATCCTTGTCTGAAAACCCACCTCTTACATTATCTTTCCTCCTTATAACTGAAGTTAGTTTAATTAGATTTCAAGTTAAGTTAAGTTTAAAAGAGTAAAACCACGTAATGACAACAAATTATAAAAAAGTGTGTTTTTGTAAGCTTCAATTTTCTCGAAAACTAGAATACATAATATCATCTTATTTTCAGTGTTCAAATAAAAAAATTGGAGTAACAAATATTAATAGCAAATTTAGTACACATCATCTCAATTTTGGAAAAAATTAATATGAACTATAGCATTTTAATTTTTTTATTAAAGTTTTGAGTTTGAAATGAGTTTTTTCAAAAGGTTTTATTGATGTCTTAAAGACTTAAAAAAATGTATGACAAAGTAGACTTTTTGGCTTTAAAATAAAACATACACATTATTTTAAGAGTTGTCGTTGTTTTAAAGTATATTTTTTCCAATTCAAGTACTTTTTTTGCTCTTATGTGCGGTCACATTTTAGAATAAAATTTAAGAAAATTAAAGTGAATATCAAAGCATTTATTCGATTTTTGGGACTTTTGATTGTTTGAATAAAGTACGTTAAATTGTATTGGGTGAAATAATTTAAACGCCATTTTATTTCTTTAGTAAATGTAAAAAAGTGTGATTTTTTTTAATTGTTGGAGCTGTTTTTAAATACAACGGTTTTTTTTTAAACTAAAAAAAATAATTCAAGAATACAAACTTAAGCACAAAAATAATGTACATTTAAAACCAAAATTTAAAAAAAAATTCACTTACCTGTTTTCAAAACATTGATTTTTCAAAAAAAAAAATTAAAAAAATTATTAGAAATACAACATAATAGTTTCCGAACAAAAATTAATGCAAAATTACTTAGGTTACCTAAGTACATCTTCTTGAATATCAATTTTTATTGTAATGGGATCACCAGTTTTCGAGAATGTCGAAGAAAAAAAACGGTTATATAACAAGTACCGTTAATTTTTGAGTTCAAAAGAAAATTGAAAAAATTTTAGTAGAATATCAAAATAACCTTAAGTTCAAAATTTGAAAACCAACGGTTTAGGCTGCAGTCCAAAATACATCCGTACAGACAGACAGACAGACGGACAGAATTTTGCCAGTAACTCGTATTATCGTAATGTCATGTTTGATTGTTATCTCAAAAATTTTTTTTTGCACGAATGCATAACTTGTATTATAGTACCTATAATCGCAAGTAAAAAAAATGTATTTAGTCCTACAAGAATCCGTTATTAAATTGTGGCGCTAAAGTTATCGTACCCTTCCCAAGCTGTCAAATAAGCCAAAACTGGTTGGTTCATGTATTATTATAATCTTAAGTAAAGTGAAGGAGCTTGTTTTGTTACTAAAAGAAATAATAATAATAGAAATAATTAATTTAAAAAAAATAATAACAATAATAAAAGAAGTATATTTTTTCGGATAAAAATGAAGTTGATCTGCATTGCTGTAAGGAGACAACACTAGGGGTATTCATGCAAGAGGATAAATTCATACACCATAGAAAATCCTATCCTTTCGCAAGCATTTGCATGAACGCCCCTTAGAAACAAATTGCGTAAATGTGAAAACTGTCATATAACGTCAGAGTTGAGATTGAAGTAGGCACACTTCCAAACAAAAGTATACGTTTACTAGTAGATCTTTTTATTTAGTTATTGGTTCTTATTAAAAGAATATTAAATTCGAAACAATTATTTTTCGCTTTATTATAGCTGAAAATATAAATATAAAAACAAACTTCTTAGGGAAATAGAAATAAAAACTAATCAGCATCTATAGATGCAATAAAAAATGATTACAAAAGTTACATACACAAAAATGATGTACGTAGACTTTTGTTAACAAGTCTATCTTTATCACCTCAGCTGTCACAAAAAAAAAGACATTCCTCATTTTTACGAGGTTCATGTTTTCCACTTTATACGGCAAAATCATGATATAAATTTATAAAGTTCGCATAAATAAATTCCCATACAAATTTTGACTGTTCATTTACGAGAAAATAAAATTCACGAGGTTTTTACGCTTTATCAGGGTCTTACGCGATTGCATGAATACCCCCACTGTATTTAAATACCACACCGTGACGTTTTTGAATACTTCTTAAAGTACTTAGCTTTTTTTGTGTATTTGCATGGAGTGGTACCACCCATTTTAATGTTTCTCTTAGTTTCAAATTGTATGTACTAAAAAACAGACGATAAAATGACGAAATCTTGTGCGGTAGTTATTTTCAATTTTATTGAATTTGAAATTCATGAACAATTAAAAGAAAAGAAACGTACAGCTAGTGTTAATGACGTAGAAACTCTTCGAAATGTTTTTCATTTGATTGGAGTAAGTGTTTACAAAGTGATTGATCCAAATCTTCAAAAATTCAAACAAGAAATAAAAAAAAATCACTTTTTATTGAATTTTCGACCGTAATGATATGAAAAAACGAATTAAAAACCCTTATCTGTTCTGCTTTTATTTTATTTAAAAAATACTTTGTTAAAATTTTTTTTGGAATTGGAACAAACAGATCAGTTGTGCTTAGTGATAAATAATATTTAGTAAGTTATGTATGTCCATAATATCATAATGTCACATTTCTTAAACCAATTAATTTTCACCAAATTATGTTCAAGTGGAAAAAAGTTTTCTTATGATTTTTATTCAATTAATCTTATAACTACTTAGATCTAGCGAAAAATCTTAAAAACTAGTTAAAATATTAGCGTAATTAACTTACTGGCCCTATGCGGGCGCTCTAAATTATTCTATATCTTAATTTTAATTACCTTTCGGCCTCAAAATAACTTAAATTTATGTTAAATATATTTATTAATTATTTTTACCCAGCAAAAAATGTAACTGAGTATCAGATCTTTATTTTTTTGTTTTATTTCTTAACCTTACCTAAACTACTTCAAACTAACTTCAAATAAACTAAAAATAAACTTAAATTAAACCTAAAATACTTAAATTTAGCACAGTCACAGCAAGCTTTTTAAAATTGTATATAAATTTTTTTTTTTTTTTTTTGTATATTTACTATATATTTTTTGTATATTTTGTGATTTTCATTTTTTTTGTTTTTATTTTGGTGCCGCCGCAACTGCCCTACCTAACTTAATGATACCTAAGACAAATGTAGGTCGGCCGTAGGCGATATTCCGTCTATGTCGACTAAAAAAAAGCGGGTTCTAACTAAGCCACCAAAATTGGTGGATCTGAGCAAGGGCTTCCTTCCGATCCCGGTCGGACAGGGCCCTGCTGAAACAGAAGCGCTCTGCTTCGCTCCCAGCTACTATGTCTCGGTCTATAGAAGCCGCCTATCGACTGTTCTAAGGCCGACGTGGTAGATCAACGGAATCGCCGAATCCAAATCCTTGTCTGAAAACCCACCTCTTACATTATCTTTCCTCCTTATAACTGAAGTTAGTTTAATTAGATTTCAAGTTAAGTTAAGTTTAAAAGAGTAAAACCACGTAATGACAACAAATTATAAAAAAGTGTGTTTTTGTAAGCTTCAATTTTCTCGAAAACTAGAATACATAATATCATCTTATTTTCAGTGTTCAAATAAAAAAATTGGAGTAACAAATATTAATAGCAAATTTAGTACACATCATCTCAATTTTGGAAAAAATTAATATGAACTATAGCATTTTAATTTTTTTATTAAAGTTTTGAGTTTGAAATGAGTTTTTTCAAAAGGTTTTATTGATGTCTTAAAGACTTAAAAAAATGTATGACAAAGTAGACTTTTTGGCTTTAAAATAAAACATACACATTATTTTAAGAGTTGTCGTTGTTTTAAAGTATATTTTTTCCAATTCAAGTACTTTTTTTGCTCTTATGTGCGGTCACATTTTAGAATAAAATTTAAGAAAATTAAAGTGAATATCAAAGCATTTATTCGATTTTTGGGACTTTTGATTGTTTGAATAAAGTACGTTAAATTGTATTGGGTGAAATAATTTAAACGCCATTTTATTTCTTTAGTAAATGTAAAAAAGTGTGATTTTTTTTAATTGTTGGAGCTGTTTTTAAATACAACGGTTTTTTTTTAAACTAAAAAAAATAATTCAAGAATACAAACTTAAGCACAAAAATAATGTACATTTAAAACCAAAATTTAAAAAAAAATTCACTTACCTGTTTTCAAAACATTGATTTTTCAAAAAAAAAAATTAAAAAAATTATTAGAAATACAACATAATAGTTTCCGAACAAAAATTAATGCAAAATTACTTAGGTTACCTAAGTACATCTTCTTGAATATCAATTTTTATTGTAATGGGATCACCAGTTTTCGAGAATGTCGAAGAAAAAAAACGGTTATATAACAAGTACCGTTAATTTTTGAGTTCAAAAGAAAATTGAAAAAATTTTAGTAGAATATCAAAATAACCTTAAGTTCAAAATTTGAAAACCAACGGTTTAGGCTGCAGTCCAAAATACATCCGTACAGACAGACAGACAGACGGACAGAATTTTGCCAGTAACTCGTATTATCGTAATGTCATGTTTGATTGTTATCTCAAAAATTTTTTTTTGCACGAATGCATAACTTGTATTATAGTACCTATAATCGCAAGTAAAAAAAATGTATTTAGTCCTACAAGAATCCGTTATTAAATTGTGGCGCTAAAGTTATCGTACCCTTCCCAAGCTGTCAAATAAGCCAAAACTGGTTGGTTCATGTATTATTATAATCTTAAGTAAAGTGAAGGAGCTTGTTTTGTTACTAAAAGAAATAATAATAATAGAAATAATTAATTTAAAAAAAATAATAACAATAATAAAAGAAGTATATTTTTTCGGATAAAAATGAAGTTGATCTGCATTGCTGTAAGGAGACAACACTAGGGGTATTCATGCAAGAGGATAAATTCATACACCATAGAAAATCCTATCCTTTCGCAAGCATTTGCATGAACGCCCCTTAGAAACAAATTGCGTAAATGTGAAAACTGTCATATAACGTCAGAGTTGAGATTGAAGTAGGCACACTTCCAAACAAAAGTATACGTTTACTAGTAGATCTTTTTATTTAGTTATTGGTTCTTATTAAAAGAATATTAAATTCGAAACAATTATTTTTCGCTTTATTATAGCTGAAAATATAAATATAAAAACAAACTTCTTAGGGAAATAGAAATAAAAACTAATCAGCATCTATAGATGCAATAAAAAATGATTACAAAAGTTACATACACAAAAATGATGTACGTAGACTTTTGTTAACAAGTCTATCTTTATCACCTCAGCTGTCACAAAAAAAAAGACATTCCTCATTTTTACGAGGTTCATGTTTTCCACTTTATACGGCAAAATCATGATATAAATTTATAAAGTTCGCATAAATAAATTCCCATACAAATTTTGACTGTTCATTTACGAGAAAATAAAATTCACGAGGTTTTTACGCTTTATCAGGGTCTTACGCGATTGCATGAATACCCCCACTGTATTTAAATACCACACCGTGACGTTTTTGAATACTTCTTAAAGTACTTAGCTTTTTTTGTGTATTTGCATGGAGTGGTACCACCCATTTTAATGTTTCTCTTAGTTTCAAATTGTATGTACTAAAAAACAGACGATAAAATGACGAAATCTTGTGCGGTAGTTATTTTCAATTTTATTGAATTTGAAATTCATGAACAATTAAAAGAAAAGAAACGTACAGCTAGTGTTAATGACGTAGAAACTCTTCGAAATGTTTTTCATTTGATTGGAGTAAGTGTTTACAAAGTGATTGATCCAAATCTTCAAAAATTCAAACAAGAAATAAAAAAATGTGAGTCAATTGAACGGCAATTATACATTATATACTAATTCACTTAGAAGATAAAATTCACGAGGTTTTTACGACGCTTTATCAGGGTTTTACGCGATTGCATTTAAATACCATACCGTGACGTTTTTGAATACTCCCTACTTAAAAGTTGTTTTTTGTGTATTTGCATGGAGTGGTACCACCCATTTTAATGTTTCTATTAGTTCCAAATTTTATGTACTAAAAAACAGACGATAAAATGACGAAATCATTTGCGGTAGTTATTTTCAATTTTATTGAATTTGAAATTCATGAACAATTAAAAGAAAAGAAACGTACAGCTAGTGTTAATGACGTAGAAACTCTTCGAAATGTTTTTCATTTGATTGGAGTAAGTGTTTACAAAGTGATTGATCCAAATCTTCAAAAATTCAAACAAGAAATAAAAAAAAATCACTTTTTATTGAATTTTCGACCGTAATGATATGAAAAAACGAATTAAAAACCCTTATCTGTTCTGCTTTTATTTTATTTAAAAAATACTTTGTTAAAATTTTTTTTGGAATTGGAACAAACAGATCAGTTGTGCTTAGTGATAAATAATATTTAGTAAGTTATGTATGTCCATAATATCATAATGTCACATTTCTTAAACCAATTAATTTTCACCAAATTATGTTCAAGTGGAAAAAAGTTTTCTTATGATTTTTATTCAATTAATCTTATAACTACTTAGATCTAGCGAAAAATCTTAAAAACTAGTTAAAATATTAGCGTAATTAACTTACTGGCCCTATGCGGGCGCTCTAAATTATTCTATATCTTAATTTTAATTACCTTTCGGCCTCAAAATAACTTAAATTTATGTTAAATATATTTATTAATTATTTTTACCCAGCAAAAAATGTAACTGAGTATCAGATCTTTATTTTTTTGTTTTATTTCTTAACCTTACCTAAACTACTTCAAACTAACTTCAAATAAACTAAAAATAAACTTAAATTAAACCTAAAATACTTAAATTTAGCACAGTCACAGCAAGCTTTTTAAAATTGTATATAAATTTTTTTTTTTTTTTTTGTATATTTACTATATATTTTTTGTATATTTTGTGATTTTCATTTTTTTTGTTTTTATTTTGGTGCCGCCGCAACTGCCCTACCTAACTTAATGATACCTAAGACAAATGTAGGTCGGCCGTAGGCGATATTCCGTCTATGTCGACTAAAAAAAAGCGGGTTCTAACTAAGCCACCAAAATTGGTGGATCTGAGCAAGGGCTTCCTTCCGATCCCGGTCGGACAGGGCCCTGCTGAAACAGAAGCGCTCTGCTTCGCTCCCAGCTACTATGTCTCGGTCTATAGAAGCCGCCTATCGACTGTTCTAAGGCCGACGTGGTAGATCAACGGAATCGCCGAATCCAAATCCTTGTCTGAAAACCCACCTCTTACATTATCTTTCCTCCTTATAACTGAAGTTAGTTTAATTAGATTTCAAGTTAAGTTAAGTTTAAAAGAGTAAAACCACGTAATGACAACAAATTATAAAAAAGTGTGTTTTTGTAAGCTTCAATTTTCTCGAAAACTAGAATACATAATATCATCTTATTTTCAGTGTTCAAATAAAAAAATTGGAGTAACAAATATTAATAGCAAATTTAGTACACATCATCTCAATTTTGGAAAAAATTAATATGAACTATAGCATTTTAATTTTTTTATTAAAGTTTTGAGTTTGAAATGAGTTTTTTCAAAAGGTTTTATTGATGTCTTAAAGACTTAAAAAAATGTATGACAAAGTAGACTTTTTGGCTTTAAAATAAAACATACACATTATTTTAAGAGTTGTCGTTGTTTTAAAGTATATTTTTTCCAATTCAAGTACTTTTTTTGCTCTTATGTGCGGTCACATTTTAGAATAAAATTTAAGAAAATTAAAGTGAATATCAAAGCATTTATTCGATTTTTGGGACTTTTGATTGTTTGAATAAAGTACGTTAAATTGTATTGGGTGAAATAATTTAAACGCCATTTTATTTCTTTAGTAAATGTAAAAAAGTGTGATTTTTTTTAATTGTTGGAGCTGTTTTTAAATACAACGGTTTTTTTTTAAACTAAAAAAAATAATTCAAGAATACAAACTTAAGCACAAAAATAATGTACATTTAAAACCAAAATTTAAAAAAAAATTCACTTACCTGTTTTCAAAACATTGATTTTTCAAAAAAAAAAATTAAAAAAATTATTAGAAATACAACATAATAGTTTCCGAACAAAAATTAATGCAAAATTACTTAGGTTACCTAAGTACATCTTCTTGAATATCAATTTTTATTGTAATGGGATCACCAGTTTTCGAGAATGTCGAAGAAAAAAAACGGTTATATAACAAGTACCGTTAATTTTTGAGTTCAAAAGAAAATTGAAAAAATTTTAGTAGAATATCAAAATAACCTTAAGTTCAAAATTTGAAAACCAACGGTTTAGGCTGCAGTCCAAAATACATCCGTACAGACAGACAGACAGACGGACAGAATTTTGCCAGTAACTCGTATTATCGTAATGTCATGTTTGATTGTTATCTCAAAAATTTTTTTTTGCACGAATGCATAACTTGTATTATAGTACCTATAATCGCAAGTAAAAAAAATGTATTTAGTCCTACAAGAATCCGTTATTAAATTGTGGCGCTAAAGTTATCGTACCCTTCCCAAGCTGTCAAATAAGCCAAAACTGGTTGGTTCATGTATTATTATAATCTTAAGTAAAGTGAAGGAGCTTGTTTTGTTACTAAAAGAAATAATAATAATAGAAATAATTAATTTAAAAAAAATAATAACAATAATAAAAGAAGTATATTTTTTCGGATAAAAATGAAGTTGATCTGCATTGCTGTAAGGAGACAACACTAGGGGTATTCATGCAAGAGGATAAATTCATACACCATAGAAAATCCTATCCTTTCGCAAGCATTTGCATGAACGCCCCTTAGAAACAAATTGCGTAAATGTGAAAACTGTCATATAACGTCAGAGTTGAGATTGAAGTAGGCACACTTCCAAACAAAAGTATACGTTTACTAGTAGATCTTTTTATTTAGTTATTGGTTCTTATTAAAAGAATATTTAATTCGAAACAATTATTTTTCGCTTTATTATAGCTGAAAATATAAATATAAAAACAAACTTCTTAGGGAAATAGAAATAAAAACTAGTCAGCATCTATAGATGCAATAAAAAATGATTACAAAAGTTACATACACAAAAATGATGTACGTAGACTTTTGTTAACAAGTCTATCTTTATCACCTCAGCTGTCACAAAAAAAAAGACATTCCTCATTTTTACGAGGTTCATGTTTTCCACTTTATACGGCAAAATCATGATATAAATTTATAAAGTTCGCATAAATAAATTCCCATACAAATTTTGACTGTTCATTTACGAGAAAATAAAATTCACGAGGTTTTTACGCTTTATCAGGGTCTTACGCGATTGCATGAATACCCCCACTGTATTTAAATACCACACCGTGACGTTTTTGAATACTTCTTAAAGTACTTAGCTTTTTTTGTGTATTTGCATGGAGTGGTACCACCCATTTTAATGTTTCTCTTAGTTTCAAATTGTATGTACTAAAAAACAGACGATAAAATGACGAAATCTTGTGCGGTAGTTATTTTCAATTTTATTGAATTTGAAATTCATGAACAATTAAAAGAAAAGAAACGTACAGCTAGTGTTAATGACGTAGAAACTCTTCGAAATGTTTTTCATTTGATTGGAGTAAGTGTTTACAAAGTGATTGATCCAAATCTTCAAAAATTCAAACAAGAAATAAAAAAATGTGAGTCAATTGAACGGCAATTATACATTATATACTAATTCACTTAGAAGATAAAATTCACGAGGTTTTTACGACGCTTTATCAGGGTTTTACGCGATTGCATTTAAATACCATACCGTGACGTTTTTGAATACTCCCTACTTAAAAGTTGTTTTTTGTGTATTTGCATGGAGTGGTACCACCCATTTTAATGTTTCTATTAGTTCCAAATTTTATGTACTAAAAAACAGACGATAAAATGACGAAATCATTTGCGGTAGTTATTTTCAATTTTATTGAATTTGAAATTCATGAACAATTAAAAGAAAAGAAACGTACAGCTAGTGTTAATGACGTAGAAACTCTTCGAAATGTTTTTCATTTGATTGGAGTAAGTGTTTACAAAGTGATTGATCCAAATCTTCAAAAATTCAAACAAGAAATAAAAAAAAATCACTTTTTATTGAATTTTCGACCGTAATGATATGAAAAAACGAATTAAAAACCCTTATCTGTTCTGCTTTTATTTTATTTAAAAAATACTTTGTTAAAATTTTTTTTGGAATTGGAACAAACAGATCAGTTGTGCTTAGTGATAAATAATATTTAGTAAGTTATGTATGTCCATAATATCATAATGTCACATTTCTTAAACCAATTAATTTTCACCAAATTATGTTCAAGTGGAAAAAAGTTTTCTTATGATTTTTATTCAATTAATCTTATAACTACTTAGATCTAGCGAAAAATCTTAAAAACTAGTTAAAATATTAGCGTAATTAACTTACTGGCCCTATGCGGGCGCTCTAAATTATTCTATATCTTAATTTTAATTACCTTTCGGCCTCAAAATAACTTAAATTTATGTTAAATATATTTATTAATTATTTTTACCCAGCAAAAAATGTAACTGAGTATCAGATCTTTATTTTTTTGTTTTATTTCTTAACCTTACCTAAACTACTTCAAACTAACTTCAAATAAACTAAAAATAAACTTAAATTAAACCTAAAATACTTAAATTTAGCACAGTCACAGCAAGCTTTTTAAAATTGTATATAAATTTTTTTTTTTTTTTTTTGTATATTTACTATATATTTTTTGTATATTTTGTGATTTTCATTTTTTTTGTTTTTATTTTGGTGCCGCCGCAACTGCCCTACCTAACTTAATGATACCTAAGACAAATGTAGGTCGGCCGTAGGCGATATTCCGTCTATGTCGACTAAAAAAAAGCGGGTTCTAACTAAGCCACCAAAATTGGTGGATCTGAGCAAGGGCTTCCTTCCGATCCCGGTCGGACAGGGCCCTGCTGAAACAGAAGCGCTCTGCTTCGCTCCCAGCTACTATGTCTCGGTCTATAGAAGCCGCCTATCGACTGTTCTAAGGCCGACGTGGTAGATCAACGGAATCGCCGAATCCAAATCCTTGTCTGAAAACCCACCTCTTACATTATCTTTCCTCCTTATAACTGAAGTTAGTTTAATTAGATTTCAAGTTAAGTTAAGTTTAAAAGAGTAAAACCACGTAATGACAACAAATTATAAAAAAGTGTGTTTTTGTAAGCTTCAATTTTCTCGAAAACTAGAATACATAATATCATCTTATTTTCAGTGTTCAAATAAAAAAATTGGAGTAACAAATATTAATAGCAAATTTAGTACACATCATCTCAATTTTGGAAAAAATTAATATGAACTATAGCATTTTAATTTTTTTATTAAAGTTTTGAGTTTGAAATGAGTTTTTTCAAAAGGTTTTATTGATGTCTTAAAGACTTAAAAAAATGTATGACAAAGTAGACTTTTTGGCTTTAAAATAAAACATACACATTATTTTAAGAGTTGTCGTTGTTTTAAAGTATATTTTTTCCAATTCAAGTACTTTTTTTGCTCTTATGTGCGGTCACATTTTAGAATAAAATTTAAGAAAATTAAAGTGAATATCAAAGCATTTATTCGATTTTTGGGACTTTTGATTGTTTGAATAAAGTACGTTAAATTGTATTGGGTGAAATAATTTAAACGCCATTTTATTTCTTTAGTAAATGTAAAAAAGTGTGATTTTTTTTAATTGTTGGAGCTGTTTTTAAATACAACGGTTTTTTTTTAAACTAAAAAAAATAATTCAAGAATACAAACTTAAGCACAAAAATAATGTACATTTAAAACCAAAATTTAAAAAAAAATTCACTTACCTGTTTTCAAAACATTGATTTTTCAAAAAAAAAAATTAAAAAAATTATTAGAAATACAACATAATAGTTTCCGAACAAAAATTAATGCAAAATTACTTAGGTTACCTAAGTACATCTTCTTGAATATCAATTTTTATTGTAATGGGATCACCAGTTTTCGAGAATGTCGAAGAAAAAAAACGGTTATATAACAAGTACCGTTAATTTTTGAGTTCAAAAGAAAATTGAAAAAATTTTAGTAGAATATCAAAATAACCTTAAGTTCAAAATTTGAAAACCAACGGTTTAGGCTGCAGTCCAAAATACATCCGTACAGACAGACAGACAGACGGACAGAATTTTGCCAGTAACTCGTATTATCGTAATGTCATGTTTGATTGTTATCTCAAAAATTTTTTTTTGCACGAATGCATAACTTGTATTATAGTACCTATAATCGCAAGTAAAAAAAATGTATTTAGTCCTACAAGAATCCGTTATTAAATTGTGGCGCTAAAGTTATCGTACCCTTCCCAAGCTGTCAAATAAGCCAAAACTGGTTGGTTCATGTATTATTATAATCTTAAGTAAAGTGAAGGAGCTTGTTTTGTTACTAAAAGAAATAATAATAATAGAAATAATTAATTTAAAAAAAATAATAACAATAATAAAAGAAGTATATTTTTTCGGATAAAAATGAAGTTGATCTGCATTGCTGTAAGGAGACAACACTAGGGGTATTCATGCAAGAGGATAAATTCATACACCATAGAAAATCCTATCCTTTCGCAAGCATTTGCATGAACGCCCCTTAGAAACAAATTGCGTAAATGTGAAAACTGTCATATAACGTCAGAGTTGAGATTGAAGTAGGCACACTTCCAAACAAAAGTATACGTTTACTAGTAGATCTTTTTATTTAGTTATTGGTTCTTATTAAAAGAATATTTAATTCGAAACAATTATTTTTCGCTTTATTATAGCTGAAAATATAAATATAAAAACAAACTTCTTAGGGAAATAGAAATAAAAACTAGTCAGCATCTATAGATGCAATAAAAAATGATTACAAAAGTTACATACACAAAAATGATGTACGTAGACTTTTGTTAACAAGTCTATCTTTATCACCTCAGCTATCACAAAAGACAAAGACAACAAAAAAAGACATTCCTCATTTTTACGAGGTTCATGTTTTCCACTTTATCTGGCAAAATCATGATATAAATTTATAAAGTTCGCATAAATAAATTCCCATACAAATTTTGACGGTTCATTTGCGAGAAAATAAAATTCACGAGGATTTTACGCTTTATCAGGGTTTTACGCGATTGCATGAATACCCCTACTGTATTTAAATACCACACCGTGACGTTTTTGAAAACTCCTTAAAGTACTTAACAGCTTTTTTTGTGTATTTGCATGGAGTGGTACCACCCATTTTAATGTTTCTATTAGTTCCAAATTTTATGTACTAAAAAACAGACGATAAAATGACGAAATCTTGTGCGGTAGTTATTTTCAATTTTATTGAATTTGAAATTCATGAACAATTAAAAGAAAAGAAACGTACAGCTAGTGTTAATGACGTAGAAACTCTTCGAAATGTTTTTCATTTGATTGGAGTAAGTGTTTACAAAGTGATTGATCCAAATCTTCAAAAATTCAAACAAGAAATAAAAAAAAATCACTTTTTATTGAATTTTCGACCGTAATGATATGAAAAAACGAATTAAAAACCCTTATCTGTTCTGCTTTTATTTTATTTAAAAATAATTTGTTAAACATTTTTTGGAATTGGAACAAACAGATCAGTTTGTACTAAGTGATAAATAATATTTAGTAAGTTATGTAAGTATGTCCATAATATCATAATGTCACATTTCTTAAACCAATTCATTTTCACCAAATTATGTTCAAGTGGAAAAAGGTTTTTTATGATTTTTATTCAATTAATCTTATAACTACTTAGATCAAGCGAAAAATCTTAAAAACTAGTTAAACTATTAGCTTAATTAACTTACTGGCCCTATTCAGGCGCTCTAAATTATTCTATATCTTAATTTTAATTACCTTTCGGCCTCAAAATAACTTAAATTTATGTTAAATATAAGGGTTTTTATTTTTTACCCAGAAAAAAATGTAACTGAGTATCAGATCATTTTATTTTGTTTTATTTCTTAACCTAACCTAAACTACTTAAAACTAACTTCAAATAAACTAAAAATAAACTTAAATTAAACCTAAAATACTTAAATTTAGCACAGCCACAGCAAGCTTTTTTAAAATTGTATATATTTTTTTTTAATTTTTTGTATATTTATATTTGTTTTTCTATATTTTGTGATTTTCATTTTTTTTTAATTTTTTTTTTGGTGCTGCCGCAACTGCCCTACCTAACTTAATGATACCTAAGACAAATGTAGGTCGGCCATAGGCGATATTCCGTCTATGTCGAATAAAAAAGCGGGTTCTAACTAAGCCACCAAAATTGGTGGATCTGAGCAAGGGCTTCCATCCGATCCCGGTCGGGCATGGCCCGGAAGCGCTCTGCTTCGCTCCCAGCTACTATGTCTCGGTCGTATAGAAGCCGCCTATCGACTGTTCTGCGCCCGACTTGATAGATCAACGGAATCGCCGATCTATCCTGAATCAGCCCTCCACTATCAAGGTATAGGAAAGCCTCAAGTGGGATAAAACCACTCGAACGTGTACTTTCAAAATATTAATCTTGGTGGTAGTAAGCCCCGAAAATTTATCCATTAGTTGAGGACATCGCCCTTGCAATGTGTCCGCGAATGAGCTTAATTAAAAAGTTATCATTCCTGTTTATATTGGCCCCGTTGTATAGAACCTCGTTGGAATAGTAGTGTTTGTACTCCGACTCCGGTGTTCTATAAAGTAGGAGACATGTGCGAAGACACTGTCTCTCAAACACCCTAATCTTTTCCATAAGAGATGGTGCAACGTTGAACCACACAGGGCATCCGTAGGCAATCATCGGCCTGATGAGGGCCATATAGCAAATCACTCACCTTGCTATCAAGGCTGCTGCTATAACACAACTGCCTTGTCAGGGCAAAAGCTCCCCTAGCCCTAACAATTGCAGCCTTTACATGTCGGTTGAAATATAGAAACTGATCCAGCCAGATACCAAGGTACTTTACCACACTTTTAAGCGCCAGTGGAATTCCATGTGGCCCAGCGATCACTAGCTTGCGCCAGTTCTTTCTCATATCCCTAGAAGCCCTAGACACAGGCATTTTAAACAGGATAGTTTCACATTTCTGGAAGTTAATTTTCAGCTTCCAATCGTTACGATATTGTTGAATTTTATCGAAATCACGTTGCAAGAGAGTTCTGATCACCCCAACTTTTGGACCTGTTCTGTACGCATCTAAATCGTCGGCATACGCAACTGCATGAGGTACCAATGAGATCGCTGGTGTAAATACTAAAGAGAATCGGCGAGTTCAACGCATCCTGTTGCTGACCGTTTTTGGCCTGGGGTTCGAAAAATAAAACTCAATCGAAATTCCAAAATAATAAAACAAATCTCTTTAATTATGAAACACAACGTCTTTCAGTTTAAATAACACTAAATTTTACTTATTTCACTTATCACAATTCAACGTTTTTTTAATTCAACACTTTTTTTTTAATCTCAATTCAGTCACTTTTTACTAACGCTTCCAGTTGTTAACAATTCCACTTTCGAAAATAAACTTAACTTTCAATGCCATCTACTCTTGTATTTATACAAATTTACAAGCTTCTGGAAGCTTCCGTCTGGTTCTGGCATTTTCTAAGCTTCAAGTTCGATTTAGTACCCAGTCCAAATATATTGCAAATATGTAGCATACTTTAAGGGGCATGGTTGTTGTACACAATACAGGTTGGTAGTTGTAAACAATGAATCTCACAGATGTCGTTAGTTAACAAATAAAATGTATACCCCGAATATCTAATCATTTTGTTGACACATCACATTATCCCCCCTTAGTTTTGTTCGTCCCGAACAAGTACATCATCATTGTTTCCGTGGTAAAGATGCAGGCGATCCACATGGACAATATTCATTTTTGCTCTTGTTCTCTGACTTTGGACAGATGTTCCTTCAAGGTCTTGTTAAATGGTTTATCATTCCATCAGACTGTGGATGAAGAGGTGTTGTCCTTGTTTTCTTTAACCCGAGTGATGCGCATACTTCCTGGAATACCTTCGACTCGAAGTTTCGCCCCTATCGCCGGTGTCTATGCGGTGCTGTACTACGTGTGTTCGACCATAGTCTCCAACCTGCGATGCAAATATATCAGCAAACTCGCCAACGAGATTTTCGGCTATTGTTTTTGCTCCTGATTTAGCTCACAGTTTCCGAGGATAGCATTACATACCTAGGCCAATTTTGTTGCAGAAACAGGACTCGCATATTCACTCCCAGATGTTGTCGATATGGCTGCAATGGGAATGCATCTACCAATCACCTCTCCTTGTCTGAGCTTGACGGAGTGTTTGTTCGGATTTATCAGCCTTACCGGAACCATGTTTTTCTTTGCTTCTTCTAAAATTTTGCCAAAGGTCTATGATTACCTTATGTGCCTTCATGAAATCCACTCCTATGATGCATTCGTCGCATATGTCGGCTCCCAAGAATGCATGTGAGAAGGTCAACCCTGCCAGTTGTATCTTTAGAAATACCTCCCCGTATACTTTTGCTGCTTCTCCGGTAGCTGTTTTCAGAGTGTAGCAGCTGGTGTTATGTAGCCAGGACGTCTGAACAAGATCTCTTCTGATTATGGAAGCTCTGGCACCCGTGTCGATAGTGGCCACACATTTTCGGTTTCAGATGATTGTCTCCACAGTCAAGCTCTTGCTGCAGCGTGTTGTTTTCTGAAACTTGGATGATGGTCCTGGGGGCGTCGATTCCATCAACCAACTTCAGCCCCGCGAAGTTGGTTGATAGGGGTTGCCCGCCTGTTGATCAGAAGCTTGTCCAGCAGTGTGAGTGTTATTCCTGTCAGATGCTTCGTAATTCTGCCTACTCCTTGCGCAATGTTGGCAGCTTGCCTGTCTAGGTGGAGATCTGCATTGTCGCTGTAGGTGTCCTACCTTGTTGCAATTCCAGCATCTCAGTTGACCTCGAGCAGTGTTCGGGTTTTGTCTTTCAATGTCGACGCGTTAACATGAGCACTCTAGCGTAGCCCTGACGCGATGGCTACCCTGCAAAGCTTGGTCTGCTGCTTCAATTGTCAGGGCAAATGCTAAAGGCTCAGCGAGCATTTTCTTGCCTGCCATTCTTACAGCCATTTGTAGTTTTCCATCTGCAATGGCATTAGAGAACGCATCGGTCGCCAGCCCGTTTATTATTTCCGTGCTTGTATTGGGATAACACAAATTCGTCAAGTATTCGATGTCAACTGTCAATTGTTGTAGCGTTTCAACTCTTGCCTGGACCTTTCGGCGCAACTGGAATCGATAAACTTGCTGCATGTGGTCGATTGCCTTGACTATAGCATCATAGTCATGATGTTTGTCTTCAGGAATGGTCTGAAGCAATTCCGCAGCTGCTCCTCTGTTAACAATTCCACTTTCGAAAATAAACTAAACTTTCAATGCCATCTACTCTTGTATTTATACAAATTTACAAGCTTCTGGAAGCTTCCGTCTGGTTCTGGCATATTCTAAGCTTTCGGTACTAATTCGAGTCTCGACGACGTCGTTAGTCGTTCGTTTCCAAACAAACCACGACATCTCCCTGTAGCCAGGACCTCTGAACAAGATCTCTTCTGATTATGAAGGCTGTGGCACCCGTGTCGATAGTGGCCACACATTTTTGATTTCTGATGATTGTCTCCACAGTCAAGGTCTTGCTGCAGCGTGTTGTTTTCTGAAACTTGGATGATGGTCCTGGGGGCGTCGATTCCATCAACCAACTTCAGCCCCGCGAAGTTGGTTGATAGGGGTTGCCCGCCTGTTGATCAGAAGCTTGTCCAGCAGTGTGAGTGTTACTCCTGTCAGATGCTTCGTAATTCTGCCTACTCCTTGCGATATGTTGGCAGCTTGCCTGTCTAGGTGGAGATCTGCATTGTCGCTGTAGGTGTCCTACTTTGTTGCAATTCCAGCATCTCAGTTGACCTCGAGCAGTGTTCGGGTTTTGTCTTTCAATGTCGACGCGTTAACATGAGCACTCTAGCGTAGCCCTGACGCGATGGCTACCTTGCAAAGCTGGGTCTGCTGCTTCAATTGTCAGGGCAAATGGTAAAGCCTCAGCGAGCGTTTTCTTGCCTGCCATTCTTACAGCCATTTGTAGTTTTCCATCTGCAATGGCATTAGTGAACGCATCGGTCGCCATTTCGTTTATGATTTCCCTACTAGTATTGGGATAAGACAAATTCGCCAAGCGCACGATTTCAGCTTCAATTGTTGTAGCGTTTCAACTCTTGCCTGGACCCTTCGGCGCAACTGGACTCGGTAAAGTTGCTGCATGTGGTCGTCGCCAAACCTCATCTCGATTGCCTTGACCATGGCATCATAATCATGACGTTTGTCTTCAGGAATGGTCTGCAGGAGTTCGTCTAAGCGCAAGCGTAAGAGCAATTGACTTGTCTTCGTTGTCTCAGTTGTTCGTCAATGCGGGAGCTTCGAATTGCCTCTTATAAAGTGGCCATAATTGATGACCATCGAAAACTGGGAGCTGCATTTCTTCTCGTTGTGGACCTTCGCTCGAATATTCCCGAAGTTTCTGCTTCCTCAGAGAATCAACCTCCTAAGCCGGATGTTGGTACTGTTGTTCTAAACTCTCTACTTGCTTTCCGAACTTTTCTTCTAAGCTCTTTAGTTTGGCTTCAAATATCTGATCTACTATTTGAAGTCTTTTGCTTTGTTGCTTCTGGAGAGTTTCTAATGAATTCTTTTGTTCGTCGAATTTACTTTCCAGAACGCTCTTTTGCTCTCTCAGTTGCTTCTGCAGCATTTCTGATGAATTCTTTTGCTCATTCTTTTGTTCTTCGAGAACGTTCTTTTGTTCTTCGAATTTCGACAGAAGCAACTTCATGAAAGCAGGCATTTCATCGGATGTACTTACTGCGCCTTCTCTCTCTGGTTCTTCAACATCGAACAACATGGCATCGAGGTCTCCACCATCTTGAGTGACAGAATTCTTAAGTTGGAGCAATAGTTCCTTTTACAGCCCCGAAGTCTGAAGATTTCTTTTTCCTAATTCTTCCTTCAACTCAGCTGTTGTCAATTGTCAGTCAGTCAGTTTAATTTTAATATCTCTTTTAGAAAAATCTTTTTCAAACACTATTTTTAACGAAAAAGAAAGACGAGAGCTGCTCGCGAGCTTTACGAGCAGAAAAGACGGGAAGAACACCGGCTTCTCCAAAAGAAAAAGAGAGAGCATGAGAAGCGCGCGATCGAAGATATTGAGAGATGCTACTCCAGGAACAACGTGCGGAAGTTTTACCAACAGGTAAAAAGAACATGCCAAGGAAAAAAATCCCGCACAGAAGCCTGTAGAGATAGGAATGGAAACCTCGTAGTAGAGTCACAGTCGGTGCTGAGTACATGGAAGGACCATTTCTGCAGACTGTTAAACGGCGATGAAGGCCAAAATCCCGCTGTCAGGCAGAATGAACCATTCAACATGGATGATGACAGACAAAACTTCCGTCCACCTGACCAAAATGAAGTAAGGATAGCAATATCTAAACTCAAAAACAACAAAGCTGCTGGACCCGACGGATTACCCGCCGAACTTTTTAAAGCGGCCGGAGATGACCTGGTGGAGTGCATACACCAACTCATCTCTAAAGTTTGGTCAGAAGAAAGTATGCCTGATGAATGGAACCTCAGCATCGTTTGCCCGATCCACAAGAAAGGAGACCCTCTAAACTGCGCCAATTATAGAGGAATAAGTCTCCTGAATATCGCCTACAAGATCCTCTCTGCCGTACTATGTGAACGCCTGAAACCTTTCGTCAGCAACCTGATTGGCCCCTATCAGTGTGGTTTCAGACCAGGAAAGTCCACAATCGATCAAATGTTCACGCTACGGCAGATCCTGGAAACCACCCAAGAATTCCAAATCGATACCCACCACCTCTTTATCGATTTTAAGGCCGCGTACGATAGCATTTATAGAGACGAGCTATACAGAGCCATGTCAGGTTTTGGCATTCCCACAAAACTCGTCCGACTGTGCAGGATGACGATGGAGAACTCTCGCTGCTCCGTCAAGGTTGGTTCTGACCTCACAGAAGCTTTTGACGTCAAAAAAGGATTCCGACAAGGTGATGCGCTATCGTGTGATTTCTTCAACTTAATACTTGAAGAAATTATAAGAAGCTCGCAAGTCAATTGTAGTCGGACAATTTTTTTCAAGTCTGTGCAATTGCTAGCATACGCTGACGATATAGACATTATTGGCAGAACTCGGCGAGCTGTCACTGGAACGTTTGCTAGCATTGAAGCTGAAGCGGCTAAGATAGGACTTGCAGTCAATGAGGCCAAAACGAAGTACCTGCTGTCCACAAAAAGGGACACAGAACACCGGCGGATTGGACAAAACATCACAATAGACAGGTACAACTTTGAGGTAGTTAGGGACTTTGTGTACCTCGGATCCGCTATAACATCTGACAAAAACATCTCGTCAGAAATAAAGCGAAGAATTACTCTTGCCAATCGCTGTTTCTATGGGCTAGGAAGGCAATTGAGTAGCAAAGCCCTCTCTCGAAAGACAAAGGAGACTCTGTATAAGACCCTAATCATCCCAGTCCTGCTCTATGGCGCCGAGGCATGGACTCTATCTAAAGCGGATGAAGATATCCTTAGTCGTTTCGAGCGTAAGATTCTTCGGAAGATTTTTGGCCCTATCTGCGTTAACGGGCTTTGGAGGAGAAGGTTCAACCAAGAACTATACGAGCTGTACAGCGACATTGACCTGGTCAAAAAAATACGCATATCACGTTTAAGATGGCTAGGTCATGTAGAGCGAATGGACAACAATGCTCCGGCTCGCAGGATCTTCGATTCCATCCCAGAGGGTAGACGCAGTCAAGGAAGACCTCGCCTTAGGTGGCGCGCTCAAGTGGAGGACGACCTCAACCAACTTGGAGTGCAAAACTGGAGGCAGCTAGCCAAAGATCGAGTTGGCTGGAGAGGCATGTTGGTTGAGGCCCAGGTTCGTCCCGAACTGTAGCGCCACCTAAGTAAGTAAGTAAGTAAGTAAGTATTTTTAACAAAAAATATTCGCTATTCACAGTTTTATAGCACAATCAGTTCAATAGTTTCTGAAAAATTCCACTTTCACAATTATATGAGTCACCGAAACTGTTTTAGAAAATGTCACTATGGAATTTTCAAGCACTGTACTGAGTTTTATCCCCAATTTCTGACACCAGTGTGAAGTTTTGGCCAGGGGTTCGACAAATAAAACTCAATCAAAATTCCAAAATAATAAAACAAATCTCTTTATTTTATGAAACACAACGTCTTTCAGTTTAAGTAACATCAAATTTAACTTACTTATTCACAATTCAAATCAACCAGACAGGATTTCGTGCATGATTATTAGCATTGTTCCATTGGACAGCAGATACGAGCTAAGACGCTGCATGAATTGTTTCATGTCCTGCCTTAAAGCCGAACTGGTTGTCTGGAATTATATTTTTGTCCTCGGCCTACTTGGACAGAGCTCTATTGAGAACTTTTTCGAATACCTTGCTGATACTCGGAAGAAGACTTATTGACCGGAGATTTGCCACATTGGAACTGTTCTTTCCCGTTTTCGGGAGAGGATGTACAACAGCTGTATTTCAACTCACTGCATAATATGCATTATTCAGCGCGTTGTTGAACAGTGTTGTGTATATGTCTATTGCTTCCTCAGGGAGATGTCGTTGTACAACATTGGGTATACCATTGACTCCTGCTGACTTCTTTTTCTTTAATGATGCGAAGATCATTTGGAGTTCGACCTTCGAGGTGAGCAGGGAACTTGGCCCATTTCGCTCAGCGATGGTGGCGTTTGCCAGATTGTCTTCACTGGAACCCAGTAAAACCAAGATTCTCAGGGCTCCATTGCGTGATGCTGTTTCGCTGGTAGAAGTGATTCAGCAGAGCTCAGTTCTCGAGGTCGTGATTTGGATGAATGGACTCATTCACCTTATACACTTGCTGAAAAGCAGAACCTACTGTCTCAACTTTATCCAATGGATTTTCGATCACAAAGAAATCGTCGTCCAAGACGGCGTCCCCCAGATCTACTCCTGCGGTCAGGAGTATGTATTCGTATCTATCGTTCTCTGGAGCTTAAGACACGGAAGATCATTTTGAGCTTTCTTTTTAAAGATTTTACTAATCTCGGGAAATTTCTGTTATCCCAGTACGAGTTAATAGACAATCGATAGTTTTGTTTGATGAGCGAGTTTACATTTTTGATTGAAGACTTCAGTGTCCTAATCTCCAGATCGTTTCTGTCAGTAAACCGCCTGTACAAGAGTTTTAATCTTGTCAAAAGGCCACTTTTTGTCTGTGTAGTGCGTCTATTATCGCGTTCTTGTAAATTTCAGTTGCGTTATGTTCTTTGTATCGTGGGATTGTTCTGTCCATCATTTGCTTTATGATACCATCTGAAGCAGGTATCCATCGATTTCTACGTTCGATAGATTCCTGTCGTTTGGAGGCACAATGTCGTTAGAGAGGAGGTCTCTTATCAGGGGGTTGGAGAAACGTGGCCAGCGTGCCTTACTTAAATTGTAAGAGCGCGCAGGCACAAATTCATTTAACACCACAAGCTCATTTGGTAGCTGTATGACGGCGGAAAGTCCGCACTGGTCACTGTCGTATTCTACCGTCTTTAAACAGTTTCTTGTCTGTTAGCCCACAGAGTCTGTTACTGTCAGTCTTGAGTCTAACAGTAGTAGATTTTGAAAAGCACCGATCCTTGGGAACGATGGTTTATCTGTAGCAAGAAGACCATTCGAGACTCGAATTAGTACCAAAAGCTTAGAATGTGCCAGAACCAGACGGAAGCTTCCAGAAGCTTGTAAATTTTATATAAATAAGAAAATGTAGATGGCATTGAAAGTTTAGTTTATTTTCGAAAGTGGAATTGTTAACAACTGGAAGCGTTAGTAAAAAGTGATTGAATTAAGATTAAATAAAAAGTGTTGAATTAAAAAACGTATTTGAATTGTGAATAAGTAAGTTAAATTTGATGTTATTTAAACTGAAAGACGTTGTGTTTCATAAAATAAAGACATTCGTTGTATTGTTTTGGAATTTTGATTGAGTTTTATTTGTCGAACCCCAGGCCAAAACTTCACATTGGTGTCAGAAATTGGGGATAAAACTCAGTACAGTGCTAGAAAATTCCATAGTGACATTTCTCGAAGAACAAAAAAACGTTCTCGAAAGCAAATTTGATGGTCTCGAAAACAAACTCGATGCACAGAATGTTTTCTTTGACAAAAGAGTTCAAACAATGTTTCGATCAGAAATTCGAAGCCAAAATAGAACACTTGGAAGGAAAGTTCGGAAGTGTAGAGCAACAGTACGAACATCTGGCTAAGGAATTTGATTCTTGGAAGAAGCAGAAGGTTCGGAAATATTCCAGCGACGGTCGACGAAGAAAAGAAATGCAGCCCCCTGTCTTCAATGGTCAAACATCATGGCCAATTTATAAGAAGCAGTTCGAAGCTGCTGCCTTGACGAACAACTGGGATAACGAAGACAAATCAATTGCTCTTACGCTTGCGCTCAGAGAAACAGCTGCCGAATTGCTGCAGACCATTCCAGAAGACAAACATCATGATGATGATGCCATGGTCAAGGCAATCGAGATGAGGTTTGGCCACGACCACATGCAGCAAGTTTACCGAGTCCAGTTGCGCCGAAGGGTCCAGGCAAGAGGTGAAACGCTACAACAATTGCAAGTTGACATCGAACGCTTGACGAATTTGTCTTATCCTAATACAAGCAATAATAAATAAATAATAAACGAGCTGGATACCGATGCGTTCTCTACTGCCATTGCAGATGGAAAACTACAAATGACTGTAAGAATGGCAGGCAAGAAAACGCTCGCTGAGGCTTTAGCATTTGCCCTGACAATTGAAGCAGCAGACCAAGCTTCGCAAGGTAGACATCTCGTCAGGGCTGGAATTGCAACAAGGTAGGACACCTACAGCGACAATGCAGATCTCCACCTAGACAGGTAAGCTGCCAACATTGCGCAAGGAGTAGGCAGAATGACGAAGCATCTGGCAGGAATAACACTCACACTGCTGGACAAGCTTCTGATCAACAGCAGGCAGACAATGCCGAAGAACTAACTTCGCGGGGCTGAAGTTGGTTGATGGAATCGACGCCCCCAGGACCATCATCCAAGTTTCAGAAAACAACACGCTGCGGCAAGACCTTGACTGTGGAGACAATCATCAGAAATCAAAAATGTGTGGCCACTATCGACACGGGTGCCACAGCCTTCATAATCAGAAGAGATCTTGTTCAGAGGTCCTGGCTACAGGGAGATGTCGTGGTTTGTTTGGAAACGAACGACTAACGACGTCGTCGAGACTCGAATTAGTACCGAAAGCTTAGAATATGCCAGAACCAGACGGAAGCTTCCAGAAGCTTGTAAATTTGTATAAATACAAGAGTAGATGGCATTGAAAGTTTAGTTTATTTTCGAAAGTGGAATTGTTAACAGAGGAGCAGCTGCGGAATTGCTTCAGACCATTCCTGAAGACAAACATCATGACTATGATGCTATAGTCAAGGCAATCGAGATGAGGTTTGGCGACGACCACATGCAGCAAGTTTACCGATTCCAGTTGCGCCGAAAGGTCCAGGCAAGAGTTGAAACGCTACAACAATTGACAGTTGACATCGAACACTTGACGAATTTGTCTTATCCCAATACAAGCACGGAAATAATAAACGGGCTGGCGACCGATGCGTTCTCTAATGCCATTGCAGATGGAAAACTACAAATGGCTGTAAGAATGGCAGGCAAGAAAACGCTCGCTGAGCCTTTAGCATTTGCCCTGACAATTGAAGCAGCAGACCAAGCTTTGCAGGGTAGCCATCGCGTCAGGGCTACGCTAGAGTGCTCATGTTAACGCGTCGATATTGAAAGACAAAACCCGAACACTGCTCGAGGTCAACTGAGATGCTGGAATTGCAACAAGGTAGGACACCTACAGCGACAATGCAGATCTCCACCTAGACAGGCAAGCTGCCAACATTGCGCAAGGAGTAGGCAGAATTACGAAGCATCTGACAGGAATAACACTCACACTGCTGGACAAGCTTCTGATCAACAGGCGGGCAACCCCTATCAACCAACTTCGCGGGGCTGAAGTTGGTTGATGGAATCGACGCCCCCAGGACCATCATCCAAGTTTCAGAAAACAACACGCTGCAGCAAGAGCTTGACTGTGGAGACAATCATCTGAAACCGAAAATGTGTGGCCACTATCGACACGGGTGCCAGAGCTTCCATAATCAGAAGAGACCTTGTTCAGACGTCCTGGCTACATAACACCAGCTGCTACACTCTGAAAACAGCTACCGGAGAAGCAGCAAAAGTATACGGGGAGGTATTTCTAAAGATACAACTGGCAGGGTTGACCTTCTCACATGCATTCTTGGGAGCCGACATATGCGACGAATGCATCATAGGAGTGGATTTCATGAAGGCACATAAGGTAATCATAGACCATTGGAAAAAATTTAGAAGAAGCAAAGAAAAACATGGTTCCGGTAAGGCTGATAAATCCGAACAAACACTCCGTCAAGCTCAGACAAGGAGAGGTGATTGGTAGATGCATTCCCATTGCAGCCATATTGACAACATCTGGGAGTGAATATGCGAGTCCTGTTTCTGCAACAAAATTGGCCTAGGTATGTAATGCTATCCTCGGAAACTGTGAGCTAAATCAGGAGCAAAAACGATAGCCGAAAATCTCGTTGGCGAGTTTGCTGATATATTTGCATCGCAGGATGGAGACTATGGTCGAACACACCTAGTGCAGCACCGCATAGACGCCGGCGATAGCAGACCGTTCCGACAACCTGCTAGAAGGCTTCCATTGGCAAAACAGGCGGAAGTCGATGAGATGATATCGACCATGGAAAAAGACGGTCTAATCGAAAACTCAAAAAGTCCGTGGGCATCACCCGTTGTACTAGTGAAAAAGAAGGACGGCAGCACTCGATTCTGCGTGTATTACAGGAGGCTCAACGATGTCACTAAGAAGGACAGCTACCCCTTGCCTCGAATTGATGACACTTTGGATACCCCTTCTGGAGGAAAAAGGTTTTCCACCCGCGATCTGAAAAGTGGTTAGTGGCAGGTACGGATCCATCTAGAAGACAAAGAAAAGACCGCTTTCACAACGGGAAATGGACTATGGCAGTTTACCGTTATGCCATTTGGCTTGTGTAGCGCTCCAGCCACCTTTGAGCGTTTAATGGAACGTGTGTTACAGGGTCTGACATGGAAAATCTATCTTGTGTACTTAAGTGACGTCATCGTTGTGGGAAGACGTTCGCTGAAACTAAATCCAAAGAAATGTGTTCTGTTCAAAGCTGAGGTGAAGTACTTGGGACATGTGACATCGTCAAATGGAGTTAAAACTGACCCGGAGAAAATCCAAGCCCTGAAAAATTGGCCAGATCCCGCAGTCAAACACCAGCTGAGGAGCTTTGTCGGTCTCGCCACAAATTACAGGAGGTTCGTGAAGGATTTTGCCGGAATCGCAAAGTGTCTACACCAGCTAACTGAGAAAGTAAGACAATTTAAATGGACAGGTGAGTGCAAAAGAAGCTTTCAAAATCTAAAACAGCGGCTTTATGACGCACCAATGCTAGCTTACCCCACACCTGGCAAGACATTTGTTGTGGACGCGGGTGCTGGTAACGAGTTGGAGCAGTTCTGTGGCAGATACACGAAGGGCGAGAAAAATTGATAGCTTATTTCATCAAAGTTCTGTCGCGACCAGAGAGAAATTACTGTGTAACCAGACGGGAACTCCTTGCTCTGATACTGGTTACAAAACATTTCCATAAATACCTTTATGGACAGAGACTCATCCTGCGTACCCATCACGCCGCTTTAAAATGGTTGCTACAGTTCAGGGGCAAGTAGCAAGATGGATCGAACGATTGCAGAGTTACGATTCGAAGTACAGCATCGCAAAGGAAGACTGAACTGCAATGCGGACGCGCTTTCCCGCAGACCATGTGAGCCCAGTTGCAAACATTGTGCGCGAAAAGAGGAAAAAGACGAAAGTTTTTCTGTCTAGAGAATATGAGCCCAACCTGTAGAGAATTGGAGTGCCGAAGAAATTCGTAATGCACAAAAAGAAGACCCTGACATAGAGCCAATCCTTGCATGGAAGGAATCTATTGAAAAACCAAACGCAAGAGACATCTCCGACAGAAGTCCTACTTTAAAGGCATACTGGGCGCAGTGGGACTCCCCCCATGTGGAAGGTGGTGTTTTGCGGAGAAAATGGGAAATGCCGGATGGAAGATCCTTAAAGATGCAGCTTGTGGTTCCACCATCGAAAGTAGGGGAGATCCTACGAGAAATGCATGATGGAGTATCCGGTGGGCACTTGGGAATCAACAAAACACTGGAAAAGGTACGGGAACGCTTTTATTGGTTAAGCGCAAGAAACAATGTAGAGAGCTAGTGTCGAAAGTGCACAACATGGGCGGATAGCAAGGGACCCAAAGTCAAAACACGAGGTAAAATGCACCAGTACAACCTGAGCGCCCCGTTTAAAAGAATCGCCGTTGACATTTCAGGCCCGTTCCCAGAAACTGAAAACGACAACCGTTACATTCTTGTTGTTATTGAATACTTCAGCAAGTGACCCGAGCGTTTGCGATACCCAATCAAGAAGCTAAGCCCGTTGTCGAGCAGATAGTAGACCACTGGGTCTGCAGGTTCGGGGTGCCTATGGAATTGCATTCCGACCAAGGGCGAAATTTCGAGCCCAAGGTATTCCAGGAAGTATGCCCATCATTCGGGTTTAGGAAAACAAAGGACAACACCTCTTAATCCACAGTCTGGTGGAATGGTAGAACGATTTAACAAGACCTTGAAGGAACATCTGTCTAAAGTCGTGAAAGAACCAACGGGATTGGGATCGGCGAATTGCTTTATTTCTTATGGCCTACCGGAATGCGGTTCATAGTACAACTGGATACACTCCATCCGAAATTATATTTGAACGAAGTGCCCGGCTTCCAAGTGAACTAAAATTCGGATTTCCTATTGAAGACCCAAAATGCGACGAGGACTACGTGTTGGATCTTAGAGAAAGGATCAAGGACATTCACCAGAGAACAAGAAACAACATACAAATTGCGAGTGACTGCATGAAAACCAGATAGTACGATGCGAGTGCAATAGCACCTGAATTCAATGAGGGAGATCTGGTATGGCTTTACAACCCACATCGCAGAAAGGGAAAATCGCCCAAGCTTCAACAGGACTGGGAAGGTCCCTACCAAGTAGTTACGCGCATCAATGATGTCGTCTTTCGAACCCAACGAGGACCAAGAGCGAAAATGAAAATTGTCCATGTGGATCGCCTGCATCGTTACCACGGAAACAATGATGATGTGCTTGTTCAAAAAAAAAACATAACTAAGAGGGGGGCAATGTGATGTGGCAACAAAATGATTAGATATTCGGAGGATACATTTCAATTCAATTTCAATTTCAATTTATTATTAAAAATGGTGTACAAATAAGATAGTCTTTTATAGTAGCTAGCTAATACAAAAATTAGTGCGGATCAAAAAAAAAGGACAACTTAAGAAAAAGTAAGAAAATATTAATTAATTAAATTTAATACAAATAACTTAAATATACGCAAATTGAATGCTGAAACACAGTTTTAATTATTTCTAAGATGTTTAATAAATAAATTAATTTTAAAGTGAATGAATATTCCAAATTGCTGTTTGAGTACGTTTAACGAAAATTCAAAAATAATGCTTTTTTAAACTTATTTGTTCCTACAATTTGCCTTACCATTATAGGTAGGGAGTTCCATAGTCTGATGGCATAGACGTAGAAAAGTCTCGACGAATTTAAATAGTTTGATGAATGAGTTATGAGGTTTAGAGTTCGGGCAGAGCTTTTCAAATAGATAAGGTGGTGTTTTACTATTAATAGTTTTATGTAAAAACAAGCAACATCTTGAACAAGAAATTGAATGAATGTACATCCTAGGACAAGTTGATGATATTGGGAAATGTTATCAAATCTTCGCAGTACATAAACATACCGAACCATGTCATTAAAAGCAACAACTAATTTATGCATGGAGTGTGAATCAGGCCTACAGTAAACCACTGCAGCGTAATCGATGATAGGCAGTAACAAGGTTTCAATCAGCCTCAGCTTAGTATCTAGAGGAGTCGAGGCAGAGAAAACATTAAGCTTACGTAGAACACCATAAGTTCGGCTAATGGAGTGATTGACATGATCATTAGCTGAGAGTGTTCGATTTATTTTGAAACCTAAATTAGTAACGGATTCAACGAATTTAAGTTGAAAACAAGAAATAAAAACAGGTGGAAGGATTGTGACATCAAATTTCTTTTTGGAAATAGCAATGATCTGTGATTTGGCAGGATTAAGAGTTAACCCGTTGCATAAAGACCAATTGTAGATATCTAAAAGATCTTCATTTACTCTACAAATTAGGTCATATGTAACATGACATTATGGCACACTTGGGGAAGGTCATTCATAAACATGCAAAACAGCATAGGGCCCAAAATTGAAACTTGTGGAACACCAGCAAGCAGATTCATCGAATCCGAAAAAGTGTTACCAACTTTTACTCTCTGACTCCGATGTTCTAGGTAGTTTCTAATTAAACGTAAATTCAGTTTTTGACACAAAATGTTGTGGTTAACTCGGCCAAAGGCTTTGGAAAAATGAGGCAAACATAATATAGTTAATTTATCAAGATCATACTGGATTCTAATATCGTCAAGTATCTTAACCATCGCAGCTATAATTAAGGCGAAAACCCGATCATACTGATGAGAGTAAATTATGGCGGCTGGTATGGTAAGATATTTGTTTTGCTAAAAAAAATTTCAAATACCTTAGAGAGGCAGGGTAGGATACTAATGGGTCGGAAGTCAGCGCAAGATGAAGGATGGGACTTTTTGGGTACAAGAATTACTTTTCCAAGTTTTCAGAAATCAGGGAACGATGAGCTGGTTACACAAAAAAATATTATGTGGGTAAGAGAGGGAAGGATTTGAGGAAGTATTATTTTTATAAAGTTCATCAAAATTCAAAGATTTAAAATCACGGAATTGGAACGTAGAAGGAGAAGCAACTCGCGAAAAGTCAATGTTGTAAGTCCAAAAAATCAAATCATAATCAGATATACCTTCAATACCTAGTTGATCCACAAGAAGAACATTAGACAAGTCAGATACTATTATTAAGTCAAGAAGACTAGGAGCAGAATTGGGACCAAAACGAGTAGCATGAGAGTTTGTAAGTGTGTTGGCTCTGGTATCATTGAGAAAAAGGTCAGCATTAAAATCACCACAAAGAATGATATTTTCATAATTCGCTGACAATTGCCGAATAACCGAAAACAAAAGTTCAGGCGAACAGCTGCAATTAGGATTATAAGCAACACCTAGCAAGCTTTTTCAATTGCCATCAGTTATTTCTAAGATAAGAAACTCAATCCCACAGACTTCAGATTTAGCAATGATTTTGGTTTTAAGTGCAGTGTGACAATATACTGATACCCCTCCTGTAAAAGTATCTGTAATTCTGTCATTGCGAATCAACTTATAGTTAGACAATTCATACACACTACTAGAAGTTTCAGGTTTCAAGCACGTCTCAGTTATACAAAAAATATCAACACCCGAGGAGTCAAAGACATACTTAACAAAATCTATCTTGTCAATATTTAAACTACGTGCATTCATACAACAAACTTGGGAAGAATTTTGATCATACTTTCCTACAAATGTTAATGCCATTAGAAGAAGGTAAGCCACCAGACATGATCAGACAAAAAGCAAAAACTAATATTTTGAACAACTACAGAAACAGCAACATGAATTACCAACATACAAATGTACAAATTTAAATTAAACAAGAAAAATAAGATAATGTAAGAAAATGTAAGGACAAAAAATAATAATAATATAAAAAAAAAGAAAAAAGTAATGTTATGTTAATTAATTCAATCAAATAAAACTGAATTCAAATAAAATAAAATACTCCGAATTAGGTATGCGACAAGGTGGAAAGTGTAGAAAAAGTACTCGAGTCGATCTTCATTTCAATATCATCCCTGGATGATATTGAAACAGAAAACAAGATACCCTCTTTCCGCAGCCGAATGGCGTGTCGTAGCAATGAACTATTTGAAGGTGTTAAACTTTTATTTATATAGATGCGACGGTCGTGGGCGGCGGGGTGCAAGTTGTTGTTTTCCTCACAGTCATTGAGAAGCTGAGATCTTGTTAATCCATTGATGGAGTGAAATCCAGAAATAGGATTTCTTTTCTCAACAGGAGAGAATAAACGAATCAGGAGCGGATTATCATTGTTGTTTGATGTGTTCAAGCGGAAGGCATCAAAATGAGGAGTGAGCGGGTGTTTGAGTTTTGAAGCGAGCTTTTTTGCAAGATCCAATGCACCACAAACTATGACATCACTCAGGCGTTGCACACGTTGTTTGAATAAACTATTGTTTTCTGAATAAACTATTTTCCTTTTTAAGCTCAATTATAATATTCTCGCATTGAAACAATAGGTCACTAAGTGTTGATAGCATTTCACTTATATGATTCTTTATTTTATCTTTCAATTCTTTCAACGATGTTGACAGATGAGCCATAAAAGAAGACTCAAGTTAGCGAAGCCATTTTTTATTAATATTGTTATCATTTTTATTTCCAATCGGCCTGAAGGGTGACAATTTAGAATTGTTAGAGATTGATAATGATGACATTTTGGATTTATCAGGAGTTGGAGCCATTTTTGAAGATTCACCCTTATTTGAAATTTTTGCGCGAGTGTTTTGAGAACCAGAGGTGATGGGAATGCTTTTGGAGTGCGCGGAGGTTTTAGTTGCCTTGGTAGACATAGAGACCTTATTGGCGATGGTGGTGTTGGGAGTGTAGGTGGTGTTAGTGGTGGTTGTAGCGGTTGTAGCGGTTGTGGCGGCGGTTGATGAAGCTAATGTAGTGGTGAAGGTAGTGGTGGTGGAAGTATTAGTTGCAGTGGCGAAAGTAGTTGCAATAGATATTTTTTTCATGTTAGTGTTCATATTAACTGCGTTGAATGTTGTGCGAAAGAGAAAGAATAGCAAAAAGGTAGGATGGCACTCACAAAGAGCACAAAAGGTAAATCATTTCAACTTCTCCAACTTGGAAATTCTTTAATTTAAAATAATTTATTTACTTCACCGAGAGATCCAGTCAAAACGAGGTTATAAAAATTCAAAAAAGAAAAAAAAACCTTGGCCAGATATATGTACTTTTTACACAGTGCTTAATTTGACGGATTTAAAGTGTTTAAGTGTTAAAGTGTTAAAATGTCACATAGCCAAGAGCGATCAAAATACACGTCTACTTCATTTCCCTTTATACACACTCCTATTTGTAAATTAAGGACATCTGTGGTATTCATTCTGTACAACTACCAACCTTTATTGTGTACAAAAACCATGCCCCCATGCTACATATTTGCAATATGTTTTGACTGAGTACTAAATCGAACTTGAAGTACTAATTCGAGACTCGAATTAGTACCGAAAGCTTAGAATGTGTCAGAACCAGACAGACTATACAAGAGAAGATGGCATTGAAAGTTTAGTTTATTTTCGAAAGTGAAATTGTTAACAACTGGAAGCGTTAGTAAAAAGTTATTGAATTGAAATTAAATTAAAAGTGTTGAGTTATAAAAACGTACATATTTCAATTGTGAATAAGTGGAATAAGTTAAATTTGGTGTTATCTAAACAGAAAGACGTTGTGTTTCATAAAACAAAGAGATTCGTTGTATTATTTTTATTGATTGAGTTTTATTTGTCGAGCCCCAAGCCAAAACTTCACAATATATACATAAATTGCACTAAAGTGAGTCAAAACTTTATAACTCGTTAATAAAATGCTTAGTGCTTTGATTTTTTTTTCAATTCACACAGATATTTTATGATCAACACAAACATGATAAAATATTCATAACAGATATTTTATGATCAACCCTACACAAACAAGATAATTTCAGATACACAATTTTTTTGCATAGAAAAAGTAATGAACGTATAAAAAATTTCACAAAAGAAACAACCTTTAAACAATTCAATTGGCACCATACCTTATATTTTTGTTTTTTTTTTCACCTTTCCTTTTTCGCAAAAAAAATTAAATTCCTTGTATGAGCGATCGGCTTTTTTGACACCAAACGCCATCCTTTTCTGTAAAATGGTCCACAAACCAAAAAAAAATTGTCACACCAAAATAAAACAGACCCACAAAAGAATACTAACCACCGCAACCACCCTACTAACAATATGTATCCCTTCATCAATAAGTCAGCAGAACCAGTCAGGTTTTAACAGCACCACCATATACAAGACTGATCGTAAGATACACAAAATGTTCATTTCCCTCAATGGGTTTTCAAAAGCGTTTCGCCTTGGCCTGAATTTGTGTGTGAGTTTTTTGGGCTGTTCATTGGTGTAATCTTTTTCGGGATACTAACTTTTCTATAATATTATTTTTTGTTATTACATGAATTATGCCTTGTTATTTATTTTTAAATTGATTTATGATTCTAACAAATGAAAATTATGGTTTGATCTTTATTTTAGTATCACCTAAAAATTAAAATTAATTATATTTTTTCAGGTGTAAGAATTTATCTTTTTTACTTTTCGATGCCAATTTAATAGAAGCTGGTCTCGCTAAAATGCAATTAGGGTTGAAATTGAATTGTTTACATTTTTTTGTGACCCATTTTAAAGGCACATCGCCTTGAATTTCATATCATTATTCGGAAGTCTTTCAGTGAAAAAAAAAGGTGTCGCGAAAGTTAAAGTGCAGTGAAAATTAAAAAAATTAAAATTAAAATGGGTTAAAATTATTTTAAGTGTTTGGTATGCGTTCATGAGGAAGAAAGAAGTTCGAATGTTAAATATTTTCAACTACCGAAAAATACGGAAAGGTATGCAAAATATATTTTTTAGTCGCCCATTTACTTAAAAAAGAATGGGTGGAGGTTTGATTAATTTAACTAAAATGTTTTATATGGACACGTATTTAGTTTAAATTCGTTTTTCTTCTTTTTTTGTCATTCTTTTTTTTAAACTAGCCGTCTCGTTGCTCTGCTTGTGTGAAGCAATCCAGTTGTGCAAAAAAAATCTATACTCGCATCGTTGTATATAAACTGCAAACTGTGCAAAGTACATGTTCACAGAGTTTCTCTTAGAATTCTCTTAAATCGCCGCGTTCGCCTCGTTCGCCTCTTTCAATTTACCGAGTTAACTTTACCTAGAGCCGCTTGGAGCGCCACGGTCCAAATGTCACCAGTTCATATACAATGTGTGACATAAAAATACGAACTGATAAGAAACACGTGGAGAGTGTCCATACTCATTATTAGATATACTCTGTCAACATATAGGGATCGAAAACAAGGCAACTCATTATGTATACGAATTAGGGAATTTCCTTTAATTTCATTCGTTAGTGCATATTTTTGCATATTTTACTATAGATGCATATTTTGCATATTTTTGCATATTTTTATAATAAATGCATATTTTTAGAGCATATTAATCAAAAATTTAACTAGGCAGTAAACAAAAATACCCCTTTTATGTCAGTACAAACGAACCTTAAAATTAGAAAAAAACTAACCATGCCACGATCGCTCGCGCATTTGATGAATCCATGAATTCACTTGAAATTGATAAAAGCAAAATACTCCTTTTTTGACCAAAGCTGCGCCATATATGGTAAAGGCAGCTCTTGGATTGGCATTGTTTTATCCAAAATTGTCGCACGTCACTTATTTAGTACATGCAATGCACCCAGTTGCAGAAGAAATAAAGAGTAATTTTTTGAACGTCGATAGATTAATTTCAAATGGCAAAAAAATATTTTTAAAAGCACCATCACGCGTCGAAATTTTTAAAGAAAAATATCCTTTGACTCCTCTTCCGCTTTAGCCTATTGTTCCAAGATGGGGAACTTGGTTGAAGGCTGTTGAATTTTATGCAAAACCCTATGAAGAGTTTGAAAGAATTGTCAATGGTTTCGATAATTCCGATGCAGTTGCAATAAAAAATGCAAAAGAAGTTATGAACCAGTCGTTGTTAAAAACCCAAATAGTATTTATCAGTTCAAACTTCAGTTTCCTATGTGACACCATCACAAAGCTCGAAGACAGGACCACATTGAAATATCAAATTCACGTAACTAAAGATGGTGTTGCTAAGATTAATGCACTTAAAGGACTTGCAGGGGCAGTCATTAAAAAAAACTCCAAAGCATTCTGGCAAAAAATGAAGTATTTTCTATTATGCAAAATATATGTAAAAAGACCTTCATATTGATTGATCTGGTAAAAACAAAATTTAAAAAAAAAATTCACTCACCCGTTTTCAAAATATGGTTTTTTCAAACAAAAAAAAAATTTTTAAATTATTAAAAATACAAAAAAAAAATTCGAAAAAAATTAATGCAAAATTACTCAGGCTACCTACACCTTCTTGAATATTAATTTTGATTGTAATTGGATCACCAGTTTTCGAAAAAGTCGAAGAAAAAAAACCGGTCCAATGGGAGGTACCTTCTTTAGGCCACCTTATTAATTTTTTTCACCAAAATATAGTGCATACCTACAGTAGTACACTGATTTTTTTTTACAAAAATTCTTGGAACCATTTTCGGGAAAAATAAGCTTTTACATAACAGTTATATGACAGGTACCGTTAATTTTTGAGCTAAAAAAATTGAAAAAAAACTCCTCTGTAGAATGTCAAAATAATCTTAAGTTCAAAATTTGAAGACGATTGGCGCAACCGTTTAGGCTGCAGTCCAAAATATATCCGTACAGACAGACAGACAGACAGACGGACGGACAGAATTTTGCCAGTAACTCAATTATGTTTCTCTATCATCGTAATGTCATTTTTGATTGTTATCTCAAATTTTTTTAATCTGCACGAATGCATAACTTGCATTATAGTACCTATAATCACAAGTAAAAATTTAACCTATTTTTAAAGGCGCAAGAAAATGTGTTTTTTTTAATTGATCCAAAATTAAATTAAATTAGGTTTAAGTGCATATTTTAGAAATGATTAAAAATATGGAGCAACATCTTGTTACACGTCTCCAAAAATATTTATTGGTAGGAAAACATTGAAAATTAAGTAGTTAAAAAACAGCGACTGGATTTACAATTAATAAGGGCTTTTGTCTTTTGATTTTTGAAAATAAAAAAAATGGGTATTAATGTCTTAATTTTCACTTTAAACCGTCTAGAAAACAAATAAAAAGGTCATATTATTTCAAAGTAAGATTTTTATTTGTTGGAAAATTTGTTTGTGACAATAAAAAAGAAAATATGATAAGTGATGTGTTTTCTGAATAGGCTCTGGAGCTAATGAAAAAACGCGAAAAATCATCTTCAGCGATGAGACTCATTTCTGGGTGAATGTCAACAAACAAAACCGTCGAATTTAACACGACACAAAAAAAAATTCAATATAGATATAATACAAAAAAATACCCCTAAAAAATATAAATAGCCGAAAAAAATTAAAAAAACATAAAGAAATCTCACTGCCACTATTTATAATATTTTGTATTGTGTTATTACTTTGTTTCCATCAATTGTGTTCAAAAAAACTAGTTCAGTATCAGTGCTCCATTTTCAAATTAAACTTTATGCTCATTGCATAGTTAGTGCATTATGCCGGCTGCATAGAGGGAAGGAGAAAGGAAAAATAAATATAATATAAATACACGGTAAATAAGCGCATCATACATACTTGTTTCATCTAAAGAAGCCCTTATTTGGACAGAGTGTCAACTTCCAACGAATTTGATGCTTTGCTAGACTCCATACAAAGTATTGTTGTCCATTATCCTCACACTGAAATCATTATAAAGGGTGATTCCAATGTACACAACTCAAGTTCGCTTCGCTATTCTGGCCATACAACACCCGAAGGAAGGTATGTTGAAATCTTTGCTGAGTTAAACCAACTTACTCAGCTTGTTGATGAGCCAACACGAATTACTGACATCACAGGCCAAGCCGCCAACACACTAGACTTGTTTCTTACCTCCTATCCTGATAAACACAAAATTCGTGTTTTTTCGCCTCTAGGCACATCAGACCATTGTGTCACTTCTGCAAATCTCTCGTACCAACAAAACTCAGTTAAAGAGAAACCCCCTAGGAGAACCGTTTGGCAATACGAGAAAGCCAACTGGGACGGTCTCAATAATTTCTTCAGGTTCTTTAACTGGTCGCTCTGCTTCCTCGGTAGCAACATAGATTCCAGCGCACTTATAGTAACAAATGTTATCCTCTTAGGTATGAGAAATTTTGTCCCGAATAGGTCAAAAAGTATCAAACCTTAAGATAACTCATGGTTTGATTCGAGCGGTAAAGAGGTTATCAGGCTGATAGAGGTAAGTTTCCGATGTTTCAAAGCCAACAAAACCGAGGAAAACCGCAAAAAGTTTCAGCAAGCTAGAAAGGTCTGTAATGTTCACATTCGAAAGACTAAATTTTTACATGAACAAAAAATACGGCAAAAAATACTGCAATGTCCCAAAGGAAGTAAAATTTGTTGGTCATTTGTTAAAAATGTAAAGAACTCCTCGTCATCATCGGTTCCTATGCTCGTACTATTCCTATTCCTCGTACAGTCGCAAGAGTATTAAAAGATCTTAACATACACAAATCCGCTGGCCCGTATAATATCCCCGCTATTGTACTGGAGAGGTGTTCTTCACGCTGCCAAAACCATTGCGTAAGCTTTTCCATCTGTTCTATTCCTCTGGTCTATTTCCGAGTGGATGGAAAACGGCATTTGCCCAGGCGAATCTTCTTCTCCCTCAAACTATCGACCAATTGCACTTACGTCCCTTCTTTCCAAGGTCATGGACACGCTGATTAATTTTCAGCTAAGGAAATATCTTGAGGACTTCTTCTTAATGATTGGCAGTACGGCTTTCGTAGCAACAGGTCCACTGGTGATTTGATGGTATATCTCACCGAAAAGTGGAACAAATATCTCCATCGTTTTGGGGAAAGCAAAATTATTGCACTTAATATTTCTAAAGCATTTGATAGAGTTTGGCATCGTGCATTTGGACTTGACGAATCTCTTCTTTGTTGGATAAGTAACTACCTTTCAAAACGGTCAATACAAGTTGCATTTGTCGGGTTCAATTCTGATTCCCATAAAATAAACGCTTGTGTGCCCCAGGGATCTGTTTTGTTTCCGACTCTCTTCCTTATATTTATCAACGACTTATTATCGGAAACAACTAATCCTATCAATTGTTTCGTTGGCGAAAGTACTCGCAGCTTCTCATATTCGTTTCAAGATTCACAACATCGTTCTTCGGATGTGGAACTGAAGTTCATTAAATTCTGATCTTGACAGCATTGTACAATGTGGAATAAGAAACCGCATAGAATTTAATGCACGGAAAACTCAATGTTTTCTTTTGTCGTTAAAGCGAAATATACCCCAAATGATCTGGCTACATTATATAAAGCATATATTTGCCCTAAAGTTGAATATAATTCCCACAATTGAGCAGGTGCTCCTGTAACCCACTTGAGTTTTCTAGATAGAATACAAAAAAGACCGTTAAAAATGATAGGCGATCGGACAATAACAGAAACATTTATATCTCTGGAGCACAGACGTAATGTCTCCTGCCTTTCATTATTTTATCGCTACTTCCATAAACAATGCTCTACCGAAATAGCCAGTTGCAATCCTCCCTGAAACGATTCAACCGTAATACTCGTACTGCAAGGAATGTCCATCAATATACCCTTCAGCCCAACTTCGGGCGTACTGTAAAGTACAGGGATTCTTTCTTTAGTCGTACCATGCGAATGTGGAATGCCTTGCCTGTCTCTGTTTTTCCCTCCCTCTTTTAAGTGCAGAACTTTAAAGTGCATTGTTACCTCCTTTCGCATCCTAAAGCCCTCGCTGTGTTAAATTAACATTATAAGGGTAGCCAAAATCCCTTTAGTGCGGGCTAATTATAAAAAAAACGGAATGTGGATTTAACAGGTGCTACGTGCCACACAGCTCACGCCACATTGGAAATTCTGCACGACCGATTCGAGGATCGTGGATCGTGTCACCAACATCAATAGTCTATCGATAGTATCAATAGTAAAAAACTATCGTGTACATCGATAGTTTCCAAAAAACTATCGAGGCAAGTATAAATAGTTTCAATTCTTCTAAAAACCAAAATTATTTTACCACAAATTTACAGCATAAGGTAGTTCTTTTGTTAACTGTCGTTGTTATGCCAAAAATGTTGGTTAAAGTGTCATTTTTAGACTTTGTTGGGATTGTTACGATATCATTTTGGAACGATTTATTGTTAGAAATTGTTATTCTGTCAAATAAATATGACAACAAAAAATTCAACGCATTTCTCCAAACATTTACTTTATAAAAAAATACAATATGTATCATGATACAAGAAAACAAGATAGTGCGTTCCCGGATTTTAACGTTATTATTGACCCAAATTGACCAATAGCCTGGTCAAATGGTAGTTTGAAGTGGAAAGTTCTGGTGTAATTATTTTAAGTGGCTTCCTTTATGTTTTGGGTTCGCTGAACACGAATCTGAAGTTTTCCAACAACATTTTTCACGGCAAATATGAGAAATCGTCAAAAAACACCGAAAAATTCAATTTTTTGGTTTTCCCTCATAAAAAAAATATAATTTTTTTTACAAAATCGATCATGCAGTAATAAAAGCAATATAATAACCTATAATTTATGCATTAATTATTTTAAAGTTATAGTTTCCGCGAGACCAGGCTTGGAAAAATAGCCTAAAATATGTAATTTTTGAAAAGTTGAAGTTTTTTTTTATTATTATTATTATTATTATTATTATTATTATAATTTATTCACAAGTAATTAAAATTACATGGTAATATAAAATTTAGATGAACCTAGCTACATACTCTATTGGTTCTGATTATATACAACTTAGATGTTAACATTGGTTTTTCTTATAAATTCAGCAATAAGTTCGATGTTTGTGTAATTTGGTTCTTTCAAAATATCATAAATAGGTTTGTTTTTCGATAAGTTTTTAAATATAGGAGTAAGTACAGAACAATTTTCAAATATATGTATTAAATCTAAGATGACGTTACAATAATTGCAAGTTGGTGGACTTTTTTTTGTGAGAAGATGTTCGTGAGAAGCAGCAGTGTGTCCAAGTCTGAGGCGAACGAAGTTTGAAATTTTTTGCTTAGGAGTATTTATGGGATAACGTGGTTGAAGTCTTTTGGGGTTTGCTTTTTTGTAGTGATGGTGGTAAAGGCTCCAGTCATGCTTTAAATTTGATGTTGTTACTTTCTGTATATATTTTATGACATCCAGTTTTGTGTATGTATCAAATAGAAATACAGGAGCATTATTGGCGAGGTTTGCAGCAAGGTCAGCATTTTCATTACCGACAATCCCAACGTGACCAGGAGTCCACATCAGTTTAATGCTGTTTGGTGATTTTGTAAGTTGGTGTCGAATTTCTGATATAAGCTCATTATTGTTGTTTGGATTTTTTATCGCGTTTAGTACGGAGATACTATCGGAGCATATGATATGTTTGCCTGGCTTATTAGTTAGCGTTTTCGTAGCTTGCAGAATTGCGAAAGCTTCTGCTGTAAATATTGAAGCGATGTTTGGGAGACTGCCAATGGAGGCGATCGTACCGTTTTCGAGAGCTACAGCATAAGATGTATTTGTCGAGGTCTTTGATCCGTCCGTGAATAAAAACTTCCACCCTTCAGATTTTAATTCCGATGAGAAGCTTGCAAATAGTTGGCGATAGGTTGTATTACTTGTATTTATTTTCCTATATTCGGCTAGGGTCAGTATCAAGGAATTGGGATTGAGATGCCATGGAGGGTGTCGTGGAGTGGCATACTGGTTTCGCGTTAGTGAAAGATTGATTAACTTTGCTTTGTCAATTACGGTAGCGATTGCGGATGGGATTCTCTTTGTAAGTTTGTGGTGTTTTACTCTATTGATATCAGTATCTATAATGGAGTTACTAGAGAACATGAGTTTGGCAAAGAGTTTTAATGTTGCCGAATCTCTTCGTTCCTCAATGCTTGGGAGTCCTGTTTCAACAAGGATATTTTTGATAGGGGAGGTGGGAAATGCGTTTATGCTTCTCCGAGCAGCTTGGTGGTAGACAGGTTTGATAATGTTTATTGTTGATTTCGGGCATTGTCCATATATTCATAATCCGTAGTCTATTTTACTTAAAACTAACATTTTTGTAATATTTGAAAGAGTATTAATGTGTACATTACTCCGTTTGCAACCCAAATATCTGATAATATTAGTTCTTAAGGCGAGTGATTTTTTAAGCTGTAAGCAGTGTTGCTTCCAACTGTATTTACTATTAAATACTAAACCTAAAATACTTAGATTGCTTACGTTTTCAATTAAAATATTATTAAGGTTAATATCTATACTTGAACAGTTTTGTTTTTTGCAAATGTGAAGTATTTTACATTTTTCAATTGATAATTTAGAACCGGAAGTAATTGACCATTCTATTATATCTTCGAAAACTAATTTAAATAAGACTTTACTTCTATTGAGATCACTAATCTTACAAAGTATATATATATCATCAGCGTAAATGCAATGATCTAATAATTTATGTTTTGATAATATAGTATTTATGTCATCGAAAGCAATTATAAACAATACAACCGATAGAGGCGATCCTTGGGGGATGCCGTTCTGTAATGGGTGGTTGGACGAGTGGACATTATTAGTTTTTATGCAAAATTTTCTGTTTATCAAAAATGCTTTAACGTATTTATATATATAGCGTCCAACTCCCCATTTTATGAGGTTTCGCAATATAATATGCAGGCCTATTCTATCAAAAGCTTTTTCAAATTCTAGTGAGAGAATGGAAACATGATTCTTAGCGGAAAGTGCTTTTGATACAAAGAAGTCAATGTGGAGAAGCGCATCCATACATCCTCTATTAGCTTTAAATGCAACCTGATTGGGACTGATTAGTTTATTCGTTTCAACAAACCATAATAGGCACTTAGCAGCTATTTTTTATAGGATTTTGGATAGACATGGGATCAATGAAATTGGTCTATACCCTTCGATTGTGGTCTTATCTTTATTAGGTTTATGAATGGGTAATATTGTGGCAGTTTTCCAGCTTTGTGGGATAACAGAAGTTTTTAGTATATTGTTATACAGTTGAATAATTCGAGTTTTGGTTTCCGGTGCCAGATTTTTTAGCATAGGATAGGATATCCTATTTCGACCTGGTGTTTTGCCATTAACTTTGTTAAGTGTAGCTTCAAATTCAATTAAGGAAATTGATTGCTCAATGCGCCGTGCGGTCGGATTCGAAGTATGTTGAGGGGGCAAGGTATCATTGAAGTTGTTTTTCGCGTCAACAAATGCTCTTGAAAAGTTTTCATTTTCGGATTTTTCGGACCAAGATTTAGCTATGAATTTGCTTATTTCTGTTTGCTTATTTATATTGTGTATAAAGATTGAGTTTGTTTCTCCAGTCAACCGTCGAATATTTTGCCACATTTTTGAAGGGGAGGTGCTTGGATTTATCGAGGCCGTAAAATTAGAAAAGCTTTTTGCCTTACTCTCTTTCATTGTTCTTCGGAATACCGAATAACACCTTTTATATTTGATTAGATTATGCGTATTTTGGTTTTTTTGAAATTCTTTTAAGGCGTTTATTTTCTCCTTACGCAGTAAAGCAAGATTGGGGTTCCACCAAGAAACTACTAGTTTACGCTTTATAGGATTTGTCTGTGGTATTGAAAAGTTTGCAGCCGTTCTCAAAGCTTTTTGGAGTTAAGCCGCTTCTTTATTGTTATTTGTAGACCATGGTTTACTATTCAGATATTCAATGACTTTTTGATTGAACAATTTCCAATCGGCATGGTCTGTTTTGAATTTACTGTTGCACGTTATCAATTCAGTAGTTCGGTCAATAATTAAAGAGGTGATAATAAGGGAATTGTCACTATTAAATAAATCCTTTAATGTTTTCCAATAAATTTTTTAAGACCAATTCAGGCGAACAGCAAGTCACGTCGACGTGCGTTAAAGAGTTGTGTGTTGAAAAATGAGTGGGAGACCCGTCATTGAGAATTACTAGGTTGGAATCATTAAAGAATTCTTCTAATAGAGCCCCTTTACTGTTAGTGGTTGGAGAACCCCATAATATGTTCCAAGAATTAACATCACCTCAAAATATAACGGGTGGTTGCACTTGGCTTATAATACTATCCAGATCATTTGTATTGATTGTTTGTTTGGGATGTATATAGATGTTTATATACGTAAATTTTATTTTTAGTTGTAGCTCGACAGCTAGAATTTGTAGATTTGAGTTCAAGGAAAGAAGTTTGTGTGGAATATTTTTTTTAACTAGTAAAGCTACGCCTTGCTTGGATGTATCGTTGCTTGTCAAATTATGGAAGTTACCATTATAGTTTCTTGGTGCATGCGGTGTATGGTTAACAGCGCAATGCGTCTCTTGGAGAGATATAATTTCAGGATTGTGTTCTTTAATTATTATGTTAAGCTCATCCAGATTATTGTAAAATCCATTTATATTCCATTGAAGAATACTGAGAGCTTTATCATAGAGATTTTGGTTGCACAAACTTGTTTTGCCTGTAGCAAAAGAAGAGTGGGGCCTAATATTTGGATTTTGTTTGTTGATTCTGATGTTATTTGTTTTATTTTGTAAAATAGTGGGATGGGTATAATTATGTTGTTCAGGTGAATGACTCCACATCTCGGATGTTGGAGCATTCAGGCTCTCGAAGGAGCCCGAATGTTCCAATCCCCGAAACACAGAGTCATTATTTTGGTTAATATTATTTTTATTGCATTGTGACATCATTTTAGTCATCTGGAGGGGTAATGTAATAGTTGTTTTTTTCCAAGAGTGATTGTGTAACGGCTGATATTGGTGAGGATGTGAGAGGAGTATTAGTTGTGTTAGTATTTGTTAGTGTGGTAGAAAGATAATTATTTGTATTATCAGTAAGGTTTGAGCGTGGCTGTGTTGAAGTGAATTGGGTGACAGTGGGAACTGAATGCGATATTATAGTTGAGTTGATGGTTGGTGTAGGCTGGTTAACGGCAGAACTTGGAGAGATGGAAGCGGATTCTTTAATGTTTGGTTTTTTTGATGCTATTTTGTTATCTTGTATAACGTTGCTTTTGTTCGATAAATAAGTACTTGATGTTGATGGAATAGTTTGAAGGGAAGATGATTGCGATGTGGCTTGTGTATCATTTGTTTTTTTAAGTTGTTCAGCGTATGATTCCGTTAACGGTGGGCTTTGGCATGACTTTTGTTGGTTATAAATACGCTTGGCTTCTGCGATTGTGCATTTTTTCAAAGTTTTAATTGTAATTATCTCTTTTGTTTGGACATAAGCTGGGCATGTTTTTGATGATGCCGAATGAGGAAGGGAGCAATTTGCGCACATGAGACGAGTGCATTGATTGGGTAGGTGAGGAGTAAGATTGCAAGATTCACATTTCGGAGTACTATTGCAACGTATAGGATTGGGTATATACTCCGTAATTTTGGCGTTGTAAAAGCCAATATCAACAGATTTCGGGGGTTGATAAAGGTCAAATGTAAAAAGCATAAGGCCCGACGCTCTCTGCCTTCCATCTTCTCCTTTCTTTAAAAATTTGTAAATCTCCGTCTTACCTTGGGGTTGCATTTCAGTCTCCGATACATTTATTAGACATGGAGCATATGCTATACCTTTAGATTGGCGTAAGCGGTAATGTAGTTTTACTGTTACTGGACAGATGCCCGCGAGATCTTTGGTTTTTAAGAAGAGATCTGTTATATTTTGCGATTTAACAAAAATAAGGATGCTTTCATCGCGAAGTTGTGATATGTTTTCATAGTCTTTACTGATCACATCGATTGCTTTTTTAAGTAGGAAGGGGCTGAGGGATGAGATAGGTTTTTCGGTTATTTTTGGGGACATTAATATAAATCGGGGTTTTTTTATATTGGAGTTTGATGTCTGCGGAATCGAACTATATTTGGTTCTTTTTTATGGTGGACGTTTAGGTCTAGATCTGGGTCTAGAATCCCAAAGCGACCACCTATTGTGGTTGGCCCGTGGGCCATGTTTAAATTTTTCTGAATTCACTCACACACTCGCTCGCGTGGTGGGGAAGAAATGATAATTTCTTTATTAAGAGATAATACGGTTTCAAAAAGGAAAAAAACCGGTTTGCGCACACGGCGAAAAATTAGTACGAATCACACTATAACTGGTTACGATGCTATCGGTTGGAGAGTTAGTCGGTGACTGGTTTTTTTTAAGAATTTGTATCACTATTAAAAATAAAGCAAGTAACAAATTAATACAAACAAAACAAAATAAAAATATTCAGTAGCTGTCTACTCGTATTATGGTAATACAAAATTGTGTGGATGTGTAACTCATAAGTTTAACTGAGCCCTCTTGTTCAAAGGTTCCATCCATGTAGGGATGCGGATTATTTCCATTTCGTCTGCACGAAAAAAAAATAAAAATAATAACCGATTAAACCTAGTTTAAAATTTATTAGTTTTGAAAACTCTATTACTATGAAATTAAAATAGAGTTACAAATAAAATTTACTGTTCAAATGCAGTTATACAATCACATTACCGCTGGTGGGGGGATAATTATATTCTTGCAATTTGGACGTAACAACAATTATTTTGTAATGTGCTCTTTACCACGGGTGGGGGGTAGCACTTGAATTAAAAAACACTTGTTGTCGTGAGTTCTTTTATAAAAAAAACTGAATCTAATATATATATTACGTCTCTATTTATACAAATAAATTACTATTAAAAACTGCCTATTGATACTTAAATAATAACCACGAGCCGCAGCGTAAGAGTTTCGGGTGTCATTCTAGCCGGCTGTCGTCGACCCCAGTTCAGGCCAGGTATGCCGCTCGTGTGCTGGTCAGCATTATATTTTTCTTCGTTGCTTATACTGTACATTCTTGTACATTCTGCCGGGTCCTTTGATTGTAGAGGTTGAAGTCCGATAGTGTATACCTTCGTCTGGCTGGACGGTTCCTTTGAAGTTGCACCTCAGGTTGATTTGTTGTCTGTTTGTTGCACTGCTGCCAGAAAATGTAGATGCCGACAATAAGGAACAGTCCTCCAATTAAACTGTAGGTAGTGTTGTGATGAACTGCATGATTTTCTGTATGGTTCGGTAGTTTTTCTCGATAATGTTGTTCGGTTCTCCATTTCCCGATGATTTTCAGGTCGTCATTTCCAGTGCTGACCATCGCTTGAGGAATTAATATAGGTTTTGACGTGCTCCTCGGCTGATTTTGAAGCATCTCGGTTATGTTTGTTGCTGGTATAAAGGCTGCATTTAGTTCGTTTAATATGCTACTATGCGAAGTTATGCTCATGGAATCCTGTTTCAGAATACAGTTTGGTTGAAGAGTTAGTATTCCATCATCTTGAAGCGTGACCTCCAACACTTTTCTTCTACAAATAACATTGAATGTGTATTTCTTATCCAGTACATATATATCCAACTATTAATACTGCTAAGCTGGATCCAGACAGGTGACGGAGTAATGCTTCTTAGCTTGAAAAATGGTGAAAGTTCCGTAGCATGTGTCATCAAATCCATTTCACATTTGCTAAAATTTGATCGTCTGTTAAAAAGAGGGTGCTGCTGTTGACATAAGTACTTTTCATTGTACTTTACACAATTCGTCAGCTCATCTTTTGCGATTGCATAATATGACTCACGAATTAAATTCACTATTAAGTAGTCCAATGTGGGCTCGATAAAAATATATTCGAGTTGATGAATCGTTGGTACTGGAATAACTTTGAAAATTTCGTAGTCTTCTGTATTCGCCAATGGAAGTTTAATGTCGAATATAACATTTCTTGATGTTATTCTGCCCCTTACAGAAAGCAGCCTGTATAACTGCACCATATTTGTTTCAGTTATTTCTCCAGCGACTGCCAGGTGTGGTAGTAAATTCTTCCGTATTGTGTATAGTTGTTGTTGAAGTTGATTTGGTATATTTGTAAGGGGGTTAATTTTCCCATGGTGTAGATCATTCAGGACGTCTAAAATTGCATTTTGTGTTTGTTGATAGTTTATCATCGAAATCGTAGCGTAATTCGTCAAAAATATGAACTTCTGCTCTGCAGCACTTCCTTCTGTCGTTGCTCTTACACTCATTTTTAGAGCTTCTATTTGTCCTTGGAACATTTCAAGCTGATTTGAAATGGAAATTGTGCTTTTTTGGAGTACGTTTTTTGTATACTCTGCAATTGATGTTTGGTTTTTTATCAACTTAAGCAAGTAGTCGCCATTTTCTTTGAATTTCCAAATCTCTTCTTCGTAGTGCTGGGCATATTCTTCGTCTAAAACACCAAACAATTTGTTCGCTACTGTCCCAATAAAATCAAATGGGGACCGTCTGTTTCTGGATGTTTGTTTCGTACCGGAACCTTGTTTTGCTAGCAAGTCATTGTTATTTTTAATGATCTGTAGCTGATGGTATATTATGTTGACGGTAGAATTGCAGTGTTCGTACTTCTTTCCAAGATTTTCCAGGTGCATGCATACTTCATTGATTCCCATTACAAGTTCCTTGAATCCTTTGTATTCTCCCTAATAATTGGTCATGTCATAGTAAACGATATGTTTCCGATCGCTCGTAATTAAATTTACATTGCCAATCTTCTCAAAATATATTACGGGCTGTTTTTAAATGGCTTTATTTTTATTGCTTCGTTTTCTACATTCGTCACATCGATTCCAATGTTGCCCAACGACATAACTACTGTCATTATTAACAAAAGTCTACGTAGTGGATTGATTTGTACCTTCTGTTTGGCTACGTGATCTTCAGTGAGTAAATGTCCCGTTAGAGGTTTTTGTTCTTCTCGTATAGCCGGCTCTTTTCTTGCTTTCGTTTCATTATCGATTATAGGTAATGGACACATTTTTGTTGTTGGTCTTTTATACTCCCTGTCGTTTGCTTTGACCGTAACAACTCGAACCAAGTTGTCTGATCCAGGATGAGTTTCAGTAATTCTTCCCATTTTCCATCTTGTTGGTGGAAGTTGTTCATCTTTGATTATCACTATATCTCCAACTTTCAAGTTTTCTTGTCTTTTTGTCCATTTGTGTCATTGTTGAAGGGTTGTGAGGTATGATGTGCTCCATTTCTTCCAAAATTGTTGTTGAAGACGTTCTCCAAGTTCCCAAGGGGTTAGTTATCCTTCGCTGTCGTTCAATCTTTGTCTTTCTGGAGGTGCCAACAAGGAAGAAATGTCCGGGAGTAAGTATATTTGTTTCCTCTGGGTCGTTTGAAAGGGGGCATAGTGGTCTTGAATTTAAAAAAGCTTCGATTTGTGCTAGTAACGTTGACATTTCTTCGAAAGTAAGTTTGTGTTCCCCGATTGTTCTCTTTAAATGGTACTTAACTGATTTGACACACAGCCCTCCGAAATATGGAGATCCTGGTGGAATTAACTACCATTTCGTGTTGTAATATGATAAAGTATTTGCAACTTCTTCGTTATATGACTGTATTTGTTGTGCGTTTAATTGCAAGATTTTGTTTGCAGCTATGAAGTTTGTGCCATTATCACTTTACATATGTCTCACGTAACCTCGCCTTGCACAAAGTCGTTTATAGGTTGCAATAAATGCTTGTGCAGTTAGGTCACTTACAAGTTCAACGTGAACTGCTTTAGTTGCTAAGCAGATAAATATGGCTATGTATCCCTTGTATAATTTATTTTTTTTTTCCTTTAGACATCCTTACATCGATTGGACCCGCGTAGTCAACTCCTGTGTGTATAAATGGTTCTGTTATCGTTACTCTTGGCTTTGGGAGATTTCCCATTTGCTGCGTCTTTGAATGTGTTTTGTGCCGAAAACACCTTGTGCACTTATATAAGCGTTGTTTAACTGCACTGAATCCATTCACAATCCAATACTTTTCTCGTATGGAGTGTTTGATTATGTGCTTCGTCAATAAGAAGTGGTGCCAGGGGGCCGGAACGTGGAATAATAAGCCGAAATTTAGCTGTAATCTGTATTTCTGCTGCAGTCAATCGTCCTCCTACTCGCATCATCTTCTCTTTATCGATGAATGGGTTGAGTTCTTTGCCTTTCACCAGTTTGCCGATTTCATCCTTAAATTCTTCGTGTTGCACATGTCTTATGATAATCAGTTTTGCCTTTTGTATTTCTTCCGTAGAGAGCGGTCCACTCTCGCAAATTGTCTGACCTTTAATCTTAATGAATCGTATGCAATATGCAATAACTCTTGCCACTCTTGCCACTGAACTATACTTGCATATAATTTTCTCTATCAAATCGTCTTCGTTTTTTTGTGAAATGTGTGCTAGTATTTCAACTCTCCTTTCTTCAAAATTAGTTTTATATGACTTAACATCAGCTAAATATATGACAGCTTCTGATAACCAAGTAGGGCCATTCCACTAAATGGAGTGTTTTTTTAATTTGGCTAGGCCAAGGTCCTCTGGACGCACAATCTGCTGGGTTCTCTTTTCCTTTGACATGATGCCATCTCTCCTTTTTAAGTATATTAGTTATTTCTGTGACTCGATTTGCAACAAAATTTTTCCATTTGTTTGGTTCGCCGTTAATCCAGCCCAGTGTTATAATTGAGTCAGTCCATGCATGTATCTCTAGTTCTTCAAACCCCAGCGCCTTTTTCGTTTTCATCGTTAGCTTGGCAAGAAGTAATGCTCCGCAAAGTTCAAGTTTTGGTAATGAAATCTTCTTAAGTGGTACCACTTTCGATTTTTCGCATTATAGTGTAGTTAGAACGGTTCCTGATTCCGTTTCTACCCTTGTGTATACTTCTGCTGCCTAAGCTTTCTCGGAAGCATCGCAGAATCCATGTAACTTAATGCGATGTTTGTGTTCAAATTTATTCCATCTTGGTATCTTCAATTCTTCAATAGCTGGCAGTTGTAACCCAAATTCTGCCCAAGTTTTTGACATTTCATATTGGTAATTTCTCGTCCCATCCAACTTTTAGTTTCCAAGGTTCTTGTTGCAATAACTTGGCCATTATTATTACAGGAGTCAGCCATCCTAGTGGATCGAAAAGCCTGTCTGTTTCGGAAACTATTACTCTTTTGGAAAATGTTTTTGGTATTAATACTGCATTTGTCTAAACTCAAAGGAATCAGTTTCCGGTCGCCAGTATATGCCCAAAGTTTTGATTGGATCGTAAGAGTTAATTTGAAGTCTTCCTTGTTCCTGATCTTCTTTGCTGACATCTTTTAGAATGGAATTTGAATTTGAGGACCATTTTCGTAGCTTGAATCCTCCTCTCCTCATTAGCTGCACTATTTGCTGCTGTGCGTATTTTACATCTTTCATAGTATCGCCGCCAGATAATAAGTCGTAAACATAAAAATTGCGTTGCGTTATCTCTGCAGCAACCTTCAAGTCTTGTTCTTCATCTGATGCTAGTTGTTGTAGGGTTCGTATTGCCAGGTATGGTGCCGATGTTGTGCCATACGTCACCGTGGTCAGCCTGTATTCTTCTATTTTAGATGAAGGGTGGTCTCTCCATAATATTCGTTGATAATCTCGATCTTTTATTGACACCATTATTTGACGGTACATCTTTTCAATGTCTGCTCGGAATACGTATTTGTGTTTCCTCCATCGTGTCATGATATTGAAAAGGTCTTGTTGAATGACAGGACCTGTCAGCATGGTATCGTTAAGGCTGACTCTAGACGTTGTTTTCGTCGACGCATCGAAGACTACCTTTAATTTGGTAGTGGAACTGTCTTCTTTTACGACTGCTTGATAAGGTAAGTAGTACGCCTTGTGAACTTCCTCATATTTGTTTGTTACGAGCTCCATGTGCCGGAGTTCCAAATATTCCTGTATGAATTTTTTGTAGTTAGTCTTCGTATAAACTCTTGTTTTTGATGAATTTTGTCGCCAACTGAAGAAAGCGTGCTATTGCTCTATCCCTTGAACGTCCTAGTTGTTCTGCGTTTTCTTTGAATGTAAGTCGAACAATGTATCTTCCAGTTTCATCTCTCTCGTAGGTCTGCATGTATATTTCTTCACATCTTTTGTCTTCTTCTGATAGCACTTTTCGTCAATGATTTCTTCGGTCTCCCAAAATAGTTTTATTTGTTCGTGAAGTTCGACGTTTGAAATACAGCAAATTGTACTTTCGCCATTATTTTGGCTTCCTTGAACGCTCCCTGAAAGGATCCATCCTAGCTTTGTGTTTTGGGCAATAGGAGTACCATGATTGCCTTTAATGACTCCCTCCTCGATTATATCTTGAAAGATGTCAGCTCCGATTAATACATTTACTGTCGAATGTCTGTTGTATGTTGGATCTGCCAACTGAAGGTGCAGAATATGGTCCCATTTTTCCGCTGTAAGCGACTCATCTGGCAGAAATTTCGTTATTTTGTCTAATATCAAGAAGGATCCGTGCGTTACAACTTCTGATGAGTATATTGATTTGATATCCAAATCCACTTTACCACGTGCAGTTCCCGCCTTAGAAGCTCCAACACCAATAATCGATGCGTATGCCGGCTTCTTCTGTAACTGAAGACGTTGTACTGCATCTTCAGTAATGTATGAAGACTGCGATCCTTGGTCCACCAATGCCCTTAAATAATATTCGCATCCCCTCCAGTTCGTTTTAATTAAGACAGTTGCTAAGAATTGGTTTGAAATTGTTGTCTGCTATTTCTGTTCAAGTGTAGGAGTATGTGGTGACGTTGCTTACAAGTTTGGCACGATTTGTACGAATGACATCTTGAGGTGTAGTGGCTGTCCTTAAATCAATTTCTAAACAAGTTTTCTTTTTGCACAAATTCCGTTCGTTGGGGAGCCGCCATTTGTATAAATTTTTTGCACTTGGATTTGTTGTCGAATGGTTACTTCTATAGAATCCTCTTTTGACGATTGGTGTTTTTTCTTCTTTCTCGTGGTCATCTCTGTATTGTCTCTCTGTCAGATTTTCTAAAGCATGGAATTTGTTTTCAATAAATTTCAACAAATCCTCAAGCGGCTGCAATTCTTTTAGATTTGATAAAGATTGCTCGTACGAGTTCCTCGTCTCGTTATCCAATTTTTGAGACACAATAAAAACTATTATTGGATCCCAGCTTATGGTATCTATATCCAGTCCCCTCAATGAATTAACGCATTCTGATGTTGTATCGTGAAGTCTTCTCAATTGCACCGCAGACTTTTTTTTTTTTTTTTTTTTTATAATTAACGCGCGCACAAGGGATAATGTGTTTCCCTTTTAATGTAGAACACACTGCGCGGGCATTACGAAGATAGGGAGGGGAGAGATAGGAGGTGCCGATTAACATTGGTTTTGAATGTTTGCAGATCAAAATGGCAAGGGAAAATCCCGCCGGGTAAACTATTCCAGATTCGTGTCGTTCGGCTAAAAAAAGAATCCCTATATTTCACGGTACGTCCGAAATTAGGCTCAAGGGTGAACTGATGAGCATTCCTTGCGAGACGAGTATTACGGGAGAAACTTTTAAGGGGAGGAATGCAACTGGCTACTTCGAGTGAACATTTTTTGTAAAAGAAACGATAAAATAAGGAAAGACATGAAACATTGCGTCGGTGTTCGAGTGGGGCAATTGTTTCAGCGGCAGTTCTATTACCTATCAATCCTTACGCTCTATTTTGCATTCTATCAAGCAAACGAAGCGATATCTGCGATGCACCTGCCCAAAGGTGTGAGTTATACTCGAGTTTAGGGCGTATAAACGCTTTATAAATTGTAGCCAGATCAGATGGGGAAAAGTACTTCTTACACCGATACAGAAAACCTAAGCACTTTGCAGCATTCTTAGCGATCTCAAATATATGGTCGTTCCAACGGAGGTCGTCGTTGACACACATACCGAGTACTGAGAGCTTTTCGGTTTCTTCGATGTAAGTGCCATTCATGGACAATGGCATTGGGGGAATGTTTAGCTTTAACGACAGAAGACAGCATTGAGTTTTCGAAGCATTAAACTCCACACGATTTCTATTACCCCATTTAACAATGCTGTATAAATCGGAGTTTAATAAGCTTGACATACGGCACCGTTGCAATTGTACGTCCGAAGGCGAAGGACGTGAATTATCGAACGAATATGAAAAGCTGAGGGTAGAGTCGTCAGCAAAACAGTTAAGTGGATTAGAAGTAACAGACAGAAGATCATTTATAAAAATGAGGAAAAGAGTCGGAGACAGAACAGAGCCCTGGGGCACACCAGCATTTATTTTATGGGAATCAGACTTGAATCCGTCCAATACAACTTGTATTGAACGGTCCAGAAGATAGCTTCTAATCCAACGAACAAGAGTATTATCGATCCCAAAAGCACGCATTTTCGATAAGAGAGCTTCATGCCAAACTCTATCAAATGCCTTGGAGATATCAAGAGCAATAATCTTACTTTCACCAAAGCGATGTAAAGATTTGTTCCACTGTTCGGTGAGATATGCCATCAGATCACCAGTGGAACGGTTGCTGCGGAAGCCATACTGACGGTCATGGAGAAGCTTACGATCTTCGAGATATTCCTTAAGCTGACGGTTAATCAGTGTTTCCATGACCTTAGAAAGAAGGGATGTCAGTGCTATGGGTCGGTAGGAGGAGGGGGAGGATGGGTCACCTTTCTTAGGGACAGGCTGGACAAATGCTGTTTTCCATCTTCTAGGAAAGATTCCAGAAGAGTAGGAGCGATGGAAAAGCTTACGCAGTGGCTTTGCCAGTGTGGAAGAACTGAGTTTGAGTTTCTTTTTGGTTAATCAATGCTTGAATTTGGGCATTCACCAAAAGACGTGAGTTTTCGTATCTGTTGATCAGAGCATCCCTGGCTGCTTGGTAGTTACTATTTGTTATCTGCAGATGCTGTATAATCCTTGCTGCATCTCCGGTCACATTTGTTTTGAGGTAATGCATTTTTTGTGCATTCCCAAGTTTCTCATTCTTATGGATTGTTTGTTCAAACAAATCAATGAAAGATTTCCATTGCTTATAGTCACCATCAAATGTTGGAATTTTGAGCACTGGCAACTTAAGCTCATGGTGTACACCTCCACCTGGTTCTTCTGTCCGTGTATTTTGGATTCCTTTCATTACGTACGAATATTCTTATAACTTTTCTTGGATTTCAATCATTGCTTCTTCGTATTTTTCTTCTAATTCTTCGTAGCTTTCGTCATATGTGAATTCTTCACTATATTCAATTATCTCCGTTTGCGTAGCCGTTATAAGCGCCCACTGGCTTCGTAGTACTTGTCGTTTGTGGACATAAAAATCTTTGTTGATGTCTTTGATTCGTGTATTTTGTCCAACGACCTTAACATTGCTTTTCTTTGTGCTTCCTGTCTTCTTAGACGTCGCCTTAGCTCATCTGCTACAGAAGAAAATTCTGATCTGATCTTCTCATCTTTGTGTTTTTGTTTTCCGCTGTAGTGTTCTTCGTATTGTCTTCTTTACTCTTATGTGCCGTCTTAGATTCTTCTCCTGCTTTTTCTTCGCTCATAATATCCGATAGCCCTGCTTGAAACTTCTCTCGAGCTAACGTCACTGTTGTTTTTACTTACTCGTAGTATTTTGCCTCTATATAGGGATGATTTTCTCCCAAGTCTTCGTGTGCCTTTATTACATCATCTTCTTGCTTAAATTCTTGCCAGTAGAACTCAAGGTCGATAAGTCTTTGCTGCACAAATACTTCAATTCTTCGTGCTTTGGCTTCCTTCGTGAATTTTTCAAGCACCTTTTTTATCCGCTATCCTCTATCTCGCTCTCTTTCAATGTGATCGTCTAAAGATGTCATCTTCGTTTATTTCTTCTGCTATCGTCTTATTATTTTCGTTATCGTTTCTTATCTCCACTCGCTGCTTCTCGAAGGACCAAATGTTCAAATGCAGTTATACAATTACCTTACCGCTGGTGGGGGGATAATTATATTCTTGCAATTTGGACGTAACAACAATTATTTTGTAATGTGCTCCTTACACTGGTGGGGGGTAGCACTTGAATTAAAAAAAACACTTGTTGTCTTCTCTTATGTATTATAATATAACTTATTTTTCTCTCTCTTTTTTGTAATTTTTATTTGATTTTTATCCGGCAGACGGCTTACTAAGCCATGCTTTGTTATTATTTAAGAACAAAATTTTGTATCTTTTTAATGCTGGTCAGCATTATATTTTTCTTCGTTGCTTATACTGTACATTCTTGTACATTAACCTTCAAGTAATTCAAAAAATTTCGGGTCATCTTCATCAGGTTCGTCTTCTTCTATTTTACTTTTTTACATTTCCAAGCCATTGTTGAACTTGAAAATACACCCTCAAGGAATGTTGTTTCGCTGCAGTAGGAAGTAAGGACGCCAAATGAGCTGATGTCTTTAGTGCCAATCTTAGGTAGTATTTAAACCTCAGTTTGTTCAATGAAATGGCTTCCTTGTCTGTTAAATTATACAATGAGACAAAAAAAAAAACATGCCCAGCATCAGTTATTGCATCAGCATCTGACAAAGGGTCCTTAAAAATATCAACTTTCTTATAGCTAATGCAGGGTTTTTTCTTGAGAGTCTGAAGAAACCTTATCTGTCCTACTTTGAAAGAGGCCAATATCGTATAACAGCCACCCATAGCATGCAAGAACAATATGTTGTTGGTAATCGATTCATGAAGTTCACAATAAAGAGAAAAAATTAGTGGTGAAACTGTTGCCTAACTTAAGAAAATAAACATTAGAATGTATATTCCTACAGCGACCAATCATGACCACCACCAAATATATGTCGTCACCAACGATAACTACAGAGCTTTGATGTTGTGCAATTTGCATGTTCTTCGAACGGTGAACCCACCACCCGTGAACTTTTCATATTCATCAGGGATCATTTTGTCCTTCAAACTGTGCATGTCTTGTAGATACAGGTGACAACATTTGGCATACATGAAATGTCCGCTTGCGTGAAAGTATGGGAGCATTTGGTGTACAACTTGAAGGTGAAGATTCCAGTTTGCTGTTCTTTCTGCTTCTATAAATAGTTTAACAAGCGTTACCATCTCAAAGTACGGGATCAAAAGCTTTGATGTAGAACCACGGCTAGCTGGGTTCCTAATTCCTCTACAAAGTTTTTTTCATTTGCTGACAAAATCACAGACCTATCTGCATCAACTAAAAGTTCTGTTCTGAAAGTGTTCACATACTTATATGCTGTCTGATTCATGAGAGGGTCGGTTAAACTTATGAGTTTGAGTTTGATGATTTTTGACGATTTCTCATATTTGCCGTGAAAAATTTTGTTGGACAACTTCAGATTTGTGTTCAGCTACCCCAAAAACATAAAAGGGGCAACAAAAAATAATTACACCAAAACTTTCCACTTCAAGTCGGTTTTTGACTGGACTGGACTACAAACTAAATTCCATTTTTAAAAGTTCCAAATTGTTAGTGGATTTAAAATGTACATTAAATCAATTAAATAAAAAATTATTGGAGTGGGAAGGTGCTATCTTGTTTTCTTGTATGATGGATATGTACATATGTATGTATTTCTTAAAAAGCAAGCTAACAACAAATGAAATATATATTACTAATTGCTTTAAATAAAAATTAAATTCAAGTATTAGGATTTTTATCAGATTTTCATTATTTATAAGGCTTTGTACATATGGATTTTTGTATAGGTGTGAACTGGATACCGAGATTTTGTTTTTTTTTTATTCAAATTCAGCCTGATTTATGCGCGAGTCGTGGAAAATTGGACATTTCGGATGCGCGCCATACATAATAATGATGTTATATACATAATGACTTTTCAAACCAATAAAAAGAGTTAATATCTCACACAAAACATTGTTTAATTGAAATTTTAAAATAGGAAACGAAGGAAGAAAGAATATATTGAACGAGGCCCAGACAGGATCCCGGTTGTTGGGTCGATGGCGATGATTATGAAGAGCCTAATGAAACCCACTTAGAACTGCACATGCAGCTATCTATGCTTGTGCTCATGGTACGTCTATAATAAAATTTTCTTTGATAAAATAGGGAATATGTTCTACCATACTCAACAAGTTCGTCCCACTACGTGCCTGCTCCTTATTTTCGATTCAGAAGTAGCTGGGGTTTAAATTGGTATTAAAAGGTATGAAGAAATGTATTGATATACATTAATAAGGCAGAAAGGATGTTCATGGATGGCGAATCATTACCACAATCGAAGCATGTATTCAAACATAAATATTACATTGCAATTCCGTACATATGCAAGGGCAGAAATAAAAATTAATATGGAAAAAACAGTACACATATCCAATAAATGCTTCAGAATTTATAAACAAAAAAAATAATTAATATGCTAAAAGATAATATAATTAGGCCCAGTAAAAATTCATATTCAAGTCCAGTGCGGGAAGTACCCAAAAGAGGGTTCAACAAAGTTGGAACACCTAAGAGCAGGTTAGTCATCGACTTTAAGAAACTCAATGAACACACTATAAGTGACAAATATTCAATCCCAGACACAAATGTTATTTTAAGCAATTTGGGTAAATCTAAATACTTTTCAATGGTAGATTTGGAAAGTGGATTTCATCATATATTAATGAAAGAATCTGATATTCAAAAGACATCATCACTACTATACAAAAATATCCAAAACCTTCTTAGGTACTAATGTAAATTTATACAAAACTATGCTCAGATAACTAAACCCTTAACAATTCATTTAAATGGTGCAAACGGGAAGATATCAAAGAACCAGAGCAAGAAATGTAATATAAACATTGGCAAGGAGGATAGAAAAGCATTTAATATTACTGAGAGAATATTTATTTTATTAAAGTACTATCATGACGACCTGTGGACCGTAGCCTTCCAAGCGGCATGTGTGGTTACTAACTGGGTAAGTTGAGAGAGATGAATAAAGAGCATGGTTTTAAGTGTTATGCTTTGTGCTTAGTTTACTGCGCATGTGCAGGAAAAAAAAGGAAGGCGAACATGAAATAATTGGAAAAAGGGTTTGGCTTAATAATTTTTTGTTGGGATTCATACACCATCCAACATTTTCATTGTTTACATTTTTTTTATATGGACGGGAACTGGTTCTTACATACGTACGTCATTGACCTGACTTTTGATTCGAAATCTAGGATTTTCAAGTTTTGTACGAGCACTAGTACTACTTCCCTATGTATATACATTTTTGTCATATTTGTACATATACATGTATGCATCATTGACTTTTGATTCGAATTCTTTAGGATTTTTAATTTTTGTTTATTATTAAGGTCTTCAAAAAATGTAGGTACACATATGTATGTACTATGTACATTCTTGAAGTTTAAACACAAACTTACTTCTTGGTGTATTTATACACACGTCCTTGCAGAAATGGATTTTTGTTTTGAATTTGGCTTTCCATTCAGATAGGTACCTCCAAAATTTAATGCACATTGATTATTTGCATAGAAAATTCCTGCAGTCGTTTTTGAGAAAAATAAGCTTTTACCAAAGAATATAGAATTACCAAGAAGTCGCATCTCATACAAATTTTTGTACTGAAAATGTTTATATGGCGGGTCGTGATATCACGACCCGCTCTCTTAGATTTTACTTTCCAAGATATTTTCCATTCCTACTCTCGGAGCTTCCATAAAACAATCCAATAGGAAACCACACACAGTGACAGATCGAAAAACCCCTTATCCCTTTACTTTTGGTCTACATTATAAAATGTTCAGATAAATTCCAATATCACTTGGTCGGTCGATGGTGTTGAACAGCAGGAACATGTGTGTGTATACTGTATATCATGTTCTCGGTGAACGACGATGAGGATCGACGAAGATGGTAAAAAACCGGCAGACAGGCCGTCGCCGTTGTATTTTTTATGATGAAATTTCAATAAAAAGGAAGTTAAAGTGAAACTCGAAAGTAGACTTGATTGATGAGTTTGAAGGTTGGCATTATAAGCGAAATGCGAACATTGGTAAGCAGGTTTGTGGGCTTTTGGGTTATTTTCTTGATTAATTTATTATTATCAATGACTTTTGATTTTAGTTCTTTTAAAAAACTAAATTGTATGATTGGATGTGCGGCGAAATAATGTATCTTCAAAGTTTTTAATCGATTAATGTTTCAATTGTTCGTCGAGAGTACGTATTCTAGCTTAAGCAGAATAATTTAAAAACGTCATTTTATTTCTTTTAGACATGTGAAAGGACATCGAAAGGCGACAAAATAATAATAACGGTTTTTTGTAGATACTGTTAGATACAAGCATTTTTTTTGTATAGGATGGAGGATCTATTTCCCATTACCATTTTGGGAGGCAATTTAAAAAAAAAAAAACACTTAAAAAAAATATTTAGAAATACCTACAATTAAGTATTGCATGTTTATTTTAAAGCATGAATTCTGTGCTATCGTCTTATTTTTTATTGAAGAAATGTCTTCATATAGCTTTTGAAAGAACTTATTATATATTCGAAATTGTGAAAAAATTAAGTTTTTATTGTTTTTTTTCAAAATTGAGATATAATGTATGTATTAAAATTGTTGTAAGTATTTGTTACTTCTATAAATTTTTAATCGAACACTGAAAAGTACTTGTTTTTTTTGTTCTAGTTTTCGAGTAAATTGATATTTAATTAACCTATTGTTTGATTTGTTTGGTATCAACGTGATCTTACTTTTACACATTTCGGGGAGATTCTGATAATTTTGGGGCTCGAAAATAATTTAAAAAAATCCTGTAGACAGTGGCCCCTGTAGGGATGCGCTGTTGGGATATGCCTAGATGCTTTGAATTTTAAGAGACTGCATATGCTTCGGAGAATATCGTTTTTTTTTTTAACTTGAAGTCAATTTTTTTCAAAAACTTGAACAAAAGAACTTAATTTAAAATAATAACTTAGTGCGAGTTTCTATCTTTCAGAAAAGGTACAGTTCTTAATTTTAAATGTGGCGGTTTTTTTTTTATAATTGTTTTTTAAAGTCATTTTGAAAACTCAGCTTTCTACATAAAAAAGGGAGTTAGAACCCTCCTCCTAAAGTAAAACGTTTTTTTTTTTAATTAAAGTCTACAAGAATCTGTTTTCCCTTTGTGGCACCAATGGTATCGCACTTAAGAGTAAGATCAAGATTATTATAAAAAATGGGCACGACTGGGTCGCACGTACTTGTTCTTATGTACCTAATTACATTGCACAGCAAGATCTTTGACAGAAACAAGTAACATTTGCGTTGAAAATAACACAGTGTGAACTTATAAAAAAGTATTAAGAACCGCAATACTTAACGGTTTTTAGTGAAAATGAAGTACGCCATCATACGTCTTAAATAACAATGAATTTATGAAAAATGTAATTCGAAAATTGTAGGACTGGTTTTGATAAAATCCTGTTTTTTTTAGTTTTTTGATTTTTTTTTTTGAAATTTTATATAAAAAGTACCGTTAATAGACTTTTCCCGTAGACTTGGTTCTGATCAAATGATAGCCAATACCAACAAAAACATTCTCAAAATATTTCATCCAAATCGTTTCAGCCGTTTTCGAAAAAAATAATTTATTCCTAAACGGTCATATGACAGGTACTGTTATTTTTAGGCCTAAAATAAATTTTTATTTCCCTTATAGTCCCTATAATCGCAAGTAAAAAGAATAGGTTTGGTAAATTTAAATTTTTTTCGAAAACTAGAACAAATAAAATCATCTTGTTTTTCAGTGTTCGATTAGAAATTAATAAATTTAACAAATACTCAAAGCAGGTTTCGTAAAAAAATTCAAAATTAAAAAAAAAATATTTTTTTTGTTTTTTTTTTTTCAAATTGTCAAGTTTAAGCTATGTAAGTTTTTTTCAAAAGCTTTTAATAGAGATTACTTTATTTAAAAATAAGATGATTGAACAGAAAAGATTTTTTTTCCATTTTAATGTTTTTTTTTTAGAAAATTGCGCTCCCGACCAAATGAAGGGAGGTAGACTCCCACACATTGTAAAAATGCTTGTATCTAACAGTTCTATAACGGAGCTACCCCAAATTCTATAGCGATCCAAACAGGGGTTTTTAACTGTTGTATAAAATAGGTACCCCAACTTCTATAGTTGAAAATTCTGTTTTATTTTTGTTTTCAAAATGACGAGTTTAAAATAATTTTTTTTTAAATTTTAGGAAGATATTAATGTAAAAAAAAAAAAGTATTTAATAGAGCAGACATTTGGCTTTAAAAAAAGTATTGCACATTATTGTAAATATTGTCGTTATTTTCAAATAAATTCAATTCAATTGTCTTTTTTTATTAAATTGACCTTTTCTTCTAAAAACGGGTTGATACAACCCCCTCTCATAGCAAAAATACTTGTTTCAACTCTCCCTATAGGAATACTACATGACTATTTTGGGGCGCCAAAGTTATTCGACTCTACCTGAAATGTGTAAGGATAGTAAAGAATAAAGATCAGGTAAATACCAAACAAATTATAAAAAAAGTGTTTTAACTTTAAAAAACTACAAAGCACATTATTGTAATTGTTTCCGTTATTTTAGGTTTATTATTTCCAATGCGAATGTTTTTTTTAAGAAAATTTCCCCTCCTGCCTAAAACGGGAAGGTAGACCCTTCTGCCGTACTAAATGATGTTTGTATATTTAGTCAATCTATTGGAATCTGTTATTATTTTCCGGCGTAAAAGTTGTTCTTGCCAAGAAAGCAAACTTAAGTAAATACAAAAATAACCTACATTTAAAAACATCATACAAAAAAAAAATACTCAAAATATGTATTGCTTTAAAAAAAAATTATTATTAAAAATACAAACAAAAAAGTTATTCGAAAATATTTCAATGTGAATCGCAAAAAAAAATGAAGCGATCACAAACAAATAACTTTTTTTCTGAATTAGGTATCTTCATTGATTCAGAAACGGAAATTGAAAAAATAATCGCTTTTGATTCAGCGTATCCGAAACCGTGCAGTCAATAATTCAAGATTTTATGCCAGATTTTAAATTGTTTTTTCGAATTAATTTTTCAATAAAAGCCAACAAAAATAAAAAACCCAACGATGGATATAAAATTGAATGTAACTATCTACCACCTGTATGTGTATATACCTACTTATGCATCAACGAAGCGAAAGTTGCAAAAAATGCCATCAATGTCGATCCTCAACGTCGTCGTGTCGTTCACCGAGAACATATAGGTACACATACATATGTTCCTGTATTAAGTAGTCCTTGTCAGCCTTACCCTCGCCCTCACAACACCGCAGTCCAAACCAACGATATTGGAATTTAACTCAACAAGGAATAAGGGGTGATTGGCTTTGTCACTGTGTGTGGTTTCATATTGGACTGTTTTGTGGAATCTCTGAGAGTATGAATGGAAAATCTCTTGGAATGTAAAATCTAAAAGAGCCATATAAAAATTTTCAGTACAAAAATTTGTATGAGATGCGACTTCTTGGTAATTCTATATTCTTTGGTAAAAGCTTATTTTTCTCAAAAACGTCTGCAGGAATTTTCTATGTAAATAATCAATGTGCATTAAATTTTGGTGAAAAAAAAATTATGACGGTGGGCTAAAACCGGTACCTCCCATAGCAGCTTTTTCTGTTATCGACTTTCCTGACAACTGGTTAGGTAACCGATTACAACGAAAATTGATATTCAGGAAAATGTAAGTAGCCTAATTAATCTTACATTAAAATATTTTCGAAAACTTTTTTGTGTTTTTAACGGGTAGGTGAATTTTTACTTGCGATTCAAGGTACTATAAGGCAAGTTAAGGATTCATGAAAATAAAAAAAATTAGATAACAATCAAACATGACATTACGAGGCAAGAGTACGATAACTTTGGCGCCGCAAATTAATAACAAATTCATGCAGAGGGTCAAAATACAAACTTTTTTTCACCAGGAGGGTGTCTATCTCGCCCCGTTTAGGCAGGAGGGGCAATTTTCTAAAGAAGCAGTTTTATTTATTAATTATATATATATATATGTATATTTTTTCAAAACGCCAACCTTAATAATAGTAAACAAACAATCTGAATCCTAAGAATTCGAATCAAAAGTCTGGTCAATGATTTACGTACGTATAAATATGTATGTAGGTAAGTACCAGGGCTCGTACAAAACTTGAAAATCCTAAGGAATTCAAATCAGAAGTCTGGTCAATGACGAACGTACATATGTATAAAAATTCATATTTAAGAACCAGTTCTCGTTCATAAAAAAAATGTGAACAATGAAAATGCTGGATCGTGTATAATTCCCAACAAAAAATATTCGCCTCAGCTAAACGAAACAAGATAATTAATTATTTGATACTCGCCGTCTTTTTTTTTCCTGCCTCACATTGCACATGCGCAGTAAACCAAGCACTAAGCATAACACTAAAAACCATGCTCTTATTCTCTTTTTCACAAATGAAATATCTCTACACTAGCACACCAAGCGGCATGTGTGTTTATGATTTGTTCACGTCCCATGATAGTACTATAGGCAGTCCATTGTATATAGACTGCTATAGTACTATCATGACGACCTGTGGACCGTGGCATTCCAAGCGGCATGTGTGGTTACTAACTGGGTAAAGAGAGATTAATAAAGAGCATGGTTTTAAGTGTTATGCTTTGTGCTTAGTTTACTGCGCATGTGCAGGAAAAAAAAGAAGGCGAACAGAAATAATTGGAAAAAAGAGTTTGGCTTAGCTGCGGCGAATACTTTTTTGTTGGGATTTATACACCATCCAACATTTTCATTGCTTACAATTTTTTATATGGTTCCTACATACGTACGTCATTGACCAGACTTTTGATTCGAAATCTTTAGGATTTTCAAGTTTTGTACGAGCACTGGTACCACTTCCCTATGTATATACATATTTGTCATATTTGTACATATATATACATACATCATTGACTTTTGATTCGAATTCTTTAGGATTTTTAATTTTTGTTTATTATTAAGGTCTTCGGATTCTCCGGTTCCTTTTGTCCAAGGAATCCAACAAAGGACCTGGCCCTCCAGGTTGGGGGTTGTGCGTGGGGTTAACAACCCTGCCACGGAAAAAAGAAAAAGTTGCGAAGCGACCAATAGCCTCGGAAAAGGACGGATTTACTGTTGACGACCCGGAAAAACGAATCAAGGACAACGACCTTCGGATCTGCACGTGGAATGTTAGAACTCCTAACAGACCACGTGCATCCAAACAACTAGCGGAGGCCCTAGACTGCTACAGAGCAGGAATTACTGCCATCCAGGAAGTGCGATGGAATGGGCCGGGCAAAAGGAGGATGAAAAACTGTGACGTGTACTACGGTGATTGCGCAAGAAGACCACAGCGTTTATTTGGGTGCGGATTCGTCATAAGCGGTAGACTTAGGCAAGAAGTCTTGGGCTTTCGACACGTAAGTGAGCGACTTGTGACAATCCGTATCAAGGCTTAATTCGCCAACATAAGCCTAATATGCGCTCATGCCCCACAGAGGACAAAGATGACGCCACCAAGGATGACTTCTATGAGCTCCTCGACAAAACCTATGAGCAATGCCCTAAATACGATGTTAAGATCGTACTAGGCGATTTTAATGCCAAAATAGGTAAAGAGGAAATCTTTGGTAGGACTGTCGGAAAACATAGCCTACACGACACAACGTCTGAAAACGGACTTAGGCTAATTGACTTCGCAGCGGCACATAACGTCACCATTGCAAGCATACGGTTTCCTCATCTCGATATACACAAAGGGACTTGGCGACACCCAGATCAAAGAACCGTCAATCAGATTGATCACGTTGCGATCGATGCAAGACACGCCTCCAGTATCTTCGATGTTCGCACCTTCCGAGCAGCTAACATCGACTCGGATCACTACCTTGTTGCAGCAAAGGTAAGAATGCGAATAACCCGAACTCCACAACAACGGAGTAATACTGTGAGGAAGTATGACGTCGGAGAGCTGCAATCGCAAGAAACCGCCAGAACCTATGCCGATCGAATATCCCGTAACCTCTCAAGAAATCCAGTACCGCCAGCATCAAGTGCCGAAGATCAGTGGCAACACTGCCAACAAGCCATTAGAGATGCCGCAACTGATGTGCTAGGTTTCACCAGACCACCACCACGAAACCTCTGGTTTGATGACGAATGCAGGCAGGCCCATGCAGCCAAACAAGAGGCATATAAAGCGACGCTGCAAAGAAAGACGAGAGCTGCTCGCGAGCTTTATGAGCAGAAAAGGGAAGAACACCGGCTTCTCCAAAAGAAAAAGAGAGAGCATGAGAAGCGCGCGATCGAAGATATTGAGAGATGCTACTCCAGGAACAACGTGCGGAAGTTTTACCAACAGGTAAAAAGAACATGCCAAGGAAAAAAATTCCGCACAGAAGCCTGTAGAGATAGAAATGGAAACCTCGTAGTAGAGTCACAGTCGGTGCTGAGTACATGGAAGGACCATTTCTGCAGACTGTTAAACGGCGATGAAGGCCAAAATCCCGCTGTCAGGCAGAATGAACTATTCAACATGGATGATGACAGACAAAACTTCCGTCCACCTGACCAAAATGAAGTAAGGATAGCAATATCTAAACTCAAAAACAACAAAGCTGCTGGACCCGACGGACTACCCGCCGAACTTTTTAAAGCGGCCGGAGATACAATTTTCTCAAACTGCATAAACAATATATGTAATCTTTTTTTTATCTTTTCCTTTACAATTACTTACATGCCACAATTTGTGAAAATTAGTTCTGCTTCCGCTCTATAGAGGGACTACACAAAAATCTCCCCATGATAGTACTATAGATTTTATATACAAAGGACAAAGCGAAAGATGCAAGAAATGCCATCAATGTCGATCCTCAACGTCGTCGCTTCGTTCACCGAGAACATATAGGTACACATACATATGTTCCTGTACTAAGTAGTCCTTGTCAGCCTCACCCTCGCCCTCACAACACCGCAGTCCAAACCAACGATATTGGTATTTAACTCAACAAGGAATAAGGGGTGTTTGGCTTTGTCCCTGTGTGTGGTTTCTTATTGGACTGTTTTGTGGAATCTCTGAGAGTATGAATGGAAAATCTCTTGGAATGTAAAATCTAAGAGAGCGGGTCGTGATATCACTTCGACTTCTGGTAATTCTTATTTCTTTGGTAAAAGCTTATTTTTCACAAAAACGACTGCAGGAATTTTCTATGTAAATAATCAAATTTTGGTGAAAAAAAAAATTTATAACGGTGGTCTTAAAACGGTACCTCCCATAGCAGCTTTTTTTTGTTATCGACTTTCCTAGCAACTGGTTAGGTAACCGATTACAACGAAAATTGATATTCAGGAAAATGTAAGTAGCCTAAGTAATCTTTCATTAAAATATTTTCGAAAACTTTTTTGTGTTTTTAATATTTTTTTTTAGAAATAAATATTTTGAAAACGGGTAGGTGAATTTTTACTTGCGATTAAAGGTACTATAAGGCAAATTAAGGATTCATGAAAATAAAAAAATTTGAAAACAATCAAACATGACATTACGAGGCAAGAGTACGATAACTTTGGCGCCGCAAATTAATAATTCATGCAGATACATGCACAGGGTCAAAATACAACCTTTTTTTACCAGGAGGGTGTCTATCTCGCCCCGTTTGGACAGGAGGGGCAATTTTCTAAAGAAGCAGTTTTATTTAATAATCATATATATGTATATGTATATTTTTTCAAAACGCCAACCTTCATAATAGTAAACAAAAAATCTGAATCCTAAGAATTCGAATCAAAAGTCTGGTCAATGATTTACGTACGTACAAATATGTATGTAGATAAGTACCAGGGCTCGTACAAAACTTGAAAATCCTAAAGAATTCAAATCAAAAGTCTGGTCAATGACGTACGTACATATGTATAAAAATTCGTTTTTAAGAACCAGTTCTCGTTCATAAAAAAAAATGTGAACAATGAAAATGCTGGATCGTGTATAATTCCCAACAAAAAATATTCGCCTCAGCTAAGCGAAACAAGATACTTAATTATTTCATACTCGCCTTCTTTTTTTTTCCTGCCTCACATTGCACATGCGCAGTAAACCAAGCACAAAGCATAATACTAAAAACCATACTCTTATTCTCTTTTTCACAAATGAAATATCCCTATACTAGCACACCAAGCGGCATGTGTGTTTATGATTTTTTCACGTCCCATGATAGTACTATAGGCAGTCCATTGTATATAGACTGCTATAGTACTATCATGACGACCTGTGGACCGTGGCATTCCAAGCGGCATGTGTGGTTACTAACTGGGTAAAGAGAGATTGATAAAGAGTATGGTTTTAAGTGTTATGCTTTGTGCTTAGTTTACTGCGCATGTGCAGGAAAAAAAAGAAGGCATACATGAAATAATTGGAAAAAGAGTTTGGCTTAGCTGCGGCGAATATTTTTGTTGGGATTTATACACCATCCAACATTTTCATTGTTTACAATTTTTTATATGGACGGGAACTGGTTCTTACATACGTACGTCATTGACCAGATTTTTGATTCGAAATCTTTAAGATTTTCAAGTTTTGTACGAGCACTGGTACCACTTCCCTATGTATATACATATTTGTCATATTTGTACATATACATACATACATCATTGACTTTTGATTCGAATTCTTTAGGATTTTTAATTTTTGTTTATTATTAAGGTCTTCAAAAAATGTAGGTACACATATGTATGTACAATGTACAAATTAATTTAAATATTATTATTTTGTCTTTTTAAAAAAGATTTAGTGAGGCTGAACCTCATTTATTCAAATCCAAATTATCACTAACTACAACATAATTTTCTTAAAGCAAATTAACCTATGCCCCAGTTCGCGTAGCGGATGTTCCCACAGATACGGCGGTGTCGGCTTGCTCCTGCTACGTGACAAAATTTTTGTTTTGTGCAGGTATCTTCTGGCACCAGACGCGTCGTCAGCGAATAAACAATTTGTGGGAAAAATATGTGGCATTTCGACGGCACTTGCAATTTCATCATTTTGTAATTTAATTCCTTAACTCCTCCGTCTTCTAAAATCGAACGTCCGCGTTCGATCGAACAACCTTAATATGTTCGGGAAGGTCGTTTATCCCCAGCGTCCTAGGTGTTGGTGCGGGTTCTATGTTATTTCTGTTTGTCGTTACTGGATCATTACTTTCTTCTTCGGATATTGCATTCTCGATGTTAATTTTCTTTTTCCAGGTGATGCATGGATTAACTCCTTTTTTCCAAAGGGTGATTATGATTACCTTTAACATTAATATTGATAATGAAAACACTGCAGCGGACTTCTTTTCATTGGCTTCCTTCAGTTCTTCAATGTATTTGATGTTTTTGTCTCAAGTGCTTTAAGCATTTCTAGGGAAAGTAACTCTTCTATTTTAGGCTTTATAGCTGGTGGTTGTAACATGGCAGGAAGTGGATTATGCTCTGGTTTTTCTGATTCTTGGAAGGTGTACTGTTGGACTCTAACGGAAGCGTTGTGGAACTGAATGACATATGTCCCTTTAAGGAGGATTTCGCTGTCGTCGATGTAAATTTTGTCGTCGAATTGGTTTAACAACAACATTCCGGGTGCGATCTCTTCTACAGCTGGAATATGCTGGTTGTTGATTTCGGTACACGAATGAGGCTTACTACTCAATAAACTATTGATACAACTATCATTACTTATATCTACTACATCGCTATGCTTACATATTGCTAGCGAATTGAATGTTTTACATTTTGTACTTATTCCACATGAGTTAATGCTACATTTTAAAATTTCGGTAAAATTTGTTTTGACAATAGTTTTTTCTTTTTTAATCGGTTTCAAAAGAATTTTTTTACATGTTTCTTTTTCTGTCGTTATTAAACTTATAATATATAAAATAGATTTATTATCACATGCAATTTTCACTTCTGAAAACTCTATAGCTTCAATTATACTATTGTATGGCATGTTTTCTTTCTTTAAAATATCTTTTATTACACTTATTTCTAGATTAGACAGTATATAAGTATTTATAATTCCTGCTGTTGCCCATTGCATAGAGTATTCGATATTTTTTACTTCGTCTCTAAGTGCTTCTAACTTAAATTTAAGTTCCAACATACATTCTAATTTCAAATTTTCATTAGACTTCAATGCCTGAATAATATTGTTAGTAACATTACTTATTTCGTTTATTCTATTGTTAATTAAATTGTTAACGATTCGTTGTTTATTATTATTTACCAAGGCTTTATTTACTTTGTCTCTCATTATTTTAAAATCATGTTTATCCGGAGTCCCGGAAATCCATTTCCAGGCAGAGCCCAGGAAGTCTAAGGATCTCTTTCCTCTGGTTTTTGGAATAAGTCTATTTAAATGGGATTGGATATATTGAATTTCAGTGGATAGGATGGGCAGAATGGAATCAGGTTGGGGCTTAATGCTTGACATCATGCGACTCAATTCGTTGAGCGCCTGTTGGTAATCTTCAATATCAATGATGTGCACCAGTTTAAACGTTTCCATTTGTAACTTGGCTGATCCAGTATCGATTGCTACTAGCTTGGCATTCGAGTAGTCTAGCATCTTTACGTCACATAGCGCAGACGTAACAATGAATCTAAAATTAATATCAATCACGGATTAGGGATTTATGAACTATTTTGCCAGATTTAGTTAGAATGGTTGTTTTCCTATTTTCGGAGACTAATTCTTTTTTAAAGTGTCGGTTCAGTTTTGAGCCTATTCTTTTGTTCTGTTTGACAAAGACAATTTGTCCGGGAGTATACTGTTTAATTTTGTGTCTAGATTTGTTATGGTAATGAAGGTCGGCAACTTGCTTGCGCTCAATTTTTCTGATATTATCCTTTCGTGCTTCGTGCAATATGGAGGTGTTGTAAATACCTTAATTTTTAGTTCCTCTTCTAGCATGAAGTTAATAGCAATGGAGTTAAAAGCTTTTTCATTGTCAATTACTAGTATTTCGGGTACGCCGTAAGAGAAAAGTATATCTCTAAGGGGTTGTCGTACGTCTTCAACGGCTTTGGATTTAAGAACTTTAGCTTGCGCGTATTTTGAAAATGTATCTATGGATGTTAGAACGAGAGTATTTTCGGTAGAGAAGATATCAATATGGACAATTTGTCCAGGATATTGCGGAATAGGTGTGGCTTGAAATTCAGGCTTATTGGGATGCCTGTCGTATTTATTTTCTCTGCATACTGAGCATTTTTTGACTATTTTCTTAATTTTTGTAGTCATTCTGGGGAAATAAATTTTTTCTAAGATTTGGGCTTTATTCTCACGCTCGTTTCTATGAGCCCGTTTGTGAGTCTGGATTATGATTTCTTCCTGTTCTGATTCATTGAGCACATCTTATACTTGCAGTTGAGTAATCTTTTTGCACAAATTCCGTTCGTTGGGGAGCCGCCATTTGTATAAATTTTTTGCACTTGGATTTGTTGTCGAATGGTTACTTCTATAGAATCCTCTTTTGACGATTGGTGTTTTTTCTTCTTTCTCGTGGTCATCTCTGTATTGTCTCTCTGTCAGATTTTCTAAAGCATGGAATTTGTTTTCAATAAATTTCAACAAATCCTCAAGCGGCTGCAATTCTTTTAGATTTGATAAAGATTGCTCGTACGAGTTCCTCGTCTCGTTATCCAATTTTTGAGACACAATAAAAACTATTATTGGATCCCAGCTTATGGTATCTATATCCAGTCCCCTCAATGAATTAACGCATTCTGATGTTGTATCGTGAAGTCTTCTCAATTGCACCGCAGACTGAGTTTGAGTTTCTTTTTGGTTAATCAATGCTTGAATTTGGGCATTCACCAAAAGACGTGAGTTTTCGTATCTGTTGATCAGAGCATCCCTGGCTGCTTGGTAGTTACTATTTGTTATCTGCAGATGCTGTATAATCCTTGCTGCATCTCCGGTCACATTTGTTTTGAGGTAATGCATTTTTTGTGCATTCCCAAGTTTCTCATTCTTATGGATTGTTTGTTCAAACAAATCAATGAAAGATTTCCATTGCTTATAGTCACCATCAAATGTTGGAATTTTGAGCACTGGCAACTTAAGCTCATGGTGTACACCTCCACCTGGTTCTTCTGTCCGTGTATTTTGGATTCCTTTCATTACGTACGAATATTCTTATAACTTTTCTTGGATTTCAATCATTGCTTCTTCGTATTTTTCTTCTAATTCTTCGTAGCTTTCGTCATATGTGAATTCTTCACTATATTCAATTATCTCCGTTTGCGTAGCCGTTATAAGCGCCCACTGGCTTCGTAGTACTTGTCGTTTGTGGACATAAAAATCTTTGTTGATGTCTTTGATTCGTGTATTTTGTCCAACGACCTTAACATTGCTTTTCTTTGTGCTTCCTGTCTTCTTAGACGTCGCCTTAGCTCATCTGCTACAGAAGAAAATTCTGCACTAGATTTAGCATTCTTAGCTTCGTCTTCTGTTTCTTTTGTCTGCGTAGCTTCTTCGTTTGCTGATCTTCTCATCTTTGTGTTTTTGTTTTCCGCTGTAGTGTTCTTCGTATTGTCTTCTTTACTCTTATGTGCCGTCTTAGATTCTTCTCCTGCTTTTTCTTCGCTCATAATATCCGATAGCCCTGCTTGAAACTTCTCTCGAGCTAACGTCACTGTTGTTTTTACTTACTCGTAGTATTTTGCCTCTATATAGGGATGATTTTCTCCCAAGTCTTCGTGTGCCTTTATTACATCATCTGCTTGCTTAAATTCTTGCCAGTAGAACTCAAGGTCGATAAGTCTTTGCTGCACAAATACTTCAATTCTTCGTGCTTTGGCTTCCTTCGTGAATTTTTCAAGCACCTTTTTTATCCGCTATCCTCTATCTCGCTCTCTTTCAACGTGATCGTCTAAAGATGTCATCTTCGTTTATTTCTTCTGTTATCGTCTTATTATTTTCGTTATCGTTTCTTATCTCCACTCGCTGCTTCTCGAAGGACCAAATGTTCAAATGCAGTTATACAATCACCTTACCGCTGGTGGGGGGATAATTATATTCTTGCAATTTGGACGTAACAACAATTATTTTGTAATGTGCTCCTTACACTGGTGGGGGGTAGCACTTGAATTAAAAAAACACTTGTTGTCTTCTCTTATGTATTATAATATAACTTATTTTTCTCTCTCTTTTTTGTAATTTTTATTTGATTTTTATCCGGCAGACGGCTTACTAAGCCATGCTTTGTTATTATTTAAGAACAAAATTTTGTATCTTTTTAATGCCGGTCAGCATTATATTTTTCTTCGTTGCTTATACTGTACATTCTTGTACATTAACCTTCAAGTAATTCAGAAAATTTCGGGTCATCTTCATCAGGTTCGTCTTCTTCTATTTTACTTTTTTACAATTCCAAGCCATTGTTGAACTTGAAAATACACCCTCAAGGAATGTTGTTTCGCTGCTGCCTCAGTAGGAAGTAAGGACGCCAAATGAGCTGATGTCTTTAGTGCCAATCTTAGGTAGTATTTAAACCTCAGTTTGTTCAATGAAATGGCTTCCTTGTCTGTTAAATTATACAATGAGACAAAAAAAAAACATGCCCAGCATCAGTTATTGCATCAGCATCTGACAAAGGGTCCTTAAAAATATCAACTTTCTTATAGCTAATGCAGGGTTTTTTCTTGAGAGTCTGAAGAAACCTTATCTGTCCTACTTTGAAAGAGGCCAATATCGTATAACAGCCACCCATAGCATGCAAGAACAATATGTTGTTGGTAATCGATTCATGAAGTTCACAATAAAGAGAAAAAATTAGTGGTGAAACTGTTGCCTAACTTAAGAAAATAAACATTAGAATGTATATTCCTACAGCGACCAATCATGACCACCACCAAATATATGTCGTCACCAACGATAACTACAGAGCTTTGATGTTGTGCAATTTGCATGTTCTTCGAACGGTGAACCCACCACCCGTGAACTTTTCATATTCATCAGGGATCATTTTGTCCTTCAAACTGTGCATGTCTTGTAGATACAGGTGACAACATTTGGCATACATGAAATGTCCGCTTGCGTGAAAGTATGGGAGCATTTGGTGTACAACTTGAAGGTGAAGATTCCAGTTTGCTGTTCTTTCTGCTTCTATAAATAGTTTAACAAGCGTTACCATCTCAAAGTACGGGATCAAAAGCTTTGATGTAGAACCACGGCTAGCTGGGTTCCTAATTCCTCTACAAAGTTTATTTCATTTGCTGACAAAATCACAGACCTATCTGCATCAACTAAAAGTTCTGTTCTGAAAGTGTTCACATACTTATATGCTGTCTGATTCATGAGAGGGTCGGTTAAACTTATGAGTTTGAGTTTGATGATTTTTGACGATTTCTCATATTTGCCGTGAAAAATTTTGTTGGACAACTTCAGATTTGTGTTCAGCTACCCCAAAAACATAAAAGGGGCAACAAAAAATAATTACACCAAAACTTTCCACTTCAAGTCGGTTTTTGACTGGACTGGACTACAAACTAAATTCCATTTTTAAAAGTTCCAAATTGTTAGTGGATTTAAAATGTACATTAAATCAATTAAATAAAAAATTATTGGAGTGGGAAGGTGCTATCTTGTTTTCTTGTATGATGGATATGTACATATGTATGTATTTCTTAAAAAGCAAGCTAACAACAAATGAAATATATATTACTAATTGCTTTAAATAAAAATTAAATTCAAGTATTAGGATTTTTATCAGATTTTCATTATTTATAAGGCTTTGTACATATGGATTTTTGTATAGGTGTGAACTGGATACCGAGATTTTGTTTTTTTTTTATTCAAATTCAGCCTGATTTATGCGCGAGTCGTGGAAAATTGGACATTTCGGATGCGCGCCATACATAATAATGATGTTATATACATAATGACTTTTCAAACCAATAAAAAGAGTTAATATCTCACACAAAACATTGTTTAATTGAAATTTTAAAATAGGAAACGAAGGAAGAAAGAATATATTGAACGAGGCCCAGACAGGATCCCGGTTGTTGGGTCGATGGCGATGATTATGAAGAGCCTAATGAAACCCACTTAGAACTGCACATGCAGCTATCTATGCTTGTGCTCATGGTACGTCTATAATAAAATTTTCTTTGATAAAATAGGGAATATGTTCTACCATACTCAACAAGTTCGTTCCACTACGTGCCTGCTCCTTATTTTCGATTCAGAAGTAGCTGGGGTTTAAATTGGTATTAAAAGGTATGAAGAAATGTATTGATATACATTAATAAGGCAGAAAGGATGTTCATGGATGGCGAATCATTACCACAATCGAAGCATGTATTCAAACATAAATATTACATTGCAATTCCGTACATATGCAAGGGCAGAAATAAAAATTAATATGGAATCACCAATATGGAAAAAACAGTACCCATATCCAATAAGTGCTTCAGAATTTATAAACAAAAAAAATAATTAATATGCTAAAAGATAATATAATTAAAAAGGAAGTTAAAGTGAAACTCGAAATTAGAAAATTTTTATTTTAAATATTTAGAAATACCTACAATTAAGTATTGCATGTTTATTTTAAAGCATGAATTCTGTGCTATCGTCTTATTTTTTATTGAAGAAATGTCTTCATATAGCTTTTGAAAGAACTTATTATATATTCGAAATTGTGAAAAAATTAAGTTTTTATTGTTTTTTTTCAAAATTGAGATATAATGTATGTATTAAAATTGTTGTAAGTATTTGTTACTTCTATAAATTTTTAATCGAACACTGAAAAGTACTTGTTTTTTTTGTTCTAGTTTTCGAGTAAATTGATATTTAATTAACCTATTGTTTGATTTGTTTGGTATCAACGTGATCTTACTTTTACACATTTCGGGGAGATTCTGATAATTTTGGGGCTCGAAAATAATTTAAAAAAATCCTGTAGACAGTGGCCCCTGTAGGGATGCGCTGTTGGGATATGCCTAGATGCTTTGAATTTTAAGAGACTGCATATGCTTCGGAGAATATCGTTTTTTTTTTAACTTGAAGTCAATTTTTTTCAAAAACTTGAACAAAAGAACTTAATTTAAAATAATAACTTAGTGCGAGTTTCTATCTTTCAGAAAAGGTACAGTTCTTAATTTTAAATGTGGCGGTTTTTTTTTATAATTGTTTTTTAAAGTCATTTTGAAAACTCAGCTTTCTACATAAAAAAGGGAGTTAGAACCCTCCTCCTAAAGTAAAACGTTTTTTTTTTTAATTAAAGTCTACAAGAATCTGTTTTCCCTTTGTGGCACCAATGGTATCGCACTTAAGAGTAAGATCAAGATTATTATAAAAAATGGGCACGACTGGGTCGCACGTACTTGTTCTTATGTACCTAATTACATTGCACAGCAAGATCTTTGACAGAAACAAGTAACATTTGCGTTGAAAATAACACAGTGTGAACTTATAAAAAAGTATTAAGAACCGCAATACTTAACGGTTTTTAGTGAAAATGAAGTACGCCATCATACGTCTTAAATAACAATGAATTTATGAAAAATGTAATTCGAAAATTGTAGGACTGGTTTTGATAAAATCCTGTTTTTTTTAGTTTTTTGGTTTTTTTTTTTGAAATTTTATATAAAAAGTACCGTTAATAGACTTTTCCCGTAGACTTGGTTCTGATCAAATGATAGCCAATACCAACAAAAACATTCTCAAAATATTTCATCCAAATCGTTTCAGCCGTTTTCGAAAAAAATAATTTATTCCTAAATGGTCATATGACAGGTACTGTTATTTTTAGGCCTAAAATAAATTTTTATTTCCCTTATAGTCCCTATAATCGCAAGTAAAAAGAATAGGTTTGGTAAATTTAAATTTTTTTCGAAAACTAGAACAAATAAAATCATCTTGTTTTTCAGTGTTCGATTAGAAATTAATAAATTTAACAAATACTCAAAGCAGGTTTCGTAAAAAATTCAAAATTAAAAAAAAAATATTTTTTTTGTTTTTTTTCAAATTGTCAAGTTTAAGCTATGTAAGTTTTTTTCAAAAGCTTTTAATAGAGATTACTTTATTTAAAAATAAGATGATTGAACAGAAAAGATTTTTTTTCCATTTTAATGTTTTTTTTTTAGAAAATTGCGCTCCCGACCAAATGAAGGTCACATTGTAAAAATGCTTCTATCTAACAGTTCTATAACGGAGCTACCCCAAATTCTATAGCGATCCAAACAGGGGTTTTTAACTGTTGTATAAAATAGATACCCCAACTTCTATAGTTGAAAATTCTGTTTCATTTTGGTTTTCAAAATGACGAGTTTAAAATAATTTTTTTTGAAATTTTAGGAAGATATTAATTTAAAAAAAAAAAGTATTTAATAGAGCAGACATTTGGCTTTGAAAAAAAGTATTGCACATTATTGTAAATATTGTCGTTATTTTCAAATAAATTCAATTCAATTGTCTTTTTTTATTAAATTGACCTTTTCTTCTAAAAACGGGTTGATACAACCCCCTCTCATAGCAAAAATACTTGTTTCAACTCTCCCTATAGGAATACTACATGACTATTTTGGGGCGCCAAAGTTATTCGACTCTACCTGAAATGTGTAAGGATAGTAAAGAATAAAGATCAGGTAAATACCAAACAAATTATAAAAAAAGTGTTTTAACTTTAAAAAACTACAAAGCACATTATTGTAATTGTTTCCGTTATTTTAGGTTTATTATTTCCAATGCGAATGTTTTTTTTTAAGAAAATTTCCCCTCCTGCCTAAAACGGGAAGGTAGACCCTTCTGCCGTACTAAATGATGTTTGTATATTTAGTCAATCTATTGGAATCTGTTATTATTTTCCGGCGTAAAAGTTGTTCTTGCTAAGAAAGCAAACTTAAGTAAATACAAAAATAACCTACATTTAAAAACATCATACAAAAAAAAAATACTCAAAATATGTATTGCTTTAAAAAAAAATTATTATTAAAAATACAAACAAAAAAGTTATTCGAAAATATTTCAATGTGAATCGCAAAAAAAAATGAAGCGATCACAAACAAATAACTTTTTTTCGGAATTAGGTATCTTCATTGATTCAGAAACGGAAATTGAAAAAATAATCGCTTTTGATTCAGCGTATCCGAAACCGTGCAGTCAATAATTCAAGATTTTATGCCAGATTTTAAATTGTTTTTTCGAATTAATTTTTCAATAAAAGCCAACAAAAATAAAAAACCCAACGATGGATATAAAATTGAATGTAACTATCTACCACCTGTATGTGTATATACCTACTTATGCATCAACGAAGCGAAAGTTGCAAAAAATGCCATCAATGTCGATCCACAACGTCGTCGCGTCGTTCACCGAGAACATATAGGTACACATACATATGTTCCTGTATTAAGTAGTCCTTGTCAGCCTTACCCTCGCCCTCACAACACCGCAGTCCAAACCAACGATATTGGAATTTAACTCAACAAGGAATAAGGGGTGATTGGCTTTGTCACTGTGTGTGGTTTCTTATTGGACTGTTTTGTGGAATCTCTGAGAGTATGAATGGAAAATCTCTTGGAATGTAAAATCTAAGAGAGCCATATAAAAATTTTCAGTACAAAAATTTGTATGAGATGCGACTTCTTGGTAATTCTATATTGTCAACGGCCTTGGCTCTGATAAAGCATCGCTTCCCGTGGTGGCGCTTTTAAGCGAACTCCGTCGGGTAGCGACGAACGATCTTGAGTTCGTGGGGGTCAAGCCGTTCACGACTGTTAGAGCCAGACGGGAGCAACGGAAATTACCGTTCTTCCTGGTTCAGCTGTCGCCCAAAAGCAAACTGGATAGTCTACGGAAAATTACCAACGTAGACTACCAGGTTGTAACCTGGGACAAATTAAAGAGACGCGGCGACATGCTTCAATGCATGCGCTGCCAAAGGTTCGGGCATGCCGCGGCGAACTGCGGTATGCAGTCTCGCTGCGTGAAATGCAGTGAGAACCACAACATAGGTGAGTGTAAACTCGGACAGGAAAGGGTCGAAAATAAGACTCTACTTAAATGTGTGCTTTGCGGAGGCGAGGGGCACCCTGCTAGTTATCGGGGCTGTCCTAAGTTTCAGCAGATAAAGCAAACAAAAGCTCCGAAGGTGGTGGAGAGGCGACCTGTTTTTGCTCCTGCACCGACAACCGTTGTGCCACAAATCTCTTACGCCCAAATGGCGGCAGGGAGGGCAACAACAACGGTACAGCCACAACCAAAGGTTGCCAAACAGGCCCCCGTGCCTACGGCACCTGCGGGACAGGCAGATATAATGACTGTGTTGCTGGCCATGCAGGCCCAGTTAACCAGCCTACAACAACAGCTCGGAAAGCAGGAGGAAAGACTAGACCGTGTCTACGCTTACCTTCCCAGCTTAGGGCAATTTAGACCATAATGGGCGCGCTGTACGAGAACCCCTTTAAAATCCTGGCTGTGAATGTAAATTCACTAATCAGGACCGAACGTAGAGCAAATTTGTTTCAATTGTTGCATGATCACAGTCCAGATGTCTTTTTGGCTAGCGAAACCAAGCTAAACCAGAAACACAAACTGACTCATAATAATTACAATATCGTAAGAAGGGACCGGCCCAACTCCACTCGTGGGGGCGGGGTCGCTATCTTTTTACGAAAAGGTATAGATCATAAGGTCATATATAATAGTGAAGTGCGAAGATTCGAGTTGTTAGAAGCTTGCATCATATGCATTCCTCTCCAACATGGGAAGCGAATGTATGTGATCGCAGTGTACGCACAAGAAGCACCTCAACCTGCAAACTTTATTGCAGAGCTCGAAAAACTTTTCGAATGCCTTAGCCTGCACTCGGATGAAAATTACTTTATTATCGCTGGGGATTTCAATGCCAAACACGAAGATTGGGGAAATCAAATCCAAAATCCAAGGGGATACCATCTTTTTGATTGGATGGGTCGACACCATATTGAGTATAAAATCGACCTTCTTGCTACAGATAGACCATCGTTCCCAAGGAGCGGTGCTTTTCTAGATCTACTACTGTTAGACTCAAGACTGACAGTAACTGACTCTGTGGGCCAACAGACAAGAAACTGTTTACAGACGGTAGAATACGACAGTGACCACTGCGGACTTTCCGCCGTCATACAGCTACCAAATGAACTTGTGGTATTGGACGAATTTGTGCCTGAGTGCTCTTACAATTTTAGTAAGGCACGCTGGCCACGTTTCTCCAACATCCTGACAAGAGAACTCCTCTCTAACGACATTGTGCCTCCAAACGACAGGAATCTATCGAACGTAGAGATCGATGGATACCTGCTTCAGATGGATGGTGTCATAAAACAAACGATGGACAGAACGATCCCACGATACAAAGAACATAACGCAACTGAAATGTACAAGAACGCGACAATAGACGCACTACATAGACAAAAAAGTGGCCTCCTGACAAGACTAAAACTCTTGTACAGGCGGTTTACTGACAGAAACGATCTGGAGATTAGGACACTGAAGTCTTCAATCAAAAATGTCAACTTGCTCATTAAACAAAACTATAGATTGTCTATTAACTCTTACTGGGATAACAGAATTCGAGGCGTTAATTCTAGCGACCCGAGTATGTTTCCCGAGATTAATAAAATCTTTAGAAAGAACACTCAAAATGATCTTCCGTGTCTTAAGCTCCAAAGAACGACAGACAACGAAAACATACTTCTGACCGCAGGAGTAGATCTGGGGGACGCCGTCTTGGACGACGAATTCTTTGTGATCGAAGATCCATTGGAGAAGGTTGAGACAGTGGGTTCTGCTTTTCAGCAAGTGTATAAGGTGAATGAGTCCATTCATCCAAATCACGACCTGGAGAACAGAGCTCTGCTGAATCACTTCTACCTTCGAAATAGCATCACGCAATGGCGATCTGAGAATCTTGGTTTTACCGGATTCAATGAAGACAATCTGGCAAATGCCACCGTCGCCGAGCGAAATGGGCCAAGTTCCCTGCTCATCTCGAAGGTCGAACTACAAATGATCTTCGCATCATTAAAGAAAAAGAAGTCAGCAGGAGTCGATGGTATACCCAATGTTGTACTGCGACATCTCCCTGAGGATGCAATTAACATATACACAACACTGTTCAACAACGCGCTGAATAATGCATATTATCCAGTGAGTTGGAAGACAGCTGTAGTACATCCTCTCCCCAAAAAGGGAAAGGACAATTCCAATCCGGCAAATCTCCGGTCGATAAGTCTTCTTCCGAGTATCAGTAAGGTATTCGAAAAAGTTATCAATAGAGCTCTGTCCAAGTGGGCCGAGGACAAAAATATAATTCCAGACACCCAGTTCGGCTTTAAGGCGGGACATGACACAATTCATGCCGCGTCAAAGCTAGTATCTGCTGTCCAATGGAACAATGCTAAGAATCAATGCACGGGTGCCTGTCTGGTTGATTTGGAAAAGGCCTTCGACACCGTATGGTTAGAGGGTCTGTATCTGAAGCTAACCAGATGGGACATAAGTAAACCACTGCTATATATGCTTTATGACATGCTTAATGGTAGAAAGTTTGTTGTCAAGAGTGGCAATATAACATCTACCACAACGTTTGATATTAAAAACGGTCTGCAACAGGGAGCGGTGAACTCGCCGATTCTCTTTAGTATTTACACCAGCGATCTCATTGGGAGTCTACCTCATGCAATTGCGTATGCCGATGATTTAGTTGCGTACAGAACAGGTCCAAAAGTTGAAGTCATCAGAATTCTCTTGCAACGTGATTTCGATAAAATTCAACAATATTGTAATGATTGGAAGCTCAAAATCAACTTCCAGAAATGTGAAACTATCCTGTTTAGAACCCCTTTGTCTGGGGCCTCTAGGGATACGAGAAAGAACTGGCGCAAGCTAGTGATCGCTGGGCCACATGGACATCCACTGGCGAGTAAAAGTGTAGTAAAGTACCTTGGCATCTGGTTGGATCAGTATCTATATTTCAATCGACATGTAGAGGCTGCTCTGACCAGGGCTAGGGGAGCTTTTGCCCTGACAAGACGGTTGTTTTATAGCAGCCGCCTTGATAGCAGGGTGAAAGTGATTTGCTACATGGCCCTAATCAGGCCGATGATTGCCTATGGATGCCCTGTGTGGTTCAACGTTGCACCATCTCTAATGGAAAAGATTCGGGTGTTCGAGAGACAGTGCCTTCGCGCTTGTCTCGGTCTTTATAGAACACCAGAGTCGGAGTACAAACACTATTATTCCAACGAGGTCCTTTACAACGGGGCCAATACAAACAGGATAGATAACTTTTTAATTAAGCTCATTCGCGGGCACATTGCAAGGGCGATGACCTCAACTAATGGACAAATCTTCGGGGCTTACTACCCCCAAGATGAATATTTTGAAAGCACACGTTCGAGTGGTTTTATCCCGCCCGAGGCTTTCCTATACCTTGATAGTCGAGGGCTGATTCAGGATAGATCGGCGATTCCGTTGATCTACCACGTCGGCCGCAGAACAGTCGATAGGCGGCTCCTCTACGACCGAGACATAGTCGCTGGGAGCGAAGCAGAGCGCCTCCGTTTCAGTAGGGCCGTGCCCGATCGGGATCGGAAGGAAGCCCTAGATCAGGTCCACCAATTTTGGTGGCTTAACTAAAATCCGATAATTTTCAGTCGGCAAAGACGAAATATCGCCTATGGCCGACTATATATATCTTTGTAGCTTTTAGGTAGGTAGGGCAGTTGCGGCGGCACCAAAAAAAAAAAAAAAAAAAAAAAAAAAAAAAAAAAAAAAAAAAAAAATTATAAAATTTCAAAAAATACAAAAAAAATATAAAAACACAAAAATCAAAAAAAGCTTGCTGTGGCTGTTCTAATTTTAAGTAATTTTAAGTATTTTAGGTTTATTTTAAGTAATTTTAAGTTTATCTTTAGTTTATTTTAAGTTAGTTTTTAAGTAGTTTAAGATAGATTAAGAATACGATAAAGATTACTCAGTTTTTTATTTTTCTGGGTAAAAAATAAAACCCGTAATATATAAGATAATTTTAAGTTATTTTTAGGCCGAAAGGCAATTAAATTAAGTTAAAGATTAATTTAGAGCGCCCGCATAGGGCCAGTAAGTTAATTAAGATGATAGTTTTAGCTAGTTTTAAGATTTTTGTCTAGCATTTAAGTAGATATAAGTAAAAGAAAAATAAAAATCAATTAAAAGTAAAAAAAAGCATCGCTTCCCGTGAGATCAGCGAAATTAAGCATCGTTGCGCGTGGTTAGTGGAAAGATGGGGGACCGTCTCGAAACCAACTGCGTGCTGTTGACATGTGTTATATGTTTTCTGTTTTTCCGTCCTCTCTCTATCTTCTGTTCTGTCCTGTATCAATGTCGTCTTGTGTGTTGTCTTTGTAATTGTCTGAGCCGATGGCCTCAGTAGCCAGTGCTCGTAAATGTGTCTACTTCGTAGATTTATCTACGGAGGTAGATTAAAATGTAATGTAATGTAATGTAATGGTAATTCTATATTCTTTGGTAAAAGCTTATTTTTCTCAAAAACGTCTGCAGGAATTTTCTATGTAAATAATCAATGTGCATTAAATTTTGGTGAAAAAAAAATTATGACGGTGGGCTAAAACCGGTACCTCCCATAGCAGCTTTTTCTGACATGACATTACGAGGCAAGAGTACGATAACTTTGGCGCCGCAAATTAATAACGGATTCATGCAGAGGGTCAAAATACAAACTTTTTTTCACCAGGAGGGTGTCTATCTCGCCCCGTTTAGGTAGGAAGGGCAATTTTCTAAAGAAGCAGTTTTATTTATTAATTATATATATATATATATATGTATATTTTTTCAAAACGCCAACCTTAATAATAGTAAACAAACAATCTGAATCCTAAGAATTCGAATCAAAAGTCTGGTCAATGATTTACGTACGTACAAATATGTATGTAGGTAAGTACCAGGGCTCGTACAAAACTTGAAAATCCTAAGGAATTCAAATCAGAAGTCTGGTCAATGACGAACGTACATATGTATAAAAATTCATATTTAAGAACCAGTTCTCGTTCATAAAAAAAATGTGAACAATGAAAATGCTGGATCGTGTATAATTCCCAACAAAAAATATTCGCCTCAGCTAAACGAAACAAGATAATTAATTATTTAATACTCGCCGTCTTTTTTTTCCTGCCTCACATTGCACAAGCGCAGTAAACCAAGCACAAAGCATAACACTAAAAAACATGCTCTTATTCTCTTTTTCACAAATGAAATATCCCTACACTAGCACACCAAGCGTCATGTGTGTTTATGATTTTTTCACGTCCCATGATAGTACTATAGGCAGTCCATTGTATATAGACTGCTATAGTACTATCATGACGACCTGTGGACCGTGGCATTCCAAGCGGCATGTGTGGTTACTAACTTGGTAAAGAGAGATTAATAAAGAGCATGGTTTTAAGTGTTATGCTTTGTGCTTAGTTTACTGCGCATGTGCAGGAAAAAAAAGAAGGCGAACATGAAATAATTGGAAAAAAGAGTTTGGCTTGGCTGCGGCGAATACTTTTTTGTTGGGATTTATACACCATCCAACATTTTCATTGCTTACAATTTTTTATATGGTTCCTACATACGTACGTCATTGACCAGACTTTTGATTCGAAATCTTTAGGATTTTCAAGTTTTGTACGAGCACTGGTACCACTTCATACACATTTGTCATATTTGTACATATATATACATACATCATTGACTTTTGATTCGAATTCTTTAGGATTTTTAATTTTTGTTTATTATTAAGGTCTTCGGATTCTCCGGTTCCTTTTGTCCAAGGAATCCAACAAAGGACCTGGCCCTCCAGGTTGGGGGTTGTGCGTGGGGTTAACAACCCTGCCACGGAAAAAAGAAAAAGTTGCGAAGCGACCAATAGCCTCGGAAAAGGACGGATTTACTGTTGACGACCCGGAAAAACGAATCAAGGACAACGACCTTCGGATCTGCACGTGGAATGTTAGAACTCCTAACAGACCACGTGCATCCAAACAACTAGCGGAGGCCCTAGACTGCTACAGAGCAGGAATTACTGCCATCCAGGAAGTGCGATGGAATGGGCCGGGCAAAAGGAGGATGAAAAACTGTGACGTGTACTACGGTGATTGCGCAAGAAGACCACAGCGTTTATTTGGGTGCGGATTCGTCATAAGCGGTAGACTTAGGCAAGAAGTCTTGGGCTTTCGACACGTAAGTGAGCGACTTGTGACAATCCGTATCAAGGCTTAATTCGCCAACATTAGCCTAATATGCGCTCATGCCCCACAGAGGACAAAGATGACGCCACCAAGGATGACTTCTATGAGCTCCTCGACAAAACCTATGAGCAATGCCCTAAATACGATGTTAAGATCGTACTAGGCGATTTTAATGCCAAAATAGGTAAAGAGGAAATCTTTGGTAGGACTGTCGGAAAACATAGCCTACACGACACAACGTCTGAAAACGGACTTAGGCTAATTGACTTCGCAGCGGCACATAACGTCACCATTGCAAGCATACGGTTTCCTCATCTCGATATACACAAAGGGACTTGGCGACACCTAGATCAAAGAACCGTCAATCAGATTGATCACGTTGCGATCGATGCAAGACACGCCTCCAGTATCTTCGATGTTCGCACCTTCCGAGCAGCTAACATCGACTCGGATCACTACCTTGTTGGTAAGAATGCGAATAACCCGAACTCCACAACAACGGAGTAATACTGTGAGGAAGTATGACGTCGGAGAGCTGCAATCGCAAGAAACCGCCAGAACCTATGCCGATCGAATATCCCGTAACCTCTCAAGAAATCCAGTACCGCCAGCATCAAGTGCCGAAATTCAGTGGCAACACTGCCAACAAGCCATTAGAGATGCCGCAACTGATGTGCTAGGTTTCACCAGACCACCACCACGAAACCTCTGGTTTGATGACGAATGCAGGCAGGCCCATGCAGCCAAACAAGAGGCATATAAAGCGACGCTGCAAAGAAAGACGAGAGCTGCTCGCGAGCTTTACGAGCAGAAAAGGGAAGAACACCGGCTTCTCCAAAAGAAAAAGAGAGAGCATGAGAAGCGCGCGATCGAAGATATTGAGAGATGCTACTCCAGGAACAACGTGCGGAAGTTTTACCAACAGGTAAAAAGAACATGCCAAGGAAAAAAATTCCGCACAGAAGCCTGTAGAGATAGAAATGGAAACCTCGTAGTAGAGTCACAGTCGGTGCTGAGTACATGGAAGGACCATTTCTGCAGACTGTTAAACGGCGATGAAGGCCAAAATCCCGCTGTCAGGCAGAATGAACTATTCAACATGGATGATGACAGACAAAACTTCCGTCCACCTGACCAAAATGAAGTAAGGATAGCAATATCTAAACTCAAAAACAACAAAGCTGCTGGACCCGACGGACTACCCGCCGAACTTTTTAAAGCGGCCGGAGATACAATTTTCTCAAACTGCATAAACAATATATGTAATCTTTTTTTTATCTTTTGCTTTACAATTACTTACATGCCACAATTTGTGAAAATTAGTTCTGCTTCCGCTCTATAGAGGGACTACACAAAAATCTCCCCATGATAGTACTATAGATTTTATATACAAAGGACAAAGCGAAAGATGCAAGAAATGCCATCAATGTCGATCCTCAACGTCGTCGCGTCGTTCACCGAGAACATATAGGTACACATACATATGTTCCTGTACTAAGTAGTCCTTGTCAGCCTCACCCTCGCCCTTACAACACCGCAGTCCAAACCAACGATATTGGTATTTAACTCAACAAGGAATAAGGGGTGTTTGGCTTTGTCACTTTGTGTGGTTTCTTATTGGACTGTTTTGTGGAATCTCTGAGAGTATGAATGGAAAATCTCTTGGAATGTAAAATCTAAGAGAGCGGGTCGTGATATCACTTCGACTTCTGGTAATTCTTATTTCTTTGGTAAAAGCTTATTTTTGACAAAAACGACTGCAGGAATTTTCTATGTAAATAATCAAATTTTGGTGAAAAAAAAAATTTATGACGGTGGTCTAAAACCGGTACCTCCCATAGCAGCTTTTTTTTGTTATCGACTTTCCTGGCAACTGGTTAGGTAACCGATTACAACGAAAATTGATATTCAGGAAAATGTAAGTAGCCTAAGTAATCTTTCATTAAAATATTTTCGAAAACTTTTTTGTGTTTTTAATATTTTTTTTTAGAAATAAATATTTTGAAAACGGGTAGGTGATTTTTTACTTGCGATTAAAGGTACTATAAGGCAAGTTAAGGATTCAGGAAAATAAAAAAAATTAGATAACAATCAAACATGACATTACGAGGCAAGAGTACGATAACTTTGGCGCCGCAAATTAATAATTCATGCAGATTCATGCAGAGGGTCAAAATACAACCTTTTTTCACCAGGAGGGTGTCTATCTCGCCCCGTTTGGGCAGGAGGGGCAATTTTCTAAAGAAGCAGTTTTATTTATTAATCATATATATGTATATGTATATTTTTTCAAAACGCCAACCCTCATAATAGTAAACAAAAAATCTGAATCCTAAGAATTCGAATCAAAAGTCTGGTCAATGATTTACGTATGTACAAAATATGTATGTAGGTAAGTACCAGGGCTCGTACAAAACTTGAAAATCCTAAAGAATTCAAATCAAAAGTCTGGTCAATGACGTACGTACATATGTATAAAAAATCGTATTTAAGAACCAGTTCTCGTTCATAAATAAAATGTGAACAATGAAAATGCTGGATCGTGTATAATTCCCAACAAAAAATATTCGCCTCAGCTAAGCGAAACAAGATACTTAATTATTTCATACTCGCCTTCTTTTTTTTCCTGCCTCACATTGCACATGCGCAGTAAACCAAGCACAAAGCATAATACTAAAAACCATACTCTTATTCTCTTTTTCACAAATGAAATATCCCTACACTAGCACACCAAGCGGCATGTGTGTTTATGATTTTTTCACGTCCCATGATAGTACTATAGGCAGTCCATTGTATATAGACTGCTATAGTACTATCATGACGACCTGTGGACCGTGGCATTCCAAGCGGCATGTGTGGTTACTTAATTGGTTGCTAACGGAGGGAAATAGAACAGGTGGTTGTACCTGGAGTAAACCTTGAGGAGGATCACCTTGTTGTTGATTTCTACCTGCAGGGCTGACTTGGACGTCTGCTCCTGCACCACACCTTGTATTTGGCATTGTTTGTAAAAAAAAAAATTGATCAAAGAATAATACAAAGCAAGTAATGCTATTTGTTATTACTAATTTCTTCAAAATAACTTCAAAATAACACTTCTTTAAAATGCAATTAATTTCTGTGTTTCTTCAATACTTCAATAAAATTTATTGTATATAGTATATATATATATTTTTCTAAGCACTATTTTTACTTAATAACCAAATATGTAATATTTTTGTTCTCACTAATATATTCAAAATTAATTTAATTTATATTATTTCTCTTCACTGTTTTCTTAAAATTTTACTTCTTAAATGGAATAAAAAAAAATTCTTCTCAAACTTTATTCAGTAATATAAAATTATTTTATTTCTTTTAAGTATTCTGTTGAAGCACTTTTCTTACTTAATAATTAAATAATCTTATTTGTTTTCACTAACTTCTTCAAAATATATTTAAGTTATTTTACTTTTTCTTTCAATGTTTTGTTAAACTTAATACTTCTTTAATGCAATTTTATATATATTTTTTTTTTATTTTTATATAATATTATCTTTAAAATTTATGATTTTCTTAAAATAAGTTCTTAAAATCTTACAATAAATTGTAAACTCGATCCATCGCTGTTTGTTGATGGTGGAAAGGCTTCTTTTGGGGCTTCTTTTAAGACTGCTCCAGTGCTTTAGTGTTTGTTTTTTTCACACACGCGTGACCACAAGAATAATAGCTTTTTTCAATGATACTTTAATTTTCCGCGCCGTCAGCCACTTACGGGATTTTATTAAAACAACGAAATTTCTTCGTTATCAGTCCGCGTACTGGTTTATTAAAACGACAGAAGATTTTTTTTTATCAACTAAACCGTTATTCCTGTGGTCCCTGCTCGGGCGCCAATTAATTTAAATATTATTATTTTGTCTTTTTAAAAAAGATTTAGTGAGGCTGAACCTCATTTATTCAAATCCAAATTATGACTAACTACAACATAATTTTCTTAAAGCAAACTAACCTATGCCCCAGTTCGCGTAGCGGATGTTCCCACAGATGCGGCGGTGTCGGCTTGCTCGTGCTACGTGACAAAATGTTTGTTTTGTGCAGGTATCTTCTGGCACCAGACGCTTCGACAGCGAATAAACAATTTGTGGGAAAAATATGTGGCATTTCGACGGCACTTGCAATTTCATCATTTTGTAATTTAATTCCTTAACTTACATTCTTGAAGTTTAAACACAATTTTACTTCTTGCTGTTTTATACACACGTCCTTGCATTCAGATAGGTACCTACATATCATATACCTACATACATATGTATAATAAAGATATTTTGTTTGTTTGTGGTTTACATAATAGGTACCTATTTGTTATCCTACCCAGCTTAGCTCGCGGGAAAGAATTTTAAAGTTAAACCATTGTATATATATTTTCTATAGTACTCTCATGGTGGTCACTTTTCGTCTGTCCATCTTCCTGGTTGATTCGAAACTAACTCTAAATAGTGAAGACGGGAACATTAACCGATGTTTTAGCAGTATTTAATTCACTTTTGTTGTCTGTAGTTATTCTATATTCACACCAATTGGCAATTTCAGCACGCATCATTGCGACTTGATTCAGCACTAAAAAATGATACTTCATGATAGTACTATAGGCAGTGTATATACAATGGTTAAACCAAAATATTTCTTTCAACTTATCTGCTATAGAATTGCTACAAATACCCCGGGTTTTTTACATTTGTAATACCTAATTGTTTAATTTTTACTTGCGATTGTACGTTGGTAGGTACTAAGTACAAGTAATGCATTCGTGCAGAAAAAAATGAGATAACAATCAAATATAACATTAACACTTATAATAATGTGCTAAACGTTTTTTTAAATCCAAAAGTCTATTTTATCATATTATTTTTTAAACCTTTAAATATCTATTGAATAAAATGCACGATTGGGTCGCACGAACTTGTTCTTATGCTAGATAGTTGCTTAGTGGCTGAATTATGTATGTACTGTACATATATATTAAAATAAACCACCTAACCAAATATATATAATTTTTTATTTGTTTTATTTTTTTTATTGTTATTATTGTTTTATTTGTTAGTTGTTTTTGCGTGCTTATGTGTTTATCATAGGCGTCTTTATTATTTATTCTGTATGCTGTCATGCTGTTATGATCATGAAATGCTTTAAAATAAATAACGATAAATAAATAATAATACAAATAACGAAGTTTGCTTTTATTAGACTAGTGGATAGGGCTCAACCGAGCAATATAAAACAAAATTTAAGGGAAAATATTAAACAAATTAAATTTTTATGAAATCAAAAAAACACTATTCATAACGTTTTTTTTTAAAGAATGTTGTGAGCCATCTTATTTCTTTTGCTGTTTTCTATTTTATGAATTTTTCATTTCAAAATCGTTCCAGTCTTAGAAAAACTTTTCGAAAACATATTTTAATTTTTTTTTGAGTATGTCAATTTAAAGAAATCTATAGTTTATACTAGGAGAAAAAATTAAAAAAAAAAACTATAGATTCGTTCTCAAAATATTAAAAAAAAATAAGTAATTTAAAAAAATATTAAAAATTAAAAAACATATTTTTGAATATTTTAATAAACAATATTATTTAAATCATAAAACACTACATATTTTGAAAATGTTATCAAAATCCGTCAATTAGTTAACGAGAAGGTCTGATTTTAAGCAACCGGTCATATGGGAGGTACCGTTATAAGACTTTTTCTGAAAAATCCATTTAAACTAAAAGATAGATTTTGCATAGAAAACACTATTCAGAAAGTTTTATCAAAATCGTAGGAGCCGTTTTCGAGAAAAATAAGTTTTTCATTACAAGTTATATGGCAGGTACCGTAGTTTTGGAGCTAGAATGCCAATTCGACAAATAGTTGGGTAGAGTACTCCAAAAATAAATAAATAAATAATTATAAAAAACGCTTTAACAAATTTAGGTGAACAAATCAAAAGAATTTAAAGAAATGCAGGATGACATCTGCCGAGCCCGCTAGTATTATATTTTTTAACAAAAACACTCCTACAACTAGACTAGAAACTAGACATACAAATTAACGCAAATAATAGTCTCCACCTTTTCTTATATTTCCACATTGTATAGGTATGAACTGTCTTACTACTTACTATACAAATCTACAAACAATTTACAAACTTTTTTTTAAATGAATTTCTACCCAAAGTTTGCACTTTATTTGTACCTATCTGAATGAAAAGCAAAATTCAAAACAAAAATCCATGTCATCAAGGACGTTTGTATAGTACATATCGATATCCAGCAAGAAGCAAGTTTGTGTCTAAATTTCAATAATGTATGTGTATATTTGTTCAAAACGCCAACCTTCATAATAGTAAACAAAAAATCTGAATCCTAAGAATACGAATCAAAAGTCTGGTCAATGATTTACGTATGTACAAAATATGTATGTAGGTAAGTACCAGGGCTCGTACAAAAAAATTAAAGTCTGGTCAATGACGTACGTACATATGTATAAAAAATCGTATTTAAGAACCAGTTCTCGTTCATAAAAAAAATGTGAACAATGAAAATGCTGGATCGTGTATAATTCCCAACAAAAAATATTCGCCTCAGCTAAGCGAAACAAGATACTTAATTATTTCATACTCGCCGTCTTTTTTTCCTGCCTCACATTGCACATGCGCAGTAAACCAAGCACAAAGCATAACACTAAAAACCATGCTCTTATTCTCTTTTTCACAAATGAAATATCCCTACACTAGCACACCAAGCGGCATGTGTGTTTATGATTTTTTCACGTCCCATGATAGTACTATAGGCAGTCCATTGTATATAGACTGCTATAGTACTATCATGACGACATGTGGACCGTGGCATTCCAAGCGGCATGTGTGGTTACTAACTTGGTAAAGAGAGATTAATAAAGAGCATGGTTTTAAGTGTTATGCTTTGTGCTTAGTTTACTGCGCATGTGCAGGAAAAAAAGAAGGCGAACATGAAATAATTGGAAAGGGTTTGGCTTAGCTGCGGCGAATATTTTTTGTTGGGATTTATACACCATCCAACATTTTCATTGTTTACAATTTTTTATATGGACGGGAACTGGTTCTTACATACGTACGTCATTGACCAGACTTTTGAATCAAAATCTTTAGGATTTTCAAGTTTTGTACGAGCACTGGTACTACTTCCCTATGTATGTATATACATAGTTGTCATATTTGTACATAAACATACATACATCATTGACTTTTGATTCGAATTCTTTAGGATTTTTAAATTTTGTTTAATATTAAGGTCTTCAAAAAATGTAGGTACACATATGTATGTACAATGTACATTCTTGAAGTTTAAACACAAACTTACTTCTTGCTGTATTTATACATACGTCCTTGCATTCAGATAGGTACCTACATATCATATTCCTACATATAACGGGTGATTTTTTTGAGGTTAGGATTTGCATGCATTAGTATTTGACAGATCACGCGGGATTTCAGACATGGTGTCAAAGAGAAAGATGCTCAGTATGCTTTGACATTTCATCATGAATAGACTTACTAACGAGCAACGCTTGCAAATCATTGAATTTTATTACCAAAATCAGTGTTCGGTTTTTATCGACAAATTTTGTTCAGCGATGAGGCTCATTTCTGGTTGAATGGCTACGTAAATAAGCAAAATTGCCGCATTTGGAGTGAAGAGCAACCAGAAGCCGTTCAAGAACTGCCCATGCATCCCGAAAAATGCACTGTTTGGCTGGTGGAATCATTGGACCGTATTTTTTCAAAGATGCTGTTGGACGCAACGTTACGGTGAATGGCGATCGCTATCGTTCGATGCTAACAAACTTTTTGTTGCCAAAAATGGAAGAACTGAACTTGGTTGACATGTGGTTTCAACAAGATGGCGCTACATGCCACACAGCTCGCGATTCTATGGCCATTTTGAGGGAAAACTTCGGAGAACAATTCATCTCAAGAAATGGACCGGTAAGTTGGCCACCAAGATCATGCGATTTGACGCCTTTAGATTATATTTTGTGGGGCTACGTCAAGTCTATAGTCTACAGAAATAAGCCAGCAACTATTCCAGCTTTGGAAGACAACATTTCCGAAGAAATTCGGGCTATTCCGGCCGAAATGCTCGAAAAAGTTGCCCAAAATTAGACTTTCCGAATGGACCACCTAAGACGCAGCCGCGGTCAACATTTAAATGAAATTATCTTCAAAAAGTAAATGTCATGGACCAATCTAACGTTTCAAATAAAGAACCGATGAGATTTTGCAAATTTTATGCGTTTTTTTTTTAAAAAAAAGTTCTCAAGCTTAAAAAATCACCCGTTATATGTATAACAAAGATATTTTGTTTGTTTGTGGTTTACATAATAGGTACCTATTTGTTGTCCCCAGCTTAGCTCGCAGGAAAGAATTTTATAGTTAAACCAAAATATTTCTTTCAACTTATCTGCTATAGAATTGATAAAAATACCCCGGGTTTTTTACATTTGTAATACCTAATTGTTTAATTTTTACTTGCGATTATACGTTGGTAGGTTCTTAGTACAAGTAATGCATTCGTGCAGAAAAAAATGAGATAACAATCAAATATAACATTACGATGATAGAGAAACATATTTGAGTCACTAGCAAAATTCTGTCCGTCTACTCAACGTTTGGCAAACCGTCTTTAAATTTGGAATACCTACAAATAAGTTTATTTTGACATTAGACAGAGAATTTCTTTTATTTCCTTTTTAGCTGAAATAATAACGGTACCTGCCATATAACCGTTACGTAAAAGCTTATTTTTCTTAAAAACGACTCCAGGAATTTTCTATGTTAATAATCAATGTGCATTAAATTTTGGTAAACAAAAATTTATGACGATGGGCTAAGACCGGTACCTTCCATAGGAGCTTTTTTTTTGTTATCGACTTTCCTGACAACTGGTTAGGTAACCGATTACAACGAAATTGAAAAAGTAAGTAGCCTAAGTAATCTTACATTAAAATAATTTCGAAAACTTGTTTGTGTTTTTAATATTTTTTTAAAAATCAATATTTTGAAAACGAGTAGGTGATTTTTTACTTGCGATTAAAGGCAAGAGTACGATAACGTTGGCGCCGCAAATTAATAACGGATTCATGTAGAGGGACCTGTATGCTGTTATGCTGTTATGATCATGAAATGCTTTAAAATAAATAACGATAAATAAATAATAATACAAATAACGAAGTTTCCTTTCATTAGACTAGTGGATAGTGCTCAACCGAGCAATATAAAAACAAAATTTAATGGAAAATATTAAACAAATAAAATTTTTATGAAATCAAAAAACACTATTCATTAAGTTTTTTTTTTGAATGTTGTGAGCCATCTTATTTCTTTTGCTGTTTTCTATTTTATAAATTTTTCATTTCAAAATTGTTCGACCAGTCTTAGAAAAACTTTTCGAAAACATATTTTAAAATTTTGTTGAGTATGTCAATTTAAAGAAATCTATAGATTATACTAGGAGAAAAAAATTTAAAAAAAATCTATAGATTCGTTTTCAAAATATTCAAAAAACAAAATAAGTAATTTAAAAAAAATATTAAAAATTAAAAAACATGTTTTTGAATATTTTAATAAAAAATATTATTTAAATCATAAAACACTACATATTTTGAAATTTTTTTCAAAATCCGTCAATTAGTTAACGAGAAGGTCTGATTTTAAACAACCGGTCTTATGGAAGGTACCGTTATAAAACTTTTTCTGAAAAATCCATTTAAACTTAAAGATAAATTTTGCATAGAAAACACTATTCAGAAAGTTTTATCAAAATCGTAGCAGCCGTTTTCGAGAAAAATAAGTTTTTCATTACAAGTTATATGGCAGGTACCGTAGTTTTGGAGCTTTAACGCTTTAACGCTTTAACAAATTTAGGTGAACAAATCAAAAGAATTTAAAGAAATGCAGGATGATATCTGCCGGGCCCGCTAGTATTATATTTTTTAACAAAAACAGTCCTACAACTAGACTAGAAACTAGACATACAAATTAACGCAAATAATAGTCTCCACCTTTTCTTATATTTCCACATTGTATAGGTATGAACTGTCTTACTACTTACTATACAAATCTACAAACAATTTACAAACTTTTTTTTTAAATGAATTTCTACCCATAGTTTGCACTTTATTTGTACCTATCTGAATGAAAAGTAAAATTCAAAACAAAAATCCATGTCATCAAGGAAGTTTGTATACATATCGATATCCAGCAAGAAGCATCCAAGCACAAAGCATAGCACTAAAAACCATGCTCTTATTCTCTTTCTCACAAATAAATATCCCTACACTAGCACTCCAAGCGGCATGTGTGTTTATGATTTTTTCACGTCCCATGATAGTACTATAGACAGTCCATTGTATATAGACTGCTATAGTACTATGGACCTGTGGACCATGGCATTCCAAGCGGCATGTGTGGTTACTAAGTTGTGTAAGTTGAGATAGATGAATAAAGAGCATGGTTTTTAGTGTAATGCTTTGTGCTTAGTTTACTGCGCATGTGCAGGAAAAAAAAAGGCGAACATGAAATAATTGGAAAAAGGGTTTGGCTTAGCTGCGGCGAATAATTTTTTTGTTGGAATTTATATACCATCCAACATTTTCACTGCTTACATTTTTTTATATGGACGGGAACTGGTTCTTACATACGTACGTCATTGACCAGACTTTTGAATCGAAATCCCTAGGAGTTTCAAGTTTTGTACGAGCACTGGTACTACTTCCCTATGTATGTATATACAATTATACATATTTGGCATATTTGTACATATACATACATACATCATTGACTTTTGATTCGAATTCTTTAGGATTTTTAATTTTTGTTTATTATTACGGTCTTCAAAAAATGTAGGTACACATGTATGTACAATGTACATTCTTGAAGTTTAAACACAAACTTACTTCTTGCTGTATTTATACACACGTCCTTGCAGAAATGGATTTTTGGTATGAATTTTGCTTCCATTCAGATAGGTACCTACATATCATATACCTACATACATATGTATAATAAAGATATTTTGTTTGTTTGAGGTTTATATAATAGATACTTGTTGTCCTACCCAGCTTAGCTCGCGGGAAAGAATTTTATAGTTCAACCAAAATATTTCTTTCAACTTATCTGCTATAGAATTGCTTAAAATACCTCGGGTTTTCTACATTTGTAATACCTAATTGTTTAATTTTTACTTGCGATTATACGTTGGTAGGTACTAAGTACAAGTAATGCATTCGTGCAAAAAAAAATGAGATAACAATCAAATATAACATTACGATGATAGAGAAACATATTTGAGTCACTAGCAAAATTCTGTCCGTCTACTAAACGTTTGGCCAATCGTCTTTAAATTTGGAATACCTATAAGTTTATTTAAACATTCGACAGAGGATTTTTTTATTTCCTTTTTAGCTGAAACATTAACGGTACCTGCCATATAAGCGTTACGTAAAAGCTTATTTTTTCTCAAAAATGAGTCCAGGAATGTACTATGTTAATAATAATAATAATAATAATAATAAATTTTTGCATTCAGTAGGTAATCGAGTATTTTTTTTATTTGTTAGTTGTTTTTGCATATTTATGTGTTTATCATAGTCGTCCTTATTATTTATTCTGTATGCCGTTATGATCATGAAATGCTTTAAAATAAATAACTAATAAAATAAATAATAATACAAATAACGCAGTTTTCTTTCATAAGAATAGTCGATATCGCTCAACCGAGCAATATAAAACAAAATTTAAGGAAAAATATTAAACAAATAAATTTTTTATTAAATCAGAAAAACACTTTTCATAACGTTTTTTAGAAAAAATGTTATAAACCATCTTATTTCTTTTGCTGTTTTCTATTTTATGAATTTTTCATCTCAAAATTGTTCGACCAGTTTTGAAAAACTTTTCGAAAACCTATTTTAAATTTTTTTTTGAGTATGTCAATTTAAAAAAATCTATTTTTTTTTTTAAATTTATAGATTCGTTTTCAAAATATTCAAAAAACAAAATAAGTTTTTTAAAAAAAATATTAAAAATTAAGAAAAATAGTTTTTGAAAATTTTAATAAGCAATATTTTTTAAATCATAAAACACTACATATTTTGAAAATTTTATCAAAATCCTCAATTAGTTAACGAGAAAGTCTTATTTTAAAAAAACATATCGGAGGTACCGTTATAAAACTTTGGGGAGAGTACGATACCTTTAGCGCCAAGATTTGATAACGGTTTTATATAGAGGGGTTAAAAATAAGTATTTTTTACTATGGGAGGAGGATCTATCACCTCCTGTATAGGAGGTAGGGGCGATTTTCGAAAAAATGTCTTTAATGGAAAAATAAATATTAAAAAACAACGGCAACGCTTAAAATACCTAGCTGTAATGGTTTCAAAAGCCAGAAATCTGTGCTTTAATCCTACATTTAAATTAAATTATTTGTGTCAATAGTTTTCAAGATATTCGCATTCAAACTCAAAATTTTTATAAACAAAAAAGTAAAAAATACATCTTTGAATCAATTTTGTTCAAAATTGTGAAATGGAAAATAAAATTTTCTTTCTGTGATCAACGCTCATATCAATTCTAAATTAAACGCAGAAAACCGAAAGCTTTTATGTCTTCTATACTATTTTAGTTTCAAAATGAGAATAGTAAACTTCAATGTGGAATAATAAATTTAAAAATGAGAATAGTAAACTTGAATGTGGAAAAGTAAACTTCAATATGAGAATAAAAAATTTCAATATGAGAATAAAAAATTTCAATATGAGAATAGCTAAAGTAAAAATTAAAAAAAGCAATTTTGGCAATGGTTTTTAACAAATTGTAAAATAAAATTTTACAGCAGAATTTAAAACCCAGAAAAATTTCTAAAAAAAATTAAGAAAATAGAAAAAGAATATAAAAAAACGCAATTACTTGCCGTTTTAAACGTGAATGGAGACAATGGAAGAGAGTGGATCAAAACCTGTCTTTGTCAAGCAAAGGTTAGACATGATGAACTAGTTGTTATTGTAATTGACAATGCACCTTGTCATAGTCAAATTGAAGATGTTCTGCAGGAACAGGAATTTTGTGACAGCCGTAATTTCAGACTTGGTCCCTATAGTCCAATGCTTAAGCCCATTGAAAATGTTTAGTCTGTGGTAAGGAGTTACGTTAAAAGAGAGCTCTCAAAAAAGTTGTCAAGGATACTTTACAGCAGAACCGATTCTTCCATAAGAGAACAGAGAGTAAGAGCCTTAGAAAGCCTTATAGTAGAATGTTTGCAGCCAATTACACCAACAACGTGTGCCACTTGCATCCCAAGCATTCAAAATAAATTTCTTGCAGTTCTTAACTTAGAACATATGTTATATTAATATGTATTATTATTAATAATTGTTTTAAATTAAATTTAAATAAAAAATCTCATATTGAAATTTACTATTTCCATATTGAAATGTATTATTCTCATATTGAAGTTTACTATTCCACATTGAAGTTTACTATTCTCGTTTTGAAGTTTACTATTCTCATTTTGAAACTTAAATGTTATAGTTCTTGGGAAAATTGAAAATTACTGAAACTACTTTTTTATGAAATTTTTGATTTTTGGCACAAAAATCGAATGTTTGTTGGTTTTTTTTATGATCTAAGTAGGCATGCATACTTTGAACACTTGAAATGCATAATGTACGAATGTAGGTATGTATAAACATATAAACATAAATATAATGAAGTAATACATATATTAATTTGTTGCAGTCGTACAGTAGAACTTAGGTCCCTAATGAGATTTTTTGTATAATGCATTACATTTTAAATGCATTTAAATGTTATATTGGGCTAGAAAACAGCTGTTGACATTCAATAAAAAGTTTATTTGAATCTAACTAGATCTCAAATGCAAAAGAAATTTAGCACACACCCAAACTATCACATACCCCAAATCCTATAGTGAGCCCAAGCAAAGGGGTTACATATCTCGCTTTTTAAACGCGCCGCCGTAATGCGCAAATAAAAAAAAATCTGATAAAGTACTTTCAGCTATTTTCAATTTTCTCAAGAACTAGTAGATATAAAAGCTTTCGGTTTTTTGCGTTTCATTTTAAATTAGTATGAGCATTGAATACAGAAAAAAAATTAATTTTCCATTTCACAATTTTGAACAAAATTGGTTCAAAGATATTTTTTTACGTTTTTTTATCTGATTTTCGAGTTTGAATGCGAATATTTTGAAAACTATTGACGAAAATAATTTCATTTAAATGTGGGGTTAGAAAGCAAATTTCTGGCTATTTAAACCGTTATAGTAATGGTTTTAAAGTGTTGCTGTTGGTATTTAATATTTATTTTTCCATTAAAGAATTTTTTTTCGAAAATCGCCCCTACCTCCTAAACGGGGCGAGATGGACCCCCTCCTATAGTAAAAAAAAAACAGTTACCAATTCTTGGCGCCAAAGTTATGGTACTCGTGCCAAAACTTTTCCTGAAAAATCCATTAAAAGTAAAAGAAAGATTTTGCATAGAAAACACTATTCAGATAGTTTTATCAAAATCGTAGGAGCCGTTTTTCAATTAAAAGTTATATGGCAGGTACCTTTAGTTTTGGAGCTAGAATGCCAATTCGAAAAACGGTCGGGTAGAGTACTCTAAAAATCCTATATATCAAGTTTAAATTAAATCGGCCCAACCGTTTAGGCTGTAGGAATCGATACGGACAGACAGACAGACAGAATTTTCTGAACCACTTTTTTCCGACTTCCCTATTATCGTAATGTCATGTTTGATTCTTAGATTTTTTTTATTTTCTTACGAATGCATAACTATAACTATACATCGCAAGTAAAAAACTTTTTCATTTCAGAAAAAAAATATAATATATATATACATATATATAAATAATTACGAAAGAAAACTTTGGGAAAAACCTCCGAAAAAGTCAGATTTTTTTATGAAATTTTGTGAGTAGGTAATTCTTCCAATAATTATTATAAATGTTTTAACAAATTTAGGTAAAGAAATCAAAAGAACTAAAGAAATGCATGATGACATTTGCCGGGCCCGCTAGTAATATATGTTTTTTAAGAAAAACACTCCTACACAACTAGACATATAAATTAACGCAAATAATAGTCTCCACCTTTTCTTATAGGTATTTCCGCTTTGTATAGGTATGAACTGTCTAACTTACTACTTACTATACAAATCTAAAATCAATTTACAAACAATTTTTTTTAAATGAATTTCTACCCATAGTTTGCACTTTATTTGTACCTATCTGAATGAAAAGTAAAATTCAAAACAAAAATCCATGTCATCAAGGACGTTTGTATAGTACATATCGATATCCAGCAAGAAGCAAGTTTGTGTCTAAATTTCAAGAATGTATGTGTATATTTGTTCAAAACGCCAACCTTCATAATAGTAAACAAAAAATCTGAATCCTAAGAATTCGAATCAAAAGTCTGGTCAATGATTTACGTACGTACAAAATATGTATGTAGGTAAGTACCAGGGCTCGTACAAAACTTGAAAATCCTAAAGAATTCAAATCAAAAGTCTGGTCAATGACGTACGTACATATGTATAAAAATTCGTATTTAAGAACCAGTTCTCGTTCATAAATAAAATGTGAACAATGAAAATGCTGGATCGTGTATAATTCCCAACAAAAAATATTCGCCTCAGCTAAGCGAAACAAGATACTTAATTATTTCATACTCGCCGTCTTTTTTTTTCCTGCCTCACATTGCACATGCGCAGTAAACCAAGCACAAAGCATAACACTAAAAACCATGCTCTTATTCTCTTTTTCACAAATGAAATATCCCTACACTAGCACACCAAGCGTCATGTGTGTTTATGATTTTTTCACGTCCCATGATAGTACTATAGGCAGTCCATTGTATATAGACTGCTATAGTACTATCATGACGACCTGTGGACCGTGGCATTCCAAGCGGCATGTGTGGTTACTAACTTGGTAAAGAGAGATTAATAAAGAGCATGGTTTTAAGTGTTATGCTTTGTGCTTAGTTTACTGCGCATGTGCAGGAAAAAAAGAAGGCGAACATGAAATAATTGGAAAAAAAGTTTGGCTTAGCTGCGGCGAATATTTTTTGTTGGGATTTATACACCATCCAACATTTTCATTGTTTACAATTTTTTATATGGACGGGAACTGGTCCTTACATACGTACGTCATTGACCAGACTTTTGATTCGAAATCTTTAGGATTTTCAAGTTTTGTACGAGCACTGGTACCACTTCCCTATGTATATACATATTTGTCATATTTGTACATATACATACATACATCATTGACTTTGGATTCGAATTCTTTAGGATTTTTTAATTTTTGTTTATTATTAAGGTCTTCAAAAAATGTAGGTACACATATGTATGTACAATGTACATTCTTGAAGTTTAAACACAAACTTACTTCTTGCTGTTTTATACACACGTCCTTGCATTCAGATAGGTACCTACATATCATATACCCACATACATATGTATAATAAAGATATTTTGTTTGTTTGTGGTTTACATAATAGGTACCTATTTGTTGTCCTACCCAGCTTAGCTCGCGGAAAAGAATTTTGTAGTTAAACCATTGTATATATATTTTCTATAGTACTCTCATGGTGGTCACTTTTCGACTGTCCATCTTCCTGGTTGATTCGAAACTAGTTGGCGAGTGATGATAATACAGCGCACGACTCTGATTTCTCCGATCTGAGTGGACACTCCGAGGTATCAGGCAAAGAATAGGCGTTTTTCTTTATTCACTCAGAAAAGGTATCTGAACAGAGTCTGAGCATTTTGAGCATACTCTGATAATTCTCTGAACCGAGCGTGATCTGAGCGCTCAGATATAATTTTGCAATACGTTCTAGCACTTGGCTGTCACAAATCGACACTTCTCATATGGCTTGTTCACAGGCGGCAATATTATGCACATAATACTATTGTCTCTTTCGTTTTGGCATCAATTTTTCTAAGAGTGGTGTAGGCAATGTGCATGGGATAGAGTTAAATAGCCTACAACTCTAAGGTGACGTTAATTTCGTTGAGCATTTTCCCAGAATGCTCAGTCAATTTATTCTGAGCTCATACAGCCTTTTCAGAGCACGCTCTGATCATTCTCTGAACGAAAAAAAATACAATTTTAAAGATCTGAACGCTCTGAGCGAAAAAAGAAATACAACTTCGTTTTTGACAACTCAGACTCTGCTCTGAACGAATAAAGAAAAACGCCTAATGGAAGCCAGTTGCAGCAACAAAACCCATCAAATGGGTACAAAAACAAAGAAATCGGTTGCGAATTCCTGAGATCTATTTTCAAAGATCCTGCCAAAAAGAGCCGTAAGTAGTTTCAAGCTTCTTTTATTTCTTTTGTTTTTATTAAAGTCTAACCTAGATTGAAATGTTAATGAAAAACCACTAACTGGTCCCAGGGTCACTATCTTCTATTGCCAATCTAAAATCTGGTGGAATACATAAACCAATTTTTATTTTTAATTATAAAAAAAACAAATAATTTTAAATTTTCTTTTTATTTAATTAAATTTAAAACAAGAAACAAATTTAACACATTTTTTTAATAATTTAAATGCAACGCGTTTCGGAAGTATATTCCATCATTAGGCGTAGTCGATATTTTGTATTGTATTATTTAGCTCTATTTAATTTGTATGGATTAGTTGTTGTTATTGGTGTTATTTATTCTAATTAGCTGTTGTCTCTTTTTAATTTGATGTGTCGTAGTGCGGTGTCATATAGCGGGTTGATCTTTTGGATCAATTTGTCGTTCAATGTGTTATCCTCCTCTATCTTGTGTGATTTGTAAATTTCAAATTCTTCCAAGGCGTCAAGTAATCACCCTTTCTTGCTATAGTGAAGTGGCGTCAGGTTATGTTCGAAGTCAGTATAATTATGTTTTGTCTCTATCAGGTGCATTGCGTATTTGGATTTTGAGTTTTTGTTTGGTTTATGTTCTTTAAACCTCAATGAATGCTCTTCCTGTTTGTCCAATATAGAATTTTTGGCACTCGTTGCATGTCAATTTGTATACACCTGTGCTGGTTTTATTGTCAAATAATTGTTTAGGCTGTAGTAGTTTTGTTAAATTGTTGTTAGTTTTAAATGATATGGTGTAATTTTCTTTTTTAAACCGATTTTTTATTTTGTATTCTATTGAAATGTATTTTGTTGGTTCTTTTGTGTTGTTGTTGGTTTTCTTTCTATTTATTTTCATTTTGTTGATTAATTTGTGGATTATGTTTGGATTATATCCATTTTTATGTGCAATGTATTTTATTGTGTTGACTTCGTCTTTGTAATCGGTTTCATTCATTGGAATAATTAACAACCGTTGGATTATTGCATTGTAGGCTACAATTTTTTGGGCTTGTGGGTGGTGTGAATCGTTGTGGATGGTGATATCGGTGGTGGTTGGCTTTCGGAATATTTTGTATCCAAGTCTATTATTGTTGGTCTTTTTTATGGTTAGGTCCAAAAAGTTTATTTTCTTATTTTGTTCTATTTCGGCTGTGAATTTAATTTTATCATTCATGTTGTTTAGGTATTTAAGCATGATGTCTATTTGTCTGGATGTTCCGTCAAAAATTATGAATGTGTCATCAACATATCTGGCGTAGGAAATGATTTTTGTGTTTAATTTGTTAAGTTGGGACAGTATGTATTTATTCTCAAAATAATTTAGGTAAAATTCTGCAAGTAATCCACTTAAAGGTGAACCCATAGCCAGGCTTTGATTTTGTGTGTAAAAATTGTTATTAAATGTGAAATAATTTTGTTTTAATGTTGTTTTTAGTAAAATTATTAATTCGTTTATTTGATGAGTATTTAATTTGGCTGTTAATTCTAAATTACTTTTTATTATTGTTACTGTTTCGTCTATGGGTATATTGGTATACATATTTGTGATGTCAAATGAAATCATTTTATAGTTCGGTAGTATGTTTATTGTTTTTATTTTATTGATTAATTGTGTGAAATTATTAATACTGTGGTTATGTTGAATATTTGTGTTGTTTTTGATAATTTGTTGTAGATTTTTAGCAAGTTTATAACTGGGTACTGTTTTGTAGTTGATGAGTGGTCTAATGGGTACATTTTCTATGTGGATTTTAGGTACACCTGTGAATTTAGGGGCTTTGGCGTTTATTTGTTTTAATTTATATTTGATAGGGTCAGGAAAAAGGTTATTGCATTTGTTAATTGTGTTATTTATGTCTTTGAGGTAGAGTTTAGTTGGATCGTTTGTTATTTGAATTATGTTATTTCGTTTATGAATTGTATAGTTATCAATGTATTCTTGTCTATTTATTATAACGATGATGTTTCCTTTGTCTGCCTTGGTAATGAAAGCATTGTTGTCTTCTAATTTTTGTCTGATTTTTTTTATATCGGTCATGCAGTTCTTATGTATATGTGTAATATTGAGGTTAATTTGCGTATTTTGTAGTATATTTTTTAGTTTTTTGTTAATTTCAATTCTTATTTCATTTTGTGTTTCGAATGTGGGTAGTGATTTTATCGCAGCTTCAGCATTTGTTATTTCGCGAACGATTTGATGTTTGTTGTATTTAGGCAAATTGAATTTTAATCCTTTGCTTAATATGTCGTTTTCTGAGTCTGTTAGATGAATGTGTGTTTTGTTGACGAGTCTTGGGAAGAATATGTGCTTGCAGGTTTCTATTAATGTTGGTTTGGATTTTGTTGTTAATTTTTGTATTTTAGACTTCTGCCTTGTTCATATTTTATGTATTATTGGTTGTATTTGTTGGTCTATTTATTTTTTTAAAAGATGAGTGTGGCTACAATTGGGTGTATGAAGTTGTGAATTTTGAGATGGAGTTCATATAGTTATTGGTTAAGTATTTGTTTCTTGGAATAAAGTTGATTTATTTCTTCTTTTATCCAAAAAATTTGAGCTTTTTGTCGAGTTTTAATGGCTGCTTTTGATTTGTTTTTTACTGTAATTTGTGCATACTTGGGGATGATGTCCATTTTAAGACATGTTTTGTTGAATTTAATGTTCATTGATGTTTTAGATAATTTAAGTTTGGTGTTCTTGTATTTGTAGACGATATTTGCATATTCTGCTGTAGATATCATTATGTATGTGGTTCGTCTCCAACTGTGTAGTTATTAAATCAATATTTATTTTTAATTATAAAAAAACAAATAATTTTTAATTTTCTTATTATTTAATTAAAATTAAAAAAAAAAAAAACAAATTTAACACAGTTTTTTAATAATTTAAACGCAACGCGTCTCGGAAGTATATTCCATCATCAGGCGTAGTCGATATTTTGTACTGTATTATTTAGCTCTATTTAATTTGTATGGATTAGTTGTTGTTATTGGTGTTATTTATTCTAATTAGCTGTTGTCTCTTTTGAATTTGTTATGTCGTAGTGCGGTGTCATATAGCGGGTTGATCTTTTGGATCAATTTTTCGTTCAATGTGTTATCCTCCTCTATCTTTTGTGATTTGTAAATTTCAAATTCTTCCAAGGCGTCAAGTAATCTCCCCTTCTTGCAATAGTGAAGTGGCTTCAGGTTATGTTCGAAGTCAGTATAATTATGTTTTGTCTCTATGAGGTGCATTGCGTAGTTGGATTTTGAGTTTTTGTTTGGTTTATGTTCTTTAAACCTGTCAATGAATGCTCGTCCTGTTTGTCCAATATAGAATTTTTGGCAATCGTTGCATGTCAATTTGTATACACCTGTGCTAGTTTTATTGTCAAATAATTGTTTGGGCTGTAGTAGCTTTGTTAAATTGTTGTTAGTTTTAAATGATATGGTGTAATTTTCTTTTTTAAACCGATTTTTTATTTTGTATTCTATTGAAATGTGTTTTGTTGGTTCTTTTGTGTTGTTGTTGTTCATGTTGTTGGTTTTCTTTCTATTTATTTTCATTTTGTTGATTAATTTGTGGATTATGTTTGGATTATATCCATTTTTATGTGCAATGTATTTTATTGTGTTGACTTCGTCTTTGTAATCGGTTTCATTCATTGGAATAATTAACAACCGATAGATTATTGCATTGTAGGCTGCAAGTTTTTGGGCTTGTGGGTGGTGTGAATCGTTGTGGATGGTGATATCGGTGGTGGTTGGCTTTCGGAATACTTTGTATCCAAGTCTATTATTGTTGGTCTTTTTTATGGTTAGGTCCAAAAAGTTTATTTTGTTATTTTGTTCTATTTCAGCTGTGAATTTAATTTTGTCATTTATGTTGTTTAGGTATTTGAGCATGATGTCTATTTGTTGTGATGTTCCGTCAAAAATTATCAACATATCTGGCGTAGGAAATGATTTTTGTGTTTAATTTGTTAAGTTGGGACAGTATGTATTTATTCTCAAAATAGTTTAGGTAAAATTCTGCAAGTAATCCACTTAAAAGTGAACCCATAGCCAGGCCTTGATTTTGTGTTTAAAAATTATTATTAAATGTTTTTAGTAAAATTATTAATTCGTTTATTTGATGAGTATTTAATTTGGCTGTTCATTCTAAATTACTTCTTATTATTGTTATTGTTTCGTCTGTGGGTATATTGGTATACATATTTGTGATGTCAAATGAAATCATTTTATAGTTCGGTAGTATGTTTATTGTTTTTATTTTATTGATTAATTGTGTGAAATTATTAATACTGTGGTTATGTTGAATATTTGTGTTGTTTTTGATGATTCGTTGTAGATTTTTAGCAAAGTTTATAACTGGGTGCTGTTGTATAGTTGATGAGTGGTCTAATGGGTACATTTTCTTTGCGGATTTTAGGTAAACCTGAGAATTTAGGGGCTTTGGTGTTTATTAGTTTTAATTTATATTTGATAGGGTACGGAACAAGGTTATTGCATTTGTTAATTGCGTTATTTATGTCCGTGAGGTAGAGTTTAGTTGGATCGTTTGTTATTTGAATTATGTTATTTTCGTTTATGAATTTTATAGTTTTATCAATGTATTCTTGTCTATTTAATATAACGATGGTGTTTTCTTTGTCTGCCTTGGTAATGAAAGCGTTGTTGTCTTCTAATTTTTGTCTGATGTTTTTTATATCGGTCATGTAGTTTTTATGTATGTATGTATGTATTTTGTAGTATATTTTTTAGTTTTTTGTGAATTTCAATTCTTATTTCATTTTGTGTTTCGAATGTGGGTAGTGATTTTATCGCAGCTTCAGCATTTGTTATTTCGCGAACGATTTGATGTTTGTTGTATTTAGGCAAATTGAATTTTAATCCTTTGCTTAATATGTCGTTTTCTGAGTCTGTTAGTTGAATGTGTGTTTTGTTGACGAGTCTTGGGAAGAATATGTGCTTGCAGTTTTCTATTAATGTTGGTTTGGATTTTGTTGTTAATTTTTGTATTTTAAACTTATGCCTTGTTAATATTTTATGTATTATTGGTTGTATTTGTTGGTCTATTTTTCTAAGATGAATGTGGCCACAATTGGGTGTATGAAGTTGTGAATTTTGAGATGGAGTTCATATAGTTGTTGGTTAAGTGTTTGTTTCTTGGAATAAAGTTGATTTATTTCTTTTTTTATCCAAAAAATTTGAGCTTTTTGTCGAGTTTTAATGGCTGCTATTGATGTGTGTTTTTACTGTAATTTGTGCATACTTTGGGATAATGTCCATTTCAAGACATGTTTTGTTGAATTTAATGTTCATTGATGTTTTAGATAATTTAAGTTTGGTGTTCTTGTATTTGTAGACGATATTTGCATATTTTGCTGTAAATATTATTATGTATGTGGTTCGTCTCCAACTGTGTAGTTAGTAAATCAATATTTATTTTTAATTATAAAAAAAACAAGTTTTACACCGCTTCAAAACGCAGCGTTAGAACGCCGCGTTGTGATTGATTACAAATTGTTTTTTTTTGACGCCGCGTTAGAAGGATTTTTTTTAATTATTTTGTTATTTATTCCAACGCCGCGTCTTGACCCAGTGTATTGCCGCCGCGTTTTACTCGACGCGGCGTTGAAAACGCGCTCTTTGTGACATGGGATATGTATTGCGGTATATTACAATGCTGCGTTGAAACTTGGCGCTAAAACGCGTCATCAAAACGCGCCTGTTTGACGAGACGATAGAGCTCTGGCTCTTCAGCTCATAATTCTCGCATTAGTTTTGCGCAGAAACCTTCATTATCACGTCGTAACAACCAAGTTTTGGATCACAGAGAACGAATTCTTTGCAGTGGCCTTTTGTTGTTGTCGGAGTCATCGTCACTGCTGCTTTCCAATATATAGGCCGAAAGAAACCTCTACCATATTTCGTGTGGACATACTTTATTTGACTTTTCAATCTTGCTTTTAATCACTGTAATTGGAAATGTATTATGTATTCTTTTTTTTTAAATTAAATTAATTTAGGTAATTGAAACAGTGTCCTTGCAGTGACACCGAAATACAGGGACAACAGGGACACACTTTGACGTTCATTGTATTTTTGGACAACAAGGACAGACATGGGTCATTCGTGTGATAGTCACTGTAGCTAGCTGTGACACGATGACCTTTGTCGCGGCAGTGACGGTGGTAGGACCTATTTGTTGTTACGTCACAGTGTCCCTGCAGTGACCAATTACAAGGACCGTCTAATGATAGCTTTAGCTACAAAACGAGAGGGTAAGGATATCAACTCATCACACACAAAAAACGAATAAGCTGAAAAAGGCAAAGAGCTTTCTGTGCTATAATTTACGTTACGAACAATAAACAGACAAAAAGCTTTCTTGCCTGTTGAGTGTTGATCTCTGCCTGTTGAAAAGAATTTTCGATACCTTTTTTTTTAATATGGCAGTGCGAGATCCTTATATTCTATTGTCTGTGATAAAAGATAATAAACAGGCTGTACTGGAAATAGCAGATAAATATAACGAAACCGTTCACTCTGCGATAGGCCTGAAACCCCTGAAAGCGTCATTCATTAAGGTAAAACACAATCTTAGGGAGATTTTAAAAGAAAAACTATTAAAAATGTTAGAGACACCTAATGAAAATCGTGAAGGCATTGTATATAAGCTGCTATAGTACTATCATGACGACCGGTGGACGGTGGCGTTTCAAGCAACATGTGTGTTTTCTAACTCGGTAAGTTTTGAGAGATGAATAAAGAGCATGGTTTTTAGTGTTATGCTTTTTGCTTAGTTTCATGCGCATGTGCAGGAAAAAAAGAAGAAGGCGAACATGAAATAATTGGAAAAAGGGTTTGGCTTAGCTGCGGCGAATAATTTTTTGTTGGGATTTATACACCATCCAACATTTTCATTGTTTACATTTTTTTTTATATGGACGGGAACTTTTACATACTTACGTCATTGACCAGACTTTTGATTCGAATTCTTTAGGTATTTCAAGTTTTGTACGAGCACATATTTGTACACATACATACATACATCATTGAGTTTTGAATTCTTTAGGATTTTTAATTTTTTGTTTATTATTAAGGTCTTTGTTTAAAGTCTAAACCTCTTTTGGTTTCGACGTAGGGTTCCAAGATTGTATCTTTTAGTTATTAATTACTCCTTACCTCGGGTGGGGGTAGCAATCATAAAAGAAACAATCGTATTTGACTTCTGAATGAAAAGTGATTTTATTCTTAAATTCTATGGCTAGTTATACATAATTACATAAATGCAAGTCAGCATAATAACAAAATAATACTTCGATTTTGCGGGAAAATAATTGTAATAGGATAGTGGTGCACCTGAATAAAGTGCAAATATTGCAATTTGGTGGGAATAATAAATTGGGAATGGAATGTGTATTTTATTAGCAATAGAGTGTTCTTAGTTTGAATAGGGTGTTTTAATATAAGTTGTGGTTTAAAGTTTAAACATTCTCCCCGGCTTTGAGATCCTTGAGCTCAAATTGTATATTGTTAGGAGATCGTGCTGTCTTCTTCTTCCTTCGCTTTAGTAGAAATAGGACGCTTAGGATCAAACCAGTTAATAGTGATATGTACCCAATAGTATATTGATGAATATCGTGATGAGATATTTTGTTAGGCAATGTCTCCTGTGTTTTTTGATAGGATATTCGCTTCTTAAGTAATGTTAAATCGTCTTCTCCTCGAATGATAATTTCCTTCTTCTTCTGGATTTCGTATTGTAGTGGTTCGATGGGAAATTTTTCGAAAACTAGACTTAAGTTATGTGTCGGCAGAAAAGGCATAGTTGACTTGGACGTATAGAAATTATGAGCATTGATAGTCATCGTTGGTTGTTTAATGATACAGTCGGTTGCCAGCTTCAAAAGTCCTACCCCTTGTAGTTTTGTAGGTTTTATCTCTGAACCGCATACTATTGAAAGTATTTCTTCATGATGAAAGGCGAAAATCCAGTAATTAGGAATATGAAGTTGAATCCACATCCTTTCAACCTTCGTAGATTTAAGTTCGCAATATGATGAGAGCTGCTTATTATGATTGAGCATGTACATTTCGCATTGGTTTTCCACCGAGTGTGTATTGAATATTGGATGTCGTTGCTTACATAGATATTTTTTGTCATCGATATGTATGCATTCCTGATATTCAGCTTGCGAAAGTGTGAAATGCTGATCTCTGAGTTGAGTTACTGCTAAGAACGATGTTGATGGTTGTATGAAGATGAAGGAAATATTTTGCTGAACTGGTAATGGTATTAGTTTGAATACCTGGAACATCTGTGTATTTATTAAAGGCAATTTTACAAGGTAAACGATTGCGGAGGTTGTAACTCGTGCTTTGACTCGAAGAAGTTCGTATAGTTTTGGAAGATTATGTTCATCATATCCAGGAAGAGTTAATGAACTTGGAATTAATTTCCGAATTTTATCCAATTCTATTAAAAGCTGTCTTGGAGAAAGAAGTAAAGCATTTAGTCTTCCTTGATGAGTGTCTGAAATAGCTTCGAGAATTGCTATTTGAGTTCGTTGAAAACTATCCATTATTTGGGTGACATAGATGGTTACGTAGTTTAGAATTTTTCTTCTCTGTTCAGTTTTAATAAGGGTCTCGATGGAATCATAGGCGATTGTTAATTGTTCCTTCACTTCACTAAACTGTTCCTTTATTGAGGATTTAGAATATTGGTTGTAGATTCTATAATCGATGTTTGGTTTTTGCTCAATTCAAGTAAATGTTTTTCATTATTTTGAGCCATCTTGATATTATCTTCAATAAATTGTGCATACTCTTGGTCAAGTATACCGAATAATTTGTTTGCGACCGTACCTATGATTTCAAATGGAGATCTTCTATTTCTTACTGCGATGATATTCCCTATTTTATTTTTCCCATCAAAACTGTAACGTTTGCACTTTATTTGCACTCGCCTAAAAGTATCTATCAAAGTCAAATACGATTGTTTCTTTTATGATTGCTACCCCCCACCCGAGATAAGGAGTAATTAATAACTAAAAGATTCAATCTTGGAACCCTACGTCGAAAGCAAAAGAGGTTTAGACTTTAAACAGTCTTCAAAAAATGTAGGTACAAATATGTATGTACATTCTTGAACTTTAAACACAAACTTATTTTTTGCTGTATTTATACACACGTCCTTGCAGAAATGGATTTTTGTTTTGAATTTTGCTTTCCATTCAGATAGGTACTTACATAAAATATCATATGTATGTGTAGGTACCTATCGAATGAACAATGCGTAGAAATTCATTCAAACATTCTTTGTAAAGTGATTGTAGATAATTATAGTAACAAAGATATTTTGTTTGTTTGAGGTTTATATAATAGGTACTTGTTGTCCTACCCAGCTTAGCTCGCGGGAAAGAAATGTATAGCACGAATGCATAACTTGTACTAAGTACCTACCTATAATTGCAAATAAAAATTAAACAATTAGGTATTACAAATGTAAAAAAAACCCGTGGTATTTTTAGCATTTCTATTGAAGATTAGTTCAAAGAAATATTTTGGTTCAACTATAAATTTCTTTCCCGCGAGCTAAGCTGGGTAGATCAACTAGTACCTATTATATGTATAAACCTCAAACAAACAAAAGATCTTTGTTACTATAAATCAATAATATATAATCAATCTATAATAATATAAATCAATTTACAAACAATTTTTGATTGAATTTCTGCACATAGTTCATTCGGATAGGTACCTACATATACAAATGTATGTACCTATATGTATATGAATGGAAACCAAAATTTAAAACAAAAATCCATTCACTGCAAGGACGTTTGTATCTTTGTATAAATACAGCAAGAAGTAAGTTTGTGTTTAAATTTCAAGAATGAATGTGTACATTATTTGAAGACCACAACCTTCATAATAGTAAAAAAATTGAAAATCCTAAAGAATTCGAATCAAAAGTCTGGTCAATGATGTATGTTTATATGTACACATTTGACAAATATGTATGTAGGTAGTGCTCGTATAAAACTTGAAAATCCTTAAACACTCAAATCAAAAGTCTGGTCAAAGACGTACGCATGTAACGGGTGATTTTTTTGAGGTTAGGATTTTCATGCATTAGTATTTGACAGATCACGCGGGATTTCAGACATGGTGTCAAAGAGAAAGATGCTCAGTATGCTTTGACATTTCATCATAAATAGACTTACTTACGAGCAACGCTTGCAAATTATTGAATTTTATTACCAAAATCAGTGTTCGGTTCGAAATGTGTTTCGCGCTTTACGTCCGATTTATGGTCTACATAATCGACCAAGTGAGCAAACAATTAATGCGATTGTGACCAAGTTTCGCACTCAGTTTACTTTATTGGACATTAAACCAACCCCACGAATGCGTACAGTGCGTACAGAAGAGAATATTGCGTCTGTTTCTGAGAGCGTTGCTGAAGACCGTGAAATGTCGATTCGTCGCCGTTCGCAGCAATTGGGTTTGTGTTATTCGACCACATGGAAGATTTTACGCAAAGATCTTGGTGTAAGACCGTATAAAATACACCTCGTGCAAGAACTGAAGCCGAACGATCTGCCACAACGTCGAATTTTCAGTGAATGGGCCCTAGAAAAGTTGGCAGAAAATCCGCTTTTTTATCGACAAATTTTGTTCAGCGATGAGGCTCATTTCTGGTTGAATGGCTACGTAAATAAACAAAATTGCCGCATTTGGAGTGAAGAGCAACCAGAAACCGTTCAAGAACTGCCCATGCATCCCGAAAAATGCACTGTTTGGTGTGGTTTGTACGCTGGTGGAATCATTGGACAGTATTTTTTCAAAGATGCTGTTGGACGCAACGTTACGGTGAATGGCGATCGCTATCGTTCGATGCTAACAAACTTTTTGTTGCCAAAAATGGAAGAACTGAACTTGGTTGACATGTGGTTTCAACAAGATGGCGCTACATGCCACACAGCTCGCGATTCTATGGCCATTTTGAGGGAAAACTTCGGAGAACAATTCATCTCAAGAAATGGACCGGTAAGTTGGCCACCAAGATCATGCGATTTGACGCCTTTAGATTATATTTTGTGGGGCTACGTCAAGTCTATAGTCTACAGAAATAAGCCAGCAACTATTCCAGCTTTGGAAGACAACATTTCCGAAGAAATTCGGGCTATTCCGGCCGAAATGCTCGAAAAAGTTGCCCAAAATTGGACTTTCCGAATGGACCACCTAAGACGCAGCCGCGGTCAACATTTAAATGAAATTATCTTTAAAAAGTAAATGCCATAGACCAATCTAACGTTTCAAATAAAGAACCGATGAGATTTTGCAAATTTTATGCGTTTTTTTTTTTTAAAGTTCTCAAGCTCTTAAAAAAACACCCGTTATAAATACTTATGTAAGAACCAGTTCTCATATTACATATTCCATATAAAAAACGTAAACAATGAAAATGTTGGATCGTGTATAAATCCTTACAAAAAACTATTCGCCTCAGCTAAGCGAAACCATTTTATATAAACTTCAAAACTGCTAGCAGTTTATATACATATATAGAATGAACAAAACAAAATACTGAGTTATTTCATGTTCTCCTTCTGTTTTTTCTTGCCTCACATTGCACATGCGCAATAAACTTAGCACAAAGCATAACACTAAAAACCATGCTCTAAATTCTCATTCACTCAAATAAAATGTCCCCATACTAGCACTCCAAGCGGCTCTAGATTTTTTGTCGTCTCATGATAGTACTATAGGCAATGTATATACAATGGGTACGTTCACGAACATAACTTTTGGATTGGTTACCTTGCTTTTGTTTTAATTATAAAATAAATAAATTTATTGGCGCGACAGCTCCTTAAGGAGCCAAGGCCTAGTGACTTATACTCTCAACCATTCCTGTGTGTGTGTTGTTACTCTGCAAGAATGGAAGGGACCTACAGTTTACCGCCGAGTCCGAACGGCTACATGAGATGCACTTTTTCGAGACAAATTTTACTCTTGGAGGTTTTGTCAGTTCCTCGCAAGAGGCAGTACCCAGAAAAAAAGGTGGCTATGGGCTGGATTTGAACCCAGGTTCTTTCGCTTAGCAGTCCGACACACTAACCACTAAGCCACGGGGCACTACTTTTTTTTTTGTTTTAATTAGCATGGTTAAAAACAGCTGTTTTCCAGCTGATTGAAGAACAAATGGAAATAGAGAGAAAATCCAAAGGTATCCTAAAATATGCTGGATACTTTTCTCAACACGTGAACAGCTCATGAACAGCTGACTGTGTTTCTCTTTTGCTTCGAATTTTGAAAGGTAACCTAACTGGTTGGATTAGTTCGTTCACAAAAAAACCCAAACATAAGCAAGGTAACCAACCCAAAAGTTATGTTCGTGAACGTACGCAATGGTCAAACAAAAAGAACCAGAGAAAAAAGATTTAAAGAACAGTACATACATCAAATAAAATAAAAGCCAAAGTTCTTCCATCGCAGACCACGTCTTGAATCTTGAAGCTTAACCACTTCATTATAAGTTCAAGCTGTGTGAGTTTGAAGAAACAAGTAACCGATGAGATAAAATTCGATGCGTATGATAGCTATTTCATACAAAAAGACAGCAATGCTATCAATTGTGATAACGGCAATATATCGTCGAACCTATTTTCTCTCATCTGATTGCAAAGTGTGTTATTTGACGATGAAACTTGATGCATGCAACTTGTTTGCATTCTTCTTTGTTATTTCATTCTCTGTCGCAAGCAAGGTAACCAACCCAATAGTTATGTTCGTGAACGTACGCAATGGTCAAACAAAAAGAACCAGAGAAAAAAGATTTAAAGAACAGTACATACATCAAATAAAATAAAAGCCAAAGTTCTTCCATCGCAGACCACGTCTTGAATCTTGAAACTTAACCACTTCATTATAAGTTCAAGCTGTGTGAGTTTGAAGAAACAAGTAACCGATGAGATAAAATTCGATGCGTATGATAGCTATTTCATACAAAAAGACAGCAATGCTATCAATTGTGATAACGGCAATATATCGTCGAACCTATTTTCTCTCATCTGATTGCAAAGTCTGTTATTTGACGATGAAACTTGATGCATGCAACTTGTTTGCATTCTTCTTTGTTATTTCATTCTCTGTCGCAAGCGCCATTACACGATGAATGTATTTTCATGAAACGAGTTTGCCTTTTCTCTTTCAATTTCATTTTCCATAATCATTTTCAATGAATCTGCTCTTTTAACTCTTTCTGTGCAATGACTTTTTTAACTACATACAAATTTTCGCTAGATTCATAAAGATATAAGCAGTCGAAACTAAGTTCCTTAGTCCACACAATTTTACTTTCCACTTAAATTTTTTCGGTTACTTTGAATCTTATTAGAAGCTTACTTTGGTTATAGAGAAACCAAGTTATAATTAAAAAAAATGGACACGACTGGGTCACACGTACTTGCTCTATAAGCATTATTACATTGGAAAGCAAGATCTTTGACAGAAACAAGTAACATTTACGTTGAAAATAATAATAATGTCTGCGCAGTGTGCTCTACATTAAAAGGGAAACAAAAAAAAAACCCTTGCGCGAGCGTTAATTATAAAAAAAAAATTAACTTATGAAAATTCTTAAACCACAATACTTAACAGTTTTTAGTAAAAATGAAGTACGCCATCATACGTCTTAAAGAACAAAGAATATATGAAAAATGTATTGCGAAAATTGTAGGACGGGTTTTGATAAAATCTTGTTTTTAATTTTTGGTTTTTTGACAACAGTCGTTTTTTTAAAATGTTGGTATGCAGTTTTTTAGAGTTTATTAATATACATCTATAGTACTCTCATGGTGGTCACTTTTCGACTGTCCATCTTCCTGGTTGATTCGAAACTAGTTGGCGAGTGATGATAATACAGCGCACGACTCTGATTTCTCCGATCTGAGTGGACACTCCGAGGTATCAGGCAAAGAATAGGCGTTTTTCTTTATTCACTCAGAAAAGGTATCTGAACAGAGTCTGAGCATTTTGAGCATACTCTGATAATTCTCTGAACCGAGCGTGATCTGAGCGCTCAGATATAATTTTGCAATACGTTCTAGCACTTGGCTGTCACAAATCGACACTTCTCATATGGCTTGTTCACAGGCGGCAATATTATGCACATAATACTATTGTCTCTTTCGTTTTGGCATCAATTTTTCGAAGAGTGGTGTAGGCAATGTGCATGGGATAGAGTTAAATAGCCTAAAACTCTAAGGTGACGTTAATTTCGTTGAGCATTTTCCCAGAATGCTCAGTCAATTTATTCTGAGCTCATACAGCCTTTTCAGAGCACGCTCTGATCATTCTCTGAACGAAAAAAAATACAATTTTAAAGATCTGAACGCTCTGAGCGAAAAAAGAAATACAACTTCGTTTTTGACAACTCAGACTCTGCTCTGAACGAATAAAGAAAAACGCCTAATGGAAGCCAGTTGCAGCAACAAAACCCATCAAATGGGTACAAAAACAAAGAAATCGGTTGCGAATTCCTGAGATCTATTTTCAAAGATCCTGCCAAAAAGAGCCGTAAGTAGTTTCAAGCTTCTTTTATTTCTTTTGTTTTTATTAAAGTCTAACCTAGATTGAAATGTTAATGAAAAACCACTAACTGGTCCCAGGGTCACTATCTTCTATTGCCAATCTAAAATCTGGTGGAATACATAAACCAATTTTTATTTTTAATTATAAAAAAAACAAATAATTTTAAATTTTCTTTTTATTTAATTAAATTTAAAACAAGAAACAAATTTAACACATTTTTTTAATAATTTAAATGCAACGCGTTTCGGAAGTATATTCCATCATTAGGCGTAGTCGATATTTTGTATTGTATTATTTAGCTCTATTTAATTTGTATGGATTAGTTGTTGTTATTGGTGTTATTTATTCTAATTAGCTGTTGTCTCTTTTTAATTTGATGTGTCGTAGTGCGGTGTCATATAGCGGATTGATCTTTTGGATCAATTTGTCGTTCAATGTGTTATCCTCCTCTATCTTGTGTGATTTGTAAATTTCAAATTCTTCCAAGGCGTCAAGTAATCACCCTTTCTTGCTATAGTGAAGTGGCGTCAGGTTATGTTCGAAGTCAGTATAATTATGTTTTGTCTCTATCAGGTGAATTGCGTATTTGGATTTTGAGTTTTTGTTTGGTTTATGTTCTTTAAACCTCAATGAATGCTCTTCCTGTTTGTCCAATATAGAATTTTTGGCACTCGTTGCATGTCAATTTGTATACACCTGTGCTGGTTTTATTGTCAAATAATTGTTTAGGCTGTAGTAGTTTTGTTAAATTGTTGAACAGAAATCTGTGCTTTAATCCTACATTTAAATTAAATTATTTGTGTCAATAGTTTTCAAGATATTCGCATTCAAACTCAAAATTTTTATAAACAAAAAAGTAAAAAATACATCTTTGAATCAATTTTGTTCAAAATTGTGAAATGGAAAATAAAATTTTCTTTCTGTGATCAACGCTCATATCAATTCTAAATTAAACGCAGAAAACCGAAAGCTTTTATGTCTTCTATACTATTTTAGTTTCAAAATGAGAATAGTAAACTTCAATGTGGAATAATAAATTTAAAAATGAGAATAGTAAACTTGAATGTGGAAAAGTAAACTTCAATATGAGAATAAAAAATTTCAATATGAGAATAAAAAATTTCAATATGAGAATAGCTAAAGTAAAAATTAAAAAAAGCAATTTTGGCAATGGTTTTTAACAAATTGTAAAATAAAATTTTACAGCAGAATTTAAAACCCAGAAAAATTTCTAAAAAAAATTAAGAAAATAGAAAAAGAATATAAAAAAACGCAATTACTTGCCGTTTTAAACGTGAATGGAGACAATGGAAGAGAGTGGATCAAAACCTGTCTTTGTCAAGCAAAGGTTAGACATGATGAACTAGTTGTTATTGTAATTGACAATGCACCTTGTCATAGTCAAATTGAAGATGTTCTGCAGGAACAGGAATTTTGTGACAGCCGTAATTTCAGACTTGGTCCCTATAGTCCAATGCTTAAGCCCATTGAAAATGTTTAGTCTGTGGTAAGGAGTTACGTTAAAAGAGAGCTCTCAAAAAAGTTGTCAAGGATACTTTACAGCAGAACCGATTCTTCCATAAGAGAACAGAGAGTAAGAGCCTTAGAAAGCCTTATAGTAGAATGTTTGCAGCCAATTACACCAACAACGTGTGCCACTTGCATCCCAAGCATTCAAAATAAATTTCTTGCAGTTCTTAACTTAGAACATATGTTATATTAATATGTATTATTAATAATAATTGTTTTAAATTAAATTTAAATAAAAAATCTCATATTGAAATTTACTATTTCCATATTGAAATGTATTATTCTCATATTGAAGTTTACTATTCCACATTGAAGTTTACTATTCTCGTTTTGAAGTTTACTATTCTCATTTTGAAACTTAAATGTTATAGTTCTTGGGAAAATTGAAAATTACTGAAACTACTTTTTTATGAAATTTTTGATTTTTGGCACAAAAATCGAATGTTTGTTGGTTTTTTTTATGATCTAAGTAGGCATGCATACTTTGAACACTTGAAATGCATAATGTACGAATGTAGGTATGTATAAACATATAAACATAAATATAATGAAGTAATACATATATTAATTTGTTGCAGTCGTACAGTAGAACTTAGGTCCCTAATGAGATTTTTTGTATAATGCATTACATTTTAAATGCATTTAAATGTTAAATTGGGCTAGAAAACAGCTGTTGACATTCAATAAAAAGTTTATTTGAATCTAACTAGATCTCAAATGCAAAAGAAATTTAGCACACACCCAAACTATCACATACCCCAAATCCTATAGTGAGCCCAAGCAAAGGGGTTACATATCTCGCTTTTTAAACGCGCCGCCGTAATGCGCAAATAAAAAAAAATCTGATAAAGTACTTTCAGCTATTTTCAATTTTCTCAAGAACTAGTAGATATAAAAGCTTTCGGTTTTTTTCGTTTCATTTTAAATTAGTATGAGCATTGAATACAGAAAAAAAATTAATTTTCCATTTCACAATTTTGAACAAAATTGGTTCAAAGATATTTTTTTACGTTTTTTTATCTGATTTTCGAGTTTGAATGCGAATATTTTGAAAACTATTGACGAAAATAATTTCATTTAAATGTGGGGTTAGAAAGCAAATTTCTGGCTATTTAAACCGTTATAGTAATGGTTTTAAAGTGTTGCTGTTGGTATTTAATATTTATTTTTCCATTAAAGAATTTTTTTTCGAAAATCGCCCCTACCTCCTAAACGGGGCGAGATGGACCCCCTCCTATAGTAAAAAAAAAACAGTTACCAATTCTTGGCGCCAAAGTTATGGTACTCGTGCCAAAACTTTTCCTGAAAAATCCATTAAAAGTAAAAGAAAGATTTTGCATAGAAAACACTATTCAGATAGTTTTATCAAAATCGTAGGAGCCGTTTTTCAATTAAAAGTTATATGGCAGGTACCTTTAGTTTTGGAGCTAGAATGCCAATTCGAAAAACGGTCGGGTAGAGTACTCTAAAAATCCTATATATCAAGTTTAAATCAAATCGGCCCAACCGTTTAGGCTGTAGGAATCGATACGGACAGACAGACAGACAGAATTTTCTGAACCACTTTTTCCGACTTCCCTATTATCGTAATGTCATGTTTGATTCTTAGATTTTTTTTATTTTCTTACGAATGCATAACTATAACTAAGTATACATCGCAAGTAAAAAACTTTTTCATTTCAGAAAAAAATATAATATATATATACATATATATAAATAATTACGAAAGAAAACTTTGGGAAAAACCTCCGAAAAAGTCAGATTTTTTTATGAAATTTTGTGAGTAGGTAATTCTTCCAATAATTATTATAAATGTTTTAACAAATTTAGGTAAAGAAATCAAAAGAACTAAAGAAATGCATGATGACATTTGCCGGGCCCGCTAGTAATATATGTTTTTTAAGAAAAACACTCCTACACAACTAGACATATAAATTAACGCAAATAATAGTCTCCACCTTTTCTTATAGGTATTTCCGCTTTGTATAGGTATGAACTGTCTAACTTACTACTTACTATACAAATCTAAAATCAATTTACAAACAATTTTTTTTAAATGAATTTCTACCCATAGTTTGCACTTTATTTGTACCTATCTGAATGAAAAGTAAAATTCAAAACAAAAATCCATGTCATCAAGGACGTTTGTATAGTACATATCGATATCCAGCAAGAAGCAAGTTTGTGTCTAAATTTCAAGAATGTATGTGTATATTTGTTCAAAACGCCAACCTTCATAATAGTAAACAAAAAATCTGAATCCTAAGAATTCGAATCAAAAGTCTGGTCAATGATTTACGTACGTACAAAATATGTATGTAGGTAAGTACCAGGGCTCGTACAAAACTTGAAAATCCTAAAGAATTCAAATCAAAAGTCTGGTCAATGACGTACGTACATATGTATAAAAATTCGTATTTAAGAACCAGTTCTCGTTCATAAATAAAATGTGAACAATGAAAATGCTGGATCGTGTATAATTCCCAACAAAAAATATTCGCCTCAGCTAAGCGAAACAAGATACTTAATTATTTCATACTCGCCGTCTTTTTTTTCCTGCCTCACATTGCACATGCGCAGTAAACCAAGCACAAAGCATAACACTAAAAACCATGCTCTTATTCTCTTTTTCACAAATGAAATATCCCTACACTAGCACACCAAGCGTCATGTGTGTTTATGATTTTTTCACGTCCCATGATAGTACTATAGGCAGTCCATTGTATATAGACTGCTATAGTACTATCATGACGACCTGTGGACCGTGGCATTCCAAGCGGCATGTGTGGTTACTAACTTGGTAAAGAGAGATTAATAAAGAGCATGGTTTTAAGTGTTATGCTTTGTGCTTAGTTTACTGCGCATGTGCAGGAAAAAAAGAAGGCGAACATGAAATAATTGGAAAAAAAGTTTGGCTTAGCTGCGGCGAATATTTTTTGTTGGGATTTATACACCATCCAACATTTTCATTGTTTACAATTTTTTATATGGACGGGAACTGGTCCTTACATACGTACGTCATTGACCAGACTTTTGATTCGAAATCTTTAGGATTTTCAAGTTTTGTACGAGCACTGGTACCACTTCCCTATGTATATACATATTTGTCATATTTGTACATATACATACATACATCATTGACTTTGGATTCGAATTCTTTAGGATTTTTTAATTTTTGTTTATTATTAAGGTCTTCAAAAAATGTAGGTACACATATGTATGTACAATGTACATTCTTGAAGTTTAAACACAAACTTACTTCTTGCTGTTTTATACACACGTCCTTGCATTCAGATAGGTACCTACATATCATATACCCACATACATATGTATAATAAAGATATTTTGTTTGTTTGTGGTTTACATAATAGGTACCTATTTGTTGTCCTACCCAGCTTAGCTCGCGGAAAAGAATTTTGTAGTTAAACCATTGTATATATATTTTCTATAGTACTCTCATGGTGGTCACTTTTCGACTGTCCATCTTCCTGGTTGATTCGAAACTAGTTGGCGAGTGATGATAATACAGCGCACGACTCTGATTTCTCCGATCTGAGTGGACACTCCGAGGTATCAGGCAAAGAATAGGCGTTTTTCTTTATTCACTCAGAAAAGGTATCTGAACAGAGTCTGAGCATTTTGAGCATACTCTGATAATTCTCTGAACCGAGCGTGATCTGAGCGCTCAGATATAATTTTGCAATACGTTCTAGCACTTGGCTGTCACAAATCGACACTTCTCATATGGCTTGTTCACAGACGGCAATATTATGCACATAATACTATTGTCTCTTTCGTTTTGGCATCAATTTTTCGAAGAGTGGTGTAGGCAATGTGCATGGGATAGAGTTAAATAGCCTACAACTCTAAGGTGACGTTAATTTCGTTGAGCATTTTCCCAGAATGCTCAGTCAATTTATTCTGAGCTCATACAGCCTTTTCAGAGCACGCTCTGATCATTCTCTGAACGAAAAAAAATACAATTTTAAAGATCTGAACGCTCTGAGCGAAAAAAGAAATACAACTTCGTTTTTGACAACTCAGACTCTGCTCTGAACGAATAAAGAAAAACGCCTAATGGAAGCCAGTTGCAGCAACAAAACCCATCAAATGGGTACAAAAACAAAGAAATCGGTTGCGAATTCCTGAGATCTATTTTCAAAGATCCTGCCAAAAAGAGCCGTAAGTAGTTTCAAGCTTCTTTTATTTCTTTTGTTTTTATTAAAGTCTAACCTAGATTGAAATGTTAATGAAAAACCACTAACTGGTCCCAGGGTCACTATCTTCTATTGCCAATCTAAAATCTGGTGGAATACATAAACCAATTTTTATTTTTAATTATAAAAAAAACAAATAATTTTAAATTTTCTTTTTATTTAATTAAATTTAAAACAAGAAACAAATTTAACACATTTTTTTAATAATTTAAATGCAACGCGTTTCGGAAGTATATTCCATCATTAGGCGTAGTCGATATTTTGTATTGTATTATTTAGCTCTATTTAATTTGTATGGATTAGTTGTTGTTATTGGTGTTATTTATTCTAATTAGCTGTTGTCTCTTTTTAATTTGATGTGTCGTAGTGCGGTGTCATATAGCGGGTTGATCTTTTGGATCAATTTGTCGTTCAATGTGTTATCCTCCTCTATCTTGTGTGATTTGTAAATTTCAAATTCTTCCAAGGCGTCAAGTAATCACCCTTTCTTGCTATAGTGAAGTGGCGTCAGGTTATGTTCGAAGTCAGTATAATTATGTTTTGTCTCTATCAGGTGCATTGCGTATTTGGATTTTGAGTTTTTGTTTGGTTTATGTTCTTTAAACCTCAATGAATGCTCTTCCTGTTTGTCCAATATAGAATTTTTGGCACTCGTTGCATGTCAATTTGTATACACCTGTGCTGGTTTTATTGTCAAATAATTGTTTAGGCTGTAGTAGTTTTGTTAAATTGTTGTTAGTTTTAAATGATATGGTGTAATTTTCTTTTTTAAACCGATTTTTTATTTTGTATTCTATTGAAATGTATTTTGTTGGTTCTTTTGTGTTGTTGTTGGTTTTCTTTCTATTTATTTTCATTTTGTTGATTAATTTGTGGATTATGTTTGGATTATATCCATTTTTATGTGCAATGTATTTTATTGTGTTGACTTCGTCTTTGTAATCGGTTTCATTCATTGGAATAATTAACAACCGTTGGATTATTGCATTGTAATCTACAATTTTTTGGGCTTGTGGGTGGTGTGAATCGTTGTGGATGGTGATATCGGTGGTGGTTGGCTTTCGGAATATTTTGTATCCAAGTCTATTATTGTTGGTCTTTTTTATGGTTAGGTCCAAAAAGTTTATTTTCTTATTTTGTTCTATTTCGGCTGTGAATTTAATTTTATCATTCATGTTGTTTAGGTATTTAAGCATGATGTCTATTTGTCTGGATGTTCCGTCAAAAATTATGAATGTGTCATCAACATATCTGGCGTAGGAAATGATTTTTGTGTTTAATTTGTTAAGTTGGGACAGTATGTATTTATTCTCAAAATAATTTAGGTAAAATTCTGCAAGTAATCCACTTAAAGGTGAACCCATAGCCAGGCTTTGATTTTGTGTGTAAAAATTGTTATTAAATGTGAAATAATTTTGTTTTAATGTTGTTTTTAGTAAAATTATTAATTCGTTTATTTGATGAGTATTTAATTTGGCTGTTAATTCTAAATTACTTTTTATTATTGTTACTGTTTCGTCTATGGGTATATTGGTATACATATTTGTGATGTCAAATGAAATCATTTTATAGTTCGGTAGTATGTTTATTGTTTTTATTTTATTGATTAATTGTGTGAAATTATTAATACTGTGGTTATGTTGAATATTTGTGTTGTTTTTGATAATTTGTTGTAGATTTTTAGCAAGTTTATAACTGGGTACTGTTTTGTAGTTGATGAGTGGTCTAATGGGTACATTTTCTTTGTGGATTTTAGGTACACCTGTGAATTTAGGGGCTTTGGCGTTTATTTGTTTTAATTTATATTTGATAGGGTCAGGAAAAAGGTTATTGCATTTGTTAATTGTGTTATTTATGTCTTTGAGGTAGAGTTTAGTTGGATCGTTTGTTATTTGAATTATGTTATTTCGTTTATGAATTGTATAGTTATCAATGTATTCTTGTCTATTTATTATAACGATGATGTTTCCTTTGTCTGCCTTGGTAATGAAAGCATTGTTGTCTTCTAATTTTTGTCTGATTTTTTTTATATCGGTCATGCAGTTCTTATGTATATGTGTAATATTGAGGTTAATTTGCGTATTTTGTAGTATATTTTTTAGTTTTTTGTTAATTTCAATTCTTATTTCATTTTGTGTTTCGAATGTGGGTAGTGATTTTATCGCAGCTTCAGCATTTGTTATTTCGCGAACGATTTGATGTTTGTTGTATTTAGGCAAATTGAATTTTAATCCTTTGCTTAATATGTCGTTTTCTGAGTCTGTTAGATGAATGTGTGTTTTGTTGACGAGTCTTGGGAAGAATATGTGCTTGCAGGTTTCTATTAATGTTGGTTTGGATTTTGTTGTTAATTTTTGTATTTTAGACTTCTGCCTTGTTCATATTTTATGTATTATTGGTTGTATTTGTTGGTCTATTTATTTTTTTAAAAGATGAGTGTGGCTACAATTGGGTGTATGAAGTTGTGAATTTTGAGATGGAGTTCATATAGTTATTGGTTAAGTATTTGTTTCTTGGAATAAAGTTGATTTATTTCTTCTTTTATCCAAAAAATTTGAGCTTTTTGTCGAGTTTTAATGGCTGCTTTTGATTTGTTTTTTACTGTAATTTGTGCATACTTGGGGATGATGTCCATTTTAAGACATGTTTTGTTGAATTTAATGTTCATTGATGTTTTAGATAATTTAAGTTTGGTGTTCTTGTATTTGTAGACGATATTTGCATATTCTGCTGTAGATATCATTATGTATGTGGTTCGTCTCCAACTGTGTAGTTATTAAATCAATATTTATTTTTAATTATAAAAAAACAAATAATTTTTAATTTTCTTATTATTTAATTAAAATTAAAAAAAAAAAAACAAATTTAACACAGTTTTTTAATAATTTAAACGCAACGCGTCTCGGAAGTATATTCCATCATCAGGCGTAGTCGATATTTTGTACTGTATTATTTAGCTCTATTTAATTTGTATGGATTAGTTGTTGTTATTGGTGTTATTTATTCTAATTAGCTGTTGTCTCTTTTGAATTTGTTATGTCGTAGTGCGGTGTCATATAGCGGGTTGATCTTTTGGATCAATTTTTCGTTCAATGTGTTATCCTCCTCTATCTTTTGTGATTTGTAAATTTCAAATTCTTCCAAGGCGTCAAGTAATCTCCCCTTCTTGCAATAGTGAAGTGGCTTCAGGTTATGTTCGAAGTCAGTATAATTATGTTTTGTCTCTATGAGGTGCATTGCGTAGTTGGATTTTGAGTTTTTGTTTGGTTTATGTTCTTTAAACCTGTCAATGAATGCTCGTCCTGTTTGTCCAATATAGAATTTTTGGCAATCGTTGCATGTCAATTTGTATACACCTGTGCTAGTTTTATTGTCAAATAATTGTTTGGGCTGTAGTAGCTTTGTTAAATTGTTGTTAGTTTTAAATGATATGGTGTAATTTTCTTTTTTAAACCGATTTTTTATTTTGTATTCTATTGAAATGTGTTTTGTTGGTTCTTTTGTGTTGTTGTTGTTCATGTTGTTGGTTTTCTTTCTATTTATTTTCATTTTGTTGATTAATTTGTGGATTATGTTTGGATTATATCCATTTTTATGTGCAATGTATTTTATTGTGTTGACTTCGTCTTTGTAATCGGTTTCATTCATTGGAATAATTAACAACCGATAGATTATTGCATTGTAGGCTGCAAGTTTTTGGGCTTGTGGGTGGTGTGAATCGTTGTGGATGGTGATATCGGTGGTGGTTGGCTTTCGGAATACTTTGTATCCAAGTCTATTATTGTTGGTCTTTTTTATGGTTAGGTCCAAAAAGTTTATTTTGTTATTTTGTTCTATTTCAGCTGTGAATTTAATTTTGTCATTTATGTTGTTTAGTTATTTGAGCATGATGTCTATTTGTTGTGATGTTCCGTCAAAAATTATCAACATATCTGGCGTAGGAAATGATTTTTGTGTTTAATTTGTTAAGTTGGGACAGTATGTATTTATTCTCAAAATAGTTTAGGTAAAATTCTGCAAGTAATCCACTTAAAAGTGAACCCATAGCCAGGCCTTGATTTTGTGTTTAAAAATTATTATTAAATGTTTTTAGTAAAATTATTAATTCGTTTATTTGATGAGTATTTAATTTGGCTGTTCATTCTAAATTACTTCTTATTATTGTTATTGTTTCGTCTGTGGGTATATTGGTATACATATTTGTGATGTCAAATGAAATCATTTTATAGTTCGGTAGTATGTTTATTGTTTTTATTTTATTGATTAATTGTGTGAAATTATTAATACTGTGGTTATGTTGAATATTTGTGTTGTTTTTGATGATTCGTTGTAGATTTTTAGCAAAGTTTATAACTGGGTGCTGTTGTATAGTTGATGAGTGGTCTAATGGGTACATTTTCTTTGCGGATTTTAGGTAAACCTGAGAATTTAGGGGCTTTGGTGTTTATTAGTTTTAATTTATATTTGATAGGGTACGGAACAAGGTTATTGCATTTGTTAATTGCGTTATTTATGTCCGTGAGGTAGAGTTTAGTTGGATCGTTTGTTATTTGAATTATGTTATTTTCGTTTATGAATTTTATAGTTTTATCAATGTATTCTTGTCTATTTAATATAACGATGGTGTTTTCTTTGTCTGCCTTGGTAATGAAAGCGTTGTTGTCTTCTAATTTTTGTCTGATGTTTTTTATATCGGTCATGTAGTTTTTATGTATGTATGTATGTATTTTGTAGTATATTTTTTAGTTTTTTGTGAATTTCAATTCTTATTTCATTTTGTGTTTCGAATGTGGGTAGTGATTTTATCGCAGCTTCAGCATTTGTTATTTCGCGAACGATTTGATGTTTGTTGTATTTAGGCAAATTGAATTTTAATCCTTTGCTTAATATGTCGTTTTCTGAGTCTGTTAGTTGAATGTGTGTTTTGTTGACGAGTCTTGGGAAGAATATGTGCTTGCAGTTTTCTATTAATGTTGGTTTGGATTTTGTTGTTAATTTTTGTATTTTAAACTTATGCCTTGTTAATATTTTATGTATTATTGGTTGTATTTGTTGGTCTATTTTTCTAAGATGAATGTGGCCACAATTGGGTGTATGAAGTTGTGAATTTTGAGATGGAGTTCATATAGTTGTTGGTTAAGTGTTTGTTTCTTGGAATAAAGTTGATTTATTTCTTTTTTTATCCAAAAAATTTGAGCTTTTTGTCGAGTTTTAATGGCTGCTATTGATGTGTGTTTTTACTGTAATTTGTGCATACTTTGGGATAATGTCCATTTCAAGACATGTTTTGTTGAATTTAATGTTCATTGATGTTTTAGATAATTTAAGTTTGGTGTTCTTGTATTTGTAGACGATATTTGCATATTTTGCTGTAAATATTATTATGTATGTGGTTCGTCTCCAACTGTGTAGTTATTAAATCAATATTTATTTTTAATTATAAAAAAAACAAGTTTTACACCGCTTCAAAACGCAGCGTTAGAACGCCGCGTTGTGATTGATTACAAATTGTTTTTTTTTGACGCCGCGTTAGAAGGATTTTTTTTAATTATTTTGTTATTTATTCCAACGCCGCGTCTTGACCCAGTGTATTGCCGCCGCGTTTTACTCGACGCGGCGTTGAAAACGCGCTCTTTGTGACATGGGATATGTATTGCGGTATATTACAATGCTGCGTTGAAACTTGGCGCTAAAACGCCTCATCAAAACGCGCCTGTTTGACGAGACGATAGAGCTCTGGCTCTTCAGCTCATAATTCTCGCATTAGTTTTGCGCAGAAACCTTCATTATCACGTCGTAACAACCAAGTTTTGGATCACAGAGAACGAATTCTTTGCAGTGGCCTTTTGTTGTTGTCGGAGTCATCGTCACTGCTGCTTTCCAATATATAGGCCGAAAGAAACCTCTACCATATTTCGTGTGGACATACTTTATTTGACTTTTCAATCTTGCTTTTAATCACTGTAATTGGAAATGTATTATGTATTCTTTTTTTTTAAATTAAATTAATTTAGGTAATTGAAACAGTGTCCTTGCAGTGACACCGAAATACAGGGACAACAGGGACACACTTTGACGTTCATTGTATTTTTGGACAACAAGGACAGACATGGGTCATTCGTGTGATAGTCACTGTAGCTAGCTGTGACACGATGACCTTTGTCGCGGCAGTGACGGTGGTAGGACCTATTTGTTGTTACGTCACAGTGTCCCTGCAGTGACCAATTACAAGGACCGTCTAATGATAGCTTTAGCTACAAAACGAGAGGGTAAGGATATCAACTCATCACACACAAAAAACGAATAAGCTGAAAAAGGCAAAGAGCTTTCTGTGCTATAATTTACGTTACGAACAATAAACAGACAAAAAGCTTTCTTGCCTGTTGAGTGTTGATCTCTGCCTGTTGAAAAGAATTTTCGATACCTTTTTTTTTAATATGGCAGTGCGAGATCCTTATATTCTATTGTCTGTGATAAAAGATAATAAACAGGCTGTACTGGAAATAGCAGATAAATATAACGAAACCGTTCACTCTGCGATAGGCCTGAAACCCCTGAAAGCGTCATTCATTAAGGTAAAACACAATCTTAGGGAGATTTTAAAAGAAAAACTATTAAAAATGTTAGAGACACCTAATGAAAATCGTGAAGGCATTGTATATAAGCTGCTATAGTACTATCATGACGACCGGTGGACGGTGGCGTTTCAAGCAACATGTGTGTTTTCTAACTCGGTAAGTTTTGAGAGATGAATAAAGAGCATGGTTTTTAGTGTTATGCTTTTTGCTTAGTTTCATGCGCATGTGCAGGAAAAAAAGAAGAAGGCGAACATGAAATAATTGGAAAAAGGGTTTGGCTTAGCTGCGGCGAATAATTTTTTGTTGGGATTTATACACCATCCAACATTTTCATTGTTTACATTTTTTTTTATATGGACGGGAACTTTTACATACTTACGTCATTGACCAGACTTTTGATTCGAATTCTTTAGGTATTTCAAGTTTTGTACGAGCACATATTTGTACACATACATACATACATCATTGAGTTTTGAATTCTTTAGGATTTTTAATTTTTTGTTTATTATTAAGGTCTTTGTTTAAAGTCTAAACCTCTTTTGGTTTCGACGTAGGGTTCCAAGATTGTATCTTTTAGTTATTAATTACTCCTTACCTCGGGTGGGGGTAGCAATCATAAAAGAAACAATCGTATTTGACTTCTGAATGAAAAGTGATTTTATTCTTAAATTCTATGGCTAGTTATACATAATTACATAAATGCAAGTCAGCATAATAACAAAATAATACTTCGATTTTGCGGGAAAATAATTGTAATAGGATAGTGGTGCACCTGAATAAAGTGCAAATATTGCAATTTGGTGGGAATAATAAATTGGGAATGGAATGTGTATTTTATTAGCAATAGAGTGTTCTTAGTTTGAATAGGGTGTTTTAATATAAGTTGTGGTTTAAAGTTTAAACATTCTCCCCGGCTTTGAGATCCTTGAGCTCAAATTGTATATTGTTAGGAGATCGTGCTGTCTTCTTCTTCCTTCGCTTTAGTAGAAATAGGACGCTTAGGATCAAACCAGTTAATAGTGATATGTACCCAATAGTATATTGATGAATATCGTGATGAGATATTTTGTTAGGCAATGTCTCCTGTGTTTTTTGATAGGATATTCGCTTCTTAAGTAATGTTAAGTCGTCTTCTCCTCGAATGATAATTTCCTTCTTCTTCTGGATTTCGTATTGTAGTGGTTCGATGGGAAATTTTTCGAAAACTAGACTTAAGTTATGTGTCGGCAGAAAAGGCATAGTTGACTTGGACGTATAGAAATTATGAGCATTGATAGTCATCGTTGGTTGTTTAGTGATACAGTCGGTTGCCAGCTTCAAAAGTCCTACCCCTTGTAGTTTTGTAGGTTTTATCTCTGAACCGCATACTATTGAAAGTATTTCTTCATGATGAAAGGCGAAAATCCAGTAATTAGGAATATGAAGTTGAATCCACATCCTTTCAACCTTCGTAGATTTAAGTTCGCAATATGATGAGAGCTGCTTATTATGATTGAGCATGTACATTTCGCATTGGTTTTCCACCGAGTGTGTATTGAATATTGGATGTCGTTGCTTACATAGATATTTTTTGTCATCGATATGTATGCATTCCTGATATTCAGCTTGCGAAAGTGTGAAATGCTGATCTCTGAGTTGAGTTACTGCTAAGAACGATGTTGATGGTTGTATGAAGATGAAGGAAATATTTTGCTGAACTGGTAATGGTATTAGTTTGAATACCTGGAACATCTGTGTATTTATTAAAGGCAATTTTACAAGGTAAACGATTGCGGAGGTTGTAACTCGTGCTTTGACTCGAAGAAGTTCGTATAGTTTTGGAAGATTATGTTCATCATATCCAGGAAGAGTTAATGAACTTGGAATTAATTTCCGAATTTTATCCAATTCTATTAAAAGCTGTCTTGGAGAAAGAAGTAAAGCATTTAGTCTTCCTTGATGAGTGTCTGAAATAGCTTCGAGAATTGCTATTTGAGTTCGTTGAAAACTATCCATTATTTGGGTGACATAGATGGTTACGTAGTTTAGAATTTTTCTTCTCTGTTCAGTTTTAATAAGGGTCTCGATGGAATCATAGGCGATTGTTAATTGTTCCTTCACTTCACTAAACTGTTCCTTTATTGAGGATTTAGAATATTGGTTGTAGATTCTATAATCGATGTTTGGTTTTTGCTCAATTCAAGTAAATGTTTTTCATTATTTTGAGCCATCTTGATATTATCTTCAATAAATTGTGCATACTCTTGGTCAAGTATACCGAATAATTTGTTTGCGACCGTACCTATGATTTCAAATGGAGATCTTCTATTTCTTACTGCGATGATATTCCCTATTTTATTTTTCCCATCAAAACTGTAACGTTTGCACTTTATTTGCACTCGCCTAAAAGTATCTATCCTATTACAATTATTTTCTCACCAAAATTATTATTTATTTTCTCACATTGTAAATAATTGCTGATATTATGCATTTTATTTAGTATAAATAAGCATACATTTTAAGAATAAAATTCACTTTTCATTCAGAAGTCAAATACGATTGTTTCTTTTATGATTGCTACCCCCCACCCGAGATAAGGAGTAATTAATAACTAAAAGATTCAATCTTGGAACCCTACGTCGAAAGCAAAAGAGGTTTAGACTTTAAACAGTCTTCAAAAAATGTAGGTACAAATATGTATGTACATTCTTGAACTTTAAACACAAACTTATTTTTTGCTGTATTTATACACACGTCCTTGCAGAAATGGATTTTTGTTTTGAATTTTGCTTTCCATTCAGATAGGTACTTACATAAAATATCATATGTATGTGTAGGTACCTATCGAATGAACAATGCGTAGAAATTCATTCAAACATTCTTTGTAAAGTGATTGTAGATAATTATAGTAACAAAGATATTTTGTTTGTTTGAGGTTTATATAATAGGTACTTGTTGTCCTACCCAGCTTAGCTCGCGGGAAAGAAATGTATAGCACGAATGCATAACTTGTACTAAGTACCTACCTATAATTGCAAATAAAAATTAAACAATTAGGTATTACAAATGTAAAAAAAACCCGTGGTATTTTTAGCATTTCTATTGAAGATTAGTTCAAAGAAATATTTTGGTTCAACTATAAATTTCTTTCCCGCGAGCTAAGCTGGGTAGATCAACTAGTACCTATTATATGTATAAACCTCAAACAAACAAAAGATCTTTGTTACTATAAATCAATAATATATAATCAATCTATAATAATATAAATCAATTTACAAACAATTTTTGATTGAATTTCTGCACATAGTTCATTCGGATAGGTACCTACATATACAAATGTATGTACCTATATGTATATGAATGGAAACCAAAATTTAAAACAAAAATCCATTCACTGCAAGGACGTTTGTATCTTTGTATAAATACAGCAAGAAGTAAGTTTGTGTTTAAATTTCAAGAATGAATGTGTACATTATTTGAAGACCACAACCTTCATAATAGTAAAAAAATTGAAAATCCTAAAGAATTCGAATCAAAAGTCTGGTCAATGATGTATGTTTATATGTACACATTTGACAAATATGTATGTAGGTAGTGCTCGTATAAAACTTGAAAATCCTTAAACACTCAAATCAAAAGTCTGGTCAAAGACGTACGCATGTAACGGGTGATTTTTTTGAGGTTAGGATTTTCGCATTAGTATTTGACAGATCACGCGGGATTTCAGACATGGTGTCAAAGAGAAAGATGCTCAGTATGCTTTGACATTTCATCATAAATAGACTTACTTACGCGCAACGCTTGCAAATTATTGAATTTTATTACCAAAATCAGTGTTCGGTTCGAAATGTGTTTCGCGCTTTACGTCCGATTTATGGTCTACATAATCGACCAAGTGAGCAAGCAATTAATGCGATTGTGACCAAGTTTCGCACTCAGTTTACTTTATTGGACATTAAACCAACCACACGAATGCGTACAGTGCGTACAGAAGAGAATATTGCGTCTGTTTCTGAGAGCGTTGCTGAAGACCGTGAAATGTCGATTCGTCGCCGTTCGCAGCAATTGGGTTTGTGTTATTCGACCACATGGAAGATTTTACGCAAAGATCTTGGTGTAAGACCGTATAAAATACACCTCGTGCAAGAACTGAAGCCGAACGATCTGCCACAACGTCGAATTTTCAGTGAATGGGCCCTAGAAAAGTTGGCAGAAAATCCGCTTTTTTATCGACAAATTTTGTTCAGCGATGAGGCTCATTTCTGGTTGAATGGCTACGTAAATAAACAAAATTGCCGCATTTGGAGTGAAGAGCAACCAGAAACCGTTCAAGAACTGCCCATGCATCCCGAAAAATGCACTGTTTGGTGTGGTTTGTACGCTGGTGGAATCATTGGACAGTATTTTTTCAAAGATGCAGTTGGACGCAACGTTACGGTGAATGGCGATCGCTATCGTTCGATGCTAACAAACTTTTTGTTGCCAAAAATGGAAGAACTGAACTTGGTTGACATGTGGTTTCAACAAGATGGCGCTACATGCCACACAGCTCGCGATTCTATGGCCATTTTGAGGGAAAACTTCGGAGAACAATTCATCTCAAGAAATGGACCGGTAAGTTGGCCACCAAGATCATGCGATTTGACGCCTTTAGATTATATTTTGTGGGGCTACGTCAAGTCTATAGTCTACAGAAATAAGCCAGCAACTATTCCAGCTTTGGAAGACAACATTTCCGAAGAAATTCGGGCTATTCCGGCCGAAATGCTCGAAAAAGTTGCCCAAAATTGGACTTTCCGAATGGACCACCTAAGACGCAGCCGCGGTCAACATTTAAATGAAATTATCTTCAAAAAGTAAATGCCATAGACCAATCTAACGTTTCAAATAAAGAACCGATGAGATTTTGCAAATTTTATGCGTTTTTTTTTTTTTAAAGTTCTCAAGCTCTTAAAAAAACACCCGTTATAAATACTTATGTAAGAACCAGTTCTCATATTACATATTCCATATAAAAAACGTAAACAATGAAAATGTTGGATCGTGTATAAATCCTTACAAAAAACTATTCGCCTCAGCTAAGCGAAACCATTTTATATAAACTTCAAAACTGCTAGCAGTTTATATACATATATAGAATGAACAAAACAAAATACTGAGTTATTTCATGTTCTCCTTCTGTTTTTTCTTGCCTCACATTGCACATGCGCAATAAACTTAGCACAAAGCATAACACTAAAAACCATGCTCTAAATTCTCATTCACTCAAATAAAATGTCCCCATACTAGCACTCCAAGCGGCTCTAGATTTTTTGTCGTCTCATGATAGTACTATAGGCAATGTATATACAATGGGTACGTTCACGAACATAACTTTTGGATTGGTTACCTTGCTTTTGTTTTAATTATAAAATAAATAAATTTATTGGCGCGACAGCTCCTTAAGGAGCCAAGGCCTAGTGACTTATACTCTCAACCATTCCTGTGTGTGTGTTGTTACTCTGCAAGAATGGAAGGGACCTACAGTTTACCGCCGAGTCCGAACGGCTACATGAGATGCACTTTTTCGAGACAAATTTTACTCTTGGAGGTTTTGTCAGTTCCTCGCAAGAGGCAGTACCCAGAAAAAAAGGTGGCTATGGGCTGGATTTGAACCCAGGTTCTTTCGCTTAGCAGTCCGACACACTAACCACTAAGCCACGGGGCACTACTTTTTTTTTTGTTTTAATTAGCATGGTTAAAAACAGCTGTTTTCCAGCTGATTGAAGAACAAATGGAAATAGAGAGAAAATCCAAAGGTATCCTAAAATATGCTGGATACTTTTCTCAACACGTGAACAGCTCATGAACAGCTGACTGTGTTTCTCTTTTGCTTCGAATTTTGAAAGGTAACCTAACTGGTTGGATTAGTTCGTTCACAAAAAAACCCAAACATAAGCAAGGTAACCAACCCAAAAGTTATGTTCGTGAACGTACGCAATGGTCAAACAAAAAGAACCAGAGAAAAAAGATTTAAAGAACAGTACATACATCAAATAAAATAAAAGCCAAAGTTCTTCCATCGCAGACCACGTCTTGAATCTTGAAGCTTAACCACTTCATTATAAGTTCAAGCTGTGTGAGTTTGAAGAAACAAGTAACCGATGAGATAAAATTCGATGCGTATGATAGCTATTTCATACAAAAAGACAGCAATGCTATCAATTGTGATAACGGCAATATATCGTCGAACCTATTTTCTCTCATCTGATTGCAAAGTCTGTTATTTGACGATGAAACTTGATGCATGCAACTTGTTTGCATTCTTCTTTGTTATTTCATTCTCTGTCGCAAGCAAGGTAACCAAGCCAATAGTTATGTTCGTGAACGTACGCAATGGTCAAACAAAAAGAACCAGAGAAAAAAGATTTAAAGAACAGTACATACATCAAATAAAATAAAAGCCAAAGTTCTTCCATCGCAGACCACGTCTTGAATCTTGAAGCTTAACCACTTCATTATAAGTTCAAGCTGTGTGAGTTTGAAGAAACAAGTAACCGATGAGATAAAATTCGATGCGTATGATAGCTATTTCATACAAAAAGACAGCAATGCTATCAATTGTGATAACGGCAATATATCGTCGAACCTATTTTCTCTCATCTGATTGCAAAGTCTGTTATTTGACGATGAAACTTGATGCATGCAACTTGTTTGCATTCTTCTTTGTTATTTCATTCTCTGTCGCAAGCGCCATTACACGATGAATGTATTTTCATGAAACGAGTTTGCCTTTTCTCTTTCAATTTCATTTTCCATAATCATTTTCAATGAATCTGCTCTTTTAACTCTTTCTGTGCAATGACTTTTTTAACTACATACAAATTTTTGCTAGATTCATAAAGATATAAGCAGTCGAAACTAAGTTCCTTAGTCCACACAATTTTACTTTCCACTTAAATTTTTTCGGTTACTTTGAATCTTATTAGAAGCTTACTTTGGTTATAGAGAAACCAAGTTATAATTAAAAAAAATGGACACGACTGGGTCACACGTACTTGCTCTATAAGCATTATTACATTGGAAAGCAAGATCTTTGACAGAAACAAGTAACATTTACGTTGAAAATAATAATAATGTCTGCGCAGTGTGCTCTACATTAAAAGGGAAACAAAAAAAAACCCTTGCGCGAGCGTTAATTATAAAAAAAAAAATTAACTTATGAAAATTCTTAAACCACAATACTTAACAGTTTTTAGTAAAAATGAAGTACGCCATCATACGTCTTAAAGAACAAAGAATATATGAAAAATGTATTGCGAAAATTGTAGGACGGGTTTTGATAAAATCTTGTTTTTAATTTTTGGTTTTTTGACAACAGTCGTTTTTTTAAAATGTTGGTATGCAGTTTTTTAGAGTTTATTAATATACATGTGATTATAAAACTTAAGATAATTTTTTTTGATAAGTTTTAAAAATATTGATTTTTCAAAAAAAAAATTCAAAAATTAATTTTTATTAGAAAAAAAAGTTATTGAACATTTTGATATGCAGAATTAATTTGCGTACCTAGATCTTCTAAAATATAAAATTTTACAGAAATCCAAATAGCGGTTACAGGTACCGTTAATGGACACTTCTGTACATTTGGTTCTAATCAAATCATAGCCAATACCAACAAAAAAAAAATTGAAAATTTTCATCAAAATCGTTGTAGCCGTTTTCGAGAAAAATAAGCTTTTCCTTAACGGTCATATGGCAGGTACCGTTATTTTTAGGTTTAACAATAATTTTTGGTCTAAACAAAATTTGAATTTGAAAGTTTGAAGATAATCGCTTAAGCCATTTATGCCGCAGCTCGTTATACATACTAACAGACAGACAGACAGACATTTTTTGTCGATCACTTTTTAGACTTCTCTATGATCATTGTTTTTGTCATGTTTGATTGTTATCTTAATTTTTTATATTCACGAATCCTAAACTTGCCTTATAGTCCCTATAATCGCAAGTAAAAAAGGGAACAAGAGAAAAAAAACGTCAAACTGATTGTGCGACACAGGATATCTTTTTTTTTTTTTTCTTTTTTCCATCTTTTCGATTTTTTTCTCTCTATTGCATTTACTATGTTCGAAGAATTCCAACAAGGTATGCATGCATCCAGTTTCATCGTCTAGTAGTCATTGAATACAAAGAACAGGAAGACGTGTTGTGTATATATACAGTGTACGTGAGTGAAGCTAATCAGTTATGCAAGTTAACACATCACTCGTATTATATTATTCATCACAACTCGTACGCACTATAACCCCAAGCGGAAACCAAAAAAACATAAAAACCCAAGATACCGGAAACCATAAAAACCCAAGATAACATAAGAATCAATAGCATCAATAGACGACACACAAAGGTCACGTCCGAACCATGATCGTGTCCGATTTTTATTACTTTCTTCATCATCCCTTTCACACACTGCATACAATTAGGAATGCAGCTACTACCCATACCCAACAGTATATAAACTACAGCGCACACTCATCATGATCTTCAGTTTACGCATCATCCTGCTGTCACGCTGTTTATCGTTTAAATAGAAATAAGTTTGTAATAATTTAAGTCGAAATTTTGAATAAAGTTTTTTTTTAATAAATAAATTAACTTAATATTAATTGGGGGCTCAACCGGGATCCCTTCAGCATAATTTAAAAGATTTGAAAATATAAAGTAAAATCAGTGCTAAGTGGTTCCTGCCAAAAAAATTCAACCAAAGTACTCTACAAGATAGAAGAAAGAGCATCACTCAGTAGAAGCAGCATCACCAGGCAAGCAGTCCGGAAACACGAAGCTTCGAAAGGATAAAGTATTTTATTTTTTTTATTAAGAATATTTTAACAATATTTTTTTTTGTATTATTATATTATTATATTATTATTATAATATTACTCTATTATTGAATTATTATATTTAAAAAATAATTGTGTGACGTGATCTTGTGAAAAAATTTGTTTACCATCAAAATGAACCAAGAAGCCGTGAACAATTTAATATCACAAGCTATTAGCTCTAATAACGCGAAAGTTGAGCTTATTCTTACCAAACAATATGATTTCTACTCGAAAGAAGTCGATAGATTGCAAAAGTTAATCTTCGGCAGGGGTTTGGCCTCAGACGTTACAGAATACGCAACCCAAACTATAGATTTAACCATTACGTGTGACGAAACATTAGATATAATCAAATCTTTACGCGATTTCGACGGCACCCAAACCTCCTACGTTAGTTGGAGGGAAGCTGCCCATAACTCCATGAAATTATATAAGGAAGGAAGCAAAAGATATTTTGCAGCCTTAACAATACTTCGCAATAAAATAACGAAAGCAGCCAATGATGTCCTAACAAATCATGGCACTGTTTTAAATTTCGAGGCAATATTAGCCAGATTAGACTTTGCATATGCCGACAAACGACCTATGCACATCATTGAACAGGAACTTAGCGTTCTTAGACAGGGTTCCACCACCATATTAGAGTTCTACAACGCAATTAACTGCAAATTGACCTTGCTAACAAATAAGACTATTATGACCCATGGTTCAAACTCACCAGTCACAAACGAACTTAATGCTCTGAATAGACGCAACGCCCTGAGAATCTTCATAACCAGCCTCAACGGCCAACTACCACAAATATTATTTTCTCTCAATCCACCAGACTTGCCCAACGCATTCGCTAAGGCGCAGGAACTGGAGAGTAACAACGTTCGAACAAATTTCGCCCTTCAATTCGCAAACCACAAAGGTGAAAATAGGAACCATAACAGTAATCAAAATTCACTTAGATTATCTAGACACCCGAACGGTTATACCTTTCCAAATTCCAGGCACAATGATTATAGGCAATTGCCACAACTTTTCGAACCTATAGTTCTTAGTAGTTCTGTAAACCGAACCATCAGCAAAGATGACGTAAATCGTTACAAACACTCGTTTAACCAAGCAAATACACAAAACCCTTTTAGACAGGGAAATCATTACAACAATAACAACAATAATTATAATACGAATACGCCGCGTTGGCAAAAACCAAATTTTAACACATACAATAATAATACAAGACCTGTATTTAAAAGGGAAAGAGAAAGTGCACAACATTCTATTCAAACACCTCCAGTAAAAACCGAGCGATTGAATAACCTTAATGAAAATGAAGATTTTTTAGAACAAGAGTGGGATTACCCCACTTACGACGAATAATTAATAATAAAAAAATAAAAATTCTCATAGATACCGGTGCCAGTAGTAATTACTGCCAACCAGGTACGTTGAGTGATCCAATCGCTCTGCCCATACTCAAACGCGCCCGAACAGTGAACGGGGAACTTATAATTAACAAATGCCATGAAGCATTTATATTTGATACACAAACAAGATTTTATGTTTTAGAAAACTTAGAATACGAAGCTCTAATAGGAGCCAATTTATTGAGTCGGGTTAACGCCAAAATCGACTTTAATAACAAAACATTGAAATATAATAATAAGGTGGAAAAAATTTATTTTGACGACAACAAAGTCATCAACAACATTCAGGAAGAAAACGCAGAACAACTGAGGGTTGCAATGATGGAAAAAATTAAAAGTATCCATAGTGACATTGATCTAACTCTCCCCTTCAGAACAGACGTCACGGCGGAAATCCACACGACCAGTGACAAACCTATCTGGAGTAAACAATACCCCTATCCCCTATCTGCAAATAACTTCATGAATACAGAAGTTCAAAAAATGTTAGAAGAAGGAATTATCAGACCTTCTAAATCACCTTATAACAGCCCTGTATGGGTCGTACCAAAAAAGGTACAAACGAAGATGGCACACCGAAAAATCGACTAGTCATCGACTACAAAAAACTTAACGAAAATACCATTTCTGACAAGTACCCTATACCGGATACTAATGTCATCTTATCAAACTTAGGAAAAGCCAAATATTTTTCTACTCTTGATCTAGAATCAGGATTTCATCAGATCAAAATGAAATCCGAAGACATTGAGAAAACTAGTTTTTCCGTTAATAATGGGAAATATGAATTCACACGATTGCACTTTGGACTGAAGAATGCCCCTTAAATATTCCAACGAGCAATGGACGATATTCTCAGACCCTATATAGGAAAAATATGTCACGTTTACATAGATGACATAATTATCTATTCGCATTCGATTCAAGAACACACGAGACATGTTGAAGCAATCATTCAAGTGCTTAAAGAAGCTAATATGAAAGTTTCAATAGAGAAATTTACTCTTTACGAAGAAAAAGTAGACTTCCTAGGTTATGTCATCGGACATAACGTCATAAAAACAAATCCTGCTAAGACGCAAACTATAAAAGAATATCCTGAACCTAAAACCTTAAGGCAGTTAAGATCATTTCTTGGAATGATTGGATACTACCGAAAGTTTATCCAAAAAAAAAAAAACCTGCACTAGTTATAATCAAATTTGGAAGTTTGAGAACCTTAGGGAATTTCATTTTTATTGGATTAAGGCAAGATTTGTGTGTATTTTTATTTTCAAAATGACGTTTTGTGAGAGCGAGCAGTCATTCTCTCTGAGAGTTATTAGTTTCACAATAAAAAGATAATGTAGGGGAATCCTCTTATTAAAAATCTAGTTTCACACTAAGAGAAAATCAATTTTTGATTCGTTTATAATTGAGTAACTACCAGTTAGTACCAAATTTTATTAATCTTAGTTTCGTATTAAAGCGTCTATAATTTGCGCCAATGATATTATGTATTCTGGTTTTCGAGAAAACGGAAATTTGCCAAACCCCCTTTCTTATAATTTGTTTCGTATTTAGGTGGTCTTTTTCTTTACGCATTTCGGGTAGAGTAGGGGGACTAAATACAAGTTTTTTTTACTATGAGTGAGGGTCCATGATTTCAATTCTTAAAAATGAAAAAAAAAACAATTATTTAATAACAACATCAACACTACAAAGATATACTTTTTCTGAGCGATAGAAATTCGCACTAAAGCACCCGCATAGGGCCAGTGAGTTAATAAAGTTAATATTTTAAGCTTGTTTTAAGATTCTTTTCCAGCCTTTAAGTAGTTATAAGTTAAAATTAAATAAAAATCATTTAAAAGTAAAAGTTAAAGTACATAGCTATTTTAGACTTTTACTCTTTTGGCTTTGGAGCTCCATAGCCTTCTCAGCCCGAAGAAGTAACAACGCTGGCAAGAATTATCCTTAGTTTGATCTCAGGTAGACGAAATCCTTAACTACTTCAGCCTCAATACACCCAAAAGGGCTCTGAATTCACTCTGTTTTTTTGATATTCCCAATATTGACTGCGATTCTTCTAAGGCGTTTTAGTTTCTTTTTACATTTTGGTAAGAACTTCGGATCCTCATTGGACATTTAAAGCTCAGCATTTCTCCAATCGTACTCGTCTGATGTTCTCTTATTTACATTTAGTTATATTTATGTGTCACACGCGGTGGTTCTAAGTCAAATGCCTGAATGAATGAATAATAAGATTACGACAGCTGCAGTTTCATTTTTTAATTTACTGCGCATATACGTCAGAAGAGACGATTTGTTATGCAAATGCATAATTAATTAATAATGAAATAGTTTTCACTTGAAGTTTGCTAATCAACAAAATTTAAATTCGTGATAAATAGTAACTAAAAAACTTCAATAAATTTAAATAAGCATTTTTTTACTGTGGTTGTGGCCAATTATCCATTGAAAAGTCATTTATATAAAAAAGAAGTGATCAAAATGTAAAAATAAATAAAAAAATGCAAATTAAAAGATAATAAAGTGATGTTTTTGTTATAATTTTATTAAATTTTCTCTTTTGTGATTTTGAGCTTTCTTTCATTGCCCGGTTTATAGTTCTTATTCGAAAGAACATTCGTGCACGAAAGAATAGTTTTTTATTTTTGAGTCCCCGCAACATCCTCGGCCAAATCCAAAAGATTTTTCAAAAAATGATTGCATGTGACTAGTTCTTCACCATTTAAAGATGTACTTAAATCCCAAGCGTTCCTTTAATTCTCCGAATAAAAGTTTCACCGCATTGATTGACTCAATAGTACCTTAAAAATAAATTGAATTTCTTATTATTTATACAACCTAATACAAAGTTCGTACTTTCTTACCTTTTTGAAATGGCAATAGTGTGTTTTTGCCGATGACTCTCATGCTTGAAATCGTTTCGGATATCGTGTCGAGAATTTGATTTTGCGTTTCAATTGCAAGCCCATAAGTGTGAACTCTTTGCCTTGAGACAGCTTTGGGTAATCGCACGTTCATCACATAAAACCATTCACTGACCTTAATAAAAAAAAATAAAAAAAAAAATTAAGCAGTGTTATGTAAGTATTTCGAAAGGTTCTTACTAGCTCTAACAGATGATAACATTCCCTCCAGTTATCCCCAAGATGATTTAGTGAAGCTGCTCTTTCGATTGCTTTGGCAATGGTGTGCGAAAAGAGCTTGGTTGCCAGCTTCACTTTTTGCTTTCTGCCCCCTTGACATTGATGTGGCATTCGCTTATCTTGTGCGTTATTATAAGCTCGGTTGCAGTACATGATAAAAGCTTTGCTATGATATCCCTATTGACCTTCTTTCCGTTTATCCAGAAACCACTGTCTACGTAATGGTTTCGGAGAAGTTTTATGAGGTGAGGAACGTCAGCAAAAACAAAAAATTTATGTTTGCCATTCAAAAACCTAAATATATAGAAAAGGTAACTGGCTTAAAAGTATGACCATGGTTTGTCTGGTGTAATAACGGGTGATTTTTTTGAGGTTAGGATTTTCATGCATTAGTATTTGACAGATCACGCGGGATTTCAGACATGGTGTCAAAGAGAAAGATGCTCAGTATGCTTTGACATTTTATCATGAATAGACTTACTAACGATTTTTAACGATCTGCCACAACGTCGAATTTTCAGTGAATGGGCCCTAGAAAAGTTGGCAGAAAATCCGCTTTTTTATCGACAAATTTTGTTCAGCGATGAGGCTCATTTCTCGTTGAATGGCTACGTAAATAAGCAAAATTGCCGCATTTGGAGTGGAGCAACCAGAAGCCGTTCAAGAACTGCCCATGCATCCCGAAAAATGCACTGTTTGGTGTGGTTTGTACGCTGGGGGAATCATTGGACCGTATTTTTTCAAAGATGCTGTTGGACGCAACGTTACGGTGAATGAACCGAACACTGATTTTGGTAATAAAATTCAATGATTTGCAAGCGTTGCTCGTTAGTAAGTCTATTTATGATGAAATGTCAAAGCATACTGAGCATCTTTCTCTTTGACACCATGTCTGAAATCCCGCGTGATCTGTCAAAAACTAATGCATGAATATCCTAACCTCAAAAAATCACCCGTTATTAAGTTCACTGTATAGGCCTCTGTTCCCTCCCCCCAAGTCACTTACCATGCCAACAATAGTATAGCCACAGTCTTCAGTGGTAGTTAAAATTTCTTTTAAGATACTACTCGTCATTTTGCAGTCAAAAGATTAGAAAATTGGCTGCTTCCAATGGCTCATTAGTCCTTAAGAAGAAGAAAACATTAGTCAAATCAGGAACCTCCAAAAGTATACTAATTTTACCTCGCAGCATCGCTACCTGCACGTAATTTGCTGGAGCTAAAGTGGTATGTCGGCTTTTCGTAACAATATGCCTTTTTAATTTCCATCTCATCAAAGCTAAGGATGCAAACTTTTTGGCTTATATCAAGCTGTGCTGCTGCTTTCAGTATTTTGACAACTGGTTTCAGAATACCTGGAGAGATGTCGATTTTTTGAGCCCACCATTGAAGCGTTCTAATCGAAGGAAGTGCAAACTTGTTTTTTTGCAAAAGTCTGTATGCCCTTGCACTAGCTGAGTATAACGTTATTGACCTCGAAACGTCAACTTCTGACCAATGCGTAAACTTAGCACCGCTCTTCAGTTTTCGAATCTGGCCGTAGGTGAAAATGAAAGCCAATTTTTTCTCCACATTTTTGCTCTCAAACCTACTTTTTGTCAAAGATATTCGAAACATCTCTTGATTTTTCTTTAACAAAATAATCTCGTTTTCTAATTTTTGTCTGAAAGTAAATAAATCAACAAAGAGCTCAATAAACAACCTCCTTAGACATACATTTGTGTTAAATACTCTCCAATTTGTACTTGTAGGATATAGCAGTTCTGAAAAGAACTGATTTCGGTATCGTCTTCTATGCTCTCATTTGAAATGCAAGGTGGAATTTCCTTCGCTTCCTGTAACAAAACATCTATAACCCTCTTATCTTCTCCCGCCTTGATTCTATTTTTTCTGTCTTCCTAATAGTGAGTAAGAGCTACATCCACATTTTCAGTGGTGTAAATAGAGGGAACAGAATAGAGTTGCGCAAAACAGTTCCAGTAGCGGACCCGACATGGAACGATTCTTTTTCTCGTTGGAACTGGTTCCCAGAACCATGTCCGCGGAACTGTTTAAGGTTTTGCGAATAACATATCATGTTGATCCGTTCCGTATAAGTAGGTATTTTGTTGTTTGTTTAGTTCTATGTCTATTTCTATTTGCTAGTTTGAGCTCCATATAAATTATGTATAAATACTTCTTTTCCTCCGTAGTTCGATTATTATTCGCATTTCAGCGTGAGTACAGAACAAATAATAATTTGTAATGAAAATTTGCTGATTAAAAATTTAATGCCATGTAAAATTTGGAAAATGGCGTTTCCAAAAATTAGATTTTCTTTATATTTCGACAAAAATGGCTAAAATCGATATCGGGTGATGTTAGAAGTCAACTAATCAAGACAACAATACTTAAAAAATATTTTCGGTACAGGGTGTTTCGAAAAATAAAAAGATTTTCATTATTTTTTCTGTAGGTTTTTCTTTAAATTGGTATCGGATGATGCTAAGTCAACTAATTAAGAAACTTATACTTAACAAAGTGTTTTAATACAGGGTGTTTCCACAAAAACCGATGTTCGTTATTTTTCGACGGAATTAGCTAAAATTGATATCGGATGATGCTTAAGGCTAGATATTCAAGAAAAAATTGTAAAATAAATTACAGGGTGTTTCCAAAAAAATTGTTTTCGAATTAGGATTTAAATTGCTTTTTTATTAGGTACACCTTAATTTTCAGGAATAAAAAAAAAAACAGACTGTCTAATTATTTCATAAAAAAAAAAATTATAAACTTCAAAGATGACGAAAACTTTATATTGTGTTATATAAATAAATATTTGAACTTAAATGCATTGTATATAGACTGCTATAGTACTATCATGACGACCGGTGGACGGTGGCGTTCCAAGCGGCTCTAGGGAAAAAGATTACTCGGTAAATTTAAGAGGCGAACAAAGAGTTCATATACAATGGCGGTTCATTTACAAAGAGAATTCTCAGAGAAACTCGCTGAATTGTACTTTATTCATAAGTAATTTATGAGGGGTAGGTTAAGAAAAAATTTGTTGATATGCAGTTCATATACAATGTTGACATGAATACATATATCTGATGTTGGAGTTGTTTTCGTACATTATTATATACAATGTTCTGCCCTATATTCTTTGGGCAGATGAACGATGTTTGTTTTTGTTTTTTTTTTTGCGTATGTTGCGGTTGCTGTGCTGTGCATTGTATACATTGCATATACATTACTACACGGAAGTAGGTTTGGTTAGTTCTATGTATGCATGTTCAAACGATATTTTCCAGCTGATCATCATTGTATCGATTGTATGCATTGTATATAAACTGCCTTGCTTATAAGAAATACACTGCTAATAAGCATTGTATATGAATTGCTATAGTACTATCCTGGTGACATGTGGACTGTTGTTCAGTTTATATGCAATGGTAATAGCTAATAAGAAAATACAGTAGCAGATGATAAAGTAAGTATGTGTATGTATGAATAATCCAATAACTTGGTATAGGTAAAGCACTTTGTATCTGATTTCGGACACGAAGGCTGTAAAAATTGTTTTGTGAGTTTTGGCGGTTTTTTGGTAATTATTTTTAATAATCACTTCATTAAATTCCAATAATTACATTTTTTTTTAAGTATGTCATTATAAGGAAATCTACAGTTTTCATCTGGGATACTTATTTGAAAAAAAATTAATCAACCCGTTTTCAAAATATTTCGAAAACCAATTTTTTTTTAGAAAATTGAAAAAAAAGTTTTCGAACATTTTGAAATGCAATGTTAATTGAATTATAAATGACTTCCTGTGTGCAAAATTTTATTGAAATCAGGATATTGGTTAACGATAAAACGGCATTTGAAAAAACCGGTTCTATGAGAGGTACCGTTATAGAACAAATTTCGAAAAATTCATTCAAACTGAAAGATGTATTGTTGTAAAAAAATAGCATCCTGAAAGTTTGATCAAAATCGTTGGAACCATTTTCGATAAAATCTAACTTTTTGTTAAACGGCAAATAAAGTTCATTTTTGACCTAGAGCAAAAATGAGAAATACCCCCCGAGATACTACCTAATAAATACTAAATACCAAGTTTGAACTAAATCGGCCCATCCGTTTAGGCTGTAGAGCACCAAACAGCCAGACATTTTTCGAACCAACTTTTTTCGACTTCTCTATCATCGTAATATCATGTTTGATTATTATCTCAATTTTTTTTTATAGTAGGTACCTATAATCGCAAGTAAAAAACCATTTGAAATCCGACATCTGGGATAGTTTAAACATTTTTTTAACGAAAACCCGCCGCAGACGAACATTTTAAAAAAAGAATCACGAAAATCGGCCCACTTTTTAATTTTCTACAGCCAAAAAACCCACCGCGATATAAAAATAAGATTTGCATTAACTATGAATTTCCTACCCGCGAGCAAATGGTAGGTCAGTTATTTCATACAAAGCCTCAAAAAAACAAAAATCATTACTACCTGCAGTCTATATCAATTTCCAAACAAAAAAATATGAATGTATCTCCATGCATAGTTTTCACCCTTGTATCATTGTATATGAATTGAATAGGCAGTTTATATACAATGTACCTATCTGCATTGAAAACAAAATTCATACCAAAATCCATTCAATAAATCCAGCAAGAATTAAGTTTGTGTTAAATTTCTAAGAATGTATGAGTACATTTTTTGAAAACGACAACGTTCAATTTATAGGTAGCAAATAAACCCAAATTGAATATCTTAAAAATAAACCACTTCAAAAAGCTGGTCAATGACATATGTACATATTGTACATGTATTGCATATAAAAAAAATCATTGTATATAAACTGCCTATAGTACTACTATGAGACGAGAAAAAATCTTTTTCCCTAGAACCGCTTGGAGTGCTAATGTAGGCATATTTTATCTGAGAAAAGAGAGAAATAAGAGCATTTTTATAAGCGTTATGCTCTGGGCTTACATTACTGCTGAATCAACCTCCCTGATGAACATGCATTTTGTTGGAAAAATGTGTGGTTTACCTACATTCTTTATGAATTTTAAGAGGAAATCTCTTTGAATTATACAATTTCGTTGGCTTATAAGCAATTGATGTTGATGATGTTGCTTACATTTTTTTGGTATATGCGATACATTTGTATATACATTGTTTTGTATATGATTAATGTCATTGATCAGACTTTTGAAGTGATTTGTATATAGACTTTTGTTAGGATTCACATTGTATATAAACTGCCTATGGAGTCTATATACAATGAGGATTCATACACGATCCAACTTCGTTGCTTACATTTTTTTTATATGCAATACATGTACAATATGTACATATGTCATTGACCAGCTTTTTGAAGTGGTTTATTTTTAAGATATTCAATTTGGGTTTATTTGCTACCTATAAATTGAACGTTGTCGTTTTCAAAAAATGTACTCATACATTCTTAGAAATTTAACACAAACTTAATTCTTGCTGGATTTATTGAATGGATTTTGGTATGAATTTTGTTTTCAATGCAGATAGGTACATTGTATATAAACTGCCTATTCAATTCATATACAATGATACAAGGGTGAAAACTATGCATGGAGATACATTCATATTTTTTTGTTTGGAAATTGATATAGACTGCAGGTAGTAATGATTTTTGTTTTTTTGAGGCTTTGTATGAAATAACTGACCTACCATTTGCTCGCGGGTAGGAAATTCATAGTTAATGCAAATCTTTAAAAAAATTGAGATAATAATCAAACATGATATTACGATGATAGAGAAGTCGAAAGAAGTTGGTTCGAAAAATGTCTGGCTGTTCGGTGCTCTACAGCCTAAACGGATGGGCCGATTTGGTTCAAACTTGGTATTTAGTATTTATTAGGTAGTATCTCGGGGGGTATTTCTCAGTTTTGCTCTAGGTCAAAAATGAACTTTATTTGCCGTTTAACAAAAAGTTTGATTTTATCGAAAATGGTTCCAACGATTTTGATCAAACTTTCAGGATGCTATTTTTTTACAACAATACATCTTTCAGTTTGAATGAATTTTTCGAAATTTGTTCTATAACGGTGCCTCTCATAGAACCGTTTTTTTCAAATGCCGTTTTATCGTTAACCAATATCCTGATTTCAATAAAATTTTGCACACAGGAAGTCATTTATAATTCAATTAACATGGCATTTCAAAATTTTCGAAAACTTTTTTTTCAATTTTCTAAAAAAAAATTGGTTTTCGAAATATTTTGAAAACGGGTTGATTTAATTTTTTTCAAATAAGTTTCCCAGATGAAAACTGCAGATTTCCTTATAATGACATATCCTAAATCCTGCCTTAAGTCGTATCTCTGAATGCCAACGATAAATGGTGCTTACCGATGGCATTTTAAATCCTGCTCTCAACATGTAGTTGTAGCAGGCAGGGGATTTATAGAATAAGTGTTTTGTTTATGGAACAGTTGCACCATAACAAATCTCCTTACCTCCTCTGTCGAATGCTCCATTTGCTTCATGACGCCTTTTTCCAAGTTATATTCCTTGCTTTTCCTGAGCCTTCTCGGCGTTCTTAACATAAACGCCGGTATTGAACGCTGCCGTTTTGTTCTACGGGGAGTTGTTTTGTAGGTGTGTAACCTCGGCGAAGGAAATTGGGAAGGCGATATGGGAGTCGTATTGGACACATTTGTTAGAGAATAATCTCTAACATATGTTTTGGCAGAACTTGCAGCCAAATTCACCAACGACAAGCTTGGACTAGATGGAATGGGTTGAGGCTCGGTGTTAGGGGTTGAAGCTATAACCCCCTCCATGGGTAATGGGCATTCCACATTGAATGGTGCTGACGTGACCGTTGAGGTCGGCTGTAATCGAATCCTACATGCTTCCATAATTCGGGCACATGAGGAATCGATGGAAGTTTCTGAGCAGCTGCATACCGATGCGGAAGATATCGGCAGTGCATTTTTGCTCAAACGCTTCAATGTTGCCCTTAACACGATGTCCTTAGCGAAAAAATGCTGTTCACACATTTTGAAGTCCCTAGGGAAACTTCTCAAGTGTGGGACATTGCCGTGTTTTAGCCAAATTGGTCGCCTGTGGTCTGTTGGCACATTGAAAAAGGACAAACCAAGTGACCTTTTGCGCTCGTCGCAGCCCCCATAGGCACATGAAGCCATTTTTATTAATACTTAATTTAAATTTAAAATAACACTAACTTATTTATAATTAATATAAATATAAAAATATATAATAAAAATATAATAATAAAAATAATAGAATAAATAACAATCTTACCTTACACTAAACACAACACACTAAGTAAAAAATACAAATTAATTAACAAAAATACAATAATACAACACTATATATACAATGATATTGCCAATAAACTTCCTTTTACCAAAACACAACACAATTCACAGTTATTAATTTATTCGGTTATCAAAAAACCGCCAAAACTCACAAAACACAATTTTTAGAACCTTCGTGTCCGAAATCAGATACAAAGTACTTTACCTATACCAGATTTATGGATTATTCGTACATACACATACTTACTTTATCGTCTGCTACTGTATTTTCTTATTAGCTATTAGCATTGCATAGAACTATAGCAATTCATATACAATGCTTATTAGCAGTGTATTTCTTATAAGCAAGGCAGTTTATATACAATGCATACAACCGATACAATGATGATCAGCTGGAAAATATCGTTTGAATATGCATACATATAACTAACCAAACCTACTTCCGTGTAGTAATATGTAAATTTATTTTATTTATTTAATTGTAAAATGTATACAATGCACAGCACAGCAACCGCAACCTACGCAAAAAAAAACAAAAACAAACATCGTTCATCTGCCCAAAGAATATAGGGCAGAACATTGTATATAATAATGTACGAAAGGCAGTTTATATACAATGTCCAACATCAGATATATTCATGTCAACATTGTATATGAACGGCATATCAACAAATTTTTTCTTAACCTTAAACTGTAAGGTAAGCAACAATGTATATACATTCCTGCCTCTTGTTTCCCTTTCCATCTATTGCTTAATCTACCTCTTTTATAAATTACTCATAAATTACCTATGAATAAAGACTAATTCAGCTAATTTCTCTGAGAATTCTCTTTGTAAATGAACTTCAATTCATCGAGTAATCTTTTTCCCTAGAGCCGCTTGGAACGCCACCGTCCACCGGTCGTCATGATAGTACTATAGCAGTTTATATACAATGGAAAAAAATCCAAAAATATTCTGTTCGTTTTTGTTGTTTTCTTCCTCTTATTGCAACCAACCATCCCTTTTTCCTTTAAGATCGGTCGACTATATTTTTTTTACACTTCAGATTATTTGATGTAGTAAGCTTAGAGCAAGTTTTTTTTTTTTTTATAAAATCAGAGGTTCATCATAAGTGCATGTGTTAGTTGTTAGTAAAATTAAAATAAAATAAAATATTGATAGCCTAACACATGCACAAAATACAAAAACTAACTAAAATGCAATCATGCCAGTTATATATGTACAAGAAAACATTAAACAAAACAATCACGACAGTAGAGCACTGGTTAGAAATAAAGATTTTAATCCCACTTTACTTAAGTTAAAGTCTTAGAAGAAGCGTTTAGATTAAAAACTCTGCTCATACGGTTTAAAGCTTCATGTATGCCATAGTTTGTTCTATGAAAGTCAACATGCAAAAGTTCCGATCCACACAGGTGATAAGATCCTCCACGGTAATTTAACCCAATACAGGCTAATAAATAAGTAGCATCAAGTTTGCCTTTAATAAGTTGATGAAAAAAATATTAAATCGTTATTAACAAACCTTTGGTGAAGGGTTTGCATCTGCAGAAGCTGGATTCGCCGTTCATATGGTGGCAGATTGAATGGATCGTTCCAAGGTAGACCTTTAAGGGCAAAACTAATGAAATTGTGTTGGATTGATTCAATACGGTTCTTATGAATTAAGTAATAAGGACTCAATACCTGGTGAAGCATACTAAAGGTGGGGGCGTACATATGGATCACTAAATTCCTTTGCCCAGCGTTTTATGAATCCTAGCATGGAGCTAGCTTCATTCACAATAAAATTAACGTGTTGAGTAAATTCAAAGTTGGAGGTAAAATAGACACTCAAATCCTTAAAACTAAAGAAGCGTCAGAGTTTGTGCTGGAAAAACTTACGATACGTTTTCTAGAAGAGGTATTCATATGGCATTTTACAGGGTTAAGGGATATACCACTTTTTCTGCACCAAATAATAAAGCTATCAATATCTGCCTGCAGAAGACTGCGGTCATCGCTAGACTTTATTGTCTTAAATATCTTGATGTCATCAGCGAATATAAGAATGTCACTTGATTGTATGCATGAAGTAACATCATTTATTCAAAAACCGTTCTGGGTATAGATCGCGAAATAGAAGCTGAAACTATTTAAACTGTATATATCGTCTTAAAAGTTCTGTGTGGGCAAACGCCGTGTATAAACGTACTGCTTATAGAATTAAGCTAAGTCAACTTGTGTTAGCTGAAAGACTCTCTCTTGTTTGACTTCTTTACTTACCTTCGGTGTAAGTTACAATTACTTCTCAAATAAATAAATAAAAAAAAAGAAAAAAAAATTCAACTTCAACTGGGGTAAAAAGCGCTATGAGCGGGGGTACAGATCCCCCTATAAAAAACTGGTTCAAAGGTTTACCTCCCGAGGTTAGCCTAAACCAGATCCACACCAAAAAGCCAAAGCGTAAACACTCAGGTGAAGAGTTCCCAGAACTCCCTGTCATAAATAATCATAAATAATGTCCCAATAATCCCAAGATTTATAGTTGTGACAGGTATGGAAAAAACAGGTGAAAATGTTCGTCCCCTCTCTTCCTATAACCCCATCCAAATCAATCGTGGTCTTGAATTCATTTCCAAATATATATTGGAAGTTAAAGCCATGAGATCAGGAGATCTTCTTCTCAAAGTGCTTAACGTTGAGACAGCTAACAAATTCCTGAAAGCTAAGCTCGTGGATTCTATTCCCGTCAAAGTCTCTAGCCACATGAGTCTTAACTCCATCCAAGGAAGAATTTTTTCAAAGCACATAATCGAAATCAGTGACGAAGAGCTTTTGTCAGAATTAAAAAAATTCAAGGTAATTGAGGTTAAGAAAATGATGAGAAAGGAAGATGATTCACTGGTGGCAACTGGTGCAGTTATTTTGACTTTCGTCTTAATTCGGCGACCAAACGAAGTGAAAATTGGGTGGGTTAATTGTAAGGTAGATGAATATATACCGAACCCCATGAGATGCATATCTTGCCAAAAACTTGGACACACCAAAAATCGTTGTACCGGCGCTCCACTGTGCAAAAACTGCTGTCTTCCCCCTCCACATGATGAATGCACACGCGTGTTTTGTTTAAATTGCAACGCAGAAGGCCATACTCCAAACGACCCGTCAACAAGATCAAAATAGATTGCCGGTGTACTGTACGGGATGCTTGGCAGATTTTCAACGACAATCCTTTACTCCATCAGCTCGCTGCTCCCAAGAAACGGAATGTCGGTAGTCCCCCAATGGCAGAGATAATAAAAACACGCATAGAAAAAACAAAACAACATGCACTCAACAACGAATTAAAAAATACCACTGCCTCCCCTCCCACCACTGAACCATCAAGTTCACAACAAACACCTGCAACTATTGCAAAACATCAAGAAAAACATATAAACATTACAGAACAAACTATTTAAAATAACAAAGATTCATTTACAACACAAAATCAAAATATAAAACTATTAACAAAAGATAATTTAACACAAAACCAAGAAACTGCAGCATCTTCTACTTCAACCTCATTGAGCAATGACAGCAAAACGTCAAACGAAAATCTAGATCTGTCACTGTCACCAATTTCGAACTCAGATGACGTTGACATGGAAGCTGATGGCTCTGAGATACCATCTCAGTCATCAACAAAACAAACTCTCTGAAATAAATCCTATGACACAACTCTCTTAAATCACAAAAACAAAAACACTCCAAATACATTGATTACACCCACAAACCATAAATCATCACAATGACCAGACTAACTATGAACCTACTCATTCTCCAATGGAACTTACAAGACTATTGCAACAACAAACACACTCTTGAGCGACTTATCACTAAGTATAAGCCAGACATCAAAGCACTGCAAGAAACTCACATCATTTCAAAAAATGTACATTTATTTAATATGAAAAATTACAAATCATATCATTTTAATAAAAATTATGACTATAGTAAGGCTGGTATAGCGTTTCTCGTTAGAGATAATATTCCAGTTACATTGCACATTACATCTTCTTCCAACTTGCTTCATCATACCATCGAAATCGATGATAGAATACCCATACAAATTACGAACATTTATAGAGAATTCCTGGAACTAATGATGGATGTCATCATTTTATACTTGGAGATTTTAATGCTCACAACTCTTTATGGGGCTCAGAGGTCACAAGCAGTGCGGGTACATTGTTTGAAAACTTTGCCAACGACCACAACTTCATAATTATGAATGATGGTTCTCCCACTTTCTTCAGTACGAGAAATACTTTTTCCGCAATTGACGTTACATTGGCAACTCAGGATTTGGCACCCCACTTTCGTTGGGAGGTTCTACCTAGAGGTGAGAGTAGGGACCATATTGCTATTGTAATTCGTTCTCATGAACGAAGACTAACTACCAAATTTAAAGCCCGTTTCAAAGAAGAACTTGCTAACTGGACCCTTTTTGAAGAGACCACCAAAGCATTATCGATGACAAATCCGGCAACCCAAAATACAAACCAAGAGGCATCAAAAATCAAAAAAATAATTAGAACTGCTGCAGCTAAATCAATCCCACAAACAAAGAAACAGTCCACGAAAAACAATCCAGTATGGTTTAAACCAACTATTGCTAAGTTGGTTAAAGATAAAAATAATGCCTGGAAAACAGTTCGAAGGTTTCCAACAACAGAAAATTGTATTGCATACAGAAGAAGTTGCGCAAAATTAAAACGAGATTCGATTAATTCAAAACGATCTTCTTGGGAAAACTTTGTCAACACAATGAACCCATCATTAGAAATGCGAACATTGTGGAACAGTATAAGGTCTCTTCACTGCTCTAGATCAAACCAAGAATTTCCGTACATGATCTTAGATAGTAGAATGCAAAATGATCCTAAGGTAATAGCTAATACTTTTGGTAAAATATGGACAGAATACAGTGAAAACTTTATTTATCCCGCGCCTGTTATCGAAGAAAAAATGAATTTCAATCTCAGCGAACTTCAAACAAACGAAAATCAATGCCAACTTCTAAATGAACAAATTTCACGTCTGGAACTTGATATGACTCTAAGAACTGCAAAAGGCACAACTCCAGGTGAAGAAAAGATAACTTATAGGATAGTTCAACAATGCTCGGATAGTCTGAAAGACAGACTCTGTTCCTTATATAACAACATATAAATGACTGGTGTTTTTCCACAGGACTGGAAAAGGGCTCAGCTCAAACCGATTCCCAAAAGCTCTCAAAATCGTCACAGTTTTGATGAGTATCGGCCGATCTCACTGCTCCCCATTCTCTCCAAAATTTTTGAGAAAATTATCGCGAGACGAATAAGTTGGTTTGCAGAAAAAAGGCAAATTCGGGACAACACGCTTTTAGACAGAACAGAGGAGTACATACACTTGTGCACTTGCTAGAGCACAAGCTTTCAGAAAATCTTTCAAAAACCTTACACAGCGTAGTTATGTCATCCGATCTACAAAAAGCTTTTGATCGCGTCACCACGATTCCCATCCTTAAACAGATGTCACAGTGGGGAATCCCTTTTCAGATAATTAAACTTATTGCGTCCTTTATGACTTCACGAACATTCCGAGTAAATATTGATGGCCATTACTCCACACACTTCAAACTGGAAAATGGAACTCCACAGGGATCTCCTCTCTCGGTTGTTATTTACAATACCTATGTTGATTCACTTATAGTCAAACTCTTACAGCCTGAACTTCAACTTGACTTTCTTGGGGTATACGCCGATAATATTTATATAGTAGCATCTGGAGCCCCGATGGAGGTGAAATCCATTTTAGAAATAGCAGATAGGGCAATTCATACATTGTCCCAAGGAACAGGTGCAATAGTTCCACCGTCAAAAGTAGATTTACTTCACCTATGCAGAAAAAGAAACTGTAACCCACTTCCATTGAATATTAGAGGTACTGCAATATTGACTTCGAAAGAACTAAAAATTTTGGGTATTACTTTCAGTTCGAATTTGAAATGGAATATTCATGTCAAAAACTTGCTTAAGCAGTTGAAAAAGCGAAATAACCTCCTAAAAATGATATGCTCCAAGAAAAAAGGACCCCATCTGGAAACAGCCTTGAGAATAGCAAAAACACTCGTTAACGGTACCTTACAACATTGGCTTACTACTTACATGTGGACAACAATCAAAAACTGCAATGAAATCGGCACTGGAATCAATAATTGCTTTCGTACAGCTTCAGAAGCACTGAAATCAACAAAAATAGAGGCTTTTAGACTTGAAACTGGGTAGCACTCTTTTCAAAACTTCGGCAAAAGAAGAGCTATTAACTTAGCAAGCAAGACCCTTACCGATCCAACTCATCCCCTCTATAGTACTGCCTATGAAATTTTCGGCTCACAAGCAAAGAAACGCAAAAACTCTATATCTGCGCTTGTTAAAATATTTAGCCTGATAACTATTCAACCAAATTTCTTGTCTGAACCAACCTGGAAAATAAATTGGCTTCAAATTAATATGAACCTAGCCGAATTTAAAAAGAAAACTACCCCAGAAGAAGTGTTCCAAAGGCTTCACCAAGAGATGATCGAAAACGTCAGCCCTGACCATATCTTTTATACAGATGGATCACATAAAGATGACAACTCGTCTTATGCAGTAGTCAAATGGGAACAACAATCACAAACTTTTACGGTGTGGCAAGGACTGCTACCTAAAGAAGCAGGGAGTTACATTGCAGAGCTAGCAGCAATTAATAAAGCTATATCCATTGTGAAATCTAAACTTGGACGAAGTGTTATACTGACAGATAACCTGGGGATCTTAAAAGGCCTTAAAAACGAGACCAAGCGATGCCAAACACTGGAACAACTAAGATGCACACTGACAGAAAACATCATATTGGCATGGGTACCAGGGCATATTGGAATAAAAGACAATGAAATTGCGCATGGTGCAGCTAAACATGCAATTAAGTACCCACTAGTTATTGAATCGCCAAACCTTTACCAATTGACTCGCCAAACATTTATCCAGCAGCTAAAAATGGAGCTTGAAAGTAGCTGGAACAGCTGTCATACATTCCTTCGCACTCATAATCCTCACCACCTTCGTATTCTATACAATAAGCAGTTAACAAGGGAAGATTGTATAAAGGTACTCCGAATCAGAGTTGGAAAAACAATTTTTACCACCAGACATCTATATAATAATGAACTTCCAGAAGTATGTGAACACTGTCAAGAAATCCTTTCAATTCATCACATATTTGTAGAAAGTCCTTTATCACGCCAGATCAACCCCTCACTTGAAAGCACACGTATATCCAAAGAATTCTACCATCCTTAGCCCCGCCGATTATAAGACAATTCAAAGAATAAAAACGGCTTTAGATGCCCACAATAAATTTGATGAATTTCTTCTTTTTTCTCTTCAATTAAATAATGTATGAAATTTCCATTTTTTCAAACTTAAATATTAATTAATTTTTATTATTTTCAACAACCATTGTATTAAATGTTTTCTTATATAAATATTATATATTTTTTAAAGACGGCATCGCATGGTTTCGTTGCCCTGATGCCTTATCAAAATAATTTGTAAATTATTTGAATAAATAAATAAATAAATAACATCATTTATTGTCAAAATAGTATAGGACCAAGGTGGCTTCCTTGAGGTACCCCAGAGTGGGCCACGAAGGGGTCTGAACACAATTTCTAAATTTTACTTAGTAGGATCTATTCTCTAGGTATGATTTGATCCAAGCTAAGAAATAACTAGAAAAACAAAAAGCTTTTAACTTGAACAAAATTATTTCGTGACTCAGTTGGTCAAATGCAGTCAACTTCATAACCCTTTTTTAATGCATTTGAACACTTGTAGCTGAATGTGAGAAGATTTGTTACAGTTGATCTATGCTTCATAAATCCATGTTGTTGCTCACAAATAAGATTTTTACTAAAAAATACTATTTTCTCACAGGTATCTTGTTAAAAAAGTTTTAGAATGCAAGATAATTTAGAAATGGGCCTATAGTTTGCAATGTCAGCCTTATCTCCTTTCTTGAATATAGGAGTTAGAAAGGCCTTTTTCCATGTACTTGGAAATTTTCCTGCTTTGCAAAACATATCCCATGAGGAACAAATTAGATGTGGTTGTTTTATGCGGTGAGCAACACTAGCTCCCGATGGACGCTCTAGTGGCATTAGTTACCTCCGTGCTGTCAAATGAAAGTAAGATTTTTTTTTCTGTGACATAGGCAGTAACATTTGCTACTTTGTGTGTTTTGATTTTAGTTTTCGGTTGCGCTTAAAATGTTTTAATTTTAGTTCTTATGCCAATATTTAACGGAAAGTTATTGTTTTATTAAACGGATATACATATGTGCTTTTGTATTAATCATCCAAGTTTCTGTGGTTCTAACCATTTTTTTCATTTAATTTTAATGAGCCAATAGGTGGTGAAGTAGGATAGTGGATTTGAGAAATTCAGATTTGAAAAGGATTAAGATAGGATATATAAAATAAGAGATGGCATTAGGATATGATAAAAAGTAGGAGTGGAGCGAATAGGGAAGAGAACAGCAGGATAGGAAATGTCAGAGGAGTTACTGTAGGAGAAGTAGGTAGAAGCTGGAAAGTAGATAGGCAGGTTATGACTGGGACTAGCCAATGGAGAAGAGCCTACCTATCAAATGATAGAGCCGGATACTGTGGCAGGAGATAGGAATGAATACAGGAAGGGATAAAATGTCCGCCATGGGGTAGTGGCATGCTCGCGGGCTTCGCTTACCGAAATAGGGGGGATCTGACTTTCACATACGGACATCATTTCTTTCAAAATACAAAAAAAAACATGCCTTATATAAGCCAATAAAAAAGTTTCCCTGATGGCAATAACACGGGTGATAACACCGCACCTAAAAACAAAGGAGGTCCTGTTGGTGACGATGCATTGTAGAATCGGCTAAGGTGATAGATGACATAAAACGGAGAAATAAAATTTAACTAGCCCTCGCTGTCATTTCTAACGAAAATCAAAAACTTGGTTTGTTGTTACTTTGTGTTACCTTTTTCGAATGTTTAATTGCAAAAGATGCGAGTATATCCTGACATATTAAAATATAACTAAAAGTAAACATTACATAAATATATTTATATATAATATAATATGTAATATATAATATATATATATTATATATGTATATATATATATATATAATATATAAAAAAAGCTGTTTTTGATTCTTTAGGTCTCATCCCACAATTAAACAACTACGAACGTAAACGAACGTTCTTATAATTCAACATTCATTCATTAATTTATACATTCAAAAGTTCAAGTAAGGTAAACTTTGTAGTTTATGAACATAACTTTTATGATTTTGACCGTCAACGATCGCTTATCACTTTAGCAGATTCCACCCCAGGGTAACGTGTTAAATCCTTTGCAAATAGTCTGATGCGTATATATTGTTTCCAAAACAAATGAATTCATCGACTCTTTATATAATGAGAACGACGGTTTACATAAAGTGATTTACCAGAAGGCCACATTAAGGTGAGAGGAATCTTATAAGATGTTTGAAAATATTGCTGATCTTTAATATAATTACAGCTTCATGAACTGACAGAAACCCTGGTAAGACTCAGGTACTTGGAGAAGACACGATTCGAAAAGAACTTAAGTCATACACCCTCCCTTTGAATGATGAACCTCAGTGTAACGAATTCCTGAAAAATAAAAAAAATAAAAAAATTAAGGTAGATATAGCCTTGTCTATGTTCATACCTACCTGTTCAAGCTGATGACGACGTTATTCTACAATAAAGAAAACAAAAACTAGGAATTTTTTTTGTTGATTAAATTTTGAGGCACACTTAAAACAAATACAAGGCATTTTTTCTGTTGAAAGGTCTGAAGTTTCATCTATCATCTATGATTAGACTGAAAATATTGACTTTCATATCGATACGATTCGATTTGGTTCTGGCACATGTTACCCAAACAGGATTCAGTTCTCTGAGGAAATACGCCATCAGTTTACTGCTGGAACACAATGGTGACGGAGAGGGAAATGCAGACGCAGACGTATCGCATGTCAAAATATTGAATTCATCCAAATTCAATGTTGCGAACTAATGAGACGGATGCGCAAACGCAGACGAGAACGGAGACGGACGAGTTGGCTAACTTTTAATAAATTGCGTGCGCATTTTCACAAAAAAAAAGCAACGTGCTAATAAAATATTATTAAGAAGAATGGACGATTGCAATTCAGAAGCAATTATTGAAGCTGTCCGGGGTAAAGATATTTTCTGAAATCTACATAACAATAATTATAAAAACCTTAGATTGAAAAATAACGAGTGGATTAAAATTGCAGAGGAGTTAAATATGTCACGTTAGTAAAGATTTAAAGAAAAGAACTTGCATAATTTCATATATTTTTTATTATCTATTGTATGCATATTTATGTATATTTTTCAGTGGGCCTTGTAAAAAAAGGTGGAGAAGCCTTAGGGATAATTACATGAGGAACCGTAACAAAAAAAAAGTTTCTGGTCAGGCAGCCGACGATGAAGAAGTCATTGGGAAACTAGACAATGCAGTTGCAGTTTTATATTATTTTATCAAACGAAACGAAGAAAGAATTCCATTAACTAACATAAATGACAAGTAAATGTCATAAATGCGTACGACTCCATTGTGGTCACTTCTAATTAAGAACGTACGTTTTCTTTTGACATACGATACGTCCTCCTCTACGTTTTCGTCTTTTTTTTTTCCATTGTGTTTCTGCAGTTAAGGAATAGGAAAATAATTACTAACCATTGCAGAAATCGAACCCTAATACAAGAGCACAACTCGTGTCAAAAGATATAATAGTTATATATATGGTAAAATTACTTTTGTGTTGTGTTCAGATAAATTTTCGAACAAATTGTTTATTTATTTCAAAAAGTGTCCAAAAGATAGTTAAATATATAAAAAGTGTCCAAGAATGATGAAGTTTTAAAAAGAGGTGTCCTGGTATCCGAGTGTTTGAAAAAGTGTCAAATTGATACTAAGGGGTCCCGAAGGTAACCTGGTATAAAGTATATATTTTTTGTGTCGTTTCTTTGCTTTTTCAAGAAAGCAAATGCATAGCTTTGTTATGCACTCAGTTATGTATTTGTCAGGGATATTTGTTTTTTTCTCGCACTCGCGAGGGATGGTTTTTCGCACTCACCAAGGTAGGGAGAAATATTGTTTTTATTTTTCTTTTGATTTTGGGGTTCTTATACTACTTCTGAAACTTTAACCGGTAGAATAAATCACTCTTTTAATTTAATAAAACACAGATATTTTATGTAACGTCTGTTCACGTTCACTTCTCATGATCATCTGACAAAAATTTATCCCTACAACCGGTAGTCTCTCTTTTTTTATTATTGGTTTTAAAATATTTCTGTTTGTTTCTTTTTCATGGCTACAGTAGTTTCAACATAAAAAATGACAAACTCATAGCAGAAGTCGTGGTCGGAGTCGGCACTGTCGTGATTTTTAGGCTTCTTAAGAGCCATCCTGAAAAAGACTTACGAACAATTCCGACTCCCGCCACCACATCAACTAGGCGAGGGATAGGACGTTACCTTCGTTGTCAAATTCGAAATTCCAGTCGCGATTCTATTGTACTTTTTTCGCCCATGAGAAAACTTACCGAAATTTCGCATTTGGCAGCGATGGCAATAAGACACTTTATCTTGGATTTGTCTGGCCTCCAATGACTAAGTCCAACAACGCACCGCCATTGGTCAGGCTTTCTTAAAAAATGATCCTGATCATAACATATGAGTTGTTTGACCGAATCATTGGACACAAGTCAAACCAAGTCATTTTGGAAAGGGAGGAATATCAGTTTCTCTTGCTCTTGATGGCATCACCTTTTTTTTTTGTCGCAAATGCTCGAGCATTTTAATGAACAATCCCGAACACGTCAATAAGCACGAAGGACAAGACTGCACAAACGTTGGGCGCCATTTGTTGTAGGGATCAGTTTTTAGGTTTATGGAAAGGAAGTAGTTTGGATGAGAAATAAAAAGAAAATGAATTGGGTATGACAGAGAAGGAGGGTTCGAAAAATGCCGCAACGAACCCATGGTCTATGGGGTACCTGCATTCCTGCCAACATCCGCAGGAAAAAGTGTGGTAAGTTTCGGTTGATGGTTGTGAATGCTTTAATGTGCTGGAGGTTTTATTTTGTTTTATCATTTTGGCACGATATGGGTTTTGTTGTTATGTTCTCGTTTGCCTTTGGGAAAAGATCCTCCTCTAATCCGGCGAGCTGAGCCGTTCTACGCTAGCATGCCAGGTCCCAATGACAGATGTCCCTACTTTCCCTTGTTGAGATTTCTTTTTTTCTTATTTCTTTTAAATATATTAACCAATAAGTTAGTTGATAATGAAAATCAAATTCAGTGATTAAACAAAGTGCTATAAAATAAAAAAAATTTAGTAAAATGAATTTGTGCAATATTTTCTTTTATTTCGTTTTTTTCTACAATATTTTCAGATAAAAACTGAAATAAATATTACATACAAATAAATAAATACAGAAAACCTTATTTATTACAATTCTCTAAACAGCCCTAAATAGGTAAATAGTTATACAGTGCATAAGGAGTCTATGCAACATTGCATTAATTCTTATTTAAAAGAGATGTCCCGTCTATACAAGGTTTGTGTAATAGATTCCGTTTTTTCATACTATATTAGTATGAAAAAACGGAACCTATTACTTTTTTATGCCAACAACTCCAGGGAATTGGCGGCTATCAGAAATTAATTTATATAAGGTGTTTTTCTTTTTAAGCTCTGAGCAGAGCATGGAGTAGAGCAAGTCGATTAGTTAAGTTTAATTGAGTTTATTATTTTTAAATTCTTCTTACATTTTAAGATAAAATATCTTATAAATTAATGCAACATTATAATTTGAAATTTATGTGAACAAATGTATGAAATGGCTTACAAGGCAAATACATTATGAAAGAAGTTATTAGAAGAGAAATAGGTGTAGTTAAGTTCAAAATTCAATGTTTTATTATGTAATATTTATATAAATAATTAACCTGAATCTTAAGGACACATTTTTTTTGACAACATTTCCATTTTCGGGCTCAACTAAACCCAAAAAGCTATCCTTACTTTACGGAGAAATGTCTAGAAACAAATACAAGGCATTTTTTCTGTTGAAAGGTCTGAAGTTTCATCTATGATTAGACTGAAAATATTGACTTTCATATCGATACGATTCGATTTGGTTCTGGCACATGTTACCCAAACAGGATTCAGTTCTCTGAGGAAATACGCCATCAGTTTACTGCTGGAACACAATGGTGACGGAGAGGAAATGCAGACGCAGACGTATCGCATGTCAAAATATTGAATTCACCCGAATTCAATGTTGCGAACTAATGAGACGGATGCGCAAACGCAGACGAGAACGGAGACGGACGAGTTGGCTAACTTTTTAATAAATGCGTGCGCATTTTCTGATATTTCACAAAAAACAAGAGCAACGTGCTAATAAAATATTATTAAGAAGAATGGACGATTGCAATTCAGAAGCAATTATTGAAGCTGTCCGGGGTAAAGATATTTTCTGAAATCTACATAACAATAATTATAAAAACCTTAGATTGAAAAATAACGAGTGGATTAAAATTGCAGAGGAGTTAAATATGTCATGTTAGTACAGGTTTAAAGAAAAGAACTTGCATAATTTCATATATTTTTATTATCTATTATATGCAAGTTAACACATCACTCGTACGCACTATAACCCCAAGCGGAAACCATAAACCATAAAAACCCAAGATACCGAAAACCATAAAAACCCAAGATAACATAAGAATCAATAGCATCAATAGACGACACACACAGGTCACGTCCGAACCATCATCGTGTCCGATTTTTATTACTTTCTTCATCATCCCTTTCACACACTGCATACAATTAGGAATGCAGCTACTACCCATACCCAACAGTATATAAACTACAGCGCACACTCATCATCATCTTCAGTTTACGCATCATCCTGCTGTCACGCTGTTCATTGTTTAATAGAAATAAGTTTGTATTAATTTAAGTGGAAATTTTAAATAAAGTTTTTTTTCGATAAATAAATTAGTTTAATATTAATTGGGGGCTCAACCGGGATCCCTTCAGCATAATTTAAAAGATTTGAAAATATAAAAATCAGTGCTAAGTGGTTCCTGCCAAAAAAAATTCAACCAAAGTACTCTACAAGATAGAAGAAAGGGCATCACTCAGTAGAAGCAGCATCACCAGGCAAGCAGACCGGAAACACGAAGCTTCGAAAGGATAAAGTTTTTTTTTTTTATTAAGAATATTTTAACAATATTTTTTTTTTTATTATTATATTATTATATTATTATATTATTATTATAATATTACTCTATTATTGAATTATTATGTTTAAAAAATAATTGTGTGACGTGATCTTGTGCACAAAATTTTTTATACCGTCAAAATGAACCAAGAAGCCGTGAACAATTTAATATCACAAGCTATTAGCTCTAATAACGCGAAAGTTGAGCTTGTTTTTACCAAACAATATGATTTCTACTCGAAAGAAGTCGATAGATTGCAAAAGTTAATCTTCGACAGGGGTTTGGCCCCAGACGTTACAGAATACGCAACCCAAACTATAGATTTAACCATTACGTGTGACGAAACATTAGATATAATTAAATCCTTACGCGATTTCGACGGCACCCAAACCTCCTACGTTAGTTGGAGGGAAGCTGCCCATAACTCCATTAAATTATATAAGGAAGGAAGCAAAAGATATTTTGCAGCCTTAACAATACTTCGCAATAAAATAACGAAAGCAGCCAATGATGTCCTAACAAATCATGGCACTGTTTTAAATTTCGAGGCAATATTAGCCAGATTAGACTTTGCATATGCCGACAAACGACCTATGCACATCATTGAACAGGAACTTAGCGTTCTTAGACAGGGTTCCACCACCATATTAGAGTTCTACAACGCAATTAACTGCAAATTGACCTTGCTAACAAATAAGACTATTATGACCCATGGTTCAAACTCACCAGTCACAAACGAACTTAATGCTCTGAATAGACGCAACGCCTTGAGAATCTTCATAACCGGCCTCAACGGCCAACTACCACAAATATTATTTTCTCTCAATCCACCAGACTCGCTAAGGCGCAGGAACTGGAGAGTAACAACGTTCGAACAAATTTCGCCCTTCAATTCGCAAACCACAAAGGTGAAAATAGGAACCATAACAGTAATCAAAATTCACTTAGATTATCTAGACACCCGAACGGTTATACCTTTCCAAATTCCAGGCACAATGATTATAGGCAATTGCCACAACTTTTCGAACCTATGGTTCTTAGTAGTTCTGTAAACCGAACCATCAGCAAAGATGACGTAAATCGTTACAAACACTCGTTTAACCAAGCAAATACACAAAACCCTTTTAGACAGGGAAATCATTACAACAATAACAACAATAATTATAATACGAATACGCCGCGTTGGCAAAAACCAAATTTTAACACATACAATAATAATACAAGACCTGTATTTAAAAGGGAAAGAGAAAGTGCACAACATTCTATTCAAACACCTCCAGTAAAAACCGAGCGATTGAATAACCTTAATGAAAATGAAGATTTTTTAGAACAAGAGTGGGATTACCCCACTTACGACGAATAATTAATAATAAAAAAATAAAAATTCTCATAGATACCGGTGCCAGTAGTAATTACTGCCAACCAGGTACGTTGAGTGATCCAATCGCTCTGCCCATACTCAAACGCGCCCGAACAGTGAACGGGGAACTTATAATTAACAAATGCCATGAAGCATTTATATTTGATACACAAACAAGATTTTATGTTTTAGAAAACTTAGAATACGAAGCTCTAATAGGAGCCAATTTATTGAGTCGGGTTAACGCCAAAATCGACTTTAATAACAAAACATTGAAATATAATAATGAGGTGGAAAAATGTATTTTGACGACAACAAAGTCATCAACAACATTCAGGAAGAAAACGCAGAACAACTGAGGGTTGCAATGATGGAGAAAATTAAAAGTATCCATAGTGATATTGATCTAACTCTCCCCTTCAGAACAGACGTCACGGCGGAAATCCACACGACCAGTGACAAACCTATCTGTAGTAAACAATACCCCTATCCTCTATCTGCAAATAACTTCGTGAATACAGAAGTTCAAAAAATGTTAGAAGAAGGAATTATCAGACCTTCTAAATCACCTTATAACAGCCCTGTATGGGTCGTACCAAAAAAAGGTACAAACGAAGATGGCACACCGAAAAATCGACTAGTCATCGACTACAAAAAACTTAACGAAAATACCATTTCTGACAAGTACCCTATACCGGATACTAATGTCATCTTATCAAACCTAGGAAAAGCCAAATATTTTTCTACTCTTGATCTAGAATCAGGATTTCATCAGATCAAAATGAAATCCGAAGACATTGAGAAAACTAGTTTTTCCGTTAATAATGGGAAATATGAATTCACACGATTGCCCTTTGGACTGAAGAATGCCCCTTCAATATTCCAACGAGCAATGGACGATATTCTCAGACCCTATATAGGAAAAATATGTCACGTTTACATAGATGACATAATTATCTATTCGCATTCGATTCAAGAACACACGAGACATGTTGAAGCAATCATTCAAGTGCTTAAAGAAGCTAATATGAAAGTTTCAATAGAGAAATCTACTCTTTACGAAGAAAAAGTAGACTTCCTAGGTTATGTCATCGGACATAACGTCATAAAAACAAATCCTGCTAAGACGCAAACTATAAAAGAATATCCTGAACCTAAAACCTTAAGACAGTTAAGATCATTTCTGGGAATGATTGGATACTACCGAAAGTTTATCCAAAACTACGCAAAAATTGCGAAACTATTGACGAAATATCTTCAGAACGAAGATGGGCAGATTTCAACACATATGGCAAAAAAAACAGCCATCGAACTAGACCAAGAGGCAAAAATTGCTTTTCAAGCATTAAAAGACCACTTGCTCACAGAAGTTGAACTTACACAACCGGATTTTTCAAAGAAATTTGTGTTAACCACTGACGCATCGGATAACGCAGTTGGAGCAGTCCTATCACAGGACCACAAACCCATAACATTTATATCAAAAACTCTCAGCAAATCAGAACGAAGTTATGCCGCAAATGAGAAAGAACTCTTTGCAATCGTTTACGCTTTGAAGAATTTGAGAAATTATTTATATGGTGTCACAAACTTAGAGATCCACACGGATCATCAACCTCTCACCTTTGCAGTTTTACCAAGAAACCCGAACGCCAAGATGAAGAGATGGCACGCTCTAATAGAAGAGCATGCACCTAAAATGATCTATAAACCAGGTCATACTAACGTAGTCGCTGACGCTCTGTCAAGACAAAACCTAAACTAGATATCTGATACAAACACGATTAACTCAGCCGAAAGTAGCGAAGAAAATGACATTGATCTCATAGACAGACCGGTAAATCAATACGGCCAACAAGTAAAGTAAAGATGTAATTCCTATATTTAAAGAATACCTACAAGACGGAATAATAGCCCTATACACAACTTCTGAGGTTATTTACGAGATAAAAGATATCTTAAAAGAAAATTCTAAAAACAAGTTCATCAGAGCAAAGTATTTTGCCAATGATATCATGAACAAAGATGATCAAACAGAGATAATAAAACAAACTCATTGTCGAGCGCATAGAAATGCCAGAGAGAATGTAAAACAAATCCTAGAACAGTATTATTGGCCTAAAATGCAAGATGAATTCTTGCAATACATCAAACATTGCGAGGTATGTAATATTAATAAATATAATAGACACCCTAACCTGCAGCCCATTGGTGAGGCACCAATTCCGAAAAAGGAGGGAGAATCAATTCACATTGATGTTATGTTCGCTGAAAGGCAAAAATTTCTCACATGTATAGACGCATACTCAAAATTCCTAATTATAAAACATATTGATAATAGACAAGATATGTCAAACAAAGTTTTGGAACTACTGCAAATATTTCCAGCATGCAAACATATAACATGTGACCAAGACTTAGCCTTCACATCCGCAGTCTTCACGACTCTTATGGAAAGATCCAACATAACCTTATACTATGTTCCGACAAACCATAGTACGTCCAACGGAGAAGTCGAACGAGTACATAGTACACTACAAGAAATAGCGAGATGTATAAAAACAGAAAACTCGTTACTCGAACCTGTAAAAATATTCATAAGATCGGCAAAGGAATACAACTTAACAATTCATTCTGTAACTCAGAAAAAACCTATAGACATTCTATTCATTAAAACGTTCCATGAAGACACTCCTCTCAAATTAACTATCGCCCAAGACAAAATGATAGAATATAATAATAGGAATAGGAAAACCAAAAATATAAAACCCAAAGATGTAATATACCAAAAGGACCCTACAGTAAGGAACAAGTTGCAACCTAAGTTTAAAAAGAGAATAGTTAAAGAAGATTTAGGAAATAAAGTAAAATTAAGCAACGATAAAATAATCCATAATAAAAAAAAAAGATAACTTGAAATTCTAATTTTCAGGAAATAGACATCCTACCATTAATTTTCTTTCTCGCTGCAACCCAAGCCGAATTACTCGATTATACTCGAGAAAATTATATACTAATAGAAGTAGACGACGTGCTCCTATACGAGAATACGTCAACTATATTTCACGTGACAAACCTCACGTACATACAGAATTTCGTCGACACAACGTGGAGGGAATTAGAAATAGAACATGACACTACTAGTTACCCTGACACTCCCAGATACCCAAAACACGACAACAATTTAAACATAATACAAACGTTCCTTGATCAGCTAACAATTTCAAGACCAAAAAGAGCAATAGAAACAATTGGTTAAATTTGGAAATGGATCGCGGGTTCACCAGATCACGATGATGAAGTAGCCATAGAGAATAAGATAAATGATTTGATAACCAATAACAATAAACAATTCGTCTAAGATATTTGACGCTATTAAAAGTGTTAAAAGAGACATCAAAGATGATCTCATTGCGGAAAAATGTAAACTTATTATGTTAGAATTACAAAATATATTAACCACTCTTACTTTAGCAAAGCTTGGGATACTTAATCCAACCATTCTAAACCATAAAGAAATAAGTAAAATCATTCAAAAAGAACAAACAGAACTAACAATTTATGAACTTATTGACATATCTAAATTTAAAACTGTCCAAAATGATAATATTGCTATAATGATTGAATATCCTATTCTATATAAGAAATGTAAGGATGGATCAATTCCGCTCACTGGAAATCATCAAGTGGGAAACCAAACTATTATGGGAACATACTTATTAACATTCGAAAAAACAGCAACAATAGATGGGAAAATATACGGACAAATCAACACGTTCCTAAAAACATACACGGTCAACGAATATGACATAGGCACATACTTCGAAGCACTGGACGAGAAACTTAAGATGGAAAACATCAACCTATTACAGACGATTCAGCAAGAAATAACAAGCAGCCCTATTGTATCCACATTCGGATTGATAGTCTTAATAATTCTTGTTATCATAACCACAATTTTAATAATATATTTCAGAGGACCAAGACAACCTCCTCTCACTAAAGAAGAATACATGAGTCTACAAGTTCAAGACATAATGAACAGAGTGCACGCACAATCACCATAAATATCGGGACGATATTTTCTTAACGAAGGGGGAAGTTAACACATCACTCGTACACAGATTATTCATCAAAACTCGTACGCACTATAACCCCAAGCGGAAACCAAAAACCATAAAAACCCAAGATACCGAAAACCATAAAAACCCAAGATAACATAAGAATCAATAGCATCAATAGACGACACACACAGGTCACGTCCGAACCATCATCGTGTCCGATTTTTATTACTTTCTTCATCATCCCTTTCACACACTGCATACAATTAGGAATGCAGCTACTACCCATACCCAACAGTATATAAACTACAGCGCACACTCATCATCATCTTCAGTTTACGCATCATCCTGCTGTCACGCTGTTCATTGTTTAATAGAAATAAGTTTGTATTAATTTAAGTGGAAATTTTAAATAAAGTTTATTTTTATTTTTCAGTGGGCCTTGTAAAAAAAGGTGGAGAAGCCTTAGGGATAATTACATGAGGAACCGTAACAAAAAAAAGTTTCTGGTCAGGCAGCCGACGGTGAAGTCATTGGGAAACTACACAATGCAGTTGCAGTTTTATATTATTTTATCAAACGAAACGCAGAAAGAATTCCATTAACTAACATAAACGACAAGTAAATGTCATAAATGCGTACGACTCCATTGTGGTCACTTCTAATTAAGAACGTACGTTTTCTTTTGACATACGATACGTCCTCCTCTACGTCTTTGTTTTTGTTTTTCCATTGTGTTTCTGCAGTTAAGGAGTAGGAAAATAATTACTAACCATTGCAGAAATCGAACCCAAATACAAGAGCACAACTCGTGTCAACAGATATAATAAATATATATATGGTAAAATTACTTTTGTGTTGTGTTCAGATAAATTTTCGAACAAATTGTTTATTTATTTCAAAAAGTGTCCAAAAGATAGTTAAATATATAAAAAGTGTCCAAGAATGATGAAGTTTTAAAAAGAGGTGTCCTGGTGTCCGAGTGTTTGAAAAAGTGTCAAATTGAAAGAGGTCCCGAAGGTAACCTGGTATAAAGTATATATTTTTTGTGTCGTTTCTTTGCTTTTTCAAGAAAGCAAATACATAGCTTTGTTATGCACTCAGTTATGTATTTGTCAGGGATATTTGTTTTTTTTCGCACTCGCGAGGGATGGTTTTTGCACTCACCAAGGTAGGGAGAAATATTGTTTTTCTTTTTCTTTTGATTTTGGGGATCTTATACTACTTCTGAAACTTTAACCGGTAGAATAAAACACTCTTTTAATTTAATAAAACACAGATATTTTATGTAACGTCTGTTCACGTTCACTTCTCATGATCATCTGACAAAAAATTATCCCTACAACCGGTAGTCTCCCTTTTTTTTGTTATTGGTTTTAAAATATTTCTGTTTGTTTCTTTTTTCATGGCTACAGTAGTTTCAACATAAAAAATTACAAACTCATAGCAGAAGTCGCGGTCGGAGTCGGCACTGTCGTGAATTTTAGGCTTCTTAAAAGCCATCCTGAAAAAGACTTACGAACAATTCCGGCTCCCGCCACCACATCAACTAGGCGAGGGATAGGACGTTACCTTCGTCTTCAAATTTGAAATTCCAGTCGCGATTCTATTGTACTTTTTTCGCCCATGAGAAAACTTACCGAAATTTCGTATTTGGCAGCGATGGCAATAAGACACTTTATCTTGGATTTGTCTGGCCTCCAATGACTAAGTCCAACAATGCACCGCCATTGGTCAGGCTTTCTTAAAAATGATCCTGATCATAACATATGAGTTGTTCGACCGAATCATTGGACACAAGTCAATCCAAGACATTTTGGAAAGGGAGGAACATCAGTTTCTCTTGCTCTTGATGGTTGATGATGATGATTTTAATGAGCAATCCCGAACACGTCAATAAGCACGAAGGACAAGACTGCACAAACGTTGGGCGCCATTTGTTGTAGGGATTAGTTTTTAGGTTTATGGAAAGGAAGTAGTTTGGATGAGAAATAAAAAGAAAATGAATTGGGTATGACAGAAAAGGAGGGTTCGAAAAATGCCGCAACGAACCCATGGTCTATGGGGTACCTGCATTCCTGCCAACATCCGCAGGAAAAAGTGTGGTAAGTTTCGGTTGATGGTTGTGAATGCTTTAATGTGCTGGAGGTTTTATTTTGTTTTATCATTTTGGCACGATATGGGTTTTGTTGTTATGTTCTCGTTTGCCTTTGAGAAAAGATCCTCCTCTAATCCGGAAAGCTGAGCCGTTCTACGCTAGCATGCCAGGTCCCAATGACAGATGTCCCTACTTTCCCTTGTTGAGATTTCTTTTTCCTCCTTAAATTCGCTTAGTCGACTTGGTTTTTTTTCATATTTTAATTTAAATATTTTCTCTTCTGTTTTTATTGTTTTTAATGCCCTGGTTCTACCTTCCCTTTTCAGCTTCCTTTTCCTTTCCTGTACAAGCTTCCTTCTATTCTATTTGTACCATATCAAGCAAACTCAAAATATCAAATTCCTTCTCCTTCTCATCCTTTATCTTACCATAGATGGCGTTTCACTTCATTTCCTTACACTATCTTATCCAATTCCTAACCTATCGTTTCCTTTCCAATCTATATCCTATAGTATGCCTCTCCTGTCATACCCATTTTCTTTTCTCTTCATTTCCCATCCAAACTGCTTCTTTTCCATTAACCTAAAAACTGATCCTTACAAAAGCAGTGTAAGATATATCCTTCAAGACCGTTCTTATTGAGCAGTGGGAGGAAACAATTCAAGTAACTATCTTTCGGATGTATTTCTTTTAAATATATTTACCAATAAGTTAGTTGATAATGAAAATCAAATTCAGTGATTAAACAAAGTGCTATAAAATAAAAAAAAATTTAAGTTAAATGAATTTATGCAATATTTTCTTTTATTTCTTTTTTTCTACAATATTTTCAGATAAAAACTGAAATAAATATTACATATAAATAAATAAATACAGACAACCTTATTTATTACAATTCTCTAAACAGCTCTAAATAGGTAAATAGTTAAACAGTGCATAAGGAGTCTATGCAACATTGCATTAATTCTTATTTAAAAGAGATGTCCCGTCTATACAAGGTTTGTGTAATAGATTCCGTTTGTTCATACTATATTAGTATGAAAAAAACGGAACCTATTACTTTTTTATGCCAACAACTCCAGGGAATTGGCGGCTATCAGAAATTAATTTATACAAGGTGTTTTTCTTTTTAAGTTTTGAGCAGAGCATGGAGTAGAGCAAGTCGATTAGTTAAGTTTAATTGAGTTTATTATTTTTAAATTCTTATTACATTTTAAGATATAATATCTTATAAATTAATGCAACATTATAATTTGAAATTTATTTGAACAAATGTATGAAATTGCTTACAAGCCAAATACATTATGAGAAGATACATTATGAAAGAAGTTATTTGAAGAGAAATAGGTGAAGTTAAGTTCAAAATTCAATGTTTTATTAATTATTTAGAAAAGTATTCTGAAGTATTGGCAAATAAAACTCAATCGAAATTCCAAAATAATAAAACAAATCTCTTAATTTTATGAAACACAACCTCTTTCAGTTTAAATAACACCAAATTTAAGTTATCTCACTTATTCACAATTCAAATAGGTTTTTTTAATTCAACACTTTTTATTTAATCTCAATTCAATCACTTTTTACTAACGCTTCCAGTTGTTAACAATTCCACTTTCGAAAATAAACTAAACTTTTATTGCCATCTACCCTTGTATTTATACAAATTTACAAGCTTATGGAAGCTTCCATCTGGTTCTGGCATACTCTAAGCTTTCGGTACTAATTTGAGTCTCGAATTAGCATATGTAGCATACTTTAAGGGGCATGGTTGTTGTACACAATACAGGTTGGTAGTTGTAAACAATAAATCTCACAGATGTCGTTAGTTAACAAACAAAATGTATACCCCGAATATCTAATCATTTTGTTGCCACATCACACTGTCCCCCTCTTATTTTTGTTCGTCCCGAACAAGTACATCATCATTGTTTCCGTGGTAACGATGCAGGCGATCCACATGGACAATTTTCATTTTCGGTCTTGGTCCTCGTTGGATTCGAAAAACGACATCATTAATGCGCGTAACTACTTGGTAGGGACCTTCCCAGTCCTGCTGAAGCTTGGGCGATTTACCCTTTCTTGGATGTGGGTTGTAAAGCCATACCAGATCTCCCTCGTTGAATTCAGGTGCTGTTGCTCTCGCATCGTATCTGGTCTTCATGCGGTCACTCGCAATTTTTATGTTGTTTCTTGTTCTCCACTATCCACTATCTGCTCGACAACGGTCTTATCTTCTTGATTGGGTATCGCAAACGCCTCGGGCCACTTGCTGAAGTAGTCCATGACAACAAGAATGTAACGGGTACCGTTTTCAGTTTCCGGGAACGGGCCTGTGATGTCAACGGCGATTCTTTCAAACGGGGCGCTCACGTTGTACTGGTGCATTTTACCTCGTGTTTTGACTTTGGGTCCCTTGCTAGCCGCACATGTCTTGCACTTTCGACTCCAGCTCTCTACATCGTTTCTTGTGCTTAGCCAATAAAAGCGTTCCCGTACCTTTTTCAGTGTTTTGTTGATTCCCAAGTGCTCACCGGATACTCCATCATGCATTTCTCCTAGGATCTCCTCTAGTTTCAATCGTGTCAGCTGCATCTTAAAGGATCTTCCATCCGGCATTTCCCAATTTCTCCACAAAACACCATCTTCCACATAGAGAGAGTCCCACTGCGCCCAGTATGCCTTTAAAGTAGAACTTCTGTCGGAGATGTCTCTGGCATTTGGTTTTTCCATAGATTTCTTCCATGCAAGGATTGGCTCGATGTCAGGGTCTTCTTTTTGTGCATTACGAAGTTCCTCGGCACTCCAACCCTCTACAGGTTCGGCTGTTATTCTCTGGACAGAAATACCTTCGTGCTTTTCCTCTTTTCGCGCACAATGTTTGCAACTGGGCTCACATGGTCTGCGGGAAAGCAGTCCGCATTGCAGTGCAGTCTTCCTTTGCGATGCTGTACTTCGAAGTCGTAAGTCTGCAATCTTTCGATCCATCTTGCTTCTTGTCCCTCAGGATTTTTGAACTGTAGCAACCATTTTTCTCTGGTTGCGACAGAACTTTGCTGAAAAGGCTATGACATTCTCCTGCCCATCGTGTATCTGCGACTGAAATGCTCCAATACCCACGTTACTAGTACCCGCGTCCACAATAAATGTCTTGCCAGGGGTGGGTTAAGCTAGTATTGGTGCCTCACAAAGTCGTTGTTTTAGATGTTGAAAGCTTCTTTTGCACTCTCCTGACCATTTAAATTGTCTACCCTTCTCAGTTAGCTGGTGCAGACACTTTGCGATTACGGCAAAATCCTTTACAAACCTGCTGGGATCTGGCCACTTTTTCACGGCTTCGATTTTCTCCGGGTCAGTTTTTACTCCATTGGATGATATCACATATCCCAAATATTTCACCTCAGCTTTGAACAGAGCACATTTCTTTGGATTTAGTGTCAAATGTGCTGTTCGAAGTCGTGTAAACACCTTCCTCAAGTTGTCGCGATGTTCAGCGAACGTCTTTCCCACAACGATGACGTCATCCAAGTACACCAGGCAGGTTTTTCATGTCAGACCCTGTAACACACTTTCCATTAAACGCTCAAAGGTGGCTGCGGCGTTACACAAGCCAAATGGCATAACGGTAGACTGCCGTAGTCCATTTCCCGTTGTGAAAGCGGTCTTTTCTATGTCTTCTGTATGGATCCGTACCTGCCAGTAGCCACTTTTCAAATCGAGGGTGGAAAACCATTATGCTCCAGAAAGGGTATCCAAAGTGTCATCTATTCGAGACAATGGGTAGTTGTCCTTCTTGGTGACGTGGTTGAGCCTCCGGTAATCCACGCAGAATCGAGTGCTGCCGTCCTTCTTTTTCACTAGTACAACGGGTGACGCCCACGGACTTTTTAAAATTTCGATTAAACCGTCTTTTTCCATGGTCGATATAATCTCATCGACTTCCGCCTGTTTTCCAATGGAAGTCTTCTAGCAGATTGTCGGATTGGTCTACTATCGCCGGTGTCTATTGGTGCTGTACTAGGTGTGTTCGACCATAGTCTCCATCCTGCGATGCAAATATATCCGCAAGCTCGCCAACGAGATCTTCGGTTATGGTTTTCTGCTCCTGATTTAGCTCAAAGTTTCCGAGGATAGCATTACATACCTCGGCCAATTTCGTCCCGAAGATTCACAGCGTTCTCGTTTCCGTATACCATAGGGATCTCAACGGTTCGATACCTTAACACTTGCATTAGAAGGTCTATGAATACCTCATGTGCCTTCATGAAATCCACTCCTATGCATTCGTCGCATATGTCGGCTACCAAGAATGCATGTGAGAAGGTCAACCCTGCCAGTTGTATCTTTAGAAATACCTCCCCGTATACTTTTGCTGCTTCTCCGGTAGCTGTTTTCAGAGTGTAGCAGCTAATGTTATGTAGCCAGGACGTCTGAACAAGGTCTCTTCTGATTATGGAAGCTCTGGCACCCGTGTCGATAGTGGCCACACATTTTCGGTTTCTGATGACTGTCTCCACTGTCAAGCTCTAACTGCAGCGTGTAGTTTGCGAAACTTGGATGATGGTCCTATGGGCGTCGATTCCATCAACCAACTTCAGCCCCTCGAAGTTAGTTCTTAGGCGTTTCTCGCCCGCTGTTGATCAGAAGCTTGTCCAGCAGTGTGAGTGTTATTCCTGCCAGATGCTTCGTCATTCTGCCTCCTCCTTGCGCAATGTGGGCAGCTTACCTGTCTAGGTGGAGATCTGCATTGTCGCTGTAGGTGTCCCAGCTTGTTGCAATTCCAACATCTCATTTGACCTCAAAATGTCAACTTTCAATGTTGACGCGTTGGCATGAGCACTCTAGCGTAGCCATTTCCCTGACGCGATAGCTACCTTGCGAAACTTGATCTGCTGCTTCCACTGTCAGGGCAAATGCTAAAGCGAGCGTTTTCTTACCTGCTACTCTTACAGGCATTTGTAGTTTTCCATCTGCAATGGCATTAGTGAACGCATCGGTCGCCAGCTCATTTATGATTTCTCTGCTGGTATTGGGATAAGACAAATTCGCCAAGCGCTCGATGTAATGTTGTAAATGTAAATGTTGTAGCGTTTCACCTCTTGCCTGGACCCATCGGCGCAACTGGACACGGTAAACTTGCTGCATGTGGTCGTCGCCCAACGTCCTCTCTATTGGCTTGACCTATGGCATCATAATCATGATGTTTGTCTTCAGGAATGGTCTGTAGCAATTCGGCAGATGTTCCTCTGAGCGCAAGCGTAAGAGCAATTGATTTGTCTTCGTTGTCCCAGTTGTTCGTCAATGCGGCAGCTTCGAACTGCCTCTTATAAATTAGCCATGACGTTTGACCATCGAAGACCGGGGGCTGCATTTCTGTTCGTCGTGGACCTTCGCTCGAATATTCCCGAAGTTTCTGCTTCTTCAGAGAATCAACCTCCTTAGCCAGATGGTCGTACTGTTGTTCTAAACTTTCTACTTGCTTTCCGAACTTTTCTTCTAAGCTTTCTAATTTTCTGATCTACTATTTGAAGTCTTTCGCTTAGTTGCTTCTGGAGAGTTTCTAATGAATTCTTTTGTTCGTCGAATTTACTTTCGAGAACGTTCTTTTGCTCGCTTAGTTGCTTCTGTAGCATTTCTGATGAATTCTTTTGTTCTTTGAGAACGTTCTTTTGTTCTTCGAATTTCGACAGAAGCAGCTTCAGCCAGCATTTCATCTGCTTTATTTACTGCGCCTTCTCTCTCTGGTTCTTCAACAACGAGCAACATGGTATCGGGGTCTCCACCATCTTGAGTGACAGAATTCACAAGTCTGAAGATTAGTTCCGTTTTCAGCCCCGAAGTCTGAAGATTTCTTTTTCCTAATTCTTTTTTCAACTCATGTTGTCAATTGTTCTAATTTGTGATCCATTTTATATAACCGAAACACAATTTTCACGACACAGTCAGTTTTATTTTAATATCTCTTCTAGAAAAATCTTTTTCAAACACTATTTTTAACAAAAAATATTCGCTTTTCACAGTTTTATAGCACAATCAGTTCAATAGTTTCTGGAAAATTCCACTTTCACAATTATATGAATCACCGAAACTGTTTAAGAAAATGTCACTATGGAATTTTCTAGCACTGTACTGAGTTTTATTCCTAATTTCTGACACCAATGTGAAGTTTTGGCCTGGGGTTCGACAAATAAAACTCAATCGAAATTCCAAAATAATAAAACAAATCTCTTTATTTTATGAAACACAAGGTCTTTCAATTTAAATAACACCAAATTTAACTTATTTCACTTATTCACAATTCAAATACGTTTTTTAATTCAACACTTTTTATTTAATCTCAATTCAATCACTTTTTACTAGCGCTTCCAGTTGTTAACAATTCCACTTTCGAAAATAAAATAAACTTTTAATGCCATCTACCCTTGTATTTATACACATTTACAAGTTTCTGGAAGCTTCCGTCTGGTTCTGGCATATTCTATGCTTCAAGTTCGATTTAGTACTCAGTCAAAACATAGTGCAAATATGTAGCATACTTTTAGGGGCATGGTTGTTGTACACAATACAGGTTGGTAGTTGTAAACAATGAATCTCACAGATGTCGTTAGTTAACAAACAAAATGTATACCCCGAATATCTCATCATTTTGTTGCCACATCACACTGTCCCCCTCTTAGTTTTGTTCGTCCCGAACAAGTACATCATCATTGTTTCCGTGGTAACGATGCAGGCGATCCACATGGACAATTTTCATTGTCGCTCTTGGTCCTCGTTGGATTCGAAAAACGACATCATTAATGCGCGTAACTACTTGGTAGGGACCTTTCCAGTCCTGCTAAAGCTTAGGCGATTTTCCCTTTCTGCGATGTGGGTTGTAAAGCCATACCAGATCTCCCTCGTTGAATTCAGGTGCTGTTGCTCTCGCATCGTATGTGGTCTTCATGCGGTCACTCGCAATTTTTTTGTTGTTTCTTGTTCTCTGGTGAAGGTCGTTGATCCTTTCTCTAAGATCCAACACGTAGGGCTCTTCGGATTTTGGGTCTTCAATAGGAAAACCGAATTTTAGCTCACTTGGGAGCCGGGCAGTTCGTCCAAATAGAATTTCGGATGGAGTGTATTCAGTTGTACTATGAACCAATCCCAATGGTTCTCGTTCACAACTTTGGACAGATGTTCCTTCAAGGTCTTGTTAAATCGTTCTTCCATTCCATCAGACTGTGGATGAAGAGGTGTTGTCCTTGTTTTCTTTAACCCGAGTGATGCGCATACTTCCTGGAATACCTTCGACTCGAAGTTTCGCCCTTAGTCGGAATGCAATTCCATAGGCACCCCGAACCTGCAGACCCAGTGGTCCACTATCTGCTCGATAACGGTCTTATCTTCTTGATTGGGTATTGCAAACGCCTCGGGCCACTTGCTGAAGTAGTCCATGGCAACAAGAATGCAACGGGTACCGTTTTCAGTTTCCGGGAAAGGGCCTGTAATTTCAACGGCGATTCTTTCAAACGGGCGCTCACGTTGTACTGGTGCACTTTACCTCGTGTTTTGCCTTTGGGTCCCTTGCTAGCCGCGCATGTTGTGCACTTTCGACTCCAGCTCTCCACATCGTTTCTTGCGCTTAGCCAATAAAAGCGTTCCCGTACCTTTTTCAGTGTTTTGTTGATTCCCAAGTGCCCACCGGATACTCCATCATGCATTTCTCCTAGGATCTCCTCTACTTTCGATCGTGGAAGCACAAGCTGCATCTTAAAGGATCTTCCATCCAGCATTTCCCATTTTCTCCGCAAAACACAATCTTCCACATGGAGAGAGTCCCACTGCACCCAGTATGCCTTCAAAGTAGGACTTCTATCGGAGATGTCTCTGCTATTTGGTTTTTCCATAGATTTCTTCCATGCAAGGATTGGCTCGATGTCAGGGTCTTCTTTTTGTGCATTACGAAGTTCGTCGGCACTCCAACCCTCTACAGGTTCTGCTGTTATTCTCTGGGCAGAAATACCTTCGTGCTTTTCCTCTTTTCGCGCACAATGTTTGCAACTGGGCTCACATGGTCTGCGGGAAAGCGCGTTCGCATTGCAGTGCAGTCTTCCTTTGTGATTCTGTCGTAAGTCTGCAATCTTTCGATCCATCTTGCTCCTTGTCCCTCAGGATTTTTGAACTGTAGCAACCATTTCTCTCTGGTTACGACAGAACTTTGCTGAAAAGGCTACCACATTCTCCTGCCCATCGCGTATCTGCGACAGAAGTGCTCCAATACCCACGTTACTAGCACCCGCGTCCACAATAAATGTCTTGCAAGGGATGGGTTAAGCTAGTATTGGTGCCTCACAAAGTCGTTGATTTAGATGTTGAAAGCTTCTTTTGCACTCTCCTGACCATTTAAATTGTCTACCCTTCTCAGTTAGCTGGTGCAGACACTTTGCGATTCCGGCAAAATCCATTACGAACCTCCTGTAATATGTGGCGAGATCGAGAAAGCTCCTCAGCTGGTGTTTGTCTGCGGGTTATGGCCAATTTTTCACGGCTTCGATTTTCTCCGGGTCAGTTTTTACTCCATTGGATGATATCACATGTCCCAAATATTTCACCTCAGCTTTGAACAAAGCACATTTCTTTGGATTTAGTTTCAAATGTGCTGTTCGAAGTCGTGAAAACACCTTCCTCAAGTTGTCGCGATGTTCAGCGAACGTCTTTCCCACAACGATGACGTCATCCAAGTACACCAGGCACGTTTTCCATGTCAGACCCTGTAACACACTTTCCATTAAACGCTCAAAGGTGGCTGGGGCGTTACACAAGGCAAATGGCATAACGGTAAACTGCCGTAGTCCATGTCCCGTTGTGAAAGCGGTCTTTTCTATGTCTTCTGTATGGATCCGTACCTGCCAGTAGCCTCTTTTCAAATCGAGGGTGGAAAACCATTTTGCTCCAGAAAGGGTATCCAAGGTGTCATCTATTCGAGGCAATTGGTAGCTGTCCTTCTTGGTGACATCTTTGAGCCTCTAGTAACCCACGCATAATCGAGTGCTGCCGTCCTTCTTTTTCACTAGTACAATGGGTGACGCCCACGGGCTTTTTAAGTTTTCGATTAAACCGTCTTTTTCTATGGTCGATATCATCTCATCGACTTCCGCCTGTTTTCCCAATGGAAGTCTTCTAGCAGGTTATCCGATTGGTCTACTATCGCCGGTGTCTATGCGGTGCTGTACTAGGTGTGTTCGACCATAGTCTCCATCCTGCGATGCAAATATATCCGCAAACTCGCCAATGAGATCTTCGGTTATGGTTTTCTGCTCCTGATTTATTTAGGATAGCATTACATACCTCGGCCAATTTCGTTGGAGAAACAGGACTCGCAGATTCACTCCCACATGTTGTCGATATGGCTGCAATGGGTACGCATCTTCCAATCACCTCTCCTTGTCTGACCCTGACGGAACCCTGTTCTTCTTTGGTTCCACTAAAATTTTTCCAACGATATAGTTTATCAACGAAATCGAATCGGTGGTTCCCAGGATCACCCTCCAAACGTGTCCAAAGAACTGTCTCTGAAGATGGTGGCAGGACTTCATCTCTGCTTTTAACCGCCCGAAGATTCACAGCGTTCTCGTTTCCGTATACCATAGGGATCTCAACGGTTCGATACCTTAACACTTGCATTCGAAGGTCTATGAATACCTCATGTGCCTTCATGAAATCCACTCCTAAGATGCATTCGTCGCATATGTCGGCTACCAAGAATGCATGTGAGAAGGTAAACCCTGCCAGTTGTATCTTTAGAAATACCTCCCCGTATACTTTTGCTGCTTCTCCGGTAGCTGTTTTCAGAGCGTAGCAGCTGGTGTTATGGTGCCAGGACGCTCTGGCACCCGTGTCGATAGTGGCCACACATTTTCGGTTTCTGATGACTGTCTCCACTGTCAAGCTCTAACTGCAGCGTGTAGTTTGCGAAACTTGGATGATGGTCCTATGGGCATCGATTTCATCAACCAACTTCAGCCCCTCGAAGTTGATCGGTCAATCGGTGGTTCCCAGGATCACCCTCCAAACGTGTCCAAAGAACTGTCTCTGAAGATGGTGGCAGGACTTCATCTCTGCTTTTAACCGCCCGAAGATTCACAGCGTTCTCGTTTCCGTATACCATAGGGATCTCAACGGTTCGATACCTTAACACTTGCATTCGAAGGTCTATGAATACCTCATGTGCCTTCATGAAATCCACTCCTAAGATGCATTCGTCGCATATGTCGGCTACCAAGAATGCATGTGAGAAGGTAAACCCTGCCAGTTGTATCTTTAGAAATACCTCCCCGTATACTTTTGCTGCTTCTCCGGTAGCTGTTTTCAGAGCGTAGCAGCTGGTGTTATGGTGCCAGGACGTCTGAACAAGGTCTCTTCTGATTATGGAAGCTCTGGCACCCGTGTCGATAGTGGCCACACATTTTCGGTTTCTGATGACTGTCTCCACTGTCAAGCTCTAACTGCAGCGTGTAGTTTGCGAAACTTGGATGATGGTCCTATGGGCATCGATTTCATCAACCAACTTCAGCCCCTCGAAGTTGATTCTTAGGCGTTTCTCGCCTGCTGTTGATCAGAAGCTTGTCCAGCAGTGTGAGTGTTATTCCTGCCAGATGATTCGTCATTCTGCCTCCTCCTTGCGCAATGTGGGCAGCTTACCTGTCTAGGTGGAGATCTGCATTGTCGCTGTAGGTGTCCCAGCTTGTTGCAATTCCAACATCTCATTTGACCTCAAAATGTCAACTTTCAATGTTGACGCGTTGGCATGAGCACTCTAGCGTAGCCATTTCCCTGACGCGATAGCTACCTTGCGAAACTTGGTCTGCTGCTTCCAATGTCAAGGCAAATGCTAAAGCCTCAGCGAGCGTTTTCTTACCTGCCTTTCTTACAGGCATTTGTAGTTTTCCATCTGCAATGGCATTAGTGAACGCATCGGTCGCCAGCTCATTTATGATTTCTCTGCTGGTATTGGAATAAGACAAATTCGCCAAGCGCTCGATGTCAGCTTGCAAATGTTGTAGCGTTTCACCTCTTGCCTGGACCCATCGGCGCAACTGGACACGGTAAACTTGCTTCATGTGGTCGTCGCCCAACCTCCTCTCTATTGTCTTGACCTATGGCATCATAATCATGATGTTTGTCTTCAGGAATGGTCTGTAGCAATTCGGCAGCTGTTCCTCTGAGTGCAAGCGTAAGAGCAATTGATTTGTCTTCGTTGTCCCAGTTGTTCGTCAATGCGGCAGCTTCGAACTGCCTCTTATAAATTAGCCATGATGTTTGACCATCGAAGACCGGGGGCTGCATTTCTGTTCGTCGTGGACCTTCGCTCGAATATTCCCGAAGTTTCTGCTTCTTCAGAGAATCAACCTCCTTAGCCAGATGGTCGTACTGTTGTTCTAAACGTTCTACTTGCTTTCCGAACTTTTCTTCTAAGCTTTCTATTTTGGCTTCAATTTTCTAATCTACTATTTGAAGTCTTTCGCTTAGTTGCTTCTGGAGAGTTTCTAATGAATTCTTTTGTTAGTCGAATTTACTTTCGAGAACGTTCTTTTGCTCGCTTAGTTGCTTCTGTAGCATTTCTGATGAATTCTTTTGTTCTTTGAGAACGTTCTTTTGTTCTTCGAATTTCGACAGAAGCAACTTCATGAAAGCAGGCATTTCATCGGCTTTATTTACTGCGCCTTCTCTCTCTGGTTCTTCAACAACGAACAACATGGTATCGGGGTCTCCACCATCTTGAGTGACAGAATTCACAAGTCTGAAGATATCTTTTTCCTAATTCTTCTTTCAACTCAGCTGTCGTCAATTGTTCTAATTTGCGACCCATTTTATATAACCGAAACACAATTTTCACGACACAGTCAGTTTTATTTTAATATCTCTTCTAGAAAAATCTTTTTCAAACACTATTTTTAACAAAAAATATTCGCTATTCACAGTTTTATAGCACAATCAGATCAATAGTTTCTGGAAAATTCCACTTTCACAATTATATGAATCACCGAAACTGTTTTAGAAAATGTCACTATGGAATTTTCTAGCACTGTACTGAGTTTTATTTCTAATTTCTGACACCAATGTGAAGTTTTGGCCTGGGGTTCGACAAATAAAACTCAATCGAAATTCAAAAATAATAAAAAAAATCTCTTTATTTTATGAAACACAAGGTCTTTCAATTTAAATAACACCAAATTTAACTTATTTCACTTATTAACAATTCAAATACGTTTTTTTAATTTAACACTTTTTATTTAATCTCAATTCAATCACTTTTTACTAGCGCTTCCAGTTGTTAACAATTCCACTTTCGAAAATAAAATAAACTTTTAATGCCATCTACCCTTGTATTTATACAAATTTACAAGCTTCTGGAAGCTTCCGTCTGGTTCTGGCATATTCTAAGCTTTCGGTACTCGCAATTTTTATGTTGTTTCTTGTTCTCTGGTGAAGATCGTTGATCCTTTCTCTAAGATCCAACACGTAGTGCTCTTCGGATTTTGGTTCTTCAATAGGAAAACCGAATTTTAGCTCACTTGAGAGCCGGGCAGTTCGTCCAAATAGAATTTCGGATGGAGTGTATTCAGTTGTACTATGAACCACATTCCGGTAGGCCATAAGAAATAAAGCAATTCGCCGATCCCAATCCCGTTGGTTCTCGTTCACAACTTTGGACAGATGTTCCTTCAAGGTCTTGTTAAATCGTTCTACCATTCCATCAGACTGTGGATGAAGAGGTGTTGTCCTTGTTTTCTTTAACCCGAGTGATGCGCATACTTCCTGGAATACCTTCGACTCGAAGTTTCGCCCTTGGTCGGAATGCTTTCGATCGTAGAAGCACAAGCTGCATCTTAAAGGATCTTCCATCCGGCATTTCCCATTTTCTCCGCAAAACACAATCTTCCACATGGAGAGAGTCCCACTGCACCCAGTATGCCTTTAAAGTATGACTTCTATCGGAGATGTCTCTGGCATTTGGTTTTTCCATAGATTTCTTCCATGCAAGGATTGGCTCGATGTCAGGGTCTTCTTTTTGTGCATTACGAAGTTCTTCGGCACTCCAACCCTCTACTGGTTCGGCTGTTATTCTCTGGGCAGAAATACCTTCGTGCTTTTCCTCTTTTCGCGCACAATGTTTGCAACTGGGCTCACATGGTCTGCGGGAAAGTGCTTCCGCATTGCAGTGCAGTCTTCCTTTGTGATTCTGTACTTCGAAGTCGTAAGTCTGTAGCAACCATTTCTCTCTGGTTACGACAGAACTTTGCTGAAAAGGCTACCACATTCTCCTGCCCATCGCGTATCTACGACAGAAGTGCTCCAATACCCACGTTACTAGCACCCGCGTCCACAATAAATGTCTTGCCAGGGATGGGTTAAGCTAGTATTGGTGCCTCACAAAGTCGTTGATTTAGATGTTGAAAGCTTCTTTTGCACTCTCCTGACCAAAATCCTTTACGAACCTCCTGTAATATGTGGCGGGACCGAGAAAGCTCCTCAGCTGGTGTTTGTCTGTGGGTTATGGCCAATTTTTCACGGCTTTGATTTTTTCCGGGTCAGTTTTTACTCCATTGGATGATATTACATGTCCCAAATATTTCACCTCAGCTTTGAACAAAGCATTTTTCTTTGGATTTAGTTTAAAATGTGCTGTTCGAAGTCGTGTAAACACCTTCCTCAAGTTTTCGCGATGTCTCCACCATCTTGAGTGACAGAATTCACAAGTCTGAAGAATTCTTTTTCCTAATTCTTCTTTCAAATCAGCTGTTGTCAATTGTTCTAATTTGCGACCCATTTTATGTAACCGAAACACAATTTTCACGACGCAGTCAGTTTTATTTTAATATCTCTTCTAGAAAAATCTTTTTCAAACACTATTTTTAACAAAAAATATTCGCTATTCACAGTTTTATAGCACAATCAGATCAATAGTTTCTGGAAAATTCCACTTTCACAATTATATGAATCACCGAAACTGTTTTAGAAAATGTCACTATGGAATTTTCTAGCACTGTACTGAGTTTTATTCCTAATTTCTGATACCAATGTGAAGTTTTGGCCTGGGGTTCGACAAATAAAATTCAATCGAAATTCTAAAATAATAAAAAAAATCTCTTTATTTTATGAAACACAAGGTCTTTCAATTTAAATAACACCAAATTTAACTTATTTCACTTATTAACAATTCAAATACGTTTTTTTAATTTAACACTTTTTATTTAATCTCAATTCAATCACTTTTTACTAGCGCTTCCAGTTGTTAACAATTCCACTTTCGAAAATAAAATAAACTTTTAATGCCATCTACCCTTGTATTTATACAAATTTACAAGCTTCTGGAAGCTTCCGTCTGGTTCTGGCATATTCTAAGCTTTCGGTACTCGCAATTTTTATGTTGTTTCTTGTTCTCTGGTGAAGATCGTTGATCCTTTCTCTAAGATCCAACACGTAGTGCTCTTCGGATTTTGGTTCTTCAATAGGAAAACCGAATTTTAGCTCACTTGAGAGCCGGGCAGTTCGTCCAAATAGAATTTCGGATGGAGTGTATTCAGTTGTACTATGAACCACATTCCGGTAGGCCATAAGAAATAAAGCAATTCGCCGATCCCAATCCCGTTGGTTCTCGTTCACAACTTTGGACAGATGTTCCTTCAAGGTCTTGTTAAATCGTTCTACCATTCCATCAGACTGTGGATGAAGAGGTGTTGTCCTTGTTCTCTTTAACCCGAGTGATGCGCATACTTCCTGGAATACCTTCGACTCGAAGTTTCGCCCTTCGTCGGAATGCTTTCGATCGTAGAAGCACAAGCTGCATCTTAAAGGATCTTCCATCCGGCATTTCCCATTTTCTCCGCAAAACACAATCTTCCACATGGAGAGAGTCCCACTGCACCCAGTATGCCTTTAAAGTATGACTTCTATCGGAGATGTCTCTGGCATTTGGTTTTTCCATAGATTTCTTCCATGCAAGGATTGGCTCGATGTCAGGGTCTTCTTTTTGTGCATTACGAAGTTCTTCGGCACTCCAACCCTCTACAGGTTCGGCTGTTATTCTCTGGGCAGAAATACCTTCGTGCTTTTCCTCTTTTCGCGCACAATGTTTGCAACTGGGCTCACATGGTCTGCGGGAAAGCGCGTCCGCATTGCAGTGCAGTCTTCCTTTGTGATTCTGTACTTCGAAGTCGTAAGTCTGCAATCTTTCGATCCATCTTGCTCCTTGTCCCTCAGCATTTTTGAACTGTAGCAACCATTTCTCTCTGGTTACGACAGAACTTTGCTGAAAAGGCTACCACATTCTCCTGCCCATCGCGTATCTACGACAGAAGTGCTCCAATACCCACGTTACTAGCACCCGCGTCAACAATAAATGTCTTGCCAGGGATGGGTTAAGCTAGTATTGGTGCCTCACAAAGTCGTTGATTTAGATTTTGAAAGCTTTTTTTGCACTCTCCTGATCAAAATCCTTTACGAACCTCCTGTAATATGTGGCGGGACCGAGAAAGCTCCTCAGCTGGTGTTTGTCTGCGCATTATGGCCAATTTTTCACGGCTTTGATTTTCTCCGGGTCAGTTTTTACTCCATTGGATGATATCACATGTCCCAAATATTTCACCTCAGCTTTGAACAAAGCACATTTCTTTGGATTTAGTTTCAAATGTGCTGTTCGAAGTCGTGTAAACACCTTCCTCAAGTTTTCGCGATGTCTCCACCATCTTGAGTGACAGAATTCACAAGTCTGAAGATTTCTTTTTCCTAATTCTTCTTTCAACTCAGCTGTTGTCAATTGTTCTAATTTGCGACCCATTTTATATAACCGAAACACAATTTTCACGACACAGTCAGTTTTATTTTAATATCTCTTCTAGAAAAATCTTTTTCAAACACTATTTTTAACAAAAAATATTCGCTATTCACAGTTTTATAGCACAATCAGATCAATAGTTTCTGGAAAATTCCACTTTCACAATTATATGAATCACCGAAACTGTTTTAGAAAATGTCACTATGGAATTTTCTAGCACTGTACTGAGTTTTATTCCTAATTTCTGACACCAATGTGAAGTTTTGGCCTGGGGTTCGACAAATAAAACTCAATCGAAATTCAAAAATAACAAAAAAAATCTCTTTATTTTATGAAACACAAGGTCTTTCAATTTAAATAACACCAAATTTAACTTATTTCACTTATTAACAATTCAAATACGTTTTTTTAATTTAACACTTTTTATTTAATCTCAATTCAATCACTTTTTACTAGCGCTTCCAGTTGTTAACAATTCCACTTTCGAAAATAAAATAAACTTTTAATGCCATCTACCCTTGTATTTATACAAATTTACAAGCTTCTGGAAGCTTCCGTCTGGTTCTGGCATATTCTAAGCTTTCGGTACTCGCAATTTTTATGTTGTTACTTGTTCTCTGGTGAAGATCGTTGATCCTTTCTCTAAGATCCAACACGTAGTGCTCTTCGGATTTTGGTTCTTCAATAGGAAAACCGAATTTTAGCTCACTTGAGAGCCGGGCAGTTCGTCCAAATAGAATTTCGGATGGAGTGTATTCAGTTGTACTATGAACCACATTCCGGTAGGCCATAAGAAATAAAGCGATTCGCCGATCCCAATCCCGTTGGTTCTCGTTCACAACTTTGGACAGATGTTCCTTCAAGGTCTTGTTAAATCGTTCTACCATTCCATCAGACTGTGGATGAAGAGGTGTTGTCCTTGTTTTCTTTAACCCGAGTGATGCGCATACTTCCTGGAATACCTTCGACTCGAAGTTTCGCCCTTGGTCGGAATGCTTTTGATCGTAGAAGCACAAGCTGCATCTTAAAGGATCTTCCATCCGGCATTTCCCATTTTCTCCGCAAAACACAATCTTCCACATGGAGAGAGTCCCACTGCACCCAGTATGCCTTTAAAGTATGACTTCTATCGGAGATGTCTCTGGCATTTGGTTTTTCCATAGATTTCTTCCATGCAAGGATTGGCTCGATGTCAAGGTCTTCTTTTTGTGCATTACGAAGTTCTTCGGCACTCCAACCCTCTACAGGTTCGGCTGTTATTCTCTGGGCAGAAATACCTTCGTGCTTTTCCTCTTTTCGCGCACAATGTTTGCAACTGGGCTCACATGGTCTGCGGGAAAGCGCGTCCGCATTGCAGTGCAGTCTTCCTTTGTGATTCTGTTCTTCGAAGTCGTAAGTCTGCAATCTTTCGATCCATCTTGCTCCTTGTCCCTCCGGATTTTTGAACTGTAGCAACCATTTCTCTCTGGTTACGACAGAACTTTGCTGAAAAGGCTACCACATTCTCCTGCCCATCGCGTATCTACGACAGAAGTGCTCCAATACCCACGTTACTAGCACCCGCGTCCACAATAAATGTCTTGCCAGGGATGGGTTAAGCTAGTATTGGTGCCTCATAAAGTCGTTGATTTAGATTTTGAAAGCTTCTTTTGCACTCTCCTGACCAAAATCCTTTACGAACCTCCTGTAATATGTGGCGGGACCGAGAAAGCTCCTCAGCTGGCGTTTGTCTGCGGGTTATGGCCAATTTTTCACGGCTTTGATTTTCTCCGGGTCAGTTTTTACTCCATTGGATGATATCACATGTCCCAAATATTTCACCTCAGCTTTGAACAAAGCACATTTCTTTGGATTTAGTTTCAAATGTGCTGTTTGAAGTCGTGTAAACACCTTCCTCAAGTTTTCGCGATGTCTCCACCATCTTGAGTGACAGAATTCACAAGTCTGAAGATTTCTTTTTCCTAATTCTTCTTTCAACTCAGCTGTTGTCAATTGTTCTAATTTGCGACCCATTTTATATAACCGAAACACAATTTTCACGACATAGTCAGTTTTATTTTAATATCTCTTCTAGAAAAATCTTTTTCAAACACTATTTTTAACAAAAAATATTCGCTATTCACAGTTTTATAGCACAATCAGATCAATAGTTTCTGGAAAATTCCACTTTCACAATTATATGAATCACCGAAACTGTTTTAGAAAATGTCACTATGGAATTTTCTAGTACTGTACTGAGTTTTATTCCTAATTTCTGACACCAATGTGAAGTTTTGGCCTGGGGTTCGACAAATAAAACTCAATCGAAATAATAAAAAAAATCTCTTTATTTTATGAAACACAAGGTCTTTCAATTTAAATAACACCAAATTTAACTTATTTCACTTATTAACAATTCAAATACGTTTTTTTAATTCAACACTTTTTATTTAATCTCAATTCAATCACTTTTTACTAGCGCTTCCAGTTGTTAACAATTCCACTTTCGAAAATAAAATAAACTTTTAATGCCATCTACCCTTGTATTTATACAAATTTACAAGCTTCTGGAAGCTTCCGTCTGGTTCTGGCATATTCTAAGCTTTCGGTACTCGCAATTTTTATGTTGTTTCTTGTTCTCTGGTGAAGATCGTTGATCCTTTCTCTAAGATCCAACACGTAGTGCTCTTCGGATTTTGGTTCTTCAATAGGAAAACCGAATTTTAGCTCACTTGAGAGCCGGGCAGTTCGTCCAAATAGAATTTCGGATGGAGTGTATTCAGTTGTACTATGAACCACACTCCGGTAGGCCATAAGAAATAAAGCAATTCGCCGATCCCAATCCCGTTGGTTCTCGTTCACAACTTTGGACAGATGTTCCTTCAAGGTCTTGTTAAATCGTTCTACCATTCCATCAGACTGTGGATGAAGAGGTGTTGTCCTTGTTTTCTTTATCCCGAGTGATGCGCATACTTCCTGGAATACCTTCGACTCGAAGTTTCGCCCTTGGTCGGAATGCTTTCGATCGTAGAAGCACAAGCTGCATCTTAAAGGATCTTCCATCCGGCATTTCCCATTTTCTCCGCAAAACACAATCTTCCACATGGAGAGAGTCCCACTGCACCCAGTATGCCTTTAAAGTATGACTTCTATCGGAGATGTTTCTGGCATTTGGTTTTTCCATAGATTTCTTCCATGCAAGGATTGGCTCGATGTAAGGGTCTTCTTTTTGTGCATTACGAAGTTCTTCGGCACTCCAACCCTCTACAGGTTCGGCTGTTATTCTCTGGGCAGAAATACCTTCGTGCTTTTCCTCTTTTCGCGCACAATGTTTGCAACTAGGCTCACATGGTCTGCGGGAAAGCGCGTCCGCATTGCAGTGCAGTCTTCCTTTCACTGCTTCAATAATGTCTTGCCAGGGATGGGTTAAGCTAGTATTGGTGCCTCACAAAGTCGTTGATTTAGATGTTGAAAGCTTCTTTTGCACTCTCCTGACCATTTAAATTGTCTACCCTTCTCAGTTAGCTGGTGCAGACACTTTGCGATTCCGACAAAATCCTTTACGAACCTCCTGTAATATGTGGCAGGACCGAGAAAGCTCCTCAGCTGGTGTTTGTCTGCGGGTTATGGCCAATTTTTCACGGCTTCGATTTTCTCCGGGTCAGTTTTTACTCCATTGGATGATATCACATGTCCCAAATATTTCACCTCAGCTTTGAACAAAGCACATTTCTTTGGATTTAGTTTCAAATGTGCTGTTCGAAGTCGTGTAAACACCTTCCTCAAGTTTTCGCGATGTCTCCACCATCTTGAGTGACAGAATTCACAAGTCTGAAGATTTCTTTTTCCTAATTCTTCTTTACACTCAGCTGTTGTCAATTGTTCTAATTTGCGACCCATTTTATATAACCGAAACACAATTTTCACGACACAGTCAGTTTTATTTTAATATCTCTTCTAGAAAAATCTTTTTCAAACACTATTTTTAACAAAAAATATTCGCTATTCACAGTTTTATAGCACAATCAGATCAATAGTTTCTGGAAAATTCCACTTTCACAATTATATGAATCACCGGAACTGTTTTAGAAAATGTCACTATGGAATTTTCTAGCACTGTACTGAGTTTTATTCCTAATTTCTGACACCAATGTGAAGTTTTGGCCTGGGGTTCGACAAATAAAACTCAATCGAAATTCAAAAATAATAAAAAAAATCTCTTTATTTTATGAAACACAAGGTCTTTCAATTTAAATAACACCAAATTTAACTTATTTCACTTATTAACAATTCAAATACGTTTTTTTAATTTAACACTTTTTATTTAATCTTAATTCAATCACTTTTTACTAGCGCTTCCAGTTGTTAACAATTCCACTTTCGAAAATAAAATAAACTTTTAATGCCATCTACCCTTGTATTTATACAAATTTACAAGCTTCTGGAAGCTTCCGTCTGGTTCTGGCATATTCTAAGCTTTCGGTACTCGCAATTTTTATGTTGTTTCTTGTTCTCTGGTGAAGATCGTTGATCCTTTCTCTAAGATCCAACACGTAGTGCTCTTCGGATTTTGGTTCTTCAATAGGAAAACCGAATTTTAGCTCACTTGAGAGCCGGGCAGTTCGTCCAAATAGAATTTCGGATGGAGTGTATTCAGTTGTACTATGAACCACATTCCGGTAGGCCATAAGAAATAAAGCGATTCGCCGATCCCAATCCCGTTGGTTCTCGTTCACAACTTTGGACAGATGTTCCTTCAAGGTCTTGTTAAATCGTTCTACCATTCCATCAGACTGTGGATGAAGAGGTGTTGTCCTTGTTTTCTTTAACCCGAGTGATGCGCATACTTCCTGGAATACCTTCGACTCGAAGTTTCGCCCTTCGTCGGAATGCTTTTGATCGTAGAAGCACAAGCTGCATCTTAAAGGATCTTCCATCCGGCATTTCCCATTTTCTCCGCAAAACACAATCTTCCACATGGAGAGAGTCCCACTGCACCCAGTATGCCTTTAAAGTATGACTTCTATCGGAGATGTCTCTGGCATTTGGTTTTCCCATAGATTTCTTCCATGCAAGGCTCGATGTCAGGGTCTTCTTTTTGTGCATTACGAAGTTCTTCGGCACTCCAACCCTCTACAGGTTCGGCTGTTATTCTCTGGGCAGAAATACCTTCGTGCTTTTCCTCTTTTCGCGCACAATGTTTGCAACTGGGCTCACATGGTCTGCGGGAAAGCGCGTCCGCATTGCAGTGCAGTCTTCCTTTGTGATTCTGTACTTCGAAGTCGTAAGTCTGCAATCTTTCGATCCATCTTGCTCCTTGTCCCTCAGGATTTTTGAACTGTAGCAACCATTTCTCTCTGGTTACGACAGAACTTTGCTGAAAAGGCTACCACATTTTCCTGCCCATCGCGTATCTACGACAGAAGTGCTCCAATACCCACGTTACTAGCACCCGCGTCCACAATAAATGTCTTGCCAGGGATGGGTTAAGCTAGTATTGGTGCCTCACAAAGTCGTTGATTTAGATTTTGAAAGCTTCTTTTGCACTCTCCTGACCAAAATGCTTTACGAACTTCCTGTAATATGTGGCGGGACCGAGAAAGCTCCTCAGCTGGTGTTTGTCTGCGGGTTATGGCCAATTTTTCACGGCTTTGATTTTCTCCGGGTCAGTTTTTACTCCATTGGATGATATCACATGTCCCAAATATTTCACCTCAGCTTTGAACAAAGCACATTTCTTTGGATTTAGTTTCAAATGTGCTGTTCGAAGTCATGTAAACACCTTCCTCAAGTTTTCGCGATGTCTCCACCATCTTGAGTGACAGAATTCACAAGTCTGAAGATTTCTTTTTCCTTATTCTTCTTTCACCTCAGCTGTTGTCAATTGTTCTAATTTGCGACCCATTTTATATAACCGAAACACAATTTTCACGACACAGTCAGTTTTATTTTAATATCTCTTCTAGAAAAATCTTTTTCAAACACTATTTTTAACAAAAAATATTCGCTATTCACAGTTTTATAGCATAATCAGATCAATAGTTTCTGGAAAATTTCACTTTCACAATTATATGAATCACCGAAACTGTTTTAGAAAATGTCACTATGGAATTTTCTAGCACTGTACTGAGTTTTATTCCTAATTTCTGATACCAATGTGAAGTTTTGGCCTGGGGTTCGACAAATAAAACTCAATCGAAATTCTAAAATAATAAAACAAATCTCTTTATTTTATGAAACACAAGGTCTTTCAATTTAAATAACACCAAATTTAACTTATTTCACTTATTAACAATTCAAATACGTTTTTTTAATTCAACACTTTTTATTTAATCTCAATTCAATCACTTTTTACTAGCGCTTCCAGTTGTTAACAATTCCACTTTCGAAAATAAAATAAACTTTTAATGCCATCTACCCTTGTATTTATACAAACTTACAAGCTTCTGGAAGCTTCCGTCTGGTTATGGCATATTCTAAGCTTTCGGTACTCGCAATTTTTATGTTGTTTCTTGTTCTCTGGTGAAGATCGTTGATCCTTTCTCTAAGATCCAACACGTAGTGCTCTTCGGATTTTGGTTCTTCAATAGGAAAACCGAATTTTAGCTCACTTGAGAGCCGGGCAGTTCGTCCAAATAGAATTTCGGATGGAGTGTATTCAGTTGTACTATGAACCACACTCCGGTAGGCCATAAGAAATAAAGCAATTCGCCGATCCCAATCCCGTTGGTTCTCGTTCACAACTTTGGACAGATGTTCCTTCAAGGTCTTGTTAAATCGTTCTACCATTCCATCAGACTGTGGATGAAGAGGTGTTGTCCTTGTTTTCTTTATCCCGAGTGATGCGCATACTTCCTGGAATACCTTCGACTCGAAGTTTCGCCCTTGGTCGGAATGCTTTCGATCGTAGAAGCACAAGCTGCATCTTAAAGGATCTTCCATCCGGCATTTCCCATTTTCTCCGCAAAACACAATCTTCCACATGGAGAGAGTCCCACTGCACCCAGTATGCCTTTAAAGTATGACTTCTATCGGAGATGTCTCTGGCATTTGGTTTTTCCATAGATTTCTTCCATGCAAGGATTGGCTCGATGTCAGGGTCTTCTTTTTGTGCATTACGAAGTTCTTCGGCACTCCAACCCTCTACAGGTTCGGCTGTTATTCTCTGGGCAGAAATACCTTCGTGCTTTTCCTCTTTTCGCGCACAATGTTTGCAACTAGGCTCACATGGTCTGCGGGAAAGCGCGTCCGCATTGCAGTGCAGTCTTCCTTTCACTGCTTCAATAATGTCTTGCCAGGGATGGGTTAAGCTAGTATTGGTGCCTCACAAAGTCGTTGATTTAGATGTTGAAAGCTTCTTTTGCACTCTCCTGACCATTTAAATTGTCTACCCTTCTCAGTTAGCTGGTGCAGACACTTTGCGATTCCGGCAAAATCCTTTACGAACTTCCTGTAATATGTGGCGGGACCGAGAAAGCTCCTCAGCTGGTGTTTGTCTGCGGGTTATGGCCAATTTTTCACGGCTTTGATTTTCTCCGGGTCAGTTTTTACTCCATTGGATGATATCACATGTCCCAAATATTTCTTCTCAGCTTTGAACAAAGCACATTTCTTTGGATTTAGTTTCAAATGTGCTGTTCGAAGTCGTGTTAACACCTTCCTCAAGTTTTCGCGATGTCTCCACCATCTTGAGTGACAGAATTCACAAGTCTGAAGATTTCTTTTTTCTAATTCTTCTTTCAACTCAGCTGTTGTCAATTGTTCTAATTTGCGACCCATTTTATATAACCGAAACACAATTTTCACGACACAGTCAGTTTTATTTTAATATCTCTTCTAGAAAAATCTTTTTCAAACACTATTTTTAACAAAAAATATTCGCTATTCACAGTTTTATAGCACAATCAGATCAATAGTTTCTGGAAAATTTCACTTTCACAATTATATGAATCACCGAAACTGTTTTAGAAAATGTCACTATGGAATTTTCTAGCACTGTACTGAGTTTTATTCCTAATTTCTGACACCAATGTGAAGTTTTGGCCTGGGGTTCGACAAATAAAACTCAATCGAAATTCAAAAATAATAAAAAAAATCTCTTTATTTTATGAAACACAAGGTCTTTCAATTTAAATAACACCAAATTTAACTTATTTCACTTATTAACAATTCAAATACGTTTTTTAATTTAACACTTTTTATTTAATCTCAATTCAATCACTTTTTACTAGCGCTTCCAGTTGTTAACAATTCCACTTTCGAAAATAAAATAAACTTTTAATGCCATGTACCCTTGGATTTATACAAATTTACAAGCTTCTGGAAGCTTCCGTCTGGTTCTGGCATATTCTAAGCTTTCGGTACTCACAATTTTTATGTTGTTTCTTGTTCTCTGGTGAAGATCGTTGATCCTTTGTCTAAGATCCAACACGTAGTGCTCTTCGGATTTTGGTTCTTCAATAGGAAAACCGAATTTTAGCTCACTTGAGAGCCGGGCAGTTCGTCCAAATAGAATTTCGGATGGAGTGTATTCAGTTGTACTATGAACCACATTCCGGTAGGCCATAAGAAATAAAGCAATTCGCCGATCCCAATCCCGTTGGTTCTCGTTCACAACTTTGGACAGATGTTCCTTCAAGGTCTTGTTAAATCGTTCTACCATTCCATCAGACTGTGGATGAAGAGGTGTTGTCCTCGTTTTCTTTAACCCGAGTGATGCGCATACTTCCTGGAATACCTTCGACTCGAAGTTTCGCCCTTGGTCGGAATGCTTTCGATCGTAGAAGCACAAGCTGCATCTTAAAGGATCTTCCATCCGGCATTTCCCATTTTCTCCGCAAAACACAATCTTCCACATGGAGAGAGTCCCACTGCACCCAGTATGCCTTTAAAGTATGACTTCTATCGGAGATGTCTCTGGCATTTGGTTTTTCCATAGATTTCTTCCATGCAAGGATTGGCTCGATGTCAGGGTCTTCTTTTTGTGCATTACGAAGTTCTTCGGCACTCCAACCCTCTACAGGTTCTGCTGTTATTCTCTGGGTAGAAATACCTTCGTGCTTTTCCTCTTTTCGCGCACAATGTTTGCAACTGGGCTCACATGGTCTGCGGGAAAGCGCGTCCGCATTGCAGTGCAGTCTTCCTTTGTGATTCTGTACTTCGAAGTCGTAAGTCTGCAATCTTTCGATCCATCTTGCTCCTTGTCCCTCAGGATTTTTGAACTGTAGCAACCATTTCTCTCTCTAGTTACGACAGAACTTTGTTGAAAAGGCTACCACATTCTCCTGCCCATTGCGTATCTACGACAGAAGTGCTCCAATACCCACGTTACTAGCACCCGCGTCAACAATAAATGTCTTGCCAGGGATGGGTTAAGCTAGTATTGGTGCCTCACAAAGTCGTTGATTTAGATGTTGAAAGCTTCTTTTGCATTTAAATTGTCTACCCTTCTCAGTTAGCTGGTGCAGACACTTTGCGATTCCGGCAAAATCCTTTACGAACCTCCTGTAATATGTGGCGGGACCGAGAAAGCTCCTCAGCTGGTGTTTGTCTGCGGGTTATGGCCCATTTTTCACGGCTTTGATTTTCTCACATGTCCCAAATATTTCACCTCAGCTTTGAACAGAGCACATTTCTTTAGATTTAGTTTCAAATGTGCTGTTCGAAGTCATGTAAACACCTTCCTCAAGTTTTCGCGATGTCTCCACCATCTTGAGTGACAGAATTCACAAGTCTGAAGATTTCTTTTTCTCTAATTCTTTCAACTCAGCTGTTGTCAATTGTTCTAATTTGCGACCCATTTTATATAACCGAAACACAATTTTCACGACACAGTCAGTTTTATTTTAATATCTCTTCTAGAAAAATCTTTTTCAAACACTATTTTTAACAAAAAATATTCGCTATTCACAGTTTTATAGCACAATCAGATCAATAGTTTCTGGAAAATTCCACTTTCACAATTATATGAATCACCGGAACTGTTTTAGAAAATGTCACTATGGAATTTTCTAGCACTGTACTGAGTTTATTCCTAATTTCTGATACCAATGTGAAGTTTTGGCCTGGGGTTCGAAAAATAAAACTCAATCGAAATTCTAAAATAATAAAACAAATCTCTTTATTTTATGAAACACAAGGTCTTTCAATTTAAATAACACCAAATTTAACTTATTTCACTTATTCACAATTCAAATACGTTTTTTTAATTCAACACTTTTTATTTAATCTCAATTCAATCACTTTTTACTAACGCTTCCAGTTGTTAACAATTCCACTTTCGAAAATAAACTAAACTTTTAATGCCATCTACCCTTGTATTTATACAAATTTACAAGCTTCTGGAAGCTTCCGTCTGGTTCTGGCATATTCTGAGCTTCGAATTAGTACTTCAAGTTCAATTTAGTACTCAGTCAAAACATAGTGTAAATATGTAGCATACTTTTAGGGGCATGGTTGTTGTACACAATACAGGTTGGTAGTTGTAAACAATGAATCTCACAGATGTCGTTAGTTAACAAACAAAATGTATACCCCGCATATCTAATCATTTTGTTGCCACATCACATTGTCCCCCTCTTAGTTTTGTTCGTCCCGAACAAGTACATCATCATTGTTTCCGTGGTAACGATGGAGGCGATTCACATGAACAATTTTCATTTTCGCTCTTGGTCCTCGTTGGATTCGAAAAACGACATCATTAATGCGCGTAACTACTTGGTAGGGACCTTCCCAGTCCTGCTGAAGCTTAGGCGATTTTCCCTTTCTGCGATGTGGGTTGTAAAGCCATACCAGATCTCCCTCGTTGAATTCAGGTGCTGTTACTCTCGCATCGTATCTGGTCTTCATGCGGTCATTCGCAATTTTTAAGTTGTTTCTTGTGCTCTGGTGAAGGTCGTTGATCCTTTCTCTAAGATTCAACACGTAGTGCTCTGCGGATTTTGGGTCTTCAATAGGAAAACCGAATTTTAGCTTACTTGGGAGCCGTGCAGTTCGTCCAAATAGAATTTCGGATGGAGTGTATTCAGTTGTACTATGAACCACATTCTTGTAGGCCATAAGAAATAAAGCAATTCGCCGATCCCAATCCCGTTGGTTCTCGTTCACAACTTTGGACAGATGTTCCTTCAAGGTCTTGTTAAATCGTACTTCCATTCCATCAGACTGTGGATGAAGAGGTGTTGTCCTTGTTTTCTTTAACCCGAGTGATGCGCATACTTCCTGGAATACCTTCGACTCGAAGTTTCGCCCTTGGTCGGAATGCAATTCCATAGGCACCCCGAACCTGCAGACCCAGTGGTCTACTATCTGCTCGACAACGGTCTTATCTTCTTGATTGGGTATCGCAAACGCTTCGGGCCACTTGCTGAAGTATTCCATGACAACAAGAATGCAACGGGTACCGTTTTCAGTTTCCAGGAACGGGCCTGTGATTTCAACGGCGATTCTTTCAAACGGGCGCTCACGTTGTACTGGTGCATTTTACCTCGTGTTTTGACTTTGGGTCCCTTGCTAGCCGCGCATGTTGTGCACTTTCGACTCCAGCTCTCTACATCGTTTCTTGCGCTTAGCCAATAAAAGCGTTCCCGTACCTTTTTCAGTGTTTTGTTGATTCCCAAGTGCCCACCGGATACTCCATCATGCATTTCTCCTAGGATCTCCTCTACTTTCGATCGTGGAAGCACAAGCTGCATCTTAAAGGATCTTCCATCCGGCATTTCCCATTTTCTCCGCAAAACACAATCTTCCCCACGGAGAGAGTCCCACTGCACCCAGTATGCCTTTAAAGTAGGACTTCTGTCGGAGATGTCTCTGGTATTTGGTTTTTCCATAGATTTCTTCCATGCAAGGATTGGCTCGATGTCAGGGTCTTCTTTTTGTGCATTACGAAGTTCTTCGGCACTCCAACCCTCTACAGGTTCTGCTGTTATTCTCTGGGCAGAAATACCTTCGTGCTTTTCCTCTTTTCGCGCACAATGTTTGCAACTGGGCTCACATGGTCTGCGGGAAAGCGCGTCTGCATTGCAGTGCAGTCTTCCTTTGTGATTCTGTACTTCGAAGTCGTAAGTCTGCAATCTTTCGATCCATTTTGCTCCTTGTTCCTCAGGATTTTTGAACTGTAGCAACCATTTCTCTCTGGTTACGACAGAACTTTGCTGAAAAGGCTACCACATTCTCCTGCCCATCGCGTATCTACGACAGAAGTGCTCCAATACCCACGTTACTTGCACCCGCGTCCACAATAAATGTCTTGCCAGGGATGGGTTAAGCTAGTATTGGTGCCTCACAAAGTCGTTGATTTAGATGTTAAAAGCTTCTTTTGCACTCTCCTAACCATTTAAATTGTCTACCCTTCTCAGTTAGATTGTGCAGACACTTTGCGATTCCGGCAAAATCCTTTACAAACCTCCTGTAATATGTGGCGAGATCGAGAAAGCTCCTCAGCTGGTGTTTGTCTGCGGGTTATGGCCAATTTTTTACGGCTTCGATTTTCTCCGGGTCAGTTTTTACTCCATTGGATGATATCACATGTCCCAAATATTTCACCTCAGCTTTGAACAAAACACATTTCTTTGGATTTAGTTTCAAATGTGCTGTTCGAAGTCGTGTAAACATCTCCCTCAAGTTGTCGCGATGTTCAGCGAACGTCTTTCCCACAACGATGACGTCATCCAAGTACACCAGGCAGGTTTTTCATGTCAGGCCCTGTAACACACTTTCCATTAAACGCTCAAAGGTGGCTGGGGCGTTACACAAGCCAAATGGCATAACGGTAAACTGCCGTAGTCCATTTCCCTTTGTGAAAGCGGTCTTTTCTATGTCTTCTGTATGGATCCGAACCTGCCAGTAGCCACTTTTCAAATCGAGGATGGAAAACCATTTTGCTCCAGAAAGGGTATCCAAGGTGTCATCTATTCGAGGCAATGGGTAGTTGTCCTTCTTGGTGACATCGTTGAGCCTCCGGTAATCCACGCATACTCGAGTGCTGCCGTCCTTCTTTTTCACTAGTACAACGGGTGACGCCCACGGACTTTTTAAGTTTTCGATTAAACCGTCTTTTTCTATGGTCGATATCATCTCATCGACTTCCGCCTGTTTTGCCAATGGAAGTCTTCTAGCAGGTTATCCGATTGGTCTACTATCGCCAGTGTCTATGCGGTGCTGTACTAGGTGTGTTTGACCATAGTCTCCATCCTGCGATGGAAATATATCCGCAAACTCGCCAATGAGATCTTCGGTTATGGTTTTCTGCTCCTGATTTAGCTCACAGTTTCCGAGGATAGCATTACATACCTCGGCCAATTTCGTTGGAGAAACAGGACTCGCAGATTCACTCCCACATGTTGTCGATATGGCTGCAATGGGTATGCATCTTCCAATCACCTCTCCTTGCCTGACCCTGACGGAGTGTTTGTTCGGATTTATCACCCTTACCGGAACCCTGTTCTTCTTTGGTTCCACTAAAATTTTTTCAACGATATAGTTTGGGAAGTCCTCTTTATCAACGAAATAGAATCGGTGGTTCCCAGGATCACCCTCCAAACGTGTCCAAAGAACTGTCTCTGAAGATGGTGGTAGGACTTCATCTCTGCTTTTAACCGCCCGAAGATTCACAGCGTTCTCATTTCCGTATACCAAAGGGATCTCAACGGTTCGATACCTTAACACTTGCATTCGAAGGTCTATGAATACCTCATGTGCCTTCATGAAATCCAATTCTATGATGCATTCGTCGCATATGTCGGCTACCAAGAATGCATGTGAGAAGGTAAACCCTGCCAGTTGTATCTTTAGAAATACCTCCCCGTATACTTTTGCTGCTTCTCCGGTAGCTGTTTTCAGAGTGTAGCAGCTGGTGTTATGTAGCCAGGATGTCTGAACAAGGTCTCTTCTGATTTTGGAGGCTGTGGCACCCGTGTCGATAGTGGCCACACATTTTCGGTTTCTGATGACTGTCTCCACTGTCAAGCTCTAACTGCAGCGTGTAGTTTGCGAAACTTGGATGATGGTCTTATGGGCGTCGATTCCATCAACCAACTTTAGCCCCTTTAGCGGGTTTTTTCTTTCAACGCTGACGCGTTGGCATGAGCACTCTAGCGTAGCCATTTCCCTGACCGATGCGTTCAGGTCGCCAGCTCATTTATGATTTCTCTGCTGGTATTGGGATAAGACAAATTTGCCTAGCGCTCTATGTCAGCTTGCAAATGTTGTAGCGTTTCACCTCTTGCCTGGACCCATCGGCGCAACTGGACACGGTAAAATTGCTGCATGTGGTCGTCGCCCAACCATCTCTCTATTGTCTTGACCTATGGCATCATAATCATGATGTTTGTCTTCAGGAATGGTCTGTAGCAATTCGGTAGCTGTTCCTCTGAGCGCAAGCGTAAGAGCAATTGATTTGTCTTCGTTGTTCCAGTTGTTCGTCAATGCGGCAGCTTCGAACTGCCTCTTATAAATTAGCCATGATGTTTGACATCGAAGACCGGGGGCTGCATTTCTGTTCGTCGTGGACCTTCGCTCGAATATTCCCGAAGTTTCTGTTTCCTCAGAGAATAAACCACCTTAGCCAGATGTTCGTACTGTTGTTCTAAACGTTCTACTTGCTTTCCGAACTTTTCTTCTTAGCTTTCTATTTTGGCTTCAATTTTCTAATCTACTATTTGAAGTCTTTCGCTTAGTTGCTTCTGGAGAGTTTCTAATGAATTCTTTTGTTCGTCGAATTTACTTTCGAGAACGTTCTTTTGCTCGCTTAGTTGCTCCTGTAGCATTTCTGATGAATTCTTTTGATCTTTGAGAACGTTCTTTTGTTCTTCGAATTTCGACAGAAGCAACTTCATGAAAGCAGGCATTTCATCGGCTTTATTTACTGCGCCTTCTCTCTCTGGTTCTTCAACAACGAACAACATGGTATCGGGGTCTCCACCATCTTGAGTGACAGAATTCACAAGTCTGAAGATTAGTTTCATTTTCAGCCCCGAAGTCTGAAGATTTCTTTTTCCTAATTCTTCTTTCAACTCAGCTGTTCTAATTGTTCTAATTTGCGACCCATTTTATATAACCGAAACACAATTTTCACGACACAGTCAGTTTTATTTTAATATCTCTTCTAGAAAAATCTTTTTCAAACACTATTTGTTTTCATTTCATATTTTGTTTCAGTTTTATAGCACAATCAGTTCAATAGTTTCTGGAAAATTCCACTTTCACAATTATATGAATCACCGAAACTGTTTTAGAAAACACCAATGTGAAGTTTTGGCCTGGGGTTCGACAAATAAAACTCAATGGAAATTCCAAAATAATAAAACATATCTCTTTATTTTATGAAACACAAGGTCTTTCAATTTAAATAACACCAAATTTAACTTATTTCACTTATTCACAATTCAAATACGTTTTTTTAATTCAACACTTTTTATTTAATCTCAATTCAATCACTTTTTACTAACGCTTCCAGTTGTTAACAATTCCACTTTCGAAAATAAACTAAACTTTTAATGCCATCTACCCTTGTATTTATACAAATTTACAAGCTTCTGGAAGCTTCCGTCTGGTTCTGGCATATTCTAAGCTTTCGGTACTAATTCGAGTCTCGAATTAGTAATTCAAGTTCGATTTAGTACTCAGTCAAAACATAGTGCAAATATGTAGCATACTTTTAGGGGCATGGTTGTTGTACACAATACAGGTTGGTAGTTGTAAACAATGAATCTCACAGATGTCGTTAGTTAACAAACAAAATGTATACCCCGCATATCTAATCATTTTGTTGCCACATCACATTGTCCCCCTCTTAGTTTTGTTCGTCCCGAACAAGTACATCATCATTGTTTCCGTGGTAACGATGCAGGCGATCCACATGGACAATTTTCATTTTCGCTCTTGGTCCTCGTTGGATTCGAAAAACGACATCATTAATACGCGTAACTACTTGGTAGGGACCTTCCCAGTCCTGCTGAAGCTTAGGCGATTTTCCCTTTCTGCGATGTGGGTTGTAAAGCCATACCAGATCTCCCTCGTTGAATTCAGGTGCTGTTGCTCTCGCATCGTATCTGGTCTTCATGCGGTCATTCGCAATTTTTAAGTTGTTTCTTGTGCTCTGGTGAAGGTCGTTGATCCTTTCTCTAAGATTCAACACGTAGTGCTCTGCGGATTTTGGGTCTTCAATAGGAAAACCGAATTTTAGCTCACTTGGGAGCCGTGCAGTTCGTCCAAATAGAATTTCGGATGGAGTGTATTCAGTTGTACTATGAACCACATTCCGGTAGGCCATAAGAAATAAAGTAATTCGAACCTGCAGACCCAGTGGTCTACTATCTGCTCGACAACGGTCTTATCTTCTTGATTGGGTATCGCAAACGCCTCGGACCACTTGCTGAAGTATTCCATGACAACAAGAATGCAACGGGTACCGTTTTCAGTTTCCGGGAACGGGCCTGTGATTTCAACGGCGATTCTTTCAAACGGGCGCTCACGTTGTACTGGTGCATTTTACCTCGTGTTTTGACTTTGGGTCCCTTGCTAGCCGCGCATGTTGTGCACTTTCGACTCCAGCTCTCTACATCGTTTCTTGCGCTTAGCCAATAAAAGCGTTCCCGTACCTTTTTCAGTGTTTTGTTGATTCCCAAGTTCCCACCGGATACTCCATCATGCATTCCTCCTAGGATCTCCTCTACTTTCGATCGTGGAAGCACAAGCTGCATCTTAAAGGATCTTCCATCCGGCATTTCCCATTTTCTCCGCAAAACACAATCTTCCCCACGGAGAGAGTCCCACTGCACCCAGTATGCCTTTAAAGTAGGACTTCTGTCGGAGATGTCTCTGGTATTTGGTTTTTCCATAGATTTCTTCCATGCAAGGATTGGCTCGATGTCAGGGTCTTCTTTTTGTGCATTACGAAGTTCGTCGGCACTCCAACCCTCTACAGGTTCTGCTGTTATTCTCTGGGCAGAAATACCTTCGTGCTTTTCCTCTTTTTGCGCACAATGTTTGCAACTGGGCTCACATGGTCTGCGGGAAAGCGCGTCTGCATTGCAGTGCAGTCTTCCTTTGTGATTCTGTACTTCGAAGTCGTAAGTCTGCAATCTTTCGATCCATTTTGCTCCTTGTCCCTCAGGATTTTTGAACTGTAGCAACCATTTCTCTCTGGTTACGACAGAACTTTGCTGAAAAAGCTACCACATTCTCCTGCCCATCGCGTATCTACGACAGAAGTGCTCCAATACCCACGTTACTAGCACCCGCGTCCACAATAAATGTCTTGCCAGGGATGGGTTAAGCTAGTATTGGTGCCTCACAAAGTCGTTGATTTAGATGTTAAAAGCTTCTTTTGCACTCTCCTAACCATTTAAATTGTCTACCCTTCTCAGTTAGATTGTGCAGACACTTTGCGATTCCGGCAAAATCCTTTACAAACCTCCTGTAATATGTGGCGAGATCGAGAAAGCTCCTCAGCTGGTGTTTGTCTGCGGGTTATGGCCAATTTTTCACGGCTTCGATTTTCTCCGGGTCAGTTTTTAATCCATTGGATGATATCACATGTCCCAAATATTTCACCTCAGCTTTGAACAAAACACATTTCTTTGGATTTAGTTTCAAATGTGCTGTTCGAAGTCGTGTAAACATCTCCCTCAAGTTGTCGCGATGTTCAGCGAACGTCTTTCCCACAACGATGACGTCATCCAAGTACACCAGGCAGGTTTTTCATGTCAGACCCTGTAACACACTTTCCATTAAACGCTCAAAGGTGGCTGGGGCGTTACACAAGCCAAATGGCATAACGGTAAACTGCCGTAGTCCATTTCCCGTTGTGAAAGCGGTCTTTTCTATGTCTTTCAAATCGAGGGTGGAAAACCATTTTGCTCCAGAAAGGGTATCCAAGGTGTCATCTATTCGAGTCAATGGGTAGCTGTCCTTCTTGGTGACATCGTTGAGCCTCCGGTAATCCACGCATACTCGAGTGCTGCCGTCCTTCTTTTTCGCTAGTACAACGGGTGACGCCCACGGACTTTTTAAGTTTTCGATTAAACCGTCTTTTTCTATGGTCGATATCATCTCATCGACTTCCGCCTGTTTTGCCAATGGAAGTCTTCTAGCAGGTTGTCCGATTAGTCTACTATCGCCGGTGTCTATGCGGTGCTGTACTAGGTGTGTTCGACCATAGTCTCCATCCTGCGATGGAAATATATCCGCAAACTCGCCAATGAGATCTTCGGTTATGGTTTTCTGCTCCTGATTTAGCTCACAGTTTCCGAGGATAGCATTACATACCTCGGCCAATTTCGTTGGAGAAACAGGACTCGCAGATTCACTCCCACATGTTGTCGATATGGCTGCAATGGGTATGCATCTTCCAATCACCTCTCCTTGCCTGACCCTGACGGAGTGTTTGTTCGGATTTATCAGCCTTACCGGAACCCTGTTCTTCTTTGGTTCCACTAAAATTTTTCCAACGATATAGTTTGGGAAGTCCTCTTTATCAACGAAATAGAATCGCTGGTTCCCAGGATCACCCTCCAAACGTGTCCAAAGAACTGTCTCTGAAGATGGTGGTAGGACTTCATCTCTGCTTTTAACCGCCCGAAGATTTACAGCGTTCTCGTTTCCGTATACCATAGGGATCTCAACGGTTCGATACCTTAACACTTGCATTCGAAGGTCTATGATGCATTCGTCGCATATGTCGGCTACCAAGAATGCATGTGAGAAGGTAAACCCTGCCAGTTGTATCTTTAGAAATACCTCCCCGTATACTTTTGCTGCTTCTCCGGTAGCTGTTTTCAGAGTGTAGCAGCTGGTGTTATGTAGCCAGGATGTCTGAACAAGGTCTCTTCTGATTTTGGAGGCTGTGACGCCCGTGTCGATAGTGGCCACACATTTTCGGTTTCTGATGACTGTCTCCACTGTCAAGCTCTAACTGCAGCGTGTAGTTTTCGAAACTTGGATGATGGTCCTATGGGCGTCGATTCCATCAACCAACTTTAGCCCCTTTAGCGGGTTTTGTCTTTCAACGTTGACGCGTTGGCATGAGCACTCTAGTGTAGCCATTTCCCTGACGCGATAGCTACCTTGCGAAACTTGGTCTGCTGCTTCCACTGTCAGGGCAAATGCTAAAGCCTCAGCGAGCGTTTTCTTACCTGCCATTCTTACAGGCATTTGTAGTTTTCCATCTGCAATGGCATTAGTGAACGCATCGGTCGCCAGCTCATTTATGATTTCTCTGCTGGTATTGGGATAAGACAAATTTGCCTAGCGCTCTATGTCAGCTTGCAAATGTTGTAGCGTTTCACCTCTTGCCTGGACCCATCGGCGCAATTGGATACGGTAAAATTGCTGCATGTGGTCGTCGCCCAACCATCTCTCTATTGTCTTGACCTATGGCATCATAATCATGATGTGTGTCTTCAGGAATGGTCTGTAGCAATTCGGTAGCTGTTCCTCTGAGCGCAAGCGTAAGAGCAATTGATTTGTCTTCGTTGGCCCAGTTGTTCGTCAAAGCGGCAGCTTCGAACTGCCTCTTATAAATTAGCCATGATGTTTGACATCGAAGACCGGGGGCTGCATTTCTGTTCGTCGTGGACCTTCGCTCGAATATTCCCGAAGTTTCTGCTTCCTCAGAGAATACACCACCTTAGCCAGATGTTCGTACTGTTGTTCTAAACGTTCTACTTGCTTTCCGAACTTTTCTTCTTAGCTTTCTATTTTGGCTTCAATTTTCTAATCTACTATTTGAAGTCTTTCGCTTAGTTGCTTCTGGAGAGTTTCTAATGAATTCTTTTGTTCGTCGAATTTACTTTCGAGAACGTTCTTTTGCTCGCTTAGTTGCTCCTGTAGCATTTCTGATGAATTCTTTTGTTCTTTGAGAACGTTCTTTTGTTCTTCGAATTTCGACAGAAGCAACTTCATGAAAGCAGGCATTTCATCGGCTTTATTTACTGCGCCTTCTCTCTCTGGTTCTTCAACAACGAACAACATGGTATCGGGGTCTCCACCATCTTGAGTGACAGAATTCACAAGTCTGAAGATTAGTTCCATTTTCAGCCCCGAAGTCTGAAGATTTCTTTTTCCTAATTCTTCTTTCAACTCAGCTGTTGTCAATTGTTCTAATTTGCGACCCATTTTATATAACCGAAACACAATTTTCACGACACAGTCAGTTTTATTTTAATATCTCTTCTAGAAAAATCTTTTTCAAACACTATTTGTAACAAAAAAATATTCGCTATTCACAGTTTTATAGCACAATCAGTTCAATAGTTTCTGGAAAATTCCACTTTCACAATTATATGAATCACCGAAACTGTTTTAGAAAACACCAATGTGAAGTTTTGGCCTGGGGTTCGACAAATAAAACTCAATCGAAATTCCAAAATAATAAAACATATCTCTTTATTTTATGAAACACAAGGTCTTTCAATTTAAATAACACCAAATTTAACTTATTTCACTTATTCACAATTCAAATACGTTTTTTTAATTCAACACTTTTTATTTAATCTCAATTCAATCACTTTTTACTAACGCTTCCAGTTGTTAACAATTCCACTTTCGAAAATAAACTAAACTTTTAATGCCATCTACCCTTGTATTTATACAAATTTACAAGCTTTTGGAAGCTTCCGTCTGGTTCTGGCATATTCTAAGCTTTCGGTACTAATTCGAGTCTCGAATTAGTACTTCAAGTTCGATTTAGTACTCAGTCAAAACATAGTGCAAATATGTAGCATACTTTTAGGGGCATGGTTGTTGTACACAATACAGGTTGGTAGTTGTAAACAATGAATCTCACAGATGTCGTTAGTTAACAAACAAAATGTATACCCCGCATATCTAATAATTTTGTTGCCACATCACATTGTCCCCCTCTTAGATTTGTTCGTCCCGAACAAGTAAATCATCATTGTTTCCGTGGTAACGATGCAGGCGATCCACATGGACAATTTTCATTTTCGCTCTTGGTCCTCGTTGGATTCGAAAAACGACATCATTAATGCGCGTAACTACTTGGTAGGGACCTTCCCAGTCCTGCTGAAGCTTAGGCGATTTTCCCTTTCTGCGATGTGGGTTGTAAAGCCATACCAGATCTCCCTCGTTGAATTCAGGTGCTGTTGCTCTCGCATCGTATCTGGTCTTCATGCGGTCATTCGCAATTTTTAAGTTGTTTCTTGTGCTCTGGTGAAGGTCGTTGATCCTTTCTCTAAGATTCAACACGTAGTGCTCTGCGGATTTTGGGTCTTCAATAGGAAAACCGAATTTTAGCTCACTTGGGAGCCGTGCAGTTCGTCCAAATAGAATTTCGGATGGAGTGTATTCAGTTGTACTATGAACCACATTCTGGTAGGCCATAAGAAATAAAGCAATTCTCGTTCTCGTTCACAACTTTGGACAGATGTTCCTTCAAGGTCTTGTTAAATCGTACTTCCATTCCATCAGACTGTGGATGAAGAGGTGTTGTCCTTGTTTTCTTTAACCCGAGTGATGCGCATACTTCCTGGAATACCTTCGACTCGAAGTTTCGCCCTTGGTCGGAATGCAATTCCATAGGCATCCCGAACCTGCAGACCCAGTGGTCTACTATCTGCTCGACAACGGTCTTATCTTCTTGATTGGGTATCGCAAACGCCTCGGACCACTTGCTGAAGTATTCCATGACAACAAGAATGCAACGGGTACCGTTTTCAGTTTACGGGAACGGGCCTGTGATTTCAACGGCGATTCTTTCAAACGGGCGCTCACGTTGTACTGGTGCATTTTACCTCGTGTTTTGACTTTGGGTCCCTTGCTAGCCGCGCATGTTGTGCACTTTCGACTCCAGCTCTCTACATCGTTTCTTGCGCTTAGCCAATAAAAGCGTTCCCGTACCTTTTTCAGTGTTTTGTTGATTCCCAAGTTCCCACCGGATACTCCATCATGCATTTCTCCTAGGATCTCCTCTACTTTCGATCGTGGAAGCACAAGCTGCATCTTAAAGGATCTTCCATCCGGCATTTCCCATTTTCTCCGCAAAACACAATCTTCCCCACGGAGAGAGTCCCACTGCACCCAGTATGCCTTTAAAGTAGGACCTGACCCTGACGGAGTGTTTGTTCGGATTTATCAGCCTTACCGGAACCCTGTTTTTCTTTGGTTCCACTAAAATTTTTCCAACGATATAGTTTGGGAAGTCCTCTTTATCAACGAAATAGAATCGGTGGTTCCCAGGATCACCCTCCAAACGTGTCCAAAGAACTGTCTCTGAAGATGGTGGTAGGACTTCATCTCTGCTTTTAACCGCCCGAAGATTTACAGCGTTCTCGTTTCCGTATACCATAGGGATCTCAACGGTTCGATACCTTAACACTTGCATTCGAAGGTCTATGATGCATTCGTCGCATATGTCGGCTACCAAGAATGCATGTGAGAAGGTAAACCCTGCCAGTTGTATCTTTAGAAATACCTCCCCGTATACTTTTGCTGCTTCTCCGGTAGCTGTTTTCAGAGTGTAGCAGCTGGTGTTATGTAGCCAGGATGACTGAACAAGGTCTCTTCTGATTTTGGAGGCTGTGGCACCCGTGTCGATAGTGGCCACACATTTTCGGTTTCTGATGACTGTTTCCACTGTCAAGCTCTAACTGCAGCGTGTAGTTTGCGAAACTTGGATGATGGTCCTATGGGCGTCGATTCCATCAACCAACTTTAGCCCCTTTAGCGGGTTTTGTCTTTCAACGTTGACGCGTTGGCATGAGCACTCTAGCGTAGCCATTTCCCTGACGCGATAGCTACCTTGCGAAACTTGGTCTGCTGCTTCCACTGTCAGGGCAAATGCTAAAGCCTCAGCGAGCGTTTTCTTACCTGCCATTCTTACAGGCATTTGTAGTTTTCCATCTGCAATGGCATTAGTGAACGCATCGGTCGCCAGCTCATTTATGATTTCTCTGCTGGTATTGGGATAAGACAAATTTGCCTAGCGCTCTATGTCAGCTTGCAAATGTTGTAGCGTTTCACCTCTTGCCTGGACCCATCGGCGCAACTGGACACGGTAAAATTGCTGCATGTGGTCGTCGCCCAACCATCTCTCTATTGTCTTGACCTATGGCATCATTATCATGATGTTTGTCTTCTGAGCGCAAGCGTAAGAGCAATTGATTTGTCTTCGTTGTCCCAGTTGTTCGTCAATGCGGCAGCTTCGAACTGCCTCTTATAAATTAGCCATGATGTTTGACCATCGAAGACCGGGGGCTGCATTTCTGTTCGTCGTGGACCTTCGCTCGAATATTCCCGAAGTTTCTGCTTCCTCAGAGAATAAACCACCTTAGCCAGATGTTCGTACTGTTGTTCTAAACGTTCTACTTGCTTTCCGAACTTTTCTTCTTAGCTTTCTATTTTGGCTTCAATTTTCTAATCTACTATTTGAAGTCTTTCGCTTAGTTGCTTCTGGAGAGTTTCTAATGAATTCTTTTGTTCGTCGAATTTACTTTCGAGAACGTTCTTTTGCTCGCTTAGTTGCTCCTGTAGCATTTCTGATGAATTCTTTTGTTCTTTGAGAACGTTCTTTTGTTCTTCGAATTTCGACAGAAGCAACTTCATGAAAGCAGGCATTTCATCGGCTTTATTTACTGCGCCTTCTCTCTCTGGTTCTTCAACAACGAACAACATGGTATCGGGGTCTCCACCATCTTGAGTGACAGAATTCACAAGTCTGAAGATTAGTTTCATTTTCAGCCCCGAAGTCTGAAGATTTCTTTTTCCTAATTCTTCTTTCAACTCAGCTGTTCTAATTGTTCTAATTTGCGACCCATTTTATATAACCGAAACACAATTTTCACGACACAGTCAGTTTTATTTTAATATCTCTTCTAGAAAAATCTTTTTCAAACACTATTTGTAACAAAAAAATATTCGCTATTCACAGTTTTATAGCACAATCAGTTCAATAGTTTCTGGAAAATTCCACTTTCACAATTATATGAATCACCGAAACTGTTTTAGAAAACACCAATGTGAAGTTTTGGCCTGGGGTTCGACAAATAAAACTCAATGGAAATTCCATAATAATAAAACATATCTCTTTATTTTATGAAACACAAGGTCTTTCAATTTAAATAACACCAAATTTAATTTATTTCACTTATTCACAATTCAAATACGTTTTTTTAATTCAACACTTTTTATTTAATCTCAATTCAATCACTTTTTACTAACACTTCCAGTTGTTAACAATTCCACTTTCGAAAATAAACTAAACTTTTAATGCCATCTACCCTTGTATTTATACAAATTTACAAGCTTCTGGAAGCTTCCGTCTGGTTCTGGCATATTCTAAGCTTTCGGTACTAATTCGAGTCTCGAATTAGTACTTCAAGTTCGATTTAGTACTCAGTCAAAACATAGTGCAAATATGTAGCATACTTTTAGGGGCATGGTTGTTGTACACAATACAGGTTGGTAGTTGTAAACAATGAATCTCACAGATGTCGTTAGTTAACAAACAAAATGTATACCCCGCATATCTAATCATTTTGTTGCCACATCACATTGTCCCCCTCTTAGTTTTGTTCGTCCCGAACAAGTACATCATCATTGTTTCCGTGGTAACGATGCAGGCGATCCACATGGACAATTTTCATTTTCGCTCTTGGTCCTCGTTGGATTCGAAAAACGACATCATTAATGCGCGTAACTACTTGGTAGGGACCTTCCCAGTCCTGCTGAAGCTTAGGCGATTTTCCCTTTCTGCGATGTGGGTTGTAAAGCCATACCAGATCTCCCTCGTTGAATCCAGGTGCTGTTGCTCTCGCATCGTATCTGGTCTTCATGCGGTCATTCGCAATTTTTAAGTTGTTTCTTGTGCTCTGGTGAAGGTCGTTGATCCTTTCTCTAAGATTCAACACGTAGTGCTCTGCGGATTTTGGGTCTTCAATAGGAAAACCGAATTTTAGCTCACTTGGGAGCCGTGCAGTTCGTCCAAATAGAATTTCGGATGGAGTGTATTCAGTTGTACTATGAACCACATTCTGGTAGGCCATAAGAAATAAAGCAATTCGCCGATCGCAATCCCGTTGGTTCTCGTTCACAACTTTGGACAGATGTTCCTTCAAGGTCTTGTTAAATCGTACTTCCATTCCATCAGACTGTGGATGAAGAGGTGTTGTCCTTGTTTTCTTTAACCCGAGTGATGCGCATACTTCCTGGAATACCTTCGACTCGAAGTTTCGCCCTTGGTCGGAATGCAATTCCATAGGCATCCCGAACCTGCAGACCCAGTGGTCTACTATCTGCTCGACAACGGTCTTATCTTCTTGATTGGGTATCGCAAACGCCTCGGACCACTTGCTGAAGTATTCCATGACAACAAGAATGCAACGGGTACCGTTTTCAGTTTACGGGAACGGGCCTGTGATTTCAACGGCGATTCTTTCAAACGGGCGCTCACGTTGTACTGGTGCATTTTACCTCGTGTTTTGACTTTGGGTCCCTTGCTAGCCGCGCATGTTGTGCACTTTCGACTCCAGCTCTCTACATCGTTTCTTGCGCTTAGCCAATAAAAGCGTTCCCGTACCTTTTTCAGTGTTTTGTTGATTCCCAAGTTCCCACCGGATACTCCATCATGCATTTCTCCTAGGATCTCCTCTACTTTCGATCGTGGAAGCACAAGCTGCATCTTAAAGGATCTTCCATCCGGCATTTCCCATTTTCTCCGCAAAACACAATCTTCCCCACGGAGAGAGTCCCACTGCACCCAGTATGCCTTTAAAGTAGGACCTGACCCTGACGGAGTGTTTGTTCGGATTTATCAGCCTTACCGGAACCCTGTTTTTCTTTGGTTCCACTAAAATTTTTCCAACGATATAGTTTGGGAAGTCCTCTTTATCAACGAAATAGAATCGGTGGTTCCCAGGATCACCCTCCAAACGTGTCCAAAGAACTGTCTCTGAAGATGGTGGTAGGACTTCATCTCTGCTTTTAACCGCCCGAAGATTTACAGCGTTCTCGTTTCCGTATACCATAGGGATCTCAACGGTTCGATACCTTAACACTTGCATTCGAAGGTCTATGATGCATTCGTCGCATATGTCGGCTACCAAGAATGCATGTGAGAAGGTAAACCCTGCCAGTTGTATCTTTAGAAATACCTCCCCGTATACTTTTGCTGCTTCTCCGGTAGCTGTTTTCAGAGTGTAGCAGCTGGTGTTATGTAGCCAGGATGTCTGAACAAGGTCTCTTCTGATTTTGGAGGCTGTGGCACCCGTGTCGATAGTGGCCACACATTTTCGGTTTCTGATGACTGTTTCCACTGTCAAGCTCTAACTGCAGCGTGTAGTTTGCGAAACTTGGATGATGGTCCTATGGGCGTCGATTCCATCAACCAACTTTAGCCCCTTTAGCGGGTTTTGTCTTTCAACGTTGACGCGTTGGCATGAGCACTCTAGCGTAGCCATTTCCCTGACGCGATAGCTACCTTGCGAAACTTGGTCTGCTGCTTCCACTGTCAGGGCAAATGCTAAAGCCTCAGCGAGCGTTTTCTTACCTGCCATTCTTACAGGCATTTGTAGTTTTCCATCTGCAATGGCATTAGTGAACGCATCGGTCGCCAGCTCATTTATGATTTCTCTGCTGGTATTGGGATAAGACAAATTTGCCTAGCGCTCTATGTCAGCTTGCAAATGTTGTAGCGTTTCACCTCTTGCCTGGACCCATCGGCGCAACTGGACACGGTAAAATTGCTGCATGTGGTCGTCGCCCAACCATCTCTCTATTGTCTTGACCTATGGCATCATTATCATGATGTTTGTCTTCTGAGCGCAAGCGTAAGAGCAATTGATTTGTCTTCGTTGTCCCAGTTGTTCGTCAATGCGGCAGCTTCGAACTGCCTCTTATAAATTAGCCATGATGTTTGACCATCGAAGACCGGGGGCTGCATTTCTGTTCGTCGTGGACCTTCGCTCGAATATTCCCGAAGTTTCTGCTTCCTCAGAGAATAAACCACCTTAGCCAGATGTTCGTACTGTTGTTCTAAACGTTCTACTTGCTTTCCGAACTTTTCTTCTTAGCTTTCTATTTTGGCTTCAATTTTCTAATCTACTATTTGAAGTCTTTCGCTTAGTTGCTTCTGGAGAGTTTCTAATGAATTCTTTTGTTCGTCGAATTTACTTTCGAGAACGTTCTTTTGCTCGCTTAGTTGCTCCTGTAGCATTTCTGATGAATTCTTTTGTTCTTTGAGAACGTTCTTTTGTTCTTCGAATTTCGACAGAAGCAACTTCATGAAAGCAGGCATTTCATCGGCTTTATTTACTGCGCCTTCTCTCTCTGGTTCTTCAACAACGAACAACATGGTATCGGGGTCTCCACCATCTTGAGTGACAGAATTCACAAGTCTGAAGATTAGTTTCATTTTCAGCCCCGAAGTCTGAAGATTTCTTTTTCCTAATTCTTCTTTCAACTCAGCTGTTCTAATTGTTCTAATTTGCGACCCATTTTATATAACCGAAACACAATTTTCACGACACAGTCAGTTTTATTTTAATATCTCTTCTAGAAAAATCTTTTTCAAACACTATTTGTAACAAAAAAATATTCGCTATTCACAGTTTTATAGCACAATCAGTTCAATAGTTTCTGGAAAATTCCACTTTCACAATTATATGAATCACCGAAACTGTTTTAGAAAACACCAATGTGAAGTTTTGGCCTGGGGTTCGACAAATAAAACTCAATGGAAATTCCATAATAATAAAACATATCTCTTTATTTTATGAAACACAAGGTCTTTCAATTTAAATAACACCAAATTTAATTTATTTCACTTATTCACAATTCAAATACGTTTTTTTAATTCAACACTTTTTATTTAATCTCAATTCAATCACTTTTTACTAACACTTCCAGTTGTTAACAATTCCACTTTCGAAAATAAACTAAACTTTTAATGCCATCTACCCTTGTATTTATACAAATTTACAAGCTTCTGGAAGCTTCCGTCTGGTTCTGGCATATTCTAAGCTTTCGGTACTAATTCGAGTCTCGAATTAGTACTTCAAGTTCGATTTAGTACTCAGTCAAAACATAGTGCAAATATGTAGCATACTTTTAGGGGCATGGTTGTTGTACACAATACAGGTTGGTAGTTGTAAACAATGAATCTCACAGATGTCGTTAGTTAACAAACAAAATGTATACCCCGCATATCTAATCATTTTGTTGCCACATCACATTGTCCCCCTCTTAGTTTTGTTCGTCCCGAACAAGTACATCATCATTGTTTCCGTGGTAACGATGCAGGCGATCCACATGGACAATTTTCATTTTCGCTCTTGGTCCTCGTTGGATTCGAAAAACGACATCATTAATGCGCGTAACTACTTGGTAGGGACCTTCCCAGTCCTGCTGAAGCTTAGGCGATTTTCCCTTTCTGCGATGTGGGTTGTAAAGCCATACCAGATCTCCCTCGTTGAATCCAGGTGCTGTTGCTCTCGCATCGTATCTGGTCTTCATGCGGTCATTCGCAATTTTTAAGTTGTTTCTTGTGCTCTGGTGAAGGTCGTTGATCCTTTCTCTAAGATTCAACACGTAGTGCTCTGCGGATTTTGGGTCTTCAATAGGAAAACCGAATTTTAGCTCACTTGGGAGCCGTGCAGTTCGTCCAAATAGAATTTCGGATGGAGTGTATTCAGTTGTACTATGAACCACATTCTGGTAGGCCATAAGAAATAAAGCAATTCGCCGATCGCAATCCCGTTGGTTCTCGTTCACAACTTTGGACAGATGTTCCTTCAAGGTCTTGTTAAATCGTACTTCCATTCCATCAGACTGTGGATGAAGAGGTGTTGTCCTTGTTTTCTTTAACCCGAGTGATGCGCATACTTCCTGGAATACCTTCGACTCGAAGTTTCGCCCTTGGTCGGAATGCAATTCCATAGGCACCCCGAACCTGCAGACCCAGTGGTCTACTATCTGCTCGACAACGGTCTTATCTTCTTGATTGGGTATCGCAAACGCCTCGGGCCACTTGCTGAAGTATTCCATGACAACAAGAATGCAACGGGTACCGTTTTCAGTTTCCGGGAACGGGCCTGTGATTTCAACGGCGATTCTTTCAAACGGGCGCTCACGTTGTACTGGTGCATTTTACCTCGTGTTTTGACTTTGGGTCCCTTGCTAGCCGCGCATGTTGTGCACTTTCGACTCCAGCTCTCTACATCGTTTCTTGCGCTTAGCCAATAAAAGCGTTCCCGTACCTTTTTCAGTGTTTTGTTGATTCCCAAGTTCCCACCGGATACTCCATCATGCATTTCTCCTAGGATCTCCTCTACTTTCGATCGTGGAAGCACAAGCTGCATCTTAAAGGATCTTCCATCCGGCATTTCCCATTTTCTCCGCAAAACACAATCTTCCCCACGGAGAGAGTCCCACTGCACCCAGTATGCCTTTAAAGTAGGACTTCTGTCGGAGATGTCTCTGGTATTTGGTTTTTCCATAGATTTCTTCCATGCAAGGATTGGCTCGATGTCAGGGTCTTCTTTTTGTGCATTACGAAGTTCGTCGGCACTCCAACCCTCTACAGGTTCTGCTGTTATTCTCTGGGCAGAAATACCTTCGTGCTTTTCCTCTTTTCGCGCACAATGTTTGCAACTGGGCTCACATGGTCTGCGGGAAAGCGCGTCTGCATTTCAGTGCAGTCTTCCTTTGTGATTCTGTACTTCGAAGTCGTAAGTCTGCAATCTTTCGATCCATTTTGCTCCTTGTCCCTCAGGATTTTTGAACTGTAGCAACCATTTCTCTCTGGTTACGACAGAACTTTGCTGAAAAAGCTACCACATTCTCCTGCCCATCGCGTTTCTACGACAGAAGTGCTCCAATACCCACGTTACTAGCACCCGCGTCCACAATAAATGTCTTGCCAGGGATGGGTTAAGCTAGTATTGGTGCCTCACAAAGTCGTTGATTTAGATGTTAAAAGCTTCTTTTGCACTCTCCTAACTATTTAAATTGTCTACCCTTCGCAGTTAGCTGGTCAAGACACTTTGCGATTCCGGTTAAATCCTTTACAAACCTCCTGTAATAATAGGCGAGATCGAGAAAGCTCCTCAGCTGGTGTTTGTCTGCGGGTTATGGCCAATTTTTCACGGCTTCGATTTTCTCCGGGTCAGTTTTTACTCCATTGGATGATATCACATGTCCCAAATATTTCACCTCAGCTTTGAACAAAGCACATTTCTTTGGATTTAGTTTCAAATGTGCTGTTCGAAGTCGTGTAAACATCTCCCTCAAGTTGTCGCGATGTTTAGCGAACGTCTTTCCCACAACGATGACGTCATCCAAGTACACAAGGCAGGTTTTTCATGTCACACCCTGTAACACACTTTCCATTAAACGCTCAAAGGTGGCTGGGGCGTTACACAAGCCAAATGGCATAACGGTAAACTGCCGTTGTCCATTTCCCGTTGTGAAAGCGGTCTTTTCTATGTCTTCTGTATGGATCCGTACCTGCCAGTAGCCACTTTTCAAATCGGGGGTGGAAAACCATTTTGCTCCAGAAAGGGTATCCAAGGTGTCATCTATTCGAGGCAATGGGTAGCTGTCCTTCTTGGTGACATCGTTGAGCCTCCGGTAATCCAGGCATACTCGAGTGCTGCCGTCCTTCTTTTTCACTAGTACAACGGGTGACGCCCACGGACATTTTAAGTTTTCGATTAAACCGTCTTTTTCTATGGTCGATATCATCTCATCGACTTCCGCCTGTTTTGCCAATGGAAGTCTTCTAGCAGGTTGTCCGATTGGTCTACTATCGCCGGTGTCTATGCGGTGCTGTACTAGGTGTGTTCGACCATAGTCTCCATCCTGCGATGCAAATATATCCGCAAACTCGCCAATGAGATCTTCGGTTATGGTTTTCTGCTCCTGATTTAGCTCACAGTTTCCGAGGATAGCATTACATACCTCGGCCAATTTCGTTGGAGAAACAGGACTCGCAGATTCACTCCCACATGTTGTCGATATGGCTGCAATGGGTATGCATCTTCCAATCACCTCTCCTTGCCTGACCCTGACGGAGTGTTTGTTCGGATTTATCAGCCTTACCGGAACCCTGTTCTTCTTTGGTTCCCCTAAAATTTTTCCAACGATATAGTTTGGGAAGTCCTCTTTATCAACGAAATAGAATCGGTGGTTCCCAGGATCACCCTCCAAACGTGTCCAAAGAACTGTCTCTGAAGATGGTGGTAGGACTTCATCTCTGCTTTTAACCGCCCGAAGATTCACAGCGTTCTCGTTTCCGTATACCATAGGGATCTCAACGGTTCGATACCTTAACACTTGCATTCGAAGGTCTATGATGCATTCGTCGCATATGTCGGCTACCAAGAATGCATGTGAGAAGGTAAACCCTGCCAGTTGTATCTTTAGAAATACCTCCCCGTATACTTTTGCTGCTTCTCCTATAGCTGTTTTCAGAGTGTAGCAGCTGGTGTTATGTAGCCAGGATGTCTGAACAAGGTCTCTTCTGATTTTGGAGGCTGTGGCACCCGTGTCGATAGTGGCCACACATTTTCGGTTTCTGATGACTGTCTCCACTGTCAAGCTCTAACTGCAGCGTGTAGTTTGCGAAACTTGGATGATGGTCTTATGGGCGTCGATTCCATCAACCAACTTTAGCCCCTTTAGCGGGTTTTTTCTTTCAACGCTGACGCGTTGGCATGATCACTCTAGCGTAGCCATTTCCCTGACGCGATAGCTACCTTGCGAAACTTGGTCTGCTGTTTCCACTGTCAGGGCAAATGCTAAAGCCTCAGCGAGCGTTTTCTTACCTGCCATTCTTACAGGCATTTGTAGTTTTCCATCTGCAATGGCATTAGTGAACGCATCGGTCGCCAGCTCATTTATGATTTCTCTGCTGGTATTGGGATAAGACAAATTTGCCTAGCGCTCTATGTCAGCTTGCAAATGTTGTAGCGTTTCACCTCTTGCCTGGACCCATCGGCGCAATTGGATACGGTAAAATTGCTGCATGTGGTCGTCGCCCAACCATCTCTCTATTGTCTTGACCTATGGCATCATAATCATGATGTGTGTCTTCAGGAATGGTCTGTAGCAATTCGGTAGCTGTTCCTCTGAGCGCAAGCGTAAGAGCAATTGATTTGTCTTCGTTGGCCCAGTTGTTCGTCAAAGCGGCAGCTTCGAACTGCCTCTTATAAATTAGCCATGATGTTTGACATCGAAGACCGGGGGCTGCATTTCTGTTCGTCGTGGACCTTCGCTCGAATATTCCCGAAGTTTCTGCTTCCTCAGAGAATAAACCACCTTAGCCAGATGTTCGTACTGTTGTTCTAAACGTTCTACTTGCTTTCCGAACTTTTCTTCTTAGCTTTCTATTTTGGCTTCAATTTTCTAATCTACTATTTGAAGTCTTTCGCTTAGTTGCTTCTGGAGAGTTTCTAATGAATTCTTTTGTTCGTCGAATTTACTTTCGAGAACGTTCTTTTGCTCGCTTAGTTGCTCCTGTAGCATTTCTGATGAATTCTTTTGTTCTTTGAGAACGTTCTTTTGTTCTTCGAATTTCGACAGAAGCAACTTCATGAAAGCAGGCATTTCATCGGATTTATTTACTGCGCCTTCTCTCTCTGGTTCTTCAACAACGAACAACATGGTATCGGGGTCTCCACCATCTTGAGTGACAGAATTCACAAGTCTGAAGATTAGTTCCATTTTCAGCCCCGAAGTCTGAAGATTTCTTTTTCCTAATTCTTCTTTCAACTCAGCTGTTGTCAATTGTTCTAATTTGCGACCCATTTTATATAACCGAAACACAGTTTTCACGACACAGTCAGTTTTATTTTAATATCTCTTCTAGAAAAATCTTTTTCAAACACTATTTTTAACAAAAAAATATTCGCTATTCACAGTTTTATAGCACAATCAGTTCAATAGTTTCTGGAAAATTCCACTTTCACAATTATATGAATCACCGAAACTGTTTTAGAAAACACCAATGTGAAGTTTTGGCCTGGGGTTCGACAAATAAAACTCAATCAAAATTCCAAAATAATAAAACATATCTCTTTATTTTATGAAACACAAGGTCTTTCAATTTAAATAACACCAAATTTAACTTATTTCACTTATTCACAATTCAAATACGTTTTTTTAATTCAACACTTTTTATTTAATCTCAATTCAATCACTTTTTACTAACGCTTCCAGTTGTTAACAATTCCACTTTCGAAAATAAACTAAACTTTTAATGCCATCTACCCTTGTATTTATACAAATTTACAAGCTTCTGGAAGCTTCCGTCTGGTTCTGGCATATTCGTAGCTTTCGGTACTAATTCGAGTCTCGAATTAGTACTTCAAGTTCGATTTAGTACTCAGTCAAAACATAGTGCAAATATGTAGCATACTTTTAGGGGCATGGTTGTTGTACACAATACAGGTTGGTAGTTGTAAACAATGAATCTCACAGATGTCGTTAGTTAACAAACAAAATGCATACCCCGCATATCTAATCATTTTGTTGCCACATCACACTGTCCCCCTCTTAGTTTTGTTCGTCCCGAACAAGTACATCATCATTGTTTCCATGGTAACGATGCAGGCGATCCACATGGACAATTTTCATTTTCGCTCTTGGTCCTTGTTGGATTCGAAAAACGACATCATTAATGCGCGTAACTACTTGGTAGGGACCTTCCCAGTCCTGCTGAAGCTTAGGCGATTTTCCCTTTCTGCAATGTTGGTTGTAAAGCCATACCAGATCTCCCTCGTTGAATTCAGGTGCTGTTGCTCTCGCATCGTATCTGGTCTTCATGCGGTCATTCGCAATTTTTAAGTTGTTTCTTGTATTCTGGTGAAGGTCGTTGATCCTTTCTCTAAGATTCAACACGTAGTGCTCTGCGGATTTTGGGTATTCAATAGGAAAACCGAATTTTAGCTCACTTGGGAGCCGTGCAGTTCGTCCAAATAGAATTTCGGATGGAGTGTATTCAGTTGTACTATGAACCACATTCCGGTAGGCCATAAGAAATAAAGCAATTCGCCGATCCCAATCCCGTTGGTTCTCGTTCACAACTTTGGACAGATGTTCCTTCAAGGTCTTGTTAAATCGTACTTCCATTCCATCAGACTGTGGATGAAGAGGTGTTGTCCTTGTTTTCTTTAACCCGAGTGATGCGCATACTTCCTGGAATACCTTCGACTCGAAGTTTCGCCTTGGTCGGAATGCAATTCCATAGGCACCCCGAACCTGCAGACCCAGTGGTCTACTATCTGCTCGTCAAGGGTCTTATCTTCTTGATTGGGTATCGCAAACGCCTCGGGCCACTTGCTGAAGTAGTCCATGACAACAAGAATGCAACGGGTACCGTTGTCAGTTTCCGGGAACTGGCCTGTGATTTCAACGGCGATTCTTTCAAATGGGCGCTCACGTTGTACTGGTGCATTTTACCTCGTGTTTTGACTTTGGGTCCCTTGCTAGCCGCGCATGTTGTGCACTTTCGACTCCAGCTCTCTACATCGTTTCTTGCGCTTAGCCAATAAAAGCGTTCCCATACCTTTTTCAGTGTTTTGTTGATTCCCAAGTGCCCACCGGATACTCCATCATGCATTTCTCCTAGGATCTCCTCTACTTTCGATCGTGGAAGCACAAGCTGCATCTTAAAGGATCTTCCATCCGGCATTTCCCATTTTCTCCGCAAAACACAATCTTCCCCACGGAGAGAGTCCCACTGCACCCAGTATGCCTTTAAAGTAGGACTTCTGTCGGAGATGTCTCTGGTATTTGGTTTTTCCATAGATTTCTTCCATGCAAGGATTGGCTCGATGTCAGGGTCTTCTTTTTGTGCATTACGAAGTTCGTCGGCACTCCAACCCTCTACAGGTTCTGCTGTTATTCTCTGGGCAGAAATACCTTCGTGCTTTTCCTCTTTTCGCGCACAATGTTTGCAACTGGGCTCACATGGTCTGCCGGAAAGCGCGTCCGCATTGCAGTGCAGTCTTCCTTTGTGATTCTGTATTTCGAAGTCGTAAGTCTGCAATCTTTCGATCCAACTTGCTCCTTGTCCCTCAGGATTTTTGAACTGTAGAAACCATTTCTCTTTGGTTACGACAGAACTTTGCTGAAAAGGCTACCACATTCTCCTGCCCATCGCGTATCTGCGACAGAAGTGCTCCAATACCCACGTTACTAGCACCCGCGTCTACAATAAATGTCTTGTCAGGAATGGGTTAAGCTAGTATTGGTGCCTCACAAAGTCGTTGATTTAGATGTTGAAAACTTCTTTTGCACTCTCCTAACCATTTAAATTGTCTACCCTTCTCAGTTAGCTTGTGCAGACACTTTGCGATTCCGGCAAAATCCTTTACAAACCTCCTGTAATATGTGGCGAGATCGAGAAAGCTCCTCAGCTGGTGTTTGTCTGTGGGTTATGGCCAATTTTTCACGGCTTCGATTTTCTCCAGGTCAGTTTTTACTCCATTGGATGATATCACATGTCCCAAATATTTCACCTCAGCTTTGAACAAAGCACATTTCTTTGGATTTAGTTTCAAATATGCTGTTCGAAGTCGTGTAAACACCTTCCTCAAGTTGTCGCGATGTTCAGCGAACGTCTTTTCCACAACGATGACGTCATCCAAGTACACCAGGCAGGTTTTTCATGTCAGACCCTGTAACACACTTTCCATTAAACGCTCAAAGGTGGCTGGGGCGTTACACAAGCCAAATGGCATAACGGTAAACTGCCGTAGTCCATTTCCCGTTGTGAAAGCGGTCTTTTCTATGTCTTCTGTGTGGATCCGTACCTGTCAGTATCCACTTTTCAAATCGAGGGTGGAAAACCATTTTGCTCCAGAAAGGGTATCCAAGGTGTCATCTATTCGAGGCAATGGGTAACTGTCCTTCTTGTTGACATCGTTTAGCCTCCGGTAATCCACGCATACTCGAGTGCTGCCGTCCTTCTTTTTCACTAGTACAACGGGTGACGCCCACGGACTTTTTAAGTTTTCGATTAAACCGTCTTTTTCTATGGTCGATATCATCTCATCGACTTCCGCCTGTTTTGCCAATGGAAGTCTTCTAGCAGGTTGTCCGATTGGTCTACTATCGCCGGTGTCTATGCGGTGCTGTACTAGGTGTGTTCGACCATAGTCTCCATCCTGCGATGGAAATATATCCGCAAACTCGCCAATGAGATCTTCGGTTATGGTTTTCTGCTCCTGATTTAGCTCACAGTTTCCGAGGATAGCATTACATACCTCGGCCAATTTCGTTGGAGAAACAGGACTCGCAGATTCACTCCCACATGTTGTCGATATGGCTGCAATGGGTATGCATCTTCCAATCACCTCTCCTTGCCTGACCCTGACGGAGTGTTTGTTCGGATTTATCAGCCTTACCGGAACCCTGTTCTTCTTTGGTTCCACTAAAATTTTTCCAACGATATAGTTTGGGAAGTCCTCTTTATCAACGAAATAGAATCGGTGGTTCCCAGGATCACCCTCCAAACGTGTCCAAAGAACTGTCTCTGAAGATGGTGGTAGGACTTCATCTCTGCTTTTAACCGCCCGAAGATTCACAGCGTTCTCGTTTCCGTATACCATAGGGATCTCAACGGTTCGATACCTTAACACTTGCATTCGAAGGTCTATGATGCATTCGTCGCATATGTCGGCTACCAAGAATGCATGTGAGAAGGTAAACCCTGCCAGTTGTATCTTTAGAAATACCTCCCCGTATACTTTTGCTGCTTCTCCGGTAGCTGTTTTCAGAGTGTAGCAGCTGGTGTTATGTAGCCAGGATGTCTGAACAAGGTCTCTTCTGATTTTGGAGGCTGTGGCACCCGTGTCGATAGTGGCCACACATTTTCGGTTTCTGATGACTGTCTCCACTGTCAAGCTCTAACTGCAGCGTGTAGTTTGCGAAACTTGGATGATGGTCCTATGGGCGTCGATTCCATCAACCAACTTTAGCCCCTTTAGCGGATTTTGTCTTTCAACGTTCACGCGTTGCCATGAGCACTCTAGCGTAGCCATTTCCCTGACGCGATAGCTACCTTGCGAAACTTGGTCTGCTGCTTCCACTGTCAGGGCAAATGCTAAAGCCTCAGCGAGCGTTTTCTTACCTGCCATTCTTACAGCATTTGTAGTTTTCCATCTGCAATGGCATTAGTGAACGCATCGGTCGCCAGCTCATTTATGGTTTCTCTGCTGGTATTGGGATAAGACAAATTTGCCTAGCGCTCTATGTCAGCTTGCAAATGTTGTAGCGTTTCACCTCTTGCCTGGACCCATCGGCGCAATTGGATACGGTAAAATTGCTGCATGTGGTCGTCGCCCAACCATCTTTCTATTCCCGAAGTTTCTGCTTCCTCAGAGAATAAACCACCTTAGCCAGATGTTCGTACTGTTGTTCTAAACGTTCTACTTGCTTTCCGAACTTTTCTTCTTAGCTTTCTATTTTGGCTTCAATTTTCTAATCTACTATTTGAAGTCTTTCGCTTAGTTGCTTCTGGAGAGTTTCTAATGAATTCTTTTGTTCGTCGAATTTACTTTCGAGAACGTTCTTTTGCTCGCTTAGTTGCTCCTGTAGCATTTCTGATGAATTCTTTTGTTCTTTGAGAACGTTCTTTTGTTCTTCGAATTTCGACAGAAGCAACTTCATGAAAGCAGGCATTTCATCGGCTTTATTTACTGCGCCTTCTCTCTCTGGTTCTTCAACAACGAACAACATGGTATCGGGGTCTCCACCATCTTGAGTGACAGAATTCACAAGTCTGAAGATTAGTTCCATTTTCAGCCCCGAAGTCTGAAGATTTCTTTTTCCTAATTCTTCTTTCAACTCAGCTGTTGTCAATTGTTCTAATTTGCGACCCATTTTATATAACCGAAAGACAATTTTCACGACACAGTCAGTTTTATTTTAATATCTCTTCTAGAAAAATCTTTTTCAAACACTATTTGTAACAAAAAAATATTCGCTATTCACAGTTTTATAGCACAATCAGTTCAATAGTTTCTGGAAAATTCCACTTTCACAATTATATGAATCACCGAAACTGTTTTAGAAAACACCAATGTGAAGTTTTGGCCTGGGGTTCGACAAATAAAACTCAATCGAAATTCCAAAATAATAAAACATATCTCTTTATTTTATGAAACACAAGGTCTTTCAATTTAAATAACACCAAATTTAACTTATTTCACTTATTCACAATTCAAATACGTTTTTTTAATTCAACACTTTTTATTTAATCTCAATTCAATCACTTTTTACTAACACTTCCAGTTGTTAACAATTCCACTTTCGAAAATAAACTAAACTTTTAATGCCATCTACCCTTGTATTTATACAAATTTACAAGCTTCTGGAAGCTTGCGTCTGGTTCTGGCATATTCTAAGCTTTCGGTACTAATTCGAGTCTCGAATTAGTACTTCAAGTTCGATTTAGTACTCAGTCAAAACATAGTGCAAATATGTAGCATACTTTTAGGGGCATGGTTGTTGTACACAATACAGGTTGGTAGTTGTAAGCAATGAATCTCACGGATGTCGTTAGTTAACAAACAAAATGTATACCCCGCATATCTAATCATTTTGTTGCCACATCACATTGTCCCCCTCTTAGTTTTGTTCGTCCCGAACAAGTACATCATCATTGTTTCCGTGGTAACGATGCAGGCGATCCACATGGACAATTTTCATTTTCGCTCTTGGTCCTCGTTGGATTCGAAAAACGACATCATTAATGCGCGTAACTACTTGGTAGGGACCTTCCCAGTCCTGCTGAAGCTTAGGCGATTTTCCCTTTCTGCGATGTGGGTTGTAAAGCCATACCAGATCTCTCTCGTTGAATTCAGGTGCTGTTGCTCTCGCATCGTATCTGGTCTTCATGCGGTCATTCACAATTTTTAAGTGGTTTCTTGTGCTCTGGTGAAGGTCGTTGATCCTTTCTCTAAGATTCAACACGTAGTGCTCTGCGGATTTTGGGTCTTCAATAGGAAAACCGAATTTTAGCTCACTTGGGAGCCGTGCAGTTCGTCCAAATAGAATTTCGGATTGAGTGTATTCAGTTGTACTATGAACCACATTCCGGTAGGCCATAAGAAATAAAGCAATTCGCCGATCCCAATCCCGTTGGTTCTCGTTCACAACTTTGGACAGATGTTCCTTCAAGGTCTTGTTAAATCGTACTTCCATTCCATCAGACTGTGGATGAAGAGGTGTTGTCCTTGTTTTCTTTAACCCGAGTGATGTGCATACTTCCTGGAATACCTTCGACTCGAAGTTTCGCCCTTGGTCGGAATGCAATTCCATAGGCACCCCGAACCTGCAGACCCAGTGGTCTACTATCTGCTCGATAACGGTCTTATCTTCTTGATTGGGTATCGCAAACGCCTCGGGCCACTTGCTGAAGTAGTCCATGACAACAAGAATGCAACGGGTACCGTTTTCAGTTTCCGGGAACGGGCCTGTGATTTCAACGGCGATTCTTTCAAACAGGCGCTCACGTTGTACTGGTGCATTTTACCTCGTGTTTTGACTTTGGGTCCCTTGCTAGCCGCGCATGTTGTGCACTTTCGACTCCAGCTCTCTACATCCTTTCTTGCGCTTAGCCAATAAAAGCGTTCCCGTACCTTTTTCAGTGTTTTGTTGATTCCCAAGTGCCCACCGGATACTCCATCATGCATTTCTCCTAGGATCTCCTCTACTTTCGATCGTGGAAGCACAAGCTGCATCTTAAAGGATCTTCCATCCGGCATTTCCCATTTTCTCCGCAAAACACAATCTTCCCCACGGACAGAGTCCCACTGCACCCAGTATGCCTTTAAAGTATGACTTCTATCGGAGATGTCTCTGGCATTTGGTTTTTCCATAGATTTCTTCCATGCAAGGATTTGCTCGATGTCAGGGTCTTCTTTTTGTGCATTACGAAGTTCGTCGGCAGTCCAACCCTCTACAGGTTCTGCTGTTATTCTCTGGGCAGAAATACCTTCGTGCTTTTCCTCTTTTCGCGCACAATGTTTGCAACTGGGCTCACATGGTCTGCGGGAAAGCGCGTCTGCATTCCAGTGCAGTCTTCCTTTGTGATTCTGTACTTCGAAGTTGTAAGTCTGCAATCTTTCGATCCAACTTGCTCCTTGTCCCTCAGGATTTTTGAACTGTAGCAACCATTTCTCTCTGGTTACGACAGAACTTTGCTGAAAAGGCTACCACATTCTCCTGCTCATCGCGTATCTACGACAGAAGTGCTCCAATACCCACGTTACTAGCACCCGCGTCCACAATAAATGTCTTGCCAGGGATGGGTTAAGCTAGTATTGGTGCCTCACAAAGTCGTTGATTTAGATGTTGAAAGCTTCTTTTGCACTCTCCTGACCATTTAAATTGTCAACCCTTCTCAGTTAGCTGGTGCAGACACTTTGCGATACCGGCAAAATCCTTTACGAACCTCCTGTAATATGTGGACCGAGAAAGCTCCTCAGCTGGTGTTTGTCTGCGGGTTATGGCCAATTTTTCACGGCTTTGATTTTCTCCGGGTCAGTTTTTACTCCATTGAATGATATCACATGTCCCAAATATTTTACCTCAGCTTTGAACAAAGCACATTTCTTTGGATTTAGTTTCAAATGTGCTGTTCGAAGTCGTGTAAACACCTTCCTCAAGTTTTCGCGATGTTCAGCGAACGTCTTTCCCACAACGATGACGTCATCCAAGTACACCAGGCAGGTTTTCCATGTCAGACCCTGTAACACACTTTCCATTTAACGCTCAAAGGTGGCTGGGGCGTTACACAAGCCAAATAGCATAACGGTAAACTTCTGTAGTCCATTTCCCGTTGTGAAAGCGGTCTTTTCTATGTCTTCTGTATGGATCCGTACCTGCGAGTAGCCACTTTTCAAATCGAGGGTGGAAAACCATTTTGCTCCAGAAAGGGTATCCAAGGTGTCATCTATTCGAGGCAATGGGTAGCTTTCCTTCTTGGTGACATCGTTGAGCCTCCGGTAATCCACGCATAATCGAGTGCTGCCGTCCTTCTTTTTCACTAGTACAACGGGTGACGCCCACGGACTTTTTAAGTTTTCGATTAAACCGTCTTTTTCTATGGTCGATATCATCTCATCGACTTCCGCATGTTTTGCCAATGGAAGTCTTCTAGCAGGTTATCAGATTGGTCTACTATCGCCGGTGTCTATGCGGTGCTGGACTAGGTGTGTTCGACCATAGTCTCCATCCTGCGATGCAAATATATACGCTCCTGATTAAGCTCACAGTTTCCGAGGATAGCATTACATACCTCGGCCAATTTCGTTGGAGAAACAGGACTCGCAGATTCACTCCCACATGTTGTCGATATGGCTGCAATGGGTATGCATCTTCCAATCACCTCTCCTTGCCTGACCCTGACGGAGTGTTTGTTCGGATTTATCAGCCTTACCGGAACCCTGTTCTTCTTTGGTTCTTTGGATCACCCTCCAAACGTGTCCAAAGAACTGTCTCTGAAGATGGTGGTAGGACTTCATCTCTGCTTTTAACCGCCCGAAGATTCACAGCGTTCTCGTTTCCGTATACCATAGGGATCTCAACGGTTCGATACCTTAACACTTGCATTCGAAGGTCTATGAATACCTCATGTGCCTTCATGAAATCCACTCCTATGATGCATTCGTCGCATATGTCGGCTACCAAGAATGCATGTGAGAAGGTAAACCCTGCCAGTTGTATCTTTAGAAATACCTCCCCGTATACTTTTGCTGCTTCTCCGGTAGCTGTTTTCAGAGTGTAGCAGCTGGTGTTATGTAGCCAGGATGTCTGAACAAGGTCTCTTCTGATTTTGGAGGCTGTGGCACCCGTGTCGATAGTGGCCACACATTTTCGGTTTCTGATGACTGTCTCCACTGTCAAGCTCTAACTGCAGCGTGTAGTTTGCGAAACTTGGATGATGGTCTTATGGGCGTCGATTCCATCAACCAACTTTAGCCCCTTTAGCGGGTTTTTTCTTTCAACGCTGACGCGTTGGCATGAGCACTCTAGCGTAGCCATTTCCCTGACGCGATAGCTACCTTGCGAAACTTGGTCTGCTGTTTCCACTGTCAGGGCAAATGCTAAAGCCTCAGCGAGCGTTTTCTTACCTGCCATTCTTACAGGCATTTGTAGTTTTCCATCTGCAATGGCATTAGTGAACGCATCGGTCGCCAGCTCATTTATGATTTCTCTGCTGGTATTGGGATAAGACAAATTTGCCTAGCGCTCTATGTCAGCTTGCAAATGTTGTAGCGTTTCACCTCTTGCCTGGACCCATCGGCGCAACTGGACACGGTAAAATTGCTGCATGTGGTCGTCGCCCAACACCCTCTCTATTGTCTTGACCTATGGCATCATAATCATGATGTTTGTCTTCAGGAATGGTCTGTAGCAATTCGGTAGCTGTTCCTCTGAGCGCAAGCGTAAGAGCAATTGATTTGTCTTCGTTGTCCCAGTTGTTCGTCAATGCGGCAGCTTCGAACTGCCTCTTATAAATTAGCCTTATGTTTGACCATCGAAGACCGGGGGCTGCATTTCTGTTCGTCGTGGACCTTCGCTCGAATATTCCCGAAGTTTCTGCTTCCTCAGAGAATAAACCACCTTAGCCAGATGTTCGTACTGTTGTTCTAAACGTTCTACTTGCTTTCCGAACTTTTCTTCTTAGCTTTCTATTTTGGCTTCAATTTTCTAATCTATTATTTGAAGTCTTTCGCTTAGTTGCTTCTGGAGAGTTTCTAATGAATTCTTTTGTTCGTCGAATTTATTTTCGAGAACGTTCTTTTGCTCGCTTAGTTGCTCCTGTAGCATTTCTGATGAATTCTTTTGTTCTTTGAGAACGTTCTTTTGTTCTTCGAATTTCGACAGAAGCAACTTCATGAAAGCAGGCATTTCATCGGATTTATTTACTGCGCCTTCTCTCTCTGGTTCTTCAACAACGAACAACATGGTATCGGGGTCTCCACCATCTTGAGTGACAGAATTCACAAGTCTGAAGATTAGTTCCATTTGCAGCCCCGAAGTCTGAAGATTTCTTTTTCCTAATTCTTCTTTCAACTCAGCTGTTGTCAATTGTTCTAATTTGCGACCCATTTTATATAACCGAAACACAATTTTCACGACACAGTCAGTTTTATTTTAATATCTCTTCTAGAAAAATCTTTTTCAAACACTATTTGTAACAAAAAAATATTCGCTATTCACAGTTTTATAGCACAATCAGTTCAATAGTTTCTGGAAAATTCCACTTTCACAATTATATGAATCACCGAAACTGTTTTAGAAAACACCAATGTGAAGTTTTGGCCTGGGGTTCGACAAATAAAACTCAATCGAAATTCCAAAATAATAAAACATATCTCTTTATTTTATGAAACACAAGGTCTTTCAATTTAAATAACACCAAATTTAACTTATTTCACTTATTCACAATTCAAATACGTTTTTTTAATTCAACACTTTTTATTTAATCTCAATTCAATCACTTTTTACTAACGCTTCCAGTTGTTAACAATTCCACTTTCGAAAATAAACTAAACTTTTAATGCCATCTACCCTTGTATTTATACAAATTTACAAGCTTCTGGAAGCTTCCGTCTGGTTCTGGCATATTCTAAGCTTTCGGTACTAATTCGAGTCTCGAATTAGTACTTCAAGTTCGATTTAGTACTCAGTCAAAACATAGTGCAAATATGTAGCATACTTTTAGGGGCATGGTTGTTGTACACAATACAGGTTGGTAGTTGTAAACAATGAATCTCACAGATGTCGTTAGTTAACAAACAAAATGTATATTCGCATATCTAATCATTTTGTTGCCACATCACACTGTCCCCCTCTTAGTTTTGTTCGTCCCGAACAAGTACATCATCATTGTTTCCATGGTAACGATGCAGGCGATCCACATGGACAATTTTCATTTTCGCTCTTGGTCCTTGTTGGATTCGAAAAACGACATCATTAATGCGCGTAACTACTTGGTAGGGACCTTTCCAGTCCTGCTGAAGCTTAGGCGATTTTCCCTTTCTGCAATGTTGGTTGTAAAGCCATACCAGATCTCCCTCGTTGAATTCAGGTGCTGTTGCTCTCGCATCGTATCTGGTCTTCATGCGGTCATTCGCAATTTTTAAGTTGTTTCTTGTGTTCTGGTGAAGGTCGTTGATCCTATCTCTAAGATTCAACACGTAGTGCTCTGCGGATTTTGGGTCTTCAATAGGAAAACCGAATTTTAGCTCACTTGGGAGCCATGCAGTTCGTCCAAATAGAATTTCGGATGGAGTGTATTCAGTTGTACTATGAACCACATTCCGGTAGGCCATAAGAAATAAAGCAATTCGCCGATCCCAATCCCGTTGGTTCTCGTTCACAACTTTGGACAGATGTTCCTTCAAGGTCTTGTTAAATCGTACTTCCATTCCATCAGACTGTGGATGAAGAGGTGTTGTCCTTGTTTTCTTTAACCCGAGTGATGCGCATACTTCCTGGAATACCTTCGACTCGAAGTTTCGCCCTTGGTCGGAATGCAATTCCATAGGCACCCCGAACCTGCAGACCCAGTGGTCTACTATCTGCTCGACAAGGGTCTTATCTTTTTGATTGGGTATCGCAAACGCCTCGGGCCACTTGCTGAAGTAGTCCATGACAACAAGAATGCAACGGGTACCGTTTTCAGTTTCCGGGAACGGGCCTGTGATTTCAACGGCGATTCTTTCAAACGGGCGCTCACGTTGTACTGGTGCATTTTACCTCGTGTTTTGACTTTGGGTCCCTTGCTAGCCGCGCATGTTGTGCACTTTCGACTCCAGCTCTCTACATCGTTTCTTGCGCTTAGCCAATAAAAGCGTTCCCGTACCTTTTTCAGTGTTTTGTTGATTCCCAAGTTCCCACCGGATACTCCATCATGCATTTCTCCTAGGATCTCCTCTACTTTCGATCGTGGAAGCACAAGCTGCATCTTAAAGGATCTTCCATCCGGCATTTCCCATTTTCTCCGCAAAACACAATCTTCCCCACGGAGAGAGTCCCACTGCACCCAGTATGCCTTTAAAGTAGGACTTCTGTCGGAGATGTCTCTGGTATTTGGTTTTTCCATAGATTTCTTCCATGCAAGGATTGGCTCAATGTCAGGGTCTTCTTTTTGTGCATTACGAAGTTCGTCGGCACTCCAACCCTCTACAGATTCTGCTGTTATTCTCTGGGCAGAAATACCTTCGTGCTTTTCCTCTTTTCGCGCACAATGTTTGCAACTGGGTTCACATGGTCTGCCGGAAAGCGCGACCGCATTGCAGTGCAGTCTTCCTTTGTGATTCTGTACTTCGAAGTCGTAAGTCTGCAATCTTTCGATCCAACTTGCTCCTTGTCCCTCAGGATTTTTGAACTGTAGCAACCATTTCTCTCTGGTTACGACAGAACTTTGCTGAAAAGGCTACCACATTCTCCTGCCCATCGCGTATCTGCGACAGAAGTGCTCCAATACCCACGTTACTAGCACCCGCGTCTACAATAAATGTCTTGTCAGGAATGGGTTAAGCTAGTATTGGTGCCTCACAAAGTCGTTGATTTAGATGTTGAAAACTTCTTTTGCACTCTCCTAACCATTTAAATTGTCTACCCTTCTCAGTTAGCTTGTGAAGACACTTTGCGATTCCGGCAAAATCCTTTACAAACCTCCTGTAATATGTGGCGAGATCGAGAAAGCTCCTCAGCTGGTGTTTGTCTGTGGGTTATGGCCAATTTTTCACGGCTTCGATTTTCTCCGGGTCAGTTTTTACTCCATTGGATGATATCACATGTCCCAAATATTTCACCTCAGCTTTGAACAAAGCACATTTCTTTGGATTTAGTTTCAAATATGCTGTTCGAAGTCGTGTAAACACCTTCCTCAAGTTGTCGCGATGTTCAGCGAACGTCTTTCCCACAACGATGACGTCATCCAAGTACACCAGGCAGGTTTTTCATGTCAGACCCTGTAACACACTTTCCATTAAACGCTCAAAGGTGGCTGGGGCGTTACACAAGCCAAATGGCATAACGGTAAACTGCCGTAGTCCATTTCCCGTTGTGAAAGCGGTCTTTTCTATGTCTTCTGTGTGGATCCGTACCTGCCAGTAGCCACTTTTCAAATCGAGGGTGGAAAACCATTTTGCTCCAGAAAGGGTATCCAAGGTGTCATCTATTCGAGGCAATGGGTAGCTTTCCTTCTTGTTGACATCGTTGAGCCTCCGGTAATCCAGGCATACTCGAGTGCTGCCGTCCTTCTTTTTCACTAGTACAACGGGTGACGCCCACGGACTTTTTAAGTTTTCGATTAAACCGTCTTTTTCTATCGTCGATATCATCTCATCGACTTTCGCCTGTTTTGCCAATGGAAGTCTTCTAGCAGGTTGTCCGATTGGTCTACTATCGCCGGTGTCTATGCGGTGCTGTACTAGGTGTGTTCGACCATAGTCTCCATCCTGCGATGCAAATATATCCGCAAAACTCGCCAATGAGATCTTCGGTTATGGTTTTCTGCTCCTGATTTAGCTCACAGTTTCCGAGGATAGCATTACATACCTCGGCCAATTTCGTTGGAGAAACAGGACTCGCAGATTCACTCCCACATGTTGTCGATATGGCTGCAATGGGTATGCATCTTCCAATCACCTCTCCTTGCCTGACCCTGACGGAGTGTTTGTTCGGATTTATCACCCTTACCGGAACCCTGTTCTTCTTTGGTTCCACTAAAATTTTTTCAACGATATAGTTTGGGAAGTCCTCTTTATCAACGAAATAGAATCGGTGGTTCCCAGGATCACCCTCCAAACGTGTCCAAAGAACTGTCTCTGAAGATGGTGGTAGGACTTCATCTCTGCTTTTAACCGCCCGAAGATTCAGAGCGTTCTCGTTTCTGTATACCATAGGGATCTCAACGGTTCGATACCTTAACACTTGCATTCGAAGGTCTATGATGCATTCGTCGCATATGTCGGCTACCAAGAATGCATGTGAGAAGGTAAACCCTGCCAGTTGTATCTTTAGAAATACCTCCCCGTATACTTTTGCTGCTTCTCCGGTAGCTGTTTTCAGAGTGTAGCAGCTGGTGTTATGTAGCCAGGATGTCTGAACAAGGTCTCTTCTGATTTTGGAGGCTGTGGCACCCGTGTCGATAGTGGCCACACATTTTCGGTTTCTGATGACTGTCTCCACTGTCAAGCTCTAACTGCAGCGTGTAGTTTGCGAAACTTGGATGATGGTCCTATGGGCGTCAATTCCATCAACCAACTTTAGCCCCTTTAGCGGGTTTTGTCTTTCAACGTTGACGCGTTGCCATGAGCACTCTAGCGTAGCCATTTCCCTGACGCGATAGCTACCTTGCGAAACTTGGTCTGCTGCTTCCACTGTCAGGGCAAATGCTAAAGCCTCAGCGAGCGTTTTCTTACCTGCCATTCTTACAGCATTTGTTGTTTTCCATCTGCAATGGCATTAGTGAACGCATCGGTCGCCAGCTCATTTATGATTTCTCTGCTGGTATTGGGATAAGACAAATTTGCCTAGCGCTCTATGTCAGCTTGCAAATGTTGTAGCGTTTCACCTCTTGCCTGGACCCATCGGCGCAATTGGATACGGTAAAATTGCTGCATGTGGTCGTCGCCCAACCATCTTTCTATTCCCGAAGTTTCTGCTTCCTCAGAGAATAAACCACCTTAGCCAGATGTTCGTACTGTTGTTCTAAACGTTCTACTTGCTTTCCGAACTTTTCTTCTTAGCTTTCTATTTTGGCTTCAATTTTCTAATCTACTATTTGAAGTCTTTCGCTTAGTTGCTTCTGGAAAGTTTCTAATGAATTCTTTTGTTCGTCGAATTTACTTTCGAGAACGTTCTTTTGCTCGCTTAGTTGCTCCTGTAGCATTTCTGATGAATTCTTTTGTTCTTTGAGAACGTTCTTTTGTTCTTCGAATTTCGACAGAAGCAACTTCATGAAAGCAGGCATTTCATCGGCTTTATTTACTGCGCCTTCTCTCTCTGGTTCTTCAACAACGAACAACATGGTATCGGGGTCTCCACCATCTTGAGTGACAGAATTCACAAGTCTGAAGATTAGTTCAATTTTCAGCCCCGAAGTCTGAAGATTTCTTTTTCCTAATTCTTCTTTCAACTCAGCTGTTGTCAATTGTTCTAATTTGCGACCCATTTTATATAACCGAAAGACAATTTTCACAACACAGTCAGTTTTATTTTAATATCTCTTCTAGAAAAATCTTTTTCAAACACTATTTGTAACAAAAAAATATTCGCTATTCACAGTTTTATAGCACAATCAGTTCAATAGTTTCTGGAAAATTCCACTTTCACAATTATATGAATCACCGAAACTGTTTTAGAAAACACCAATGTGAAGTTTTGGCCTGGAGTTCGACAAATAAAACTCAATCAAAATTCCAAAATAATAAAACATATCTCTTTATTTTATGAAACACAAGGTCTTTCAATTTAAATAACACCAAATTTAACTTATTTCACTTATTCACAATTCAAATAGGTTTTTTTAATTCAACACTTTTTATTTAATCTCAATTCAATCACTTTTTACTAACACTTCCAGTTGTTAACAATTCCACTTTCGAAAATAAACTAAACTTTTAATGCCATCTACCCTTGTATTTATACAAATTTACAAGCTTCTGGAAGCTTCCGTCTGGTTCTGGCATATTCTAAGCTTTCGGTACTAATTCGAGTCTCGAATTAGTACTTCAAGTTCGATTTAGTACTCAGTCAAAACATAGTGCAAATATGTAGCATACTTTTAGGGGCATGGTTGTTGTACACAATACAGGTTGGTAGTTGTAAACAATGAATCTCACGGATGTCGTTAGTTAACAAACAAAATGTATACCCCGCATATCTAATCATTTTGTTGCCACATCACATTGTCCCCCTCTTAGTTTTGTTCGTCCCGAACAAGTACATCATCATTGTTTCCGTGGTAACGATGCAGGCGATCCACATGGACAATTTTCATTTTTTTTTTTTCATTTGGTCCTCGTTGGATTTGAAAAACGACATCATTAATGCGCGTAACTACTTGGTAGGGACCTTCCCAGTCCTGCTGAAGCTTAGGCGATTTTCCCTTTCTGCGATGTGGGTTGTAAAGCCATACCAGATCTCCCTCGTTGAATTCAGGTGCTGTTGCTCTCGCATCGTATCTGGTCTTCATGCGGTCATTCGCAATTTTTAAGTGGTTTCTTGTGCTCTGGTGAAGGTCGTTGATCCTTTCTCTAAGATTCAACACGTAGTGCTCTGCGGATTTTGGGTCTTCAATAGGAAAACCGAATTTTAGCTCACTTGGGAGCCGTGCAGTTCGTCCAAATAGAATTTCGGATTGAGTGTATTCAGTTGTACTATGAACCACATTCCGGTAGGCCATAAGAAATAAAGCAATTCACCGATCCCAATCCCGTTGGTTCTCGTTCACAACTTTGGACAGATGTTCCTTCAAGGTCTTGTTAAATCGTACTTCCATTCCATCAGACTGTGGATGAAGAGGTGTTGTCCTTGTTTTCTTTAACCCGAGTGATGTGCATACTTCCTGGAATACCTTCGACTCGAAGTTTCGCCCTTGGTCGGAATGCAATTCCATAGGCACCCCGAACCTGCAGACCCAGTGGTCTACTATCTGCTCGATAACGGTCTTATCTTCTTGATTGGGTATCGCAAATGCCTCGGGCCACTTGCTGAAGTAGTCCATGACAACAAGAATGCAACGGGTACCGTTTTCAGTTTCCGGGAACGGGCCTGTGATTTCAACGGCGATTCTTTCAAACGGGCGCTCACGTTGTACTGGTGCATTTTACCTCGTGTTTTGACTTTGGGTCCCTTGCTAGCCGCGCATGTTGTGCACTTTCGACTCCAGCTCTCTACATCGTTTCTTGCGCTTAGCCAATAAAAGCGTTCCCGTACCTTTTTCAGTGTTTTGTTGATTCCCAAGTGCCCACCGGATACTCCATGCATTTCTCCTAGGATCTCCTCTACTTTCGATCGTGGAAGCACAAGCTGCATCTTAAAGGATCTTCCATCCGGCATTTCCCATTTTCTCCGCAAAACACAATCTTCCCCACGGAGAGAGTCCCACTGCACCCAGTATGCCTTTAAAGTAGGACTTCTGTCGGAGATGTCTCTGGTATTTGGTTTTTCCATAGATTTCTTCCATGCAAGGATTGGCTCGATGTCAGGGTCTTCTTTTTGTGCATTACGAAGTTCGTCGGCAGTCCAACCCTCTACAGGTTCTGCTGTTATTCTCTGGGCAGAAATACCTTCGTGCTTTTCCTCTTTTCGCGCACAATGTTTGCAACTGGGCTCACATGGTCTGCGCGTCCAAATTGCAGTGCAGTCTTCCTTTGTGATTCTGTACTTCGAAGTCGTAAGTCTGCAATCTTTCGATCCAACTTGCTCCTTGTCCCTCAGGATTTTTGAACTGTAGCAACCATTTCTCTCTGGTTACGACAGAACTTTGCTGAAAAGGCTACCACATTCTCCTGCTCATCGCGTATCTACGACAGAAGTGCTCCAATACCCACGTTACTAGCACCCGCGTCCACAATAAATGTCTTGCCAGGGATGGGTTAAGCTAGTATTGGTGCCTCACAAAGTCGTTGATTTAGATGTTGAAAGCTTCTTTTTCACTCTCCTGACCATTTAAATTGTCTACCCTTCTCAGTTAGCTGGTGCAGACACTTTGCGATACCGGCAAAATCCTTTACGAACCTCCTGTAATATGTGGACCGAGAAAGCTCCTCAGCTGGTGTTTGTCTACGGGTTATGGCCAATTTTTCACGGCTTTGATTTTCTCCGGGTCAGTTTTTACTCCATTGAATGATATCACATGTCCCAAATATTTTACCTCAGCTTTGAACAAAGCACATTTCTTTGGATTTAGTTTCAAATGTGCTGTTCGAAGTCGTGTAAACACCTTCCTCAAGTTTTCGCGATGTTCAGCGAACGTCTTTCCCACAACGATCACGTCATCCAAGTACACCAGGCAGGTTTTCCATGTCAGACCCTGTAACACACTTTCCATTTAACGCTCAAAGGTGGCTGGGGCGTTACACAAGCCAAATAGCATAACGGTAAACTGCTGTAGTCCATTTCCCGTTGTGAAAGCGGTCTTTTCTATGTCTTCTGTATGGATCCGTACCTGCGAGTAGCCACTTTTCAAATCGAGGGTGGAAAACCATTTTGCTCCAGAAAGGGTATCCAAGGTGTCATCTATTCGAGGCAATGGGTAGCTTTCCTTCTTGGTGACATCGTTGAGCCTCCGGTAATCCACGCATAATCGAGTGCTGCCGTCCTTCTTTTTCACTAGTACAACGGGTGACGCCCACGGACTTTTTAAGTTTTCGATTAAAACCGTCTTTTTCTATGGTCGATATCATCTCATCGACTTCCGCATGTTTTGCCAATGGAAGTCTTCTAGCAGGTTATCAGATTGGTCTACTATCGCCGGTGTCTATGCGGTGCTGGACTAGGTGTGTTCGACCATAGTCTCCATCCTGCGATGCAAATATATCCGCTCCTGATTTAGCTCACAGTTTCCGAGGATAGCATTACATACCTCGGCCAATTTCGTTGGAGAAACAGGACTCGCAGATTCACTCCCACATGTTGTCGATATGGCTGCAATGGGTATGCATCTTCCAATCACCTCTCCTTGCCTGACCCTGACGGAGTGTTTGTTCGGATTTATCAGCCTTACCCGAACCCTGTTCTTCTTTGGTTCTTTGGATCACCCTCCAAACGTGTCCAAAGAACTGTCTCTGAAGATGGTGGTAGGACTTCATCTCTGCTTTTAACCGCCCGAAGATTCACAGCGTTCTCGTTTCCGTATACCATAGGGATCTCAACGGTTCGATACCTTAACACTTGCATTCGAAGGTCTATGAATACCTCATGTGCCTTCATGAAATCCACTCCTATGATGCATTCGTCGCATATGTCGGCTACCAAGAATGCATGTGAGAAGGTAAACCCTGCCAGTTGTATCTTTAGAAATACCTCCCCGTATACTTTTGCTGCTTCTCCGGTAGCTGTTTTCAGAGTGTAGCAGCTGGTGTTATGTAGCCAGGATGTCTGAACAAGGTCTCTTCTGATTTTGGAGGCTGTGGCACCCGTGTCGATAGTGGCCACACATTTTCGGTTTCTGATGACTGTCTCCACTGTCAAGCTCTAACTGCAGCGTGTAGTTTGCGAAACTTGGATGATGGTCCTATGGGCGTCGATTCTATCAACCAACTTTAGCCCCTTTAACGGGTTTTGTCTTTCAACGTTGACGCGTTGGCATGAGCACTCTAGCGTAGCCATTTCCCTGACGCGATAGCTACCTTGCGAAACTTGCTGCTTCCACTGTCAGGGCAAATGCTAAAGCCTAAGCGAGCGTTTTCTTACCTGCCATTCTTACAGGCATTTGTAGTTTTCCATCTGCAATGGCATTAGTGAACGCATCGGTCGCCAGCTCATTTATGATTTCTCTGCTGGTATTGGGATAAGACAAATTTGCCTAGCGCTCTATGTCAGCTTGCAAATGTTGTAGCGTTTCACCTCTTGCCTGGACCCATCGGCGCAACTGGACACGGTACTGCACTGCATGTGGTCGTCGCCCAACCATCTCTCTATTGTCTTGACCTATGGCATCATAATCATGATGTTTGTCTTCAGGAATGGTCTGAAGCAATTCGGTAGCTGTTCCTCTGAGCGCAAGCGCAAGAGCAATTGATTTGTCTTCGTTGTCCCAGTTGTTCGTCAATGCGGCAGCTTCGAACTGCCTCTTATAAATTAGCCATGATTTTTGACCATCGAAGACCGGGGGCTGCATTTCTGTTCGTCGTGGACCTTCGCTCGAATATTCCCGAAGTTTCTGCTTCCTCAGAGAATAAACCACCTTAGCCAGATGTTCGTACTGTTGTTCTAAACGTTCTACTTGCTTTCCGAACTTTTCTTCTTAGCTTTCTATTTTGGCTTCAATTTTCTAATCTACTATTTGAAGTCTTTCGCTTAGTTGCTTCTGGAGAGTTTCTAATGAATTCTTTTGTTCGTCGAATTTACTTTCGAGAACGTTCTTTTGCTCGCTTAGTTGCTCCTGTAGCATTTCTGATGAATTCTTTTGTTCTTTGAGAACGTTCTTTTGTTCTTCGAATTTCGACAGAAGCAACTTCATGAAAGCAGGCATTTCATCGGCTTTATTTACTGCGCCTTCTCTCTCTGGTTCTTCAACAACGAACAACATGGTATCGGGGTCTCCACCATCTTGAGTGACAGAATTCACAAGTCTGAAGATTAGTTCCATTTTCAGCCCCGAATTCTGAAGATTTCTTTTTCCTAATTCTTCTTTCAACTCAGCTGTTGTCAATTGTTCTAATTTGCAACCCATTTTATATAACCGAAACACAATTTTCACGACACAGTCAGTTTTATTTTAATATCTCTTCTAGAAAAATCTTTTTCAAACACTATTTGTAACAAAAAAATATTCGCTATTCACAGTTTTATAGCACAATCAGTTCAATAGTTTCTGGAAAATTCCACTTTCACAATTATATGAATCACCGAAACTGTTTTAGAAAACACCAATGTGAAGTTTTGGCCTGGGGTTCGACAAATAAAACTCAATCGAAATTCCAAAATAATAAAACATATCTCTTTATTTTATGAAACACAAGGTCTTTCAATTTAAATAACACCAAATTTAACTTATTTCACTTATTCACAATTCAAATACGTTTTTTTAATTCAACACTTTTTATTTAATCTCAATTCAATCACTTTTTACTAACACTTCCAGTTGTTAACAATTTCACTTTCGAAAATAAACTAAACTTTTAATGCCATCTACCCTTGTATTTATACAAATTTACAAGCTTCTGGAAGCTTCCGTCTGGTTCTGGCATATTCTAAGCTTTCGGTACTAATTCGAGTCTCGAATTAGTACTTCAAGTTCGATTCAGTACTCAGTCAAAACATAGTGCAAATATGTAGCATACTTTTAGGGGCATATCTAATCATTTTGTTGCCACATCACATTGTCCCCCTCTTAGTTTTGTTCGTCCCGACCAAGTACATCATCATTGTTTCCGTGGTAACGATGCAGGCGATCCACATGGACAATTTTCATTTTCGCTCTTGGTCCTCGTTGGATTCGAAAAACGACATCATTAATGCGCGTAACTACTTGGTAGGGACCTTCCCAGTCCTGCTGAAGCTAAGGCGATTTTCCCTTTCTGCGATGTGGGTTGTAAAGCCATACCAGATCTCCCTCGTTGAATTCAGGTGCTGTTGCTCTCGCATCGTATCTGGTCTTCATGCGGTCATTCGCAATTTTTAAGTTGTTTCTTGTGCTCTGGTGAAGGTTGTTGATCCTTTCTCTAAGATCCAACACGTAGTGCTCTTCGGATTTTGGTTCTTCAATAGGAAAACCGAATTTTTGCTCACTTGAGAGCCGGGCAGTTCGTCCAAATAGAATTTCGGATGGAGTGTATTCAGTTGTACTATGAACCATATTCCGGTAGGCCATAAGAAATAAAGCAATGGTTCTCGTTCACAACTTTGGACAGATGTTCCTTCAAGGTCTTGTTAAATCGTTCTTCCATTCCATCAGACTGTGGATGAAGAGGTGTTGTCCTTGTTTTCTTTAACCCGAGTAATGCGCATACTTCCTGGAATAACTTCGACTCGACTCTTATCTTCTTGATTGGGTATCGCAAACGCCTCGGGCCACTTGCTGAAGTAGTCCATGACAACAAGAATGCAACGGGTACCGTTTTCAGTTTCCGGGAACGGGCCTGTGATTTCAACGGCGATTCTTTCAAACGGGCGCTCACGTTGTACTGGTGCATTTTACCTCGTGTTTTGACTTTGGGTCCCTTGCTAGCCGCGCATGTTGTGCACTTTCGACTCCAGCTCTCTACATCGTTTCTTGCGCTTAGCCAATAAAAGCGTTCCCGTACCTTTTTCAGTGTTTTGTTGATTCCCAAGTGCCCACCGGATACTCCATCATGCATTTCTCCTAGGATCTCCTCTACTTTCGATCGTGGAAGCACAAGCTGCATCTTAAAGGATCTTCCATCCGGCATTTCCCATTTTCTCCGCAAAACACAATCTTCCCCACGGAGAGAGTCCCACTGCACCCAGTATGCCTTTAAAGTAGGACTTCTGTCGGAGATGTCTCTGGTATTTGGTTTTTCCATAGATTTCTTCCATGCAAGGATTGGCTCGATGTCAGGGTCTTCTTTTTGTGCATTACGAAGTTCGTCGGCACTCCAACCATCTACCGGTTCTGCTGTTATTCTCTGGGCAGAAATACCTTCGTGCGTTTCCTCTTTTCGCGCACAATGTTTGCAACTGGGCTCACATGGTCTGCGGGAAAGCGCGTCCACATTGCAGTGCACTCTTCCTTTGTGATTCTGTACTTCGAAGTCGTAAGTCTGCAATCTTTCGATCCAACTTGCTCCTTGTCCCTCAGGATTTTTGAACTGTAGTAACCATTTCTCTCTGGTTACGACAGAACTTTGCTGAAAAGGCTACCACATTCTCCTGCCCATCGCGTATCTACGACAGAAGTGCTCCAATACCCACGTTACTAGCACCCGCGTCCACAATAAATGTCTTGCCAGGGATGGGTTAAGCTAGTATTGGTGCCTCACAAAGTCGTTCATTTAGATGTTGAAAGCTTCTTTTGCACTCTCCTGACCATTTAAATTGTCTACCCTTCTCAGTTAGCTGGTGCAGACACTTTGCGATTCCGGCAAAATCCTTTACGAACCTCCTGTAATATGTGGACCGAGAAAGCTCCTCAGCTGGTGTTTGTCTGCGGGTTATGGCCAATTTTTCACGGCTTTGATTTTCTCCGGGTCAGTTTTTACTCCATTGGATGATATCACATGTCCCAAATATTTCACCTCAGCTTTGAACTAGGCACATTTCTTTGGATTTAGTTTCAAATGTGCTGTTCGAAGTCGTGTAAACACCTTCCTCAAGTTTTCGCGATGTTCAGCAAACGTCTTTCCCACAACGATGACGTCATCCAAGTACACCAGGCAGGTTTTCCATGTCAGACCCTGTAACACACTTTCCATTAAACGCTTAAAGGTGGCTGGGGCGTTACACAAGCCAAATGGCATAACGGTAAACTGCCGTAGTCCATTTCCAGTAGCCACTTTTCAAATCGAGGGTGAAAAACCATTTTGCTCCAGAAAGGGTATCCAAGGTGTCATCTATTCGAGGCAATGGGTAGCTGTCCTTCTTGGTGACATCGTTGAGCCTCCGGTAATCCAGGCATTATCGAGTGCTGCCGTCCTTCTTTTTCACTAGTACAACGGGTGACGCCCATGGACTTTTAAAGTTTTCGATTAAACCGTCTTTTTCTATGGTCGATATCATCTCATCGACTTCCGCCTGTTTTGCCAATGGAAGTCTTCTAGCAGGTTATCCGATTGGTCTACTATCGCCGGTGTCTATGCAGTGCTGTACTAGGTGTGTTCGACCATAGTCTCCATCCTGCGATGCAAATATATCCGCAAACTCGCCAATGAGATCTTCGGTTATGGGTTTCTGCTCCTGATTTAGCTCACAGTTTCCGAGGATAGCATTACATACCTCGGCCAATTTCGTTGGAGAAACAGGACTCGCAGATTCACTCCCACATGTTGTCGATATGGCTGCAATGGGTATGCATCTTCCAATCACCTCTCCTTGCCTGACCCTGACGGAGTGTTTGTTCGGATTTATCAGCCTTACCGGAACCCTGTTCTTCTTTGGTTCCACTAAAATTTTTCCAACGATATAGTTTGGGAAGTCCTGTTTATCAACGAAATAGAATCAGTGGTTCCCAGGATCACCCTCCAAACGTGTCCAAAGAACTGTCTCTAAAGATGGTGGTAGGACTTCATCTCAAGTCAAGCTCTAACTGCAGCGTGTAGTTTGCGAAACTTGGATGATGGTACTATGGGCGTCGATTCCATCAACCAACTTTAGCCCCTCGAAGTTGGTTCTTAGGCGTTTCTCGCCTGCTGTTGATCAGAAGCTTGTCCAGCAGTGTGAGTGCTATTCCTGCCAGATGCTTCGCCTCTGCGAGCGTTTTCTTACCTGCCATTCTTACAGGCATTTGTAGTTTTCCATCTGCAATGGCATTAGTGAACGCATCGGTCGCCAGCTCATTTATGATTTCTCTGCTGGTATTGGGATAAGACAAATTCGCCAAGCGCTCTATGTCAGCTTGCAAATGTTGTAGCGTTTCACCTCTTGCCTGGACCCATCGGCGCAACTGGACACGGTAAACTTGCTGCCTGTGGTCGTCGCCCAACCACCTTTCTATTGTCTTGACCTATGGCATCATAACCATGATGTTTGTCTTTAGGAATGGTCTGTAGCAATTCGGTAGCTGTTCCTCTGAGCGCAAGTGTAAGAGCAATTGATTTGTCTTCGTTGTCCCAGTAGTTCGTCAATGCGGAAGCTTCGAACTGCCTCTTATAAATTAGCCATGATGTTTGACCATCGAAGACCGGGGGCTGCATTTCTGTTCGTCGTGGACCTTCGCTCGAATATTCCCGAAATTTCTGCTTCCTCAGAGAATAAACCACCTTAGCCAGATGTTCGTACTGTTGCTCTAAACGTTCTATATTCTTTCCGAACTTTTCTTCTTAGCTTTCTATTTTGGCTTCAATTTTCTAATCTACTATTTGAAGTCTTTCGCGTAGTTGCTTCTGGAGAGTTTCTAATGAATTCTTTTGTTCGTCCAATTTACTTTCGAGAACGTTCTTTTGCTCGCTTAGTTGCTCCTGTAGCATTTCTGATGAATTCTTTTGTTCTTTGAGAACGTTCTTTTATTCTTGGAATTTCGACAGAAGCAACTTCATGAAAGCAGGCATTTCATCGGCTTTATTTACTGCGCCTTCTCTCTCTGGTTCTTCAACAACGAACAACATGGTATCGGGGTCTCCACCATCTTGAGTGACAGAATTCACAAGTCTGAAGATTAGTTCCGTTTTCAGCCCCGAAGTCTGAAGATTTCTTTTTCCTAATTCTTCTTTCAACTCAGCTGTTGTCAATTGTTCTAATTTGCGACCCATTTTATATAACCGAAACACAATTTTCACGACACAGTCAGTTTTATTTTAATATCTCTTCTAGAAAAATCTTTTTCAAACACTATTTGTAACAAAAAAATATTCGCTATTCACAGTTTTATAGCACAATCAGTTCAATAGTTTCTGGAAAATTCCACTTTCACAATTATATGAATCACCGAAACTGTTTTAGAAAACACCAATGTGAAGTTTTGGCCTGGAGTTCGACAAATAAAACTCAATCGAAATTCCAAAATAATAAAACATATCTCTTTATTTTATGAAACACAAGGTCTTTCAATTTAAATAACACCAAATTTAACTTATTTCACTTATTCACAATTCAAATACGTTTTTTTAATTCAACACTTTTGATTTAATCTCAATTCAATCACTTTTTACTAACACTTCCAGTTGTTAACAATTCCACTTTCGAAAATAAACTAAACTTTTAATGCCATCTACCCTTGTATTTATACAAATTTACAAGCTTCTGGAAGCTTACGTCTGGTTCTGGCATATTCTAAGCTTTCGGTACTAATTCGAGTCTCGAATTAGTACTTCAAGTTCGATTTAGTACTCAGTCAAAACATAGTGCAAATATGTAGCATACTTTTAGGGGCATGGTTGTTGTACACAATACAGGTTGGTAGTTGTAAACAATGAATCTCACAGATGTCGTTAGTTAACAAACAAAATGTATACCCCGCATATCTAATCATTTTGTTGCCACATCACATTGTCCCCCTCTTAGTTTTGTTCGTCCCGAACAAGTACATCATCATTGTTTCCGTGGTAACGATGCAGGCGATCCACATGGACAATTTTCATTTTCGCTCTTGGTCCTCGTTGGATTCGAAAAACGACATCATTAATGCGCGTAACTACTTGGTAGGGACCTTCCCAGTCCTGCTGAAGCTTAGGCGATTTTCCCTTTCTGCGATGTGGGTTGTAAAGCCATACCAGATCTCCCTCGTTGAATTCAGGTGCTGTTGCTCTCGCATCGTATCTGGTCTTCATGCGGTCATTCGTAATTTTTAAGTTGTTTCTTGTGCTCTGGTGAAGGTCGTTGATCCTTTCTCTAAGATCCAATACATTCCGGTAGGCCATAAGAAATAAAGCAATTCGCCGATCCCAATCCCGTTGGGTCTCGTTCACAACTTTGGGCAGATGTTCCTTCAAGGTCTTGTTAAATCGTTCTTCCATTCCATCAGACTGTGGATGAAGAGGTGTTGTCCTTGTTTTCTTTAACCCGAGTAATGCGCATACTTCCTGGAATAACTTCGACTCGAAGTTTCGCCCTTGGTCGGAATGCAATTCCATAGGCACCCCGAACCTGCAGACCCAGTGGTCTACTATCTGCTCGACAACGGTCTTATCTTCTTGATTGGGTATCGCCAACGCCTCGGGCCACTTGCTGAAGTAGTCCATGACAACAAGAATGCAACGGGTACCGTTTTCAGTTTCCGGGAACGGGCCTGTGATTTCAACGGCGATTCTTTCAAACGGACGCTCACGTTGTACTGGTGCATTTTACCTCGTGTTTTGACTTTGGGTCCCTTGCTAGCCGCGCATGTTGTGCACTTTCGACTCCAGCTCTCTACATCGTTTCTTGCGCTTAGCCAATAAAAGCGTTCCCGTACCTTTTTCAGTGTTTTGTTGATTCCCAAGTGCCCACCGGATACTCCATCATGCATTTCTCCTAGGATCTCCTCTACTTTCGATCGTGGAAGCACAAGCTGCATCTTAAAGGATCTTCCATCCGGCATTTCCCATTTTCTCCGCAAAACACAATCTTCCCCACGGAGACAGTCCCACTGCACCCAGTATGCCTTTAAAGTAGGACTTCTGTCGGAGATGTCTCTGGTATTTGGTTTTTCCATAGATTTCTTCCATGCAAGGATTGGCTCGATGTCAGGGTCTTCTTTTTGTGCATTACGAAGTTCGTCGGCACTCCAACCCTCTACAGGTTCTGCTGTTATTCTCTGGGCAGAAATACCTTCGTGCTTTTCCTCTATTCGCACACAATGTTTGCAACTGGGCTCACATGGTCTGCCGGAAAGCGCGTCCGCATTGCAGTGCAGTCTTCCTTTGTGATTCTGTACTTCGAAGTCGTAAGTCTGCAATCTTTCGATCCAACTTGCTCCTTGTCCCTCAGGATTTTTGAACTGTAGTAACCATTTCTCTCTGGCTACGACAGAACTTTGCTGAAAAGGCTACCACATTCTCCTGTCCATCGCGTATCTACGACAGAAGTGCTCCAATACCCACGTTACTAGTACCCGCGTCCACAATAAATGTCTTGCCAGGGATGGGTTAAGCTAGTATTGGTGCCTCACAAAGTCGTTGATTTAGATGTTGAAAGCTTCTTTTGCACTCTCCTGACCATTTAAATTGTCTACCCTTCTCAGTTAGCTGGTGCAGACACTTTGCGATTCCGGCAAAATCCTTTACGAACCTCCTGTAATATGTGGACCGAGAAAGCTCCTCAGCTGGTGTTTGTCTGCGGGTTATGGCCAATTTTTCACGGCTTTGATTTTCTCCGGGTCAGTTTTTACTCCATTGGATGATATCACATGTCCCAAATATTTCACCTCAGCACATTTCTTTGGATTTAGTTTCAAATGTGCTGTTCGAAGTCGTGTAAACACCTTCCTCAAGTTTTCGCGATGTTCAGCGAACGTCTTTCCCACAACGATGACGTCATCCAAGTACACCAGGCAGGTTTTCCATGTCAGACCCTGTAACACACTTTCCATTAAACGCTCAAAGGTGACTGGGGCGTTACACAAGCCAAATGGCATAACGGTAAACTGCCGTAGTCCATTTCCCGTTGTGTAAGCGGTCTTTTCTATGTCTTCTGTATGGATCCGTACCTGCGAGTAGCCACTTTTCAAATCGAGGGTGGAAAACCATTTTGCTCCAGAAAGGGTATCCAAGGTGTCATCTATTCGAGGCAATGGGTAGCTATCCTTCTTGGTGACATCGTTGAGCCTCCGGTAATCCACGCATAATCGAGTGCTGCCGTCCTTCTTTTTCACTAGTACAACGGGTGACGCCCACGGACTTTTTAAGTTTTCGATTAAACCGTCTTTTTCTATGGTCGATATCATCTCATCGACTTCCGCCTGTTTTGCCAATGGAAGTCTTCTAGCAGGTTATCCGATTGGTCTACTATCGCCGGTGTCTATGCGGTGCTGTACTAGGTGTGTTCGACCATAGTCTCCATCCTGCGATGTAAATATATTCGCTCCTGATTTAGCTCACAGTTTCCGAGGATAGCATTACATACCTCGGCCAATTTCGTTGGAGAAACAGGACTCGCAGATTCACTCCCACATGTTGTCGATATGGCTGCAATGGGTATGCATCTTCCAATCACCTCTCCTTGCCTGACCCTGACGGAGTGTTTGTTCGGATTTATCAGCCTTACCGGAACCCTGTTCTTCTTTGGTTCCACTAAAATTTTTCCAACGATATAGTTTGGGAAGTCCTCTTTATCAACGAAATAGAATCGGTGGTTCCCAGGATCACCCTACAAACGTGTCCAAAGAACTGTCTCTGAAGATGGTGGTAGGACTTCATCTCTGCTTTTAACCGCCCGAAGATTCACAGCGTTCTCGTTTCCGTATACCATAGGGATCTCAACTGTTCGATACCTTAACACTTGCATTTGAAGGTCTATGAATACCTCATGTGCTTTCATGAAATCCACTCCTATGATGCATTCGTCGCTTATGTCGGCTACCAAGAATGCATGTGAGAAGGTAAACCCTGCAAGTTGTATCTTTAGAAATACCTCCCCGTATACTGTTGCTGCTTCTCCGGTAGCTGTTTTCAGAGTGTAGCAGCTGGTGTTATGTAGCCAGGATGTCTGAACAAGGTCTCTTCAGATTTTGGAGGCTGTGGCACCCGTGTCGATAGTGGCCACACATTTTCGGTTTTTGATGACTGTCTCCACTGTCAAGCTCTAACTGCAGCGTGTAGATTGCGAAACTTGGATGATGGTACTATGGGCGTCGATTCCATCAACCAACTTTAGCCCCTCGAAGTTGGTTCTTAGGCGTTTCTCGCCTGCTGTTGATCAGAAGCTTGTCCAGCAGTGTGAGTGCTATTCCTGCCAGATGCTTCGTCATTCTGCCTCCTCCTTTCGCAACGTGGGCAGCTTACCTGTCTAGGTGGAGATCTGCATTATCGCTGTAGGTGTCCAAGCTTGTTGCAATTCCAATATCTCATATGACCTCGAGCAGTATCCGGGTTTTGGCTTTCAATTTTGACGCATGGGCATGAGCACTCTAGCGTAGCCATTTCCCTGACGCGATAGCTACCTTGCGAAACTTGGTCTGCTGTTTCCACTGTCAGGGCAAATGCTAAAGCCTCAGCGAGCGTTTTCTTACCTGCCATTCTTACAGGCATTTGTAGTTTTCCATCTGCAATGGTATTAGTGAACGCATCGGTCGCCAGCTCATTTCTGTTCGTCGTGGACCTTCGCTCGAATATTCCCGAAGTTTCTGCTTCCTCAGAGAATAAACCACCTTAGCCAGATGTTCGTACTGTTATTCAAAACGTTCTACTTGCTTTCCGAACTTTTCGTCTAAGCTTTCTATTTTGGCTTCAATTTTCTAATCTACTATTTGAAGTCTTTCGCTTAGTTGCTTCTGGAGAGTTTCTAATGAATTCTTTTGTTCGTCGAATTTACTTTCGAGAACGTTCTTTTGCTCGCTTAGTTGCTCCTGTAGCATTTCTGATGAATTCTTTTGTTCTTTGAGAACGTTCTTTTGTTCTTCGAATTTCGACAGAAGCAACTTCATGAAAGCAGGCATTTTATCGGCTTTATTTACTGCGCCTTTTCTTTCTGGTTCTTCAACAACGAACAACATGGTATCGGGGTCTCCACCATCTTGAGTGACAGAATTCACAAGTCTGAAGATTAGTTCCGTTTTCAGCCCCGAAGTCTGAAGATTTCTTTTTCCTAATTCTTCTTTCAACTCAGCTGTTGTCAATTGTTCTAATTTGCGACCCATTTTATATAACCGAAACACAATTTTCACGACACAGTCAGTTTTATTTTAATATCTCTTCTAGAAAAATCTTTTTCAAACACTATTTATAACAAAAAATATTCGCTATTCACAGTTTTATAGCACAATCAGTTCAATAGTTTCTGGAAAATTCCACTTTCACAATTATATGAATCAGCGAAACTGTTTTAGAAAATGTCACTATGGAATTTTCTAGCACTGTACTGAGTTTTATTCCTAATTTCTGACACCAATGTGAAGTTTTGGCCTGGGGTTCGACAAATAAAACTCAATCGAAATTCAAAAATAATAAAAAAAATCTCTTTATTTTATGAAACACAAGGTATTTCAATTTAAATAACACCAAATTTAACTTATTTCACTTATTAACAATTCAAATACGTTTTTTTAATTTAACACTTTTTATTTAATCTCAATTCAATCACTTTTTACTAGCGCTTCCAGTTGTTAACAATTCCACTTTCGAAAATAAAATAAACTTTTAATGCCATCTACCCTTGTATTTATACAAATTTACAAGCTTCTGGAAGCTTCCGTCTGGTTCTGGCATATTCTAAGCTTTCGGTACTCGCAATTTTTATGTTGTTTCTTGTTCTCTGGTGAAGATCGTTGATCCTTTCTCTAAGATCCAACACGTAGTGCTCTTCGGATTTTGGTTCTTCAATAGGAAAACCGAATTTTAGCTCACTTGAGAGCCGGGCAGTTCGTCCAAATAGAATTTCGGATGGAGTGTATTCAGTTGTACTATGAACCACATTCCGGTAGGCCATAAGAAATAAAGCAATTCGCCGATCCCAATCCCGTTGGTTCTCGTTCACAACTTTGGACAGATGTTCCTTCAAGGTCTTGTTAAATCGTTCTTCCATTCCATCAGACTGTGGATGAAGAGGTGTTGTCCTTGTTTTCTTTAACCCGAGTAATGCGCATACTTCCTGGAATAACTTCGACTCGACTCTTATCTTCTTGATTGGGTATCGCAAACGCCTCGGGCCACTTGCTGAAGTAGTCCATGACAACAAGAATGCAACGGGTACCGTTTTCAGTTTCCGGGAACGGGCCTGTGATTTCAACGGCGATTCTTTCAAACGGGAGCTCACGTTGTACTGGTGCATTTTACCTCGTGTTTTGACTTTGGGTCCCTTGCTAGCCGCGCATGTTGTACACCAGCTCTCCAGCTCTCTACATCGTTTCTTGCGCTTAGCCAATAAAAGCGTTCCCGTACCTTTTTCAGTGTTTTGTTGATTCCCGAGTACCCACCGGATACTCCATCATGCATTTCTCCTAGGATCTCCTCTACTTTCGATCGTGGAAGCACAAGCTGCATCTTAAAGGATCTTCCATCCGGCATTTCCCATTTTCTCCGCAAAACACAAAAGCGCGTCCGCATTGCAGTGCAGTCTTCCTTTGTGATTCTGTACTTCGAAGTCGTACGTCTGCAATCTTTCGATCCAACTTGCTCCTTGTCCCTCAGGATTTTTGAACTGTAGTAACCATTTCTCTCTGGCTACGACAGAACTTTGCTGAAAAGGCTACCACATTCTCCTGCCCATCGCGTATCTACGACAGAAGTGCTCCAATACCCACGTTACTAGCACCCGCGTCCACAATAAATGTCTTGCCAGGGATGGGTTAAGCTAGTATTGGTGCCTCACAAAGTCGTTGATTTAGATGTTGAAAGCTTCTTTTGCACCCTCCTGACCATTTAAATTGTCTACCCTTCTCAGTTAGCTGGTGCAGACACTTTGCGATTCCGGAAAAATTCTGTACGAACCTCCTGTAATATGTGGCGGGCCGAGAAAGCTCCTCAGCTGGTGTTTGTCTGCGGGTTTTGGCCAATATTTCACGGCTTTGATTTTCTCCGGGTCAGTTTTTACTCCATTGGATGATATCACATGTCCCAAATATTTCACCTCAGCTTTGAACAAAGCACATTTCTTTGGATTTAGTTTCAAATGTGCTGTTCGAAGTCGTGTAAACACCTTCCTCAAGTTTTCGCGATGTTCAGCGAACGTCTTTCCCACAACGATGACGTCATCCAAGTACACCAGGCAGGTTTTCCATGTCAGACCCTGTAACACACTTTCCATTAAACGCTCAAAGGTGACTGGGGCGTTACACAAGCCAAATGGCATAACGGTAAACTGCCGTAGTGCATTTCCCGTTGTGTAAGCGGTCTTTTCTATGTCTTCTGTATGGATCCGTACCTGCGAGTAGCCACTTTTCAAATCGAGGGTGGAAAACCATTTTGCTCCAGAAAGGGTATCCAAGGTGTCATCTATTCGAGGCAATGGGTAGCTGTCCTTCTTGGTGACATCGTTGAGCCTCCGGTAATCCACGCATAATCGAGTGCTGCCGTCCTTCTTTTTCACTAGTACAACGGGTGACGCCCACGGACTTTTTAAGTTTTCGATTAAACCGTCTTTTTCTATGGTCGATATCATCTCATCGACTTCCGCCTGTTTTGCCAATGGAAGTCTTCTAGCAGGTTATCCGATTGGTCTACTATCGCCGGTGTCTATGCGGTGCTGTACTAGGTGTGTTCGACCATAGTCTCCATCCTGCGATGTAAATATATCCGCTCCTGATTTAGCTCACAGTTTCCGAGGATAGCATTACATACCTCGGCCAATTTCGTTGGAGAAACAGGACTCGCAGATTCACTCCCACATGTTGTCGATATGGCTGCAATGGGTATGCATCTTCCAATCACCTCTCCTTGCCTGACCCTGACGGAGTGTTTGTTCGGATTTATCAGCCTTACCGGAACCCTGTTCTTCTTTGGTTCCACTAAAATTTTTCCAACGATATAGTTTGGGAAGTCCTCTTTATCAACGAAATAGAATCGGTGGTTCCCAGGATCACCCTACAAACGTGTCCAAAGAACTGTCTCTGAAGATGGTGGTAGGACTTCATCTCTGCTTTTAACCGCCCGAAGATTCACAGCGTTCTCGTTTCCGTATACCATAGGGATCTCAACTGTTCGATACCTTAACACTTGCATTTGAAGGTCTATGAATACCTCATGTGCTTTCATGAAATCCACTCCTATGATGCATTCGTCGCTTATGTCGGCTACCAAGAATGCATGTGAGAAGGTAAACCCTGCAAGTTGTATCTTTAGAAATACCTCCCCGTATACTTTTGCTGCTTCTCCGGTAGCTGTTTTCAGAGTGTAGCAGCTGGTGTTATGTAGCCAGGATGTCTGAACAAGGTCTCTTCAGATTTTGGAGGCTGTGGCACCCGTGTCGATAGTGGCCACACATTTTCGGTTTTTGATGACTGTCTCCACTGTCAAGCTCTAACTGCAGCGTGTAGTTTGCGAAACTTGGATGATGGTACTATGGGCGTCGATTCCATCAACCAACTTTAGCCCCTCGAAGTTGGTTCTTAGGCGTTTCTCGCCTGCTGTTGATCAGAAGCTTGTCCAGCAGTGTGAGTGCTATTCCTGCCAGATGCTTCGTCATTCTGCCTCCTCCTTTCGCAACGTGGGCAGCTTACCTGTCTAGGTGGAGATCTGCATTATCGCTGTAGGTGTCCAAGCTTGTTGCAATTCCAACATCTCATATGACCTCGAGCAGTATCCGGGTTTTGTCTTTCAATTTTGACGCATGGGCATGAGCACTCTAGCGTAGCCATTTCCCTGACGCGATAGCTACCTTGCGAAACTTGGTCTGCTGCTTCCACTGTCAGGGCAAATGCTAAAGCCTCAGCGAGCGTTTTCTTACCTGCCATTCTTACAGGCATTTGTAGTTTTCCATCTGCAATGGTATTAGTGAACGCATCGGTCGCCAGCTCATTTCTGTTCGTCGTGGACCTTCGCTCGAATATTCCCGAAGTTTCTGCTTCCTCAGAGAATAAACCACCTTAGCCAGATGTTCGTACTGTTATTCAAAACGTTCTACTTGCTTTCCGAACTTTTCGTCTAAGCTTTCTATTTTGGCTTCAATTTTCTAATCTACTATTTGAAGTCTTTCGCTTAGTTGCTTCTGGAGAGTTTCTAATGAATTCTTTTGTTCGTCGAATTTACTTTCGAGAACGTTCTTTTGCTCGCTTAGTTGCTCCTGTAGCATTTCTGATGAATTCTTTTGTTCTTTGAGAACGTTCTTTTGTTCTTCGAATTTCGACAGAAGCAACTTCATGAAAGCAGGCATTTTATCGGCTTTATTTACTGCGCCTTTTCTTTCTGGTTCTTCAACAACGAACAACATGGTATCGGGGTCTCCACCATCTTGAGTGACAGAATTCACAAGTCTGAAGATTAGTTCCGTTTTCAGCCCCGAAGTCTGAAGATTTCTTTTTCCTAATTCTTCTTTCAACTCAGCTGTTGTCAATTGTTCTAATTTGCGACCCATTTTATATAACCGAAACACAATTTTCACGACACAGTCAGTTTTATTTTAATATCTCTTCTAGAAAAATCTTTTTCAAACACTATTTATAACAAAAAATATTCGCTATTCACAGTTTTATAGCACAATCAGTTCAATAGTTTCTGGAAAATTCCACTTTCACAATTATATGAATCAGCGAAACTGTTTTAGAAAATGTCACTATGGAATTTTCTAGCACTGTACTGAGTTTTATTCCTAATTTCTGACACCAATGTGAAGTTTTGGCCTGGGGTTCGACAAATAAAACTCAATCGAAATTCAAAAATAATAAAAAAAATCTCTTTATTTTATGAAACACAAGGTATTTCAATTTAAATAACACCAAATTTAACTTATTTCACTTATTAACAATTCAAATACGTTTTTTTAATTTAACACTTTTTATTTAATCTCAATTCAATCACTTTTTACTAGCGCTTCCAGTTGTTAACAATTCCACTTTCGAAAATAAAATAAACTTTTAATGCCATCTACCCTTGTATTTATACAAATTTACAAGCTTCTGGAAGCTTCCGTCTGGTTCTGGCATATTCTAAGCTTTCGGTACTCGCAATTTTTATGTTGTTTCTTGTTCTCTGGTGAAGATCGTTGATCCTTTCTCTAAGATCCAACACGTAGTGCTCTTCGGATTTTGGTTCTTCAATAGGAAAACCGAATTTTAGCTCACTTGAGAGCCGGGCAGTTCGTCCAAATAGAATTTCGGATGGAGTGTATTCAGTTGTACTATGAACCACATTCCGGTAGGCCATAAGAAATAAAGCAATTCGCCGATCCCAATCCCGTTGGTTCTCGTTCACAACTTTGGACAGATGTTCCTTCAAGGTCTTGTTAAATCGTTCTTCCATTCCATCAGACTGTGGATGAAGAGGTGTTGTCCTTGTTTTCTTTAACCCGAGTAATGCGCATACTTCCTGGAATAACTTCGACTCGACTCTTATCTTCTTGATTGGGTATCGCAAACGCCTCGGGCCACTTGCTGAAGTAGTCCATGACAACAAGAATGCAACGGGTACCGTTTTCAGTTTCCGGGAACGGGCCTGTGATTTCAACGGCGATTCTTTCAAACGGGAGCTCACGTTGTACTGGTGCATTTTACCTCGTGTTTTGACTTTGGGTCCCTTGCTAGCCGCGCATGTTGTACACCAGCTCTCCAGCTCTCTACATCGTTTCTTGCGCTTAGCCAATAAAAGCGTTCCCGTACCTTTTTCAGTGTTTTGTTGATTCCCGAGTACCCACCGGATACTCCATCATGCATTTCTCCTAGGATCTCCTCTACTTTCGATCGTGGAAGCACAAGCTGCATCTTAAAGGATCTTCCATCCGGCATTTCCCATTTTCTCCGCAAAACACAAAAGCGCGTCCGCATTGCAGTGCAGTCTTCCTTTGTGATTCTGTACTTCGAAGTCGTACGTCTGCAATCTTTCGATCCAACTTGCTCCTTGTCCCTCAGGATTTTTGAACTGTAGTAACCATTTCTCTCTGGCTACGACAGAACTTTGCTGAAAAGGCTACCACATTCTCCTGCCCATCGCGTATCTACGACAGAAGTGCTCCAATACCCACGTTACTAGCACCCGCGTCCACAATAAATGTCTTGCCAGGGATGGGTTAAGCTAGTATTGGTGCCTCACAAAGTCGTTGATTTAGATGTTGAAAGCTTCTTTTGCACCCTCCTGACCATTTAAATTGTCTACCCTTCTCAGTTAGCTGGTGCAGACACTTTGCGATTCCGGAAAAATTCTGTACGAACCTCCTGTAATATGTGGCGGGCCGAGAAAGCTCCTCAGCTGGTGTTTGTCTGCGGGTTTTGGCCAATATTTCACGGCTTTGATTTTCTCCGGGTCAGTTTTTACTCCATTGGATGATATCACATGTCCCAAATATTTCACCTCAGCTTTGAACAAAGCACATTTCTTTGGATTTAGTTTCAAATGTGCTGTTCGAAGTCGTGTAAACACCTTCCTCAAGTTTTCGCGATGTTCAGCGAACGTCTTTCCCACAACGATGACGTCATCCAAGTACACCAGGCAGGTTTTCCATGTCAGACCCTGTAACACACTTTCCATTAAACGCTCAAAGGTGACTGGGGCGTTACACAAGCCAAATGGCATAACGGTAAACTGCCGTAGTGCATTTCCCGTTGTGTAAGCGGTCTTTTCTATGTCTTCTGTATGGATCCGTACCTGCGAGTAGCCACTTTTCAAATCGAGGGTGGAAAACCATTTTGCTCCAGAAAGGGTATCCAAGGTGTCATCTATTCGAGGCAATGGGTAGCTGTCCTTCTTGGTGACATCGTTGAGCCTCCGGTAATCCACGCATAATCGAGTGCTGCCGTCCTTCTTTTTCACTAGTACAACGGGTGACGCCCACGGACTTTTTAAGTTTTCGATTAAACCGTCTTTTTCTATGGTCGATATCATCTCATCGACTTCCGCCTGTTTTGCCAATGGAAGTCTTCTAGCAGGTTATCCGATTGGTCTACTATCGCCGGTGTCTATGCGGTGCTGTACTAGGTGTGTTCGACCATAGTCTCCATCCTGCGATGTAAATATATCCGCTCCTGATTTAGCTCACAGTTTCCGAGGATAGCATTACATACCTCGGCCAATTTCGTTGGAGAAACAGGACTCGCAGATTCACTCCCACATGTTGTCGATATGGCTGCAATGGGTATGCATCTTCCAATCACCTCTCCTTGCCTGACCCTGACGGAGTGTTTGTTCGGATTTATCAGCCTTACCGGAACCCTGTTCTTCTTTGGTTCCACTAAAATTTTTCCAACGATATAGTTTGGGAAGTCCTCTTTATCAACGAAATAGAATCGGTGGTTCCCAGGATCACCCTACAAACGTGTCCAAAGAACTGTCTCTGAAGATGGTGGTAGGACTTCATCTCTGCTTTTAACCGCCCGAAGATTCACAGCGTTCTCGTTTCCGTATACCATAGGGATCTCAACTGTTCGATACCTTAACACTTGCATTTGAAGGTCTATGAATACCTCATGTGCTTTCATGAAATCCACTCCTATGATGCATTCGTCGCTTATGTCGGCTACCAAGAATGCATGTGAGAAGGTAAACCCTGCAAGTTGTATCTTTAGAAATACCTCCCCGTATACTTTTGCTGCTTCTCCGGTAGCTGTTTTCAGAGTGTAGCAGCTGGTGTTATGTAGCCAGGATGTCTGAACAAGGTCTCTTCAGATTTTGGAGGCTGTGGCACCCGTGTCGATAGTGGCCACACATTTTCGGTTTTTGATGACTGTCTCCACTGTCAAGCTCTAACTGCAGCGTGTAGTTTGCGAAACTTGGATGATGGTACTATGGGCGTCGATTCCATCAACCAACTTTAGCCCCTCGAAGTTGGTTCTTAGGCGTTTCTCGCCTGCTGTTGATCAGAAGCTTGTCCAGCAGTGTGAGTGCTATTCCTGCCAGATGCTTCGTCATTCTGCCTCCTCCTTTCGCAACGTGGGCAGCTTACCTGTCTAGGTGGAGATCTGCATTATCGCTGTAGGTGTCCAAGCTTGTTGCAATTCCAACATCTCATATGACCTCGAGCAGTATCCGGGTTTTGTCTTTCAATTTTGACGCATGGGCATGAGCACTCTAGCGTAGCCATTTCCCTGACGCGATAGCTACCTTGCGAAACTTGGTCTGCTGCTTCCACTGTCAGGGCAAATGCTAAAGCCTCAGCGAGCGTTTTCTTACCTGCCATTCTTACAGGCATTTGTAGTTTTCCATCTGCAATGGTATTAGTGAACGCATCGGTCGCCAGCTCATTTCTGTTCGTCGTGGACCTTCGCTCGAATATTCCCGAAGTTTCTGCTTCCTCAGAGAATAAACCACCTTAGCCAGATGTTCGTACTGTTATTCAAAACGTTCTACTTGCTTTCCGAACTTTTCGTCTAAGCTTTCTATTTTGGCTTCAATTTTCTAATCTACTATTTGAAGTCTTTCGCTTAGTTGCTTCTGGAGAGTTTCTAATGAATTCTTTTGTTCGTCGAATTTACTTTCGAGAACGTTCTTTTGCTCGCTTAGTTGCTCCTGTAGCATTTCTGATGAATTCTTTTGTTTTTTGAGAACGTTCTTTTGTTCTTCGAATTTCGACAGAAGCAACTTCATGAAAGCAGGCATTTTATCGGCTTTATTTACTGCGCCTTCTCTTTCTGGTTCTTCAACAACGAACAACATGGTATCGGGGTCTCCACCATCTTGAGTGACAGAATTCACAAGTCTGAAGATTAGTTCCGTTTTCAGCCCCGAAGTCTGAAGATTTCTTTTTCCTAATTCTTCTTTCAACTCAGCTGTTGTCAATTGTTCTAATTTGCGACCCATTTTATATAACCGAAACACAATTTTCACGACACAGTCAGTTTTATTTTAATATCTCTTCTAGAAAAATCTTTTTCAAACACTATTTATAACAAAAAATATTCGCTATTCACAGTTTTATAGCACAATCAGTTCAATAGTTTCTGGAAAATTCCACTTTCACAATTATATGAATCACCGAAACTGTTTTAGAAAACACCAATGTGAAGTTTTGGCCTGGGGTTCGACAAATAAAACTCAATCGAAATTCCAAAATAATAAAACATATCTCCTTATTTTATGAAACACAAGGTCTTTCAATTTAAATAACACCAAATTTAACTTATTTCACTTATTCACAATTCAAATACGTTTTTTTAATTCAACACTTTTTATTTAATCTCAATTCAATCACTTTTTACTAACACTTCCAGTTGTTAACAATTCCACTTTCGAAAATAAACTAAACTTTTAATGCCATCTACCCTTGTATTTATACAAATTTACAAGCTTCTGGAAGCTTCCGTCTGGTTCTGGCATATTCTAAGCTTTCGGTACTAATTCGAGTCTCGAATTAGTACTTCAAGTTCGATTTAGTACTCAGTCAAAACATAGTGCAAATTTGTAGCATACTTTTAGGGGCATGGTTGTTGTACACAATACAGGTTGGTAGTTGTAAACAATGAATCTCACAGATGTCGTTAGTTAACAAACAAAATGTATACCCCGCATATCTAATCATTTTGTTCCCACATCACACTGTCCCCCTCTTAGTTTTGTTCGTCCCGAACAAGTACATCATCATTGTTTCCGTGGTAACGATGCAGGCGATCCACATGGACAATTTTCATTTTCGCTCTTGGTCCTCGTTGGATTCGAAAAACGACATCATTAATGCGCGTAACTACTTGGTAGGGACCTTCCCAGTCCTGCTGAAGCTTAGGCGATTTTCCCTTTCTGCGATGTGGGTTGTAAAGCCATACCAGATCTCCCTCGTTGAATTCAGGTGCTGTTGCTCTCGCATCATATCTGGTGTTCATGCGGTCATTCGCAATTTTTAAGTTGTTTCTTGTGCTCTGGTGAAGGTCGTTTATCCTTTCTCTAAGATCCAACACGTAGTGCTCTGCGGATTTGGGGTCTTAAATAGGAAAACCGAATTTTAGCTCACTTGGGAGCCGTGCAGTTCGTCCAAATAGAATTTCGGATGGAGTGTATTCAGTTGTACTATGAACCACATTCCGGTAGGCCATAAGAAATAAAGCAATTCGCCGATCCCAATCCCGTTGGTTCTCGTTCACAACTTTGGACAGATGTTCCTTCAAGGTCTTGTTAAATCGTTCTTCCATTCCATCAGACTGTAGATGAAGAGGTGTTGTCCTTGTTTTCTTTAACCCGAGTGATGCGCATACTTCCTGGAATACCTTCGACTCGAAGTTTCGCCCTTGGTCGGAATGCAATTCCATAGGCACCCCGAACCTGCAGACCCAGTGGTCTACTATCTGCTCAACAACGGTCTTATCTTCTTGATTAGGTATCGCAAACGCCTCGGGCCACTTGCTGAAGTAGTCCATGACAACAAGAATGCAACGGGTACCGTTGTCAGTTTCCGGGAACGGGCCTGTGATTTCAACGGCGATTCTTTCAAACGGGCGCTCACGTTTTACTGGTGCATTTTACCTCGTGTTTTGACTTTGGGTCCTTTGCCGCGCATGTTGTGCACTTTCGACTCCAGCTCTCTACATCGTTTCTTGCGCTTAGCCAATAAAAGCGTTTCCGTACCTTTTTCAGTGTTTTGTTGATTCCCAAGTGCCCACCGGATACTCCATCATGCATTTCTCCTAGGATCTCCTCTACTTTCGATCGTGGAAGCACAAGCTGCATCTTAAAGGATCTTTCATCCGGCATTTCCCATTTTCTCCGCAAAACACAATCTTCCCCACGGAGACAGTCCCACTGCACCCAGTATGCCTTTAAAGTAGGACTTCTGTCGGAGATGTCTCTGGTATTTGGTTTTTCCATAGATTTCTTCCATGCAAGGATTGGCTCGATGTCAGGGTCTTCTTTTTGTGCATTACGAAGTTCTTCGGCACTCCAACCCTCTACAGGTTCTGCTGTTATTCTCTGGGCAGAAATACCTTCGTGCTTTTCCTCTTTTCGCGCACAATGTTTGCAACTGGGCTCACATGGTCTGCCGGAAAGCGCGTCCGCATTGCAGTGCAGTCTTCCTTTGTGATTCTGTACTTCGAAGTCGTAAGTCTGCAATCTTTCGATCCAACTTTCTTCTTGTCCCTCAGGATTTTTGAACTGTAGCAACCATTTCTCTCTGATTACGACAGAACTTTGCTGAAAAGGCTGCCACATTCTCCTGCCCATCGCGTATCTACGACAGAAGTGCTCCAATACCCACGTTACTAGCACCCGCGTCCAAAATAAATGTCTTGCCAGGGATGGGTTAAGCTAGTATTGGTGCCTCACAAAGTCGTTGATTTAGATGTTGAAAGCTTCTTTTGCACTCTCCTGACCATTTAAATTGTCTACCCTTCTCAGTTAGCTGGTGCAGACACTTTGCGATTCCGGCAAAATCCTTTACGAACCTCCTGTAATATGTGACGGGACCGAGAAAGCTCCTCAGCTGGTGTTTGTCTGCGGGTTATGGCCAATTTTTCACGGCTTTGATTTTCTCCGGGTCAGTTTTTACTCCATTGGATGATATCACATGTCCCAAATATTTCACCTCAGCTTTAAACAAAGCACATTTCTTTGGATTTAGTTTCAAATGTGCTGTTCGAAGTCGTGTAAACACCTTCCTCAAGTTTTCGCGATGTTCAGCGAACGTCTTTCCCACAACGATGACGTCAACCAAGTACACCAGGCAGGTTTTCCATGTCAGACCCTGTAACACACTTTCCATTAAACGCTCAAAGGTGACTGGGGCGTTACACAAGCCAAATCGCATAACGGTAAACTGCCGTAGTCCATTTCCCGTTGTGAAAGCGGTCTTTTCTATGTCTTCTGTATGGATCCGTACCTGCGAGTAGCCACTTTTCAAATCGAGGGTGGAAAACCATTTTGCTCCAGAAAGGGTATCCAAGGTGTCATCTATTCGAGGCAATGGGTAGCTGTCCTTCTTGGTGACATCGTTGAGCCTCCGGTAATCCACGCATAATCGAGTGCTGCCGTCCTTCTTTTTCACTAGTACAACGGGTGACGCCCACGGACTTTTTAAGTTTTCGATTAAACCGTCTTTTTCTATGGTCGATATCATCTCATCGACTTCCGCCTGTTTTGCCAATGGAAGTTTTCTAGCAGGTTATCAGATTGGTCTACTATCGCCGGTGTCTATGCGGTGCTGGACTAGGTGTGTTCGACCATAGTCTCCATCCTGCGATGCAAATATATCCGCAAACTCGCCAATGAGATATTCGGTTATGGTTTTCTGCTCCTGATTTAGCTCACAGTTTCCGAGGATAGCATTACATACCTCGGCCAATTTTGTTGGAGAAACAGAACTCGCAGATTCACTCCCACATGTTGTCGATATGGCTGCAATGGGTATGCATCTTCCAATCACCTCTCCTTGCCTGACCCTGACGGAGTGTTTGTTCGGATTTATCAGCCTTACCGGAACCCTGTTCTTCTTTGGTTCCACTAAAATTTTTCCAACGATATAGTTTGGGAAGTCCTCTTTATCAACGAAATAGAATCGGTGGTTCCCAGGATCACCCTCCAAACGTGTCCAAAGAACTGTCTCTGAAGATGGTGGTAGGACTTCATCTCTGCTTTTAACCGCCCGAAGATTCACAGTGTTCTCGTTTCCGTATACCATAGGGATCTCAACGGTTCGATACTTAAGCCCCTAGCGTAGCCATTTCCCTAACGCGATAGCTACCTTGCGAAACTCTGTCTGCTGCTTCCACTGTCAGGGCAAATGCTAAAGCCTCAGCGAGCGTTTTCTTACCTGCCATTTTTACAGGCATTTGTAGTTTTCCATCTGCAATGGCATTAGTGAACGCATCGGTCGCCAGCTCATTTATGATTTCTCTGCTGGTATTGGGATAAGACAAATTCGCCTAGCGCTCTATGTCAGCTTGCAAATGTTGTAGCATTTCACCTCTTGCCTGGACCCATCGGCGCAACTGGACACGGTAAAATTGCTGCATGTGGTCGTCGCCCAACACCCTCTCTATTGTCTTGACCTATGGCATCATAATCATGATGTTTGTCTTCAGGAATGGTCTGTAGCAATTCGGTAGCTGTTCCTCTGAGCGCAAGCGTAAGAGCAATTGATTTGTCTTCGTTATCCCAGTTGTTCGTCAATGCGGCAGCTTCGAACTGCCTCTTATAAATTAGCCATGATGTTTGACCATCGAAGACCGGGGGCTGCATTTCTGTTCGTCGTGGACCTTCGCTCGAATATTCCCGAAGTTTCTGCTTCCTCAGAGAATAAACCACCTTAGCCAGATGTTCGTACTGTTGTTTTAACGTTCTACTTGCTTTCCGAACTTTTCTTCTTAGCTTTCTATTTTGGCTTCAATTTTCTAATCTACTATTTGAAGTCTTTCGCTTAGTTGCTTCTGGAGAGTTTCTAATGAATTCTTTTGTTCGTCGAATTTACTTTCGAGAACGTTTTTTGCTCGCTTAGTTGCTCCTGTAGCATTTCTGATGAATTCTTTTGTTCTTTGAGAACGTTCTTTTGTTCTTCGAATTTCGACAGAAGCAACTTCATGAAAGAAGGCATTTCATCTGCTTTATTTACTGCGCCTTCTCTCTCTGGTTCTTCAACAACGAACAACATGGTCTCCACCATCTTGAGTGACAGAATTCACAAGTCTGAAGATTAGTTCCGTTTTCAGCCCCGAAGTCTGAAGATTTCTTTTTCCTAATTCTTCTTTCAACTCAGCTATTGTCAATTGTTCTAATTTGCGACCCATTTTATATAACCGAAACACAATTTTCACGACACAGTCAGTTTTATTTTAATATCTCTTCTAGAAAAATCTTTTTCAAACACTATTTATAACAAAAAATATTCGCTATTCACAGTTTTATAGCACAATCAGTTCAATAGTTTCTGGAAAATTCCACTTTCACAATTATATGAATCACCGAAACTGTTTTAGAAAACACCAAAGTGAAGTTTTGGCTTGGGGTTCGACAAATAAAACTCAATCGAAATTTTAAAATAATAAAACATATCTCTTTATTTTATGAAACACAAGGTCTTTCAATTTAAATAACACCAAATTTAACTTTTTTCACTTATTTACAATTCAAATACGTTTTTTTAATTCAACACTTTTTATTTAATCTCAATTCAATCACTTTTTACTAACGCTTTCAGTTGTTAACAATTCCACTTTCGAAAATAAACTAAACTTTTAATGCCATCTACCCTTGTATTTATACAAATTTACAAGCTTCTGGAAGCTTCCGTCTGGTTCTGGCATATTCTAAGCTTTCGGTACTAATTCGAGTCTCGAATTAGTACTTCAAGTTCGATTTAGTACTCAGTCAAAACATAGTGCAAATATGTAGCATACTTTTAGGGGCATGGTTGTTGTACACAATACAGGTTGGTAGTTGTAAACAATGAATCTCACAGATGTCGTTAGTTAACAAACAAAATGTATACCCCGCATATCTAATCATTTTGTTGCCACATCACATTGTCCCCCTCTTAGTTTTGTTCGTCCCGAACAAGTACATCATCATTGTTTCCGTGGTAACGATGCAGGCGATCCACATGGACAATTTTCATTTTCGCTCTTGGTCCTCGTTGGATTCGAAAAACGACATCATTAATGCGCGTAACTACTTGGTAGGGACCTTCCCAGTCCTGCTGAAGCTTAGGCGATTTTCCCTTTCTGCGATGTGGGTTGTAAAGCCATACCAGATTTCCTCGTTGAATTCAGGTGCTGTTGCTCTTGCATCATATCTGGTCTTCATGCGGTCATTCGCAATTTTTAAGTTGTTTCTTGTGCTCTGGTGAAGGTCGTTGATCCTTTCTCTAAGATCCAACACGTAGTGCTCTGCGGATTTTGGGTCTTCAATAGGAAAACCGAATTTTAGCTCACTTGGGAGCCGTGCAGTTCGTCCAAATAGAATTTCGGATGGAGTGTATTCAGTTGTACTATGAACCACATTCCGGTAGGCCATAAGAAATAAAGCAATTCGCCGATCCCAATCCCGTTGGTTCTCGTTCACAACTTTGGACAGATGTTCCTTCAAGGTCTTGTTAATTCGTTCTTCCATTCCATCAGACTGTAGATGCATACTTCCTGGAAGACCTTCGACTCGAAGTTTCGCCCTTGGTCGGAATGCAATTCCATAGGCACCCCGAACCTGCAGACCCAGTGGTCTACTATCTGCTCGACAACGGTCTTATCTTCTTGATTGGGTATCGAAAACGCCTCGGGCCACTTGCTGAAGTAGTCCATGACAACAAGAATGCAACGGGTACCGTTTTGAGTTTCCGGGAACGGGCCTGTGATTTCAACGGCGATTCTTTCAAACGGGCGCTCACGTTGTACTGGTGCATTTTATCTCGTGTTTTGACTTTAGGTCCCTTGCTAGCCGCGCATGTTGTGCACTTTCGACTCCAGCTCTCTACATCGTTTCTTGCGCTTAGCCAATAAAAGCGTTTCCGTACCTTTTTCAGTGTTTTGTTGATTCCCAAGTGCCCACCGGATACTCCATCATGCATTTCTCCTAGGATCTCCTCTACTTTCGATCGTGGAAGCACAAGCTGCATCTTAAAGGATCTTCCATCCGGCATTTCCCATTTTCTCCGCAAAACACAATCTTCCACTCGGAGAGAGTCCCACTGCACCCAGTATGCCTTTAAAGTAGGACTTCTGCCGGAGATGTCTCTGGTATTTGGTTTCTCCATAGATTTCTTCCATGCAAGGATTGGCTCGATGTCAGGGTCTTCTTTTTGTGCATTACGAAGTTCTTCGGCACTCCAACCCTCTACAGGTTCTGCTGTGATTCTCTGGGCAGAAATACCTTCGTGCTTTTCCTCTTTTCGCGCATAATGTTTGCAACTGGGCTCACATGGTCTGCGGGAAAGCGCGTCCGCATTGCAGTGCAGTCTTCCTTTGTGATTCTGTACTTCGAAGTCGTAAGTCTGCAATCTTTCGATCCAACTTGCTCCTTGTCCCTCAGGATTTTTTAACTGTAGCAACCATTTCTCTCTGGTTACGACAGAACTTTGCTGACAAGGCTACCACATTCTGCTGCCCATCGCGTATCTGCGACAGAAGTGCTCCAATACCCACGTTACTAGCACCCGCGTCCACAATAAATGTCTTGCCAGGGATGGGTTAAGCTAGTATTGGTGCCTCACAAAGTCGTTGATTTAGATGTTGAAAGCTTCTTTTGCACTCTCCTAACCATTTAAATTGTCTACCCTTCTCAGTTAGCTTGTGCAGACACTTTGCGATTCCGGCAAAATCCTTTACAAACCTCCTGTAATATGTGGCGAGATCGAGAAAGCTCCTCAGCTGGTGTTTGTCTGCGGGTTATGGCTAATTTTTCACGGCTTCGATTTTCTCCGGGTCAGTTTTTACTCCATTGGATGATATCACATGTCCCAAATATTTCACCTCAGCACATTTCTTTGGATTTAGTTTCAAATGTGCTGTTCGTAGTCGTGTAAACACCTTCCTCAAGTTGTCGCGATGTTCAGCGAACGTCTTTCCCACAACGATGACGTCATCCAAGTACACCAGGCAGGTTTTCCATGTCAGACCCTGTAACACACTTTCTATTAAACGCTCAAAGGTGGCTGGGGCGTTACACAAGCCAAATGGCATAACGGTAAACTGCTGTAGTCCATTTTCCGTTGTGAAAGCGGTCTTTTCTATGTCTTCTGTATGGATCCGTACCTGCGAGTAGCAACTTTTCAAATCGAGGGTGGAAAACCATTTTGCTCCAGAAAGGGTATCCAAGGTGTCATCTATTCGAGGCAATGGGTAGCTGTCCTTCTTGGTGACATCGTTGAGCCTCCGGTAATCCACGCATAATCGAGTGCTGCCGTCCTTCTTCTTCACTAGTACAACGGGTGACGCCCACGGACTTTTTAAGTTTTCGATTAAACCGTATTTTTCTATGGTCGATATCATCTCATTGACTTCCGCCTGTTTTGCCAATGGAAGTCTTCTAGCAGGTTGTCCGATTGGTCTACTATCGCCGGTGTCTATGCGGTGCTGTACTAGGTGTGTTCGACCATAGTCTCCATCCTGCGATGCAAATATATCCGCAAACTCGCCAATGAGATCTTCGGTTATGGTTTTCTGCTTCTGATTTAGCTCACAGTTTCCGAGGATAGCATTACATACCTCGGCCAATTTCGTTGGAGAAACAGGACTCACAGATTCACTCCCACATGTTGTCGATATGGCTGCAATGGGTATGCATCTTCCAATCACCTCTCCTTGTCTGACCCTGACGGAGTGTTTGTTCGGATTTATCAGCCTTACCGGAACCCTGTTCTTCTTTGGTTCTACTAAAATTTTTCCAACGATATAGTTTGGGAAGTCCTCTTTATCAACGAAATAGAATCGGTGGTTCCCAGGATCACCCTCCAAACGTGTCCTAAGAACTGTCTCTGAAGATGGTGGTAGGACTTCATCTCTGCTTTTAACCGCCCGAAGATTCACAGCGTTCTCGTTTCCGTATACCATAGGGATCTCAACGGTTCGATACCTTTACACTTGCATTCGAAGGTCTATGAATACCTCATGTGCCTTCATGAAATCCACTCCTATGATGCATTCGTCGCATATGTCGGCTACCAAGAATGCATGTGAGAAGGTAAACCCTGCAAGTTGTATCTTTAGAAATACCTCCTCGTATACTTTTGCTGCTTCTCCGGTAGCTGTTTTCAGAGTGTAGCAGCTGGTGTTATGTAGCCAGGATGTCTGAACAAGGTCTCTTCTGATTTTGGAGGCTGTGGCACCCGTGTCGATAGTGGCCACAGATTTTCGGTTTCTGATGACTGTCTCCACTGTCAAGCTCTAACTGCAGCGTGTAGTTTGCGAAACTTGGATGATGGTCCTATGGGCGTCGATTCCATCAACCAACTTTAGCCCCTAGCGTAGCCATTTTCCTGACGCGATAGCTACCTTGCGAAACTTGGTCTGCTGCTGCCACTGTCAGGGCAAATGCTAAAGCCTCAGCGAGCGTTTTCTTACCTGCCATTCTTACAGGCATTTGTAGTTTTCCATCTGCAATGGCATTAGTGAACGCATCGGTCGCCAGCTCATTTATGATTTCTCTGCTGGTATTGGGATCCTAATTCTTCTTTCAACTCAGCTGTTGTCAATTGTTCTAATTTGCGACCCATTTTATATAACCGAAACACAATTTTCACGACACAGTCAGTTTTATTTTAATATCTCTTCTAGAAAAATCTTTTTCAAACACTATTTATAACAAAAAATATTCGCTATTCACAGTTTTATAGCACAATCAGTTCAATAGTTTCTGGAAAATTCCACTTTCACAATTATATGAATCACCGAAACTGTTTTAGAAAACACCAATGTGAAGTTTTGGCCTGGGGTTCGACAAATAAAACTCAATCGAAATTCCAAAATAATAAAACATATCTCTTTATTTTATGAAACACAAGGTCTTTCAATTTAAATAACACCAAATTTAACTTATTTCACTTATTCACAATTCAAATACGTTTTTTTACAAACACAATTTTCATTTTCGCTCTTGGTCCTCGTTGGATTCGAAAAACGACATCGTTAATGCGCGTAACTACTTGGTAGGGACCTTCCCAGTCCTGCTGAAGCTTAGGCGATTTTCCCTTTCTGCGATGTGGGTTGTAAAGCCATACCAGATCTCCCTCGTTGAATTCAGGTGCTGTTGCTCTCGCATCGTATCTGGTCTTCATGCGGTCATTCGCAATTTTTAAGTTGTTTCTTGTGCTCTGGTGAAGGTCGTTGATCCTTTCTCTAAGATCCAACACGTAGTGCTCTGCGGATTTTGGGTCTTCAATAGGAAAACCGAATTTTAGCTCACTTGGGAGCCGTGCAGTTCGTCCAAATAGAATTTCGGATGGAGTGTATTCAGTTGTACTATGAACCACATTCCGGTAGGCCATAAGAAATAAAGCAATTCGCCGATCCCAATCCCGTTGGTTCTCGTTCACAACTTTGGACAGATGTTCCTTCAAGATGTCTGAACAAGGTCTCTTCTGATTTTGGAGGTTGTGGCACCCGTGTCGATAGTGGCCACAGATTTTCGTTTTCTGATGACTGTCTCCACTGTCAAGCTCTAACTGCAGCGTGTAGTTTGCGAAACTTGGATGATGGTCCTATGGGCGTCGATTCCATCAACCAACTTTAGCCCCTAGCGTAGCCATTTTCCTGACACGATAGCTACCTTGCGAAACTTGGTCTGCTGCTTCCACTGTCAGGGCAAATGCTAAAGCCTCAGCGAGCGTTTTCTTACCTGCCATTCTTACAGGCATTTGTAGTTTTCCATCTGCAATGGCATTAGTGAACGCATCGGTCGCCAGCTCATTTATAATTTCTCTGCTGGTATTGGGATAAGACAAATTCGCCAAGCGCTCTATGTCAGCTTGCAAATGTAGCGTTTCACCTCTTGCCTGGACCCATCGGCGCAACTAGACACGGTAAAATTGCTGCATGTGGTCGTCGCCCAACCACCTCTCTATTGTCTTGACCTATGGCATCATAATCATGATGTTTGTCTTCAGGAATGGTCTATAGCAATTCGGTAGCTGTTCCGCTGAGCGCAAGCGTAAGAGCAATTGATTTGTCTTCGTTATCCCAGTTGTTCGTCAATGCGGCAGCTTCGAACTGCCTCTTATAAATTAGCCATGATGTTTGACCATCGAAGACCGGGGGCTGCATTTCTGTTCGTCGTGGACCTTCGCTCTAATATTCCCGAAGTTTCTGCTTCTTCAGAGAATAAACCACCTTAGCCAGATGTTCGTACTGTTGTTCTAAACGTTCTACTTGCTTTCCGAACTTTTCTTCTTAGCTTTCTATTTTGGCTTCAATTTTCTAATCTACTATTTGAAGTCTTTCGCTTAGTTGCTTCTGGAGAGTTTCTAATGAATTCTTTTGTTCGTCGAATTTACTTTCGAGAACGTTCTTTTGCTCGCTTAGTTGCTCCTGTAGCATTTCTGATGAATTCTTTTGTTCTTTGAGAACGTTCTTTTGTTCTTCGAATTTCGACAGAAGCAACTTCATGAAAGAAGGCATTTCATCGGCTTTATTTACTGCGCCTTCTCTCTCTGGTTCTTCAACAACGAACAACATGGTATCGGGGTCTCCACCATCTTGAGTGACAGAATTCACAAGTCTGAAGATTAGTTCCGTTTTCAGCCCCGAAGTCTGAAGATTTCTTTTTCCTAATTCTTCTTTCAACTCAGCTGTTGTCAATTGTTCTAATTTGCGACCCATTTTATATAACCGAAACACAATTTTCACGACACAGTCAGTTTTATTTTAATGTCTCTTCTAGAAAAATCTTTTTCAAACACTATTTATAACAAAAAATATTCGCTATTCACAGTTTTATAGCACAATCAGTTCAATAGTTTCTGGAAAATTACACTTTCACAATTATATGAATCACCGAAACTGTTTTAGAAAACACCAATGTGAAGTTTTGGCCTGGGGTTCGACAAATAAAACTCAATCGAAATTCCAAAATAATAAAACATATCTCTTTATTTTATGAAACACAAGGTCTTTCAATTTAAATAACACCAAATTTAACTTATTTCACTTATTCACAATTCAAATACGTTTTTTTACAAACACAATTTTCATTTTCGCTCTTGGTCCTCGTTGGATTCGAAAAACGACATCATTAATGCGCGTAACTACTTGGTAGGGACCTTCCCAGTCCTGCTGAAGCTTAGGCGATTTTCCCTTTCTGCGATGTGGGTTGTAAAGCCATACCAGATCTCCCTCGTTGAATTCAGGTGCTGTTGCTCTCGCATCGTATCTGGTCTTCATGCGGTCATTCGCAATTTTTAAGTTGTTTCTTGTGCTCTGGTGAAGGTCGTTGATCCTTTCTCTAAGATCCAACACGTAGTGCTCTGCGGATTTTGGGTCTTCAATAGGAAAACCGAATTTTAGCTCACTTGGGAGCCGTGCAGTTCGTCCAAATAGAATTTCGGATGGAGTGTATTCAGTTGTACTATGAACCACATTCCGGTAGGCCATAAGAAATAAAGCAATTCGCCGATCCCAATCCCGTTGGTTCTCGTTCACAACTTTGGACAGATGTTCCTTCAAGGTCTTGTTAAATCGTTCTTCCATTCCATCAGACTGTAGATGAAGAGGTGTTGTCCTTGTTTTCTTTAACCCGAGTGATACTTCCTGGAATACCTTCGACTCGAAGTTTCGCCCTTGGTCGGAATGCAATTCCATAGGCACCCCGAACCTGCAGACCCAGTGGTTTACTATCTGCTCGACAACGGTCTTATCTTCTTGATTGGGTATCGAAAACGCCTCGGGCCACTTGCTGAAGTAGTCCATGACAACGAGAATGCAACGGGTACCGTTTTCAGTTTCCGGGAACGGGCCTGTGATTTCAACGGCGATTCTTTCAAACAGGCGCTCACGTTGTACTGGTGCATTTTACCTCGTGTTTTGACTTTGGGTCCCTTGCTAGCCGCGCATGTTGTGCACTTTCGACTCCAGCTCTCTACATCCTTTCTTGCGCTTAGCCAATAAAAGCGTTCCCGTACCTTTTTCAGTGTTTTGTTGATTCCCAAGTGCCCACCGGATACTCCATCATGCATTTCTCCTAGGATCTCCTCTACTTTCGATCGTGGAAGCACAAGCTGCATCTTAAAGGATCTTCCATCCGGCATTTCCCATTTTCTCCGCAAAACACAATCTTCCACACGGAGAGAGTCCCACTGCACCCAGTATGCCTTTAAAGTAGGACTTCTGTCGGAGATGTCTCTGGTATTTGGTTTTTCCATAGATTTCTTCCATGCAAGGATTGGCTCGATGTCAGGGTCTTCTTTTTGTGGTGCATTACGAAGTTCTTCGGCACTCCAACCCTCTACAGGTTCTGCTGTTATTCTCTGGGCAGAAATACCTTCGTGCTTTTCCTCTTTTCGCGCACAATGTTTGCAACTGGGCTCACATGGTTTGCGGGAAAGCGCGTCCGCATTGCAGTGCAGTCTTCCTTTGTGATTCTGTACTTCGAAGTCGTAAGTCTGCAATCTTTCGATCCAACTTGCTCCTTGTCCCTCAGGATTTTTGAACTGTAGCAACCATTTCTCTCTGGTTACGACAGAACTTTGCTGAAAAGGCTACCACATTCTCCTGCCCATCGCGTATCTGCGACAGAAGTGCTCCAATACCCACGTTACTAGCACCCGCGTCCACAATAAATGTCTTGCCAGGGATGGGTTAAGCTAGTATTGGTGCCTCACAAAGTCGTTGATTTAGATGTTGAAAGCTTCTTTTGCACTCTCCTAACCATTTAAATTGTCTACCCTTCTCAGTTAGATTGTGCAGACACTTTGCGATTCCGGCAAAATCCTTTACAAACCTCCTGTAATATGTGGCGAGATCGAGAAAGCTCCTCAGCTGGTGTTTGTCTGCGGGTTATGGCCAATTTTTCACGCCTTCGATTTTCTCCGGGTCAGTTTTTACTCCATTGGATGATATCACATGTCCCAAATATTTCACCTCAGCTTTGAACAAAGCACATTTCTTTGGATTTAGTTTCAAATGTGCTGTTCGAAGTCGTGTAAACACCTTCCTCAAGTTGTCGCGATGTTCAGCGAACGTCTTTCCCACAACGATGACGTTATCCAAGTACACCAGGCAGGTTTTCCATGTCAGACCCTGTAACACACTTTCCAATAAACGCTCAAAGGTGGCTGGGGCGTTACACAAGCCAAATGGCATAACGGTAAACTGCCGTAGTCCATTTCCCGTTGTGAAAGCGGTCTTTTCTATGTCTTCTGTATGGATCCGTACCTGACAGTAGCCACTTTTCAAATCGAGGGTGGAAAACCATTTTGCTCCAGAAAGGGTATCCAAGGTGTCATCTATTCGAGGCAATGGGTAGCTGTCCTTCTTGGTGACGTCGTTGAGCCTCCGGTAATCCACGCATAATCGAGTGCTGCCGTCCTTCTTTTTCACTAGTACAACGGGTGACGCCCACGGACTTTTTAAGTTTTCGATTAAACCGTCTTTTTCTATGGTCGATATCATCTCATTGACTTCCGCCTGTTTTGCCAATGGAAGTCTTCTAGCAGGTTGTCCGATTGGTCTACTATCGCCGGTGTCTATGCGGTGCTGTACTAGGTGTGTTCGACCATAGTCTCCATCCTGCGATGCAAATATATCCGCTCCTGATTTAGCTCACAGTTTCCGAGGATAGCATTACATACCTCGGCCAATTTCGTTGGAGAAACAGGACTCGCAGATTCACTCCCACATGTTGTCGATATGGCTGCAATGGGTATGCATCTTCCAATCACCTCTCCTTGCCTGACCCTGACGGAGTGTTTGTTCGGATTTATCAGCCTTACCGGAACCCTGTTCTTCTTTGGTTCTACTAAAATTTTTCCAACGATATAGTTTGGGAAGTCCTCTTTATCAACGAAATAGAATCGGTGGTTCCCAGGATCACCCTCCAAACGTGTCCTAAGAACTGTCTCTGAAGATGGTGGTAGGACTTCATCTCTGCTTTTAACCGCCCGAAGATTCACAGCGTTCTCGTTTCCGTATACCATAGGGATCTCAACGGTTCGATACCTTTACACTTGCATTCGAAGGTCTATGAATACCTCATGTGCCTTCATGAAATCCACTCCTATGATACATTCGTCGCATATGTCGGCTACCAAGAATGCATGTGAGAAGGTAAACCCTACCAGTTGTATCTTTAGAAATACCTCCTCGTATACTTTTGCTGCTTCTCCGGTAGCAGTTTTCAGAGTGTAGCAGCTGGTGTTATGTAGCCAGGATGTCTGAACAAGGTCTCTTCTGATTTTGGAGGCTGTGGCACCCGTGTCTATAGTGGCCACACATTTTCGGTTTCTGATGACTGTCTCCACTGTCAAGCTCTAACTGCAGCGTGTAGTTTGCGAAACTTGGATGATGGTCCTATGGGCGTGGATTCCATCAACCAACTTTAGCCCCTAGCGTAGCCATTTCCCTGACGCGATAGCTACCTTGCGAAACTTGGTCTGCTGCTTCCACTGTCAGGGCAAATGCTAAAGCCTCAGCGAGCGTTTTCTTACCTGCCATTCTTACAGGCATTTGTAGTTTTCCATCTGCAATGGCATTAGTGAATGCATCGGTCGCCAGCTCATTTATGATTTCTCTGTTGGTATTGGGATAAGACAAATTCGCCAAGCGCTCTATATCAGCTTGCAAATGTTGTAGCGTTTCACCTCTTGCCTGGACCCATCGGCGCAACTGGACACGGTAAAATTGCTGCATGTGGTCGTCGCCCAACCACCTCTCTATTGTCTTGACCTATGGCATCATAATCATGATGTTTGTCTTCAGGAATGGTCTATAGCAATTCGGTAGCTGTTCCTCTGAGCGCAAGCGTAAGAGCAATTGATTTGTCTTCGTTGTCCCAGTTGTTCGTCAATGCGGCAGCTTCGAACTGCGTCTTATAAATTAGCCATGATGTTTGACTATCGAAGACCGGGGGCTGCATTTCTGTTCGTCGTGGACCTTCGCTCGAATATTCCTGAAGTTTCTGCTTCCTCAGAGAATAAACCACCTTAGCCAGATGTTCGTACTGTTGTTCTAAACGTTCTACTTGCTTTCCGAACTTTTCTTCTTAGCTTTCTATTTTGGCTTCAATTTTCTAATCTACTATTTGAAGTCTTTCGCTTAGTTGCTTCTGGAGAGTTTCTAATGAATTCTTTTGTTCGTCGAATTTACTTTCGAGAACGTTCTTTTGCTCGCTTAGTTGCTCCTGTAGCATTTCTGATGAATTCTTTTGTTATTTGAGAACGTTCTTTTGTTCTTCGAATTTCGACAGAAGCAACTTCATGAAAGAAGGCATTTCATCGGCTTTATTTACTGCGCCTTCTCTCTCTGGTTCTTCAACAACGAACAACATGGTATCGGGGTCTCCACCATCTTGAGTGGCAGAATTCACAAGTCTGAAGATTTCTTTTTCCTAATTCTTCTTTCAACTCAGCTGTTGTCAATTGTTCTAATTTGCGACCCATTTTATATAACCGAAACACAATTTTCACGACACAGTCAGTTTTATTTTAATATCTCTTCTAGAAAAATCTTTTTCAAACACTATTTATAACAAAAAATATTCGCTATTTACAGTTTTATAGCACAATCAGTTCAATAGTTTCTGGAAAATTCCACTTTCACAATTATATGAATCACCGAAACTATTTTAGAAAACACCATTGTGAAGTTTTGGCCTGGGGTTCGACAAATAAAACTCAATCGAAATTCCAAAATAATAAAACATATCTCTTTATTTTATGAAACACAAGGTCTTTCAATTTAAATAACACCAAATTTAACTTATTTCACTTATTCACAATTCAAATACGTTTTTTTTAATTCAACACTTTTTATTTAATCTCAATTCAATCACTTTTTACTAACGCTTCCAGTTGTTAACAATTCCACTTTCGAAAATAAACTAAACTTTTAATGCCATCTACCCTTGTATTTATACAAATTTACAAGCTTCTGGAAGCTTCCGTCTGGTTCTGGCATATTCTAAGCTTTCGGTACTAATTCGAGTCTCGAATTAGTACTTCAAGTTCAATTTAGTACTCAGTCAAAACATAGTGCAAATATGTAGCATACTTTTAGGGGCATGGTTGTTGTACACAATACAGGTTGGTAGTTGTAAACTACTACTACAGATGTCGTTAGTTAACAAACAAAATGTATTCCCCACATATCTAATCATTTTGTTGCCACATCACATTGTCCCCCTCTTAGTTTTGTTCGTCCCGAACAAGTACATCATCATTGTTTCCGTGGTAACGATGCAGGCGATCCACATGGACAATTTTCATTTTCGCTCTTGGTCCTCGTTGGATTCGAAAAACGACATCATTAATGCGCGTAACTACTTGGTAGGGACCTTCCGAGTCCTGCTGAAGCTTAGGCGATTTTCCCTTTCTGCGATGTGGGTTGTAAAGCCATACCAGATCTCCCTCGTTGAATTCAGGTGCTGTTGCTCTCGCATCGTATTGGTCTTCATGCGGTCATTCGCAATTTTTAAGTTTATTCTTGGGCTCTGGTGAAGGTCGTTGATCCTTTCTCTAAGATCCAACACGTAGTGCTCTGCGGATTTTGGGTCTTCAATAGGAAAACCGAATTTTAGCTCACTTGGGAGCCGTGCAGTTCTTCCAAATAGAATTTCGGATGGAGTGTATTCAGTTGTACTATGAACCACATTCCGGTAGGCCATAAGAAATAAAGCAATTCGCCGATCCCAATCCCGTTGGTTCTCGTTCACAACTTTGGACAGATGAACCTGCAGACCCAGTGGTCTACTATCTGCTCGACAACGGTCTTATCTTCTTGATTGGGTATCGAAAACGCCTCGGGCCACTTGCTGAAGTAGTCCATGACAACAAGAATGCAACGGGTACCGTTTTCAGTTTCCGGGAACGGGCCTGTGATTTCAACGGCGATTTTTTTAAACGGGCGCTCACGTTGTACTGGTGCATTTTACCTCGTCTTTTGACTTTGGGTTCCTTGCTAGCCGCGCATGTTGTGCACTTTCGACTCCAGCTCTCTACATCGTTTCTTGCGCTTAACCAATAAAAGCGTTCCCGTACTCTTTTCAGTATTTTGTTGATTCCCAAGTGCCCACCGGATACTCCATCATGCATTTCTCCTAGGATCTCCTCTACTTTCGATCGTGGAAGCACAAGCTGCATCTTAAAGTATCTTCCATCCGGCATTTCCCATTTTCTCCGCAAAACACAATCTTCCACACGGAGAGAGTCACACTGCACCCAGTATGCCTTTAAAGTAGGACTTCTGTCGGAGATGTCTCTGGTATTTGGTTTTTCCATAGATTTCTTCCATGCAAGGATTGGCTCGATGTCAGGGTCTTCTTTTTGTGCATTACGAAGTTCTTCGGCACTCCAACCCTCTACAGGTTCTGCTGTTATTCTCTGGGCAGAAATACCTTCGTGCTTTTCCTCTTTTCGCGCACAATGTTTGCAACTGGGCTCACATGGTCTGCGGGAAAGCGCGTCCGCATTGCAGTGCAGTCTTCCTTTGTGATTCTGTACTTCGAAGTCGTAAGTCTGCAATCTTTCGATCCAACTTGTTCCTTGTCCCTCAGGATTTTTGAACTGTAGCAACCATTTCTCTCTGGTTACGACAGAACTTTGCTGAAAAGGCTACCACATTCTCCTGCCCATCGCGTATCTGCGACAGAAGTGCTCCAATACCCACGTTACTAGCACCCGCGTCCACAATAAGCCAGGGATGGGTTAAGCTAGTATTGGTGCCTCACAAAGTCGTTGATTTAGATGTTGAAAGCTTCTTTTGCACTCTCCTAACCATTTAAATTGTCTACCTTTCTCAGTTAGCTTGTGCAGACACTTTGCGATTCCGGCAAAATCCTTTACAAACCTCCTGTAATATGTGGCGAGATCGAGAAAGCTCCTCAGCTGGTGTTTGTCTGCGGGTTATGGCCAATTTTTCACGGCTTCGATTTTCTCCGGGTCAGTTTTTACTCCATTGGATGATATCACATGTCCCAAATATTTCACCTCAGCTTTGAACAAAGCACATTTCTTTGGATTTAGTTTCAAATGTGCTGTTCGAAGTCGTGTAAACACCTTCCTCAAGTTTTCGCGATGTTCAGCGAACGTCTTTCCCACAACGATGACGTCATCCAAGTACACCAGGCAGGTTTTCCATGTCAGACCCTGTAACACACTTTCCATTAAACGCTCAAAGGTGGCTGGGGCGTTACACAAGCCCAATGGCATAACGGTAAACTGCCGTAGTCCATTTCCCGTTGTTAAAGCGGTATTTTCTATGTCTTCTGTATGGATCCGTACCTGCCAGTAGCTCCTTTTCAAATCGAGGGTGGAAAACCATTTTGCTCCAGAAAGGGTATCCAAGGTGTCATCTATTCGAGGCAATGGGTAGCTGTCCTTCTTGGTGACATCGTTGAGCCTCCGGTAATCCACGCATAATCGAGTGCTGCCGTCCTTCTTTTTCACTAGTACAACGGGTGACGCCCACGGACTTTTTAAGTTTTCGATTAAACCGTCTTTTTCTATGGTCGATATCATCTCATTGACTTCCGCCTGTTTTGCCAATGGAAGTCTTCTAGCAGGTTGTCCGATTGGTCTACTATCGCCGGTGTCTATGCGGTGCTGTACTAGGTGTGTTCGACCATAGTCTCCATCCTGCGATGCAAATATATCCGCAAACTCGCCAATGAGATAGCATTACATACCTCGGCCAATTTCGTTGGAGAAACAGGACTCGCAGATTCACTCCCACATGTTGTCGATATGGCTGCAATGGGTATGCATCTTCCAATCACCTCTCCTTGTCTGACCCTGACGGAGTGTTTGTTCGGATTTATCAGCCTTACCGGAACCCTGTTCTTCTTTGGTTCCACTAAAATTTTTCCAACGATATAGTTTGGGAAGTCCTCTTTATCAACGAAATAGAATCGGTGGTTCCCAGGATCACCCTCCAAACGTGTCCAAAGAACTGTCTCTGAAGATGGTGGTAGGACTTCATCTCTGCTTTTAACCGCCCGAAGATTCACAGCGTTCTCGTTTCCGTATACCATAGGGATCTCAACGGTTCGATACCTTAACACTTGCATTCGAAGGTCTATGAATACCTCATGTGCCTTCATGAAATCCACTCCTATGATTAATTCGTCGCATATGTCGGCTACCAAGAATGCATGTGAGAAGGTCAACCCTGCCAATTGTATCTTTAGAAATACCTCCCCGTATACTTTTGCTGCTTCTCCGGTAGCTGTTTTCAGAGTGTAGCAGCTGGTGTTATGTAGCCAGGATGTCTGAACAAGGTCTCTTCTGATTTTGGAGGCTGTGGCACCCGTGTCGATAGTGGCCACAGATTTTCGGTTTCTGATGACTGTCTCCACTGGCAAGCTCTAACTGCAGCGTGTAGTTTACGAAACTTGGATGATGGTCCTATGGGCGTCGATTCCATCAACCAACTTTAGCCCCTAGCGTAGCCATTTCCCTGACGTGATAGCTACCTTGCGAAACTTGGTCTGCTGCTTCCACTGTCAGGGCAAATGCTAAAGCCTCAGCGAGCGTTTTCTTACCTGCCATTCTTACAGGCAATTGTAGTTTTCCATCTGCAATGGCATTAGTGAACGCATCGGTCGCCAGCTCATTTATGATTTCTCTGCTGGTATTGGGATAAGACAAATTCGCCTAGCGCTCTATGTCAGCTTGAAAATGTTGTAGCGTTTCACCTCTTGCCTGGACCCATCGGCGCAACTGGACACGGTAAAATTGCTGCATGTGGTCGTCGCCCAACCACCCCTCTATTGTCTTGACCTATGGCATCATAATCATGATGTTTGTCTTCAGGAATGGTCTATAGCAATTCGGTAGCTGTTCCTCTGAGCGCAAGCGTAAGAGCAATTGATTTGTCTTCGTTGTCCCAGTTGTTCGTCAATGCGGCAGCTTAGAACTGCCTCTTATAAATTAGCCATGATGTTTGACCATCGAAGACCGGGGGCTGCATTTCTGTTCGTCGTGGACCTTCGCTCGAATATTCCCGAAGTTTCTGCTTCCTCAGAGAATAAACCACCTTAGCCAGATGTTCGTACTGTTGTTCTAAACGTTCTACTTGCTTTCCGAACTTTTCTTTTAAGCTTTCTATTTTGGCTTCAATTTTCTTATCTACTATTTGAAGTCTTTCGCTTAGTTGCTTCTGGAGAGTTTCTAATGAATTCTTTTGTTCGTCGAATTTACTTTCGAGAACGTTCTTTTGCTCGCTTAGTTGCTCCTGTAGCATTTCTGATGAATTCTTTTGTTCTTTGAGAACGTTCTTTTGTTCTTCGAATTTCCACAGAAGCAACTTCATGAAAGCAGGCATTTCATCGGCTTTATTTACTGCGCCTTCTCTCTCTGGTTCTTCAACAACGAACAACATGGTATCGGGGTCTCCACCATCTTGAGTGACAGAATTCACAAGTCTGAAGATTAGTTCCGTTTTCAGCCCCGAAGTCTGAAGATTTCTTTTTCCTAATTCTTCTTTCAACTCAGCTGTTGTCAATTGTTCTAATTTGCGACCCATTTTATATAACCGAAACACAATTTTCACGACACAGTCAGTTTTATTTTAATATCTCTTCTAGAAAAATCTTTTTCAAACACTATTTATAACAAAAAATATTCGCTATTCACAGTTTTATAGCACAATCAGTTCAATAGTTTCTGGAAAATTCCACTTTCACAATTATATGAATCACCGAAACTGTTTTAGAAAACACCAATGTGAAGTTTTGGCCTGGGGCTCGACAAATAAAACTCAATCGAAATTCCAAAATAATAAAACATATCTCTTTATTTTATGAAACACAAGGTTTTTCAATTTAAATAACACCAAATTTAACTTATTTCACTTATTCACAATTCAAATACGTTTTTTTTAATTCAACACTTTTTATTTAATCTCAATTCAATCACTTTTTACTAACGCTTCCAGTTGTTAACAATTCCACTTTCCAAAATAAACTAAACTTTTAATGCCATCTACCCTTGTATTTATACAAATTTACAAGCTTCTGGAAGCTTCCGTCTGGTTCTGGCATATTCTAAGCTTTCGGTACTAATTCGAGTCTCGAATTAGTACTTCAAGTTCGATTTAGTACTCAGTCAAAACATATTGCAAATATGTAGCATACTTTTGGGGGCATGGTTGTTGTACACAATACAGGTTGGTAGTTGTAAACAATGAATCTCACAGATGTCGTTAGTTAACAAACAAAATGTACTCCCCGCATATCTAATCATTTTGTTGCCACATCACATTGTCCCCCTCTTAGTTTTGTTCGTCCCGAACAAGTACATCATCATTGTTTCCGTGTTAACGATGCAGGCGATCCACATGGACAATTTTCATTTTCGCTCTTGGTCCTCGTTGGATTCGAAAAACCACATCATTAATGCGCGAGTCCTGTTGAAGCTTAGGCGATTTTCCCTTTCTGCGATGTGGGTTGTAAAGCCATACCAGATCTCCCTCGTTGAATTCAGGTGCTGTTGCTCTCGCATCGTATCTGGTCTTCATGCGGTCATTCGCAATTTTTAAGTTGTTTCTTGTGCTCTGGTGAAGGTCGTTGATCCTTTCTCTAAGATCCAACACGTAGTGAGTGCTCTGCGGATTTTGGGTCTTCAATAGGAAAACCGAATTTTAGCTCACTTGGGAGCCGTGCAGTTCTTCCAAATAGAATTTCGGATGGAGTGTATTCAGTTGTACTATGAACCACATTCCGGTAGGCCATAAGAAATAAAGCAATTCGCCGATCCCAATCCCGTTGGTTCTCGTTCACAACTTTGGACAGATGTTCCTTCAAGGTCTTGTTAAATCGTTCTTCCATTCCTTCAGACTGTGGATGAAGAGGTGTTGTCCTTGTTTTATTTAACCCGAGTGATGCGCATACTTCCTGGAATACCTTCCACTCGAAGTTTCGCCCTTGGTCGGAATGCAATTCCATAGGCACCCCGAACCTGCAGACCCATTGGTCTACTATCTGCTCGACAACGGTCTTATCTTCTTGATTGGGTATCGAAAACGCCTCGGGCCACTTGCTGAAGTAGTCCATGACAACAAGAATGCAACGGGTACCGTTTTCAGTTTCCGGGAACGGGCCTGTGATTTCAACCTCGTGTTTTGACTTTGGGTCCCTTGCTAGCCGCGCATGTTGTGCACTTTCGACTCCAGCTCTCTACATCGTTTCTTGCGCTTAACCAATAAAAGCGTTCCCGTACCCTTTTCAGTATTTTGTTGATTCCCAAGTGCCCACCGGATACTCCATCATGCATTTCTCCTAGGATCTCCTCTACTTTCGATCGTGGAAGCACAAGCTGCATCTTAAAGTATCTTCCATCCGGCATTTCCCATTTTCTCCGCAAAACACAATCTTCCACACGGAGAGAGTCACACTGCACCCAGTATGCCTTTAAAGTAGGACTTCTGTCGGAGATGTCTCTGGTATTTGGTTTTTCCATAGATTTCTTCCATGCAAGGATTGGCTCGATGTCAGGGTCTTCTTTTTGTGCATTACGAAGTTCTTCGGCACTCCAACCCTCTACAGGTTCTGCTGTTATTCTCTGGGCAGAAATACCTTCGTGCTTTTCCTCTTTTCGCGCACAATGTTTGCAACTGGGCTCACATGGTCTGCGGGAAAGCGCGTCCGCATTGCAGTGCAGTCTTCCTTTGTGATTCTGTACTTCGAAGTCGTAAGTCTGCAATCTTTCGATCCAAGTTGCTTCTTGTCCCTCAGGATTTTTGAACTGTAGCAACCATTTCTCTCTGGTTACGACAGAACTTTGCTGAAAAGGCTACCACATTCTCCTGCCCATCGCGTATCTGCGACAGAAGTGCTCCAATACCCACGTTACTAGCACCCGCGTCCACAATAAATGTCTTGCCAGGGATGGGTTAAGCTAGTATTGGTGCCTCACAAAGTCGTTGATTTAGATGTTGAAAGCTTCTTTTGCACTCTTCTAACCATTTAAATTGTCTACCCTTCTCAGTTAGATTGTGCAGACACTTTGCGATTCCGGCAAAATCCTTTACAAACCTCCTGTAATATGTGGCGAGATCGAGAAAGCTCCTCAGCTGGTGTTTGTCTGCGGGTTATGGCCAATTTTTCACGCCTTCGATATTCTCCGGGTCAGTTTTTACTCCATTGGATGATATCACATGTCCCAAATATTTCACCTCAGCTTTGAACAAAGCACATTTCTTTGGATTTAGTTTCAAATGTGCTGTTCGAAGTCGTGTAAACACCTTCCTCAAGTTGTCGCGATGTTCAGCGAACGTCTTTCCCACAACGATGACGTCATCCAAGTACACCAGGCAGGTTTTCCATGTCAGACCCTGTAACACACTTTCCATTAAACGCTCAAAGGTTGCTGGGGCGTTACACAAGCCAAATGGCATAACGATAAACTGCCGTAGTTCATTTCCCGTTGTGAAAGCGGTCTTTTCTATGACTTCTGTATGGATCCGTACCTGCCAGTAGCCACTTTTCAAATCGAGGGTGGAAAACCATTTTGCTCCAGAAAGGGTATCCAAGGTGTCATCTATTCGAGGCAATGGGTAGCTGTCCTTCTTGGTGACATCGTTGAGCCTCCTGTAATCCACGCATAATCGAGTGCTGCCGTCCTTCTTTTTCACTAGTACAACGGGTGACGCCCACAGACTTTTTAAGTTTTCGATTAAACCGTCTTTTTCTATGGTCGATATCATCTCATTGACTTCCGCCTGTTTTGCCAATGGAAGTCTTCTAGCAGGTTGTCCGATTGGTCTACTATTGCCGGTGTCTATGCGGTGCTGTACTAGGTGTGCATTACATACCTCGGCCAATTTCGTTGGAGAAACAGGACTCGCAGATTCACTCCCACATGTTGTCGATATGGCTGCAATGGGTATGCATCTTCCAATCACCTCTCCTTGTCTGACCCTGACGGAGTGTTTGTTCGGATTTATCAGCCTTACCGGAACCCTGTTCTTCTTTGGTTCCACTAAATTTTTTCCAACGATATAGTTTGGGAAGTCCTCTTTATCAACGAAATAGAATCGGTGGTTCCCAGGATCACCCTCCAAACGTGTCCAAAGAACTGTCTCTGAAGATGGTGGTAGGACTTCATCTCTGCTTTTAACCGCCCGAAGATTCACAGCGTTCTCGTTTCCGTATACCATAGGGATCTCAACGGTTCGATACCTTAACACTTGCATTCGAAGGTCTATGAATACCTCATGTGCCTTCATGAAATCCACTCCTATGATTAATTCGTCGCATATGTCGGCTACCAAGAATGCATGTGAGAAGGTCAACCCTGCCAATTGTATCTTTAGAAATACCTCCCCGTATACTTTTGCTGCTTCTCCGGTAGCTGTTTTCAGAGTGTAGCAGCTGGTGTTATGTAGCCAGGATGTCTGAACAAGGTCTCTTCTGATTTTGGAGGCTGTGGCACCCGTGTCGATAGTGGCCACAGATTTTCGGTTTCTGATGACTGTCTCCACTGGCAAGCTCTAACTGCAGCGTGTAGTTTGCGAAACTTGGATGATGGTCCTATGGGCGTCGATTCCATCAACCAACTTTAGCCCCTAGCGTAGCCATTTCCCTGACTTGATAGCTACCTTGCGAAACTTGGTCTGCTGCTTCCACTGTCAGGGCAAATGCTAAAGCCTCAGCGAGCGTTTTCTTACCTGCCATTCTTACAGGCATTTGTAGTTTTCCATCTGCAATGGCATTAGTGAACGCATCGGTCGCCAGCTCATTTATGATTTCTCTGCTGGTATTGGGATAAGACAAATTCGCCTAGCGCTCTATGTCAGCTTGAAAATGTTGTAGGGTTTCACCTCTTGCCTGGACCCATCGGCGCAACTGGACACGGTAAAATTGCTGCATGTGGTCGTCGCCCAACCACCTCTCTATTGTCTTGACCTATGGCATCATAATCATGATGTTTGTCTTCAGGAATGGTCTATAGCAATTCGGTAGCTGTTCCTCTGAGCGCAAGCGTAAGAGCAATTGATTTGTCTTCGTTGTCCCAGTTGTTCGTCAATGCGGCAGCTTAGAACTGCCTCTTATAAATTAGCCATGATGTTTGACCATCGAAGACCGGGGGCTGCATTTCTGTTCGTCGTGGACCTTCGCTCGAATATTCCCGAAGTTTCTGCTTCCTCAGAGAATAAACCACCTTAGCCAGATGTTCGTACTGTTGTTCTAAACGTTCTACTTGCTTTCCGAACTTTTCTTCTAAGCTTTCTATTTTGGCTTCAATTTTCTAATCTACTATTTGAAGTCTTTCGCTTAGTTGCTTCTGGAGAGTTTCTAATGAATTCTTTTGTTCGTCGAATTTACTTTCGAGAACGTTCTTTTGCTCGCTTAGTTGCTCCTGTAGCATTTCTGATGAATTCTTTTGTTCTTTGAGAACGTTCTTTTGTTCCTCGAATTTCCACAGAAGCAACTTCATGAAAGCAGGCATTTCATCGGCTTTATTTACTGCGCCTTCTCTCTCTGGTTCTTCATCAACGAACAACATGGTATCGGGGTCTCCACCATCTTGAGTGACAGAATTCACAAGTCTGAAGATTAGTTCCGTTTTCAGCCCCGAAGTCTGAAGATTTCTTTTTCCTAATTCTTCTTTCAACTCAGCTGTTGTCAATTGTTCTAATTTGCGACCCATTTTATATAACCGAAACACAATTTTCACGACACAGTCAGTTTTATTTTAATATCTCTTCTAGAAAAATCTTTTTCAAACACTATTTATAACAAAAAATATTCGCTATTCACAGTTTTATAGCACAATCAGTTCAATAGTTTCTGGAAAATTCCACTTTCACAATTATATGAATCACCGAAACTGTTTTAGAAAACACCAATGTGAAGTTTTGGCCTGGGGTTCGACAAATAAAACTCAATCGAAATTCCAAAATGATAAAACATATCTCTTTATTTTATGAAACACAAGGTCTTTCAATTTAAATAACACCAAATTTAACTTATTTCACTTATTCACAATTCAAATACGTTTTTTTTTAATTCAACACTTTTTATTTAATCTCAATTCAATCAGTTTTTACTAACGCTTCCAGTTGTTAACAATTCCACTTTCGAAAATAAACTAAACTTTTAATGCCATCTACCCTTGTATTTATACAAATTTACAAGCTTCTGGAAGCTTCCGTCTGGTTCTGGCATATTCTAAGCTTTCGGTACTAATTCGAGTCTCGAATTAGTACTTCAAGTTCGATTTAGTACTCAGTCAAAACATAGTGCAAATATGTAGCATACTTTTAGGGGCATGGTTGTTGTACACAATACAGGTTGGTAGTTGTAAACAATGAATCTCACAGATGTCGTTAGTTAACAAACAAAATGTACTCCCCGCATATCTAATCATTTTGTTGCCACATCACATTGTCCCCCTCTTAGTTTTGTTCGTCCCGAACAAGTACATCATCATTGTTTCCGTGTTAACGATGCAGGCGATCCACATGGACAATTTTCATTTTCGCTCTTGGTCCTCGTTGGATTCGAAAAACGACATCATTAATGCGCGTAACTACTTGGTAGGCCCCTTCCGAGTCCTGCTGAAGCTTAGGCGATTTTCCCTTTCTGCGATGTGGGTTGTAAAGCCATACCAGATCTCCCTCGTTGAATTCAGGTGCTGTTGCTCTCGCATCGTATCTGGTCTTCATGCGGTCATTCGCAATTTTTAAGTTGTTTCTTGTGCTCTGGTGAAGGTCGTTGATCCTTTCTCTAAGATCCAACACGTAGTGCTCTGCGGATTTTGGGTCTTCAATAGGAAAACCGAATTTTAGCTCACTTGGGAGCCGTGCAGTTCTTCCAAATAGAATTTCGGATGGAGTGTATTCAGTTGTACTATGAACCACATTCCGGTAGGCCATAAGAAATAAAGCAATTCGCCGATCCCAATCCCGTTGGTTCTCGTTCACAACTTTGGACAGATGTTCCTTCAAGGTCTTGTTAAATCGTTCTTCCATTCCATCAGACTGTGGATGAAGAGGTGTTGTCCTTGTTTTCTTTAACCCGAGTGATGCGCATACTTCCTGGAATACCTTCCACTCGAAGTTTCGCCCTTGGTCGGAATGCAATTCCATAGGCACCCCGAACCTGCAGAACCATTGGTCTACTATCTGCTCGACAACGGTCTTATCTTCTTGATTGGGTATCGAAAACGCCTCGGGCCACTTGCTAAAGTAGTCCATGACAACAAGAATGCAACGGGTACCGTTTTCAGTTTCCGGGAAAGGGCCTGTGATTTCAACGGCGATTTTTTCAAACGGGCGCTCACGTTGTACTGGTGCATTTTACCTCGTGTTTTGCCTTTGGGTCCCTTGCTAGCCGCGCATGTTGTGCACTTTCGACTCCAGCTCTCTACATCGTTTCTTGCGCTTAACCAATAAAAGCGTTCCCGTACCCTTTTCAGTATTTTGTTGATTCCCAAGTGCCCACCGGATACTCCATCATGCATTTCTCCTAGGATCTCCTCTACTTTCGATCGTGGAAGCACAAGCTGCATCTTAAAGTATCTTCCATCCGGCATTTCCCATTTTCTCCGCAAAACACAATCTTCCACACGGAGAGAGTCACACTGCACCCAGTATGCCTTTAAAGTAGGACTTCTGTCGGAGATGTCTCTGGTATTTGGTTTTTCCATAGATTTCTTCCATGCAAGGATTGGCTCGATGTCAGGGTCTTCTTTTTGTGCATTACGAAGTTCTTCGGCACTCCAACCCTCTACAGGTTCTGCTGTTATTCTCTGGGCAGAAATACCTTCGTGCTTTTCCTCTTTTCGCGCACAATGTTTGCAATTGGGCTCACATGGTCTGCGGGAAAGCGCGTCCGCATTGCAGTGCAGTCTTCCTTTGTGATTCTGTACTTCGAAGTCGTAAGTCTGCAATCTTTCGATCCAAGTTGCTTCTTGTCCCTCAGGATTTTTGAACTGTAGCAACCATTTCTCTCTGGTTACGACAGAACTTTGCTGAAAAGGCTACCACATTCTCCTGCCCATCGCGTATCTGCGACAGAAGTGCTCCAATACCCACGTTACTAGCACCCGCGTCCACAATAAATGTCTTGCCAGGGATGGGTTAAGCTAGTATTAGTGCCTCACAAAGTCGTTGATTTAGATGTTGAAAGCTTCTTTTGCACTCTCCTAACCATTTAAATTGTCTACCCTTCTCAGTTAGATTGCGCAGACACTTTGCGATTCCGGCAAAATCCTTTACAAACCTCCTGTAAAATGTGGCGAGATCGAGAAAGCTCCTCAGCTGGTGTTTGTCTGCGGGTTATGGCCAATTTTTCACGCCTTCGATTTTCTCCGGGTCAGTTTTTACTCCATTGGATGATATCACATGTCCCAAATATTTCACCTCAGCTTTGAACAAAGCACATTTCTTTGGATTTAGTTTCAAATGTGCTGTTCGAAGTCGTGTAAACACCTTCCTCAAGTTGTCGCGATGTTCAGCGAACGTCTTTCCCACAACGATGACGTCATCCAAGTACACCAGGCAGGTTTTCCATGTCAGACCCTGTAACACACTTTCCATTAAACGCTCAAAGGTGGCTGGGGCGTTACACAAGCCAAATGGCATAACGATAAACTGCCGTAGTCCATTTCCCGTTGTGAAAGCGGTCTTTTCTATGTCTTCTGTATGGATACGTACCTGCCAGTAGCCACTTTTCAAATCGAGGGTGGAAAACCATTTTGCTCCAGAAAGGGTATCCAAGGTGTCATCTATTCGAGGCAATGGGTAGCTGTCCTTCTTGGTGACATCGTTGAGCCTCCGGTAATCCACGCATAATCGAGTGCTGCCGTCCTTCTTTTTCACTAGTACAACGGGTGACGCCCACGGACTTTTTAAGTTTTCGATTAAACCGTCTTTTTCTATGGTCGATATCATCTCATTGACTTCCGCCTGTTTTGCCAATGGAAGTCTTCTAGAAGGTGGTCCGATTGGTCTACTATTGCCGGTGTCTATGCGGTGCTGTACTAGGTGTGCATTACATACCTCGGCCAATTTCGTTGGAGAAACAGGACTCGCAGATTCACTCCCACATGTTGTCGATATGGCTGCAATGGGTATGCATCTTCCAATCATCTCTCCTTTTCTGACCCTGACGGAGTGTTTGTTCGGATTTATCAGCCTTGCCGGAACCCTGTTCTTCTTTGGTTCCACTAAAATTTTTCCAAAGATATAGTTTGGGAAGTCCTCTTTATCAACGAAATAGAATCGGTGGTTCCCAGGATCACCCTCCAAACGTGTCCAAAGAACTGTCTCTGAAGATGGTGGTAGGACTTCATCTCTGCTTTTAACCGCCCGAAGATTCACAGCGTTCTCGTTTCCGTATACCATAGGGATCTCAACGGTTCGATACCTTAACACTTGCATTCGAAGGTCTATGAATACCTCATGTGCCTTCATGAAATCCACTCCTATGTTTAATTCGTCGCATATGTCGGCTACCAAGAATGCATGTGAGAAGGTCAACCCTGCCAATTGTATCTTTAGAAATACCTCCCCGTATACTTTTGCTGCTTCTCCGGTAGCTGTTTTCAGAGTGTAGCAGCTGGTGTTATGTAGCCAGGATGTCTGAACAAGGTCTCTTCTGATTTTGGAGGCTGTGGCACCCGTGTCGATAGTGGCCACACATTTTCGGTTTCTGATGACTGTCTCCACTGTCAAGCTCTAACTGCAGCGTGTAGTTTGCGAAACTTGGATGATGGTCCTATGGGCGTGGATTCCATCAACCAACCTTAGCCCCTAGCGTAGCCATTTCCCTGACGCGATAGCTACCTTGCGAAACTTGGTCTGCTGCTTCCACTGTCAGGGCAAATGCTAAAGCCTCAGCGAGCGTTTTCTTACCTGCCATTCTTACAGGCATTTGTAGTTTTCCATCTGCAATGGCATTAGTGAACGCATCGGTCGCCAGCTCATTTATGATTTCTCTGCTGGTATTGGGATAAGACAAATTCGCCAAGCGCTCTATGTCAGCTTGCAAATGTTGTAGCGTTTCACCTCTTGCCTGGACCCATCGGCGCAACTGGACACGGTAAAATTGCTGCATGTGGTCGTCGCCCAACCACCTCTCTATTGTCTTGACCTATGGCATCATAATCATGATGTTTGTCTTCAGGAATGGTCTATAGCAATTCGGTAGCTGTTCCTCTGAGCGCAAGCGTAATAGCAATTGATTTGTCTTCGTTGTCTAAGTTGTTCCTCAATGCGGCAGCTTAGAACTGCCTCTTATAAATTAGCCATGATGTTTGACCATCGAAGACCGGGGGCTGCATTTCTGTTCGTCGTGGACCTTCGCTCGAATATTCCCGAAGTTTCTGCTTCCTCAGAGAATAAACCACCTTAGCCAGATGTTCGTACTGTTGTTCTAAACGTTCTACTTGCTTTCCGAACTTTTCTTCTAAGCTTTCTATTTTAGCTTCAATTTTCTAATCTACTATTTGAAGTCTTTCGCTTAGTTGCTTCTGGAGAGTTTCTAATGAATTCTTTTGTTCGTCGAATTTACTTTCGAGAACGTTCTTTTGCTCGCTTAGTTGCTCCTGTAGCATTTCTGATGAATTCTTTTGTTCTTTGAGAACGTTCTTTTGTTCTTCGAATTTCCACAGAAGCAACTTCATGAAAGCAGGCATTTCATCGGCTTTATTTACTGCGCCTTCTCTCTCTGGTTCTTCAACAACGAACAACATGGTATCGGGGTCTCCACCATCTTGAGTGACAGAATTCACAAGTCTGAAGATTAGTTCCGTTTTCAGCCCCGAAGTCTGAAGATTTCTTTTTCCTAATTCTTCTTTCAACTCAGCTGTTGACAATTGTTCTAATTTGCGACCCATTTTATATAACCGAAATACAATTTTCACGACACAGTCAGTTTTATTTTAATATCTCTTCTAGAAAAATCTTTTTCAAACACTATTTATAACAAAAAATATTGGCTATTCACAGTTTTATAGCACAATCAGTTCAATAGTTTCTGGAAAATTCCACTTTCACAATTATATGAATCACCGAAACTGTTTTAGAAAACACCAATGTGAAGTTTTGGCCTGGGGTTCGACAAATAAAACTCAATCGAAATTCCAAAATAATAAAACATATCTCTTTATTTTATGAAACACAAGGTCTTTCAATTTAAATAACACCAAATTTAACTTATTTCACTTATTCACAATTCAAATACGTTTTTTTTAATTCAACACTTTTTATTTAATCTCAATTCAATCACTTTTTACTAACGCTTCCAGTTGTTAACAATTCCACTTTCGAAAATAAACTAAACTTTTAATGCCATCTACCCTTGTATTTATACAAATTTACAAGCTTCTGGAAGCTTCCGTCTGGTTCTGGCATATTCTAAGCTTTCGGTACTAATTCGAGTCTCGAATTAGTACTTCAAGTTCAATTTAGTACTCAGTCAAAACATAGTGCAAATATGTAGCATACTTTTAGGGGCATGGTTGTTGTACACAATACAGGTTGGTAGTTGTAAACTACTACTACAGATGTCGTTAGTTAACAAACAAAATGTATTCCCCACATATCTAATCATTTTGTTGCCACATCACATTGTCCCCCTCTTAGTTTTGTTCGTCCCGAACAAGTACATCATCATTGTTTCCGTGGTAACGATGCAGGCGATCCACATGGACAACTTTCATTTTCGCTCTTGGTCCTCGTTGGATTCGAAAAACGACATCATTAATGCGCGTAACTACTTGATAGGGACCTTCCGAGTCCTGCTGAAGCTTAGGCGATTTTCCCTTTCTGCGATGTGGGTTGTAAAGCCATACCAGATCTCCCTCGTTGAATTCAGGTGCTGTTGCTCTCGCATCGTATCTGGTCTTCATGCGGTCATTCGCAATTTTTAAGTTGTTTCTTGTGCTCTGGTGAAGGTCGTTGATCCTTTCTCTAAGATCCAACACGTAGTGCTCTGCGGATTTTGGGTCTTCAATAGGAAAACCGAATTTTAGCTCACTTGGGAGCCGTGCAGTTCTTCCAAATAGAATTTCGGATGGAGTGTATTCAGTTGTACTATGAACCACATTCCGGTAGGCCATAAGAAATAAAGCAATTCGCCGATCCCAATCCCGTTGGTTCTCGTTCACAACTTTGGACAGATGTTCCTTCAAGGTCTTGTTAAATCGTTCTTCCATTCCATCAGACTGTGGATGAAGAGGTGTTGTCCTTGTTTTCTTTAACCCGAGTGATGCGCATACTTCCTGGAATACCTTCCACTCGAAGTTTCGCCATTGGTCGGAATGCAATTCCATAGGCACCCCGAACCTGCAGACCCATTGGTCTACTATCTGCTCGACAACGGTCTTATCTTCTTGATGGGGTATCGAAAACGCCTCGGGCCACTTGCTAAAGTAGTCCATGACAACAAGAATGCAACGGGTACCGTTTTCAGTTTCCGGGAAAGGGCCTGTGATTTCAACGGCGATTTTTTCAAACGGGCGCTCACGTTGTACTGGTGCATTTTACCTCGTGTTTTGACTTTGGGTCCCTTGCTAGCCGCGCATGTTGTGCACTTTCGACTCCAGCTCTCTACATCGTTTCTTGCGCTTAACCAATAAAAGCGTTCCCGTACCCTTTTCAGTATTTTGTTGATTCCCAAGTGCCCACCGGATACTCCATCATGCATTTCTCCTAGGATCTCCTCTACTTTCGATCGTGGAAGCACAAGCTGCATCTTAAAGTATCTTCCATCCGGCATTTCCCCTATTTCTCCGCAAAACACAATCTTCCACACGGAGAGAGTCACACTGCACCCAGTATGCCTTTAAAGTAGGACTTCTGTCGGAGATGTCTCTGGTATTTGGTTTTTCCATAGATTTCTTCCATGCAAGGATTGGCTCGATGTCAGGGTCTTCTTTTTGTGCATTACGAAGTTCTTCGGCACTCCAACCCTCTACAGGTTCTGCTGTTATTCTCTGGGCAGAAATACCTTCGTGCTTTTCCTCTTTTCGCGCACAATGTTTGCAACTGGGCTCACATGGTCTGCGGGAAAGCGCGTCCGCATTGCAGTGCAGTCTTCCTTTGTGATTCTGTACTTCGAAGTCGTAAGTCTGCAATCTTTCGATCCAAGTTGCTTCTTGTCCCTCAGGATTTTTGAACTGTAGCAACCATTTCTCTCTGGTTACGACAGAACTTTGCTGAAAAGGCTACCACATTCTCCTGCCCATCGCGTATCTGCGACAGAAGTGCTCCAATACTCACGTTACTAGCACCCGCGTCCACAATAAATGTCTTGCCAGGGATGGGTTAAGCTAGTATTGGTGCCTCACAAAGTCGTTGATTTAGATGTTGAAAGCTTCTTTTGCACTCTCCTAACCATTTCCCGTTGTGAAAGCGGTCTTTTCTATGTCTTCTGTATGGATACGTACCTGCCAGTAGCCACTTTTCAAATCGAGGGTGGAAAACCATTTTGCTCCAGAAAGGGTATCCAAGGTGTCATCTATTCGAGGCAATGGGTAGCTGTCCTTCTTGGTGACATCGTTGAGCCTCCGGTAATCCACGCATAATCGAGTGCTGCCGTCCTTCTTTTTCACTAGTACAACGGGTGACGCCCACGGACTTTTTAAGTTTTCGATTAAACCGTCTTTTTCTATGGTCGATATCATCTCATTGACTTCCGCCTGTTTTGCCAATGGAAGTCTTCTAGCAGGTGGTCCGATTGGTCTACTATTGCCGGTGTCTATGCGGTGCTGTACTAGGTGTGCATAACATACCTCGGCCAATTTCGTTGGAGAAACAGGACTCGCAGATTCACTCCCACATGTTGTCGATATGGCTGCAATGGGTATGCATCTTCCAATCACCTCTCCTTGTCTGACCCTGACGGAGTGTTTGTTCGGATTAATCAGCCTTACCGGAACCCTGTTCTTCTTTGGTTCCACTAAAATTTTTCCAAAGATATAGTTTGGGAAGTCCTCTTTATCAACGAAATAGAATCGGTGGTTCCCAGGATCACCCTCCAAACGTGTCCAAAGAACTGTCTCTGAAGATGGTGGTAGGACTTCATCTCTGCTTTTAACCGCCCGAAGATTCACAGCGTTCTCGTTTCCGTATACCATAGGGATCTCAACGGTTCGATACCTTAACACTTGCATTCGAAGGTCTATGAATACCTCATGTGCCTTCATGAAATCCACTCCTATGATTAATTCGTCGCATATGTCGGCTACCAAGAATGCATGTGAGAAGGTCAACCCTGCCAATTGTATCTTTAGAAATACCTCCCCGTATACTTTTGCTGCTTCTCCGGTAGCTGTTTTCAGAGTGTAGCAGCTGGTGTTATGTAGCCAGGATGTCTGAACAAGGTCTCTTCTGATTTTGGAGGCTGTGGCACCCGTGTCGATAGTGGCCACACATTTTCGGTTTCTGATGACTGTCTCCACTGTCAAGCTCTAACTGCAGCGTGTAGTTTGCGAAACTTGGATGATGGTCCTATGGGCGTCGATTCCATCAACCAACTTTAGCCCCTAGCGTAGCCATTTCCCTGACGTGATAGCTACCTTGCGAAACTTGGTCTGCTGCTTCCACTGTCAGGGCAAATGCTAAAGCCTCAGCGAGCGTTTTCTTACCTGCCATTCTTACAGGCATTTGTAGTTTTCCATCTGCAATGGCATTAGTGAACGCATCGGTCGCCAGCTCATTTATGATTTCTCTGCTGGTATTGGGATAAGACAAATTCGCCTAGCGCTCTATGTCAGCTTGAAAATGTTGTAGCGTTTCACCTCTTGCCTAGACCCATCGGCGCAACTGGACACGGTAAAATTGCTGCATGTGGTCGTCGCCCAACCACCTCTCTATTGTCTTGACCTATGGCATCATAATCATGATGTTTGTCTTCAGGAATGGTCTATAGCAATTCGGTAGCTGTTCCTCTGAGCGCAAGCGTAAGAGCAATTGATTTGTCTTCGTTGTCCCAGTTGTTCGTCAATGCGGCAGCTTAGAACTGCCTCTTATAAATTAGCCATGATGTTTGACCATCGAAGACCGGGGGCTGCATTTCTGTTCGTCGTGGACCTTCGCTCGAATATTCCCGAAGTTTCTGCTTCCTCAGAGAATAAACCACCTTAGCCAGATGTTCGTACTGTTGTTCTAAATTTGAAGTCTTTCGCTTAGTTGCTTCTGGAGAGTTTCTAATGAATTCTTTTGTTCGTCGAATTTACTTTCGAGAACGTTCTTTTGCTCGCTTAGTTGCTCCTGTAGCATTTCTGATGAATTCTTTTGTTCTTTGAGAACGTTCTTTTGTTCCTCGAATTTCCACAGAAGCAACTTCATGAAAGCAGGCATTTCATCGGCTTTATTTACTGCGCCTTCTCTCTCTGGTTCTTCAACAACGAACAACATGGTATCGGGGTCTCCACCATCTTGAGTGACAGAATTCACAAGTCTGAAGATTAGTTCCGTTTTCAGCCCCGAAGTCTGAAGATTTCTTTTTCCTAATTCTTCTTTCAACTCAGCTGTTGTCAATTGTTCTAATTTGCGACCCATTTTATATAACCGAAACACAATTTTCACGACACAGTCAGTTTTATTTTAATATCTCTTCTAGAAAAATCTTTTTCAAACACTATTTATAACAAAAAATATTCGCTATTCACAGTTTTATAGCACAATCAGTTCAATAGTTTCTGGAAAATTCCACTTTCACAATTATATGAATCACCGAAACTGTTTTAGAAAACACCAATGTGAAGTTTTGGCCTGGGGTTCGACAAATAAAACTCAATCGAAATTCCAAAATAATAAAACATATCTCTTTATTTTATGAAACACAAGGTCTTTCAATTTAAATAACACCAAATTTAACTTATTTCACTTATTCACAATTCAAATACGTTTTTTTTAATTCAACACTTTTTATTTAATCTCAATTCAATCACTTTTTACTAACGCTTCCAGTTGTTAACAATTCCACTTTCCAAAATAAACTAAACTTTTAATGCCATCTACCCTTGTATTTATACAAATTTACAAGCTTCTGGAAGCTTCCGTCTGGTTCTGGCATATTCTAAGCTTTCGGTACTAATTCGAGTCTCGAATTAGTACTTCAAGTTCGATTTAGTACTCAGTCAAAATAGTGCAAATATGTAGCATACTTTTGGGGGCATGGTTGTTGTACACAATACAGGTTGGTAGTTGTAAACAATGAATCTCACAGATGTCGTTAGTTAACAAACAAAATGTACTCCCCGCATATCTAATCATTTTGTTGCCACATCACATTGTCCCCCTCTTAGTTTTGTTCGTCCCGAACAAGTACATCATCATTGTTTCCGTGTTAACGATGCAGGCGATCCACATGGACAATTTTCATTTTCGCTCTTGGTCCTCGTTGGATTCGAAAAACGACATCATTAATGCGCGTAACTACTTGGTAGGGACCTTCCGAGTCCTGCTGAAGCTTAGGCGATTTTCCCTTTCTGCGATGTGGGTTGTAAAGCCATACCAGATCTCCCTCGTTGAATTCAGGTGCTGTTGCTCTCACATCGTATCTGGTCTTCATGCGGTCATTCGCAATTTTTAAGTTGTTTCTTGTGCTCTGGTGAAGGTCGTTGATCCTTTCTCTAAGATCCAACACGTAGTGCTCTGCGGATTTTGGGTCTTCAATAGGAAAACCGAATTAAAGCTCACTTGGGAGCCGTGCAGTTCTTCCAAATAGAATTTCGGATGGAGTGTATTCAGTTGTACTATGAACCACATTCCGGTAGGCCATAAGAAATAAAGCAATTCGCCGATCCCAATCCCGTTGGTTCTCGTTCACAACTTTGGACAGATGTTCTTTGAGAACGTTCTTTTGTTCCTCGAATTTCCACAGAAGCAACTTCATGAAAGCAGGCATTTCATCGGCTTTATTTACTGCGCCTTCTCTCTCTGGTTCTTCAACAACGAACAACATGGTATCGGGGTCTCCACCATCTTGAGTGACAGAATTCACAAGTCTGAAGATTAGTTCCGTTTTCAGCCCCGAAGTCTGAAGATTTCTTTTTCCTAATTCTTCTTTCAACTCAGCTGTTGTCAATTGTTCTAATTTGCGACCCATTTTATATAACCGAAACACAATTTTCACGACACAGTCAGTTTTATTTTAATATCTCTTCTAGAAAAATCTTTTTCAAACACTATTTATAACAAAAAATATTCGCTATTCACAGTTTTATAGCACAATCAGTTCAATAGTTTCTGGAAAATTCCACTTTCACAATTATATGAATCACCGAAACTGTTTTAGAAAACACCAATGTGAAGTTTTGGCCTGGGGTTCGACAAATAAAACTCAATCGAAATTCCAAAATAATAAAACATATCTCTTTATTTTATGAAACACAAGGTCTTTCAATTTAAATAACACCAAATTTAACTTATTTCACTTATTCACAATTCAAATACGTTTTTTTTTAATTCAACACTTTTTATTTAATCTCAATTCAATCACTTTTTACTAACGCTTCCAGTTGTTAACAATTCCACTTTCCAAAATAAACTAAACTTTTAATGCCATCTAGCCTTGTATTTATACAAATTTACAAGCTTCTGGAAGCTTCCGTCTGGTTCTGGCATATTCTAAGCTTTCGGTACTAATTCGAGTCTCGAATTAGTACTTCAAGTTCGATTTAGTACTCAGTCAAAACATAGTGCAAATATGTAGCATACTTTTGGGGGCATGGTTGTTGTACATAATACAGGTTGGTAGTTGTAAACAATGAATCTCACAGATGTCGTTAGTTAACAAACAAAATGTACTCCCCGCATATCTAATCATTTTGTTGCCACATCACATTGTCCCCCTCTTAGTTTTGTTCGTCCCGAACAAGTACATCATCATTGTTTCCGTGTTAACGATGCAGGCGATCCACATGGACAATTTTCATTTTCGCTCTTGGTCCTCGTTGGATTCGAAAAACGACATCATTAATGCGCGTAACTACTTGGTAGGGACCTTCCGAGTCCTGCTGAAGCTTAGGCGATTTTCCCTTTCTGCGATGTGGGTTGTAAAGCCATACCAGATCTCCCTCGTTGAATTCAGGTGCTGTTGCTCTCGCATCGTATCTGGTCTTCATGCGGTCATTCGCAATTTTTAAGTTGTTTCTTGTGCTCTGGTGAAGGTCGTTGATCCTTTCTCTAAGATCCAACACGTAGTGCTCTGCGGATTTTGGGTCTTCAATAGGAAAACCGAATTTTAGCTCACTTGGGAGCCGTGCAGTTCTTCCAAATAGAATTTCGGATGGAGTGTATTCAGTTGTACTATGAACCACATTCCGGTAGGCCATAAGAAATAAAGCAATTCGCCGATCCCAATCCCGTTGGTTCTCGTTCACAACTTTGGACAGATGTTCCTTCAAGGTCTTGTTAAATCGTTCTTCCATTCCATCAGACTGTGGATGAAGAGGTGTTGTCCTTGTTTTCTTTAACCCGAGTGATGCGCATACTTCCTGGAATACCTTCCACTCGAAGTTTCCCTTGGTCGGAATGCAATTCCATAGGCACCCCGAACCTGCAGACCCATTGGTCTACTATCTGCTCGACAACTGTCTTATCTTCTTGATTGGGTATCGAAAACGCCTCGGGCCACTTGCTGAAGTAGTCCATGACAACAAGAATGCAACGGGTACCGTTTTCAGTTTCCGGGAACGGGCCTGTGATTTCAACGGCGATTTTTTCAAACGGGCGCTCACGTTGTACTGGTGCATTTTACCTCGTGTTTTGACTTTGGGTCCCTTGCTAGCCGCGCATGTTGTGCACTTTCGACTCCAGCTCTCTACATCGTTTCTTGCGCTTAACCAATAAAAGCGTTCCCGTACCCTTTTCAGTATTTTGTTGATTCCCAAGTGCCCACCGGATACTCCATCATGCATTTCTCCTAGGATCTCCTCTACTTTCGATCGTGGAAGCACAAGCTGCATCTTAAAGTATCTTCCATCCGGCATTTCCCATTTTCTCCGCAAAACACAATCTTCCACACGGAGAGAGTCACACTGCACCCAGTATGCCTTTAAAGTAGGACTTCTGTCGGAGATGTCTCTGGTATTTGGTTTTTCCATAGAGTTCTTCCATGCAAGGATTGGCTCGATGTCAGGGTCTTCTTTTTGTGCATTACGAAGTTCTTCGGCACTCCAACCCTCTACAGGTTCTGCTGTTATTCTCTGGGCAGAAATACCTTCGTGCTTTTCCTCTTTTCGCGCACAATGTTTGCAACTGGGCTCACATGGTCTGCGGGAAAGCGCGTCCGCATTGCAGTGCAGTCTTCCTTTGTGATTCTGTACTTCGAAGTCGTAAGTCTGCAATCTTTCGATCCAAGTTGCTTCTTGTCCCTCAGGATTTTTGAACTGTAGCAACCATTTCTCTCTGGTTACGACAGAACTTTGCTGAAAAGGCTACCACATTCTCCTGCCCATCGCGTATCTGCGACAGAAGTGCTCCAATACCCACGTTACTAGCACCCGCGTCCACAATAAATGTCTTGCCAGGGATGGGTTAAGCTAGTATTGGTGCCTCACAAAGTCGTTGATTTAGATGTTGAAAGCTTCTTTTGCACTCTCCTAACCATTTAAATTGTCTACCCTTCTCAGTTAGATTGTGCAGACACTTTGCGATTCCGGCAAAATCCTTTACAAACCTCCTGTAATATGTGGCGAGATCGAGAAAGCTCCTCAGCTGGTGTTTGTCTGCGGGTTATGGCCAATTTTTCACGCCTTCGATTTTCTCCGGGTCAGTTTTTACTCCATTGGATGATATCACATGTCCCAAATATTTCACCTCAGCTTTGAACAAAGCACATTTCTTTGGATTTAGTTTCAAATGTGCTGTTCGAAGTCGTGTAAACACCTTCCTCAAGTTGTCGCGATGTTCAGCGAACGTCTTTCCCACAACGATGACGTCATCCAAGTACACCAGGCAGGTTTTCCATGTCAGACCCTGTAACACACTTTCTATTAAACGCTCAAAGGTGGCTGGGGCGTTACACAAGCCAAATGGCATAACGATAAACTGCCGTAGTCCATTTCCCGTTGTGAAAGCGGTCTTTTCTATGTCTTCTGTATGGATACGTACCTGCCAGTAGCCACTTTTCAAATCGAGGGTGGAAAACCATTTTGCTCCAGAAAGGGTATCCAAGGTGTCATCTATTCGAGGCAATGGGTAGCTGTCCTTCTTGGTGACATCGTTGAGCCTCCGGTAATCCACGCATAATCGAGTGCTGCCGTCCTTCTTTTTCACTAGTACAACGGGTGACGCCCACGGACTTTTTAAGTTTTCGATTAAACCGTCTTTTTCTATGGTCGATATCATCTCATTGACTTCCGCCTGTTTTGCCAATGGAAGTCTTCTAGCAGGTTGTCCGATTGGTCTACTATTGCCGGTGTCTATGCGGTGCTGTACTAGGTGTGCATAACATACCTCGGCCAATTTCGTTGGAGAAACAGGACTCGCAGATTCACTCCCACATGTTGTCGATATGGCTGCAATGGGTATGCATCTTCCAATCACCTCTCCTTGTCTGACCCTGACGGAGTGTTTGTTCGGATTTATCAGCCTTACCGGAACCCTGTTCTTCTTTGGTTCCACTAAAATTTTTCCAAAGATATAGTTTGGGAAGTCCTCTTTATCAACGAAATAGAATCGGTGGTTCCCAGGATCACCCTCCAAACGTATCCAAAGAACTGTCTCTGAAGATGGTGGTAGGACTTCATCTCTGCTTTTAACCGCCCGAAGATTCACAGCGTTCTCGTTTCCGTATACCATAGGGATCTCAACGGTTCGATACCTTAACACTTGCATTCGAAGGTCTATGAATACCTCATGAGCCTTCATGAAATCCACTCCTATGATTAATTCGTCGCATATGTCGGCTACCAAGAATGCATGTGAGAAGGTCAACCCTGCCAATTGTATCTTTAGAAATACCTCCCCGTATACTTTTGCTGCTTCTCCGGTAGCTGTTTTCAGAGTGTAGCAGCTGGTGTTATGTAGCCAGGATGTCTGAACAAGGTCTCTTCTGATTTTGGAGGCTGTGGCACCCGTGTCGATAGTGGCCACACATTTTCGGTTTCTGATGACTGTCTCCACTGTCAAGCTCTAACTGCAGCGTGTAGTTTGCGAAACTTGGATGATGGTCCTATGGGCGTGGATTCCATCAACCAACCTTAGCCCCTAGCGTAGCCATTTCCCTGACGCGATAGCTACCTTGCGAAACTTGGTCTGCTGCTTCCACTGTCAGGGCAAATGCTAAAGCCTCAGCGAGCGTTTTCTTACCTGCCATTCTTACAGGCATTTGTAGTTTTCCATCTGCAATGGCATTAGTGAACGCATCGGTCGCCAGCTCATTTATGATTTCTCTGCTGGTATTGGGATAAGACAAATTCGCCAAGCGCTCTATGTCAGCTTGCAAATGTTGTAGCGTTTCACCTCTTGCCTGGACCCATCGGCGCAACTGGACACGGTAAAATTGCTGCATGTGGTCGTCGCCCAACCACCTCTCTATTGTCTTGACCTATGGCATCATAATCATGATGTTTGTCTTCAGGAATGGTCTATAGCAATTCGGTAGCTGTTCCTCTGAGCGCAAGCGTAATAGCAATTGATTTGTCTTCGTTGTCCCAGTTGTTCGTCAATGCGGCAGCTTAGAACTGCCTCTTATAAATTAGCCATGATGTTTGACCATCGAAGACCGGGGGCTGCATTTCTGTTCGTCGTGGACCTTCGCTCGAATATTCCCGAAGTTTCTGCTTCCTCAGAGAATAAACCACCTTAGCCAGATGTTCGTACTGTTGTTCTAAACGTTCTACTTGCTTTCCGAACTTTTCTTCTAAGCTTTCTATTTTGGCTTCAATTTTCTTATCTACTATTTGAAGTCTTTCGCTTAGTTGCTTCTGGAGAGTTTCTAATGAATTCTTTTGTTCGTCGAATTTACTTTCGAGAACGTTCTTTTGCTCGCTTAGTTGCTCCTGTAGCATTTCTGATGAATTCTTTTGTTCTTTGAGAACGTTCTTTTGTTCTTCGAATTTCCACAGAAGCAACTTCATGAAAGCAGGCATTTCATCGGCTTTATTTACTGCGCCTTCTCCTTTTTCTGGTTCTTCAACAACGAACAACATGGTATCGAGGTCTCCACCATCTTGAGTGACAGAATTCACAAGTCTGAAGATTAGTTCCGTTTTCAGCCCCGAAGTCTGAAGATTTCTTTTTCCTAATTCTTCTTTCAACTCAGCTATTGTCAATTGTTCTAATTTGCGACCCATTTTATATAACCGAAATACAATTTTCACGACACATATTTTAATATCTCTTCTAGAAAAATCTTTTTCAAACACTATTTATAACAAAAAATATTCGCTATTCACAGTTTTATAGCACAATCAGTTCAATAGTTTCTGGAAAATTCCACTTTCACAATTATATGAATCACCGAAACTGTTTTAGAAAACACCAATGTGAAGTTTTGGCCTGGGGTTCGACAAATAAAACTCAATCGAAATTCCAAAATAATAAAACGTATCTCTTTATTTTATGAAACACAAGGTCTTTCAATTTAAATAACACCAAATTTAACTTCTTTCACTTATTCACAATTCAAATACGTTTTTTTAATTCAACACTTTTTATTTAATCTCAATTCAATCACTTTTTACTAACGCTTCCAGTTGTTAACAATTCCACTTTCGAAAATAAACTAAACTTTTAATGCCATCTACCCTTGTATTTATACAAATTTACAAGCTTCTGGAAGCTTCCGTCTGGTTCTGGCATATTCTAAGCTTTCGGTACTAATTCGAGTATCGAATTAGTACTTCAAGTTCGATTTAGTACTCAGTCAAAACATAGTGCAAATATGTAGCATACTTTTAGGGGCATGGTTGTTGTACACAATACAGGTTGGTAGTTGTAAACAATGAATCTCACAGATGTCGTTAGTTAACAAACAAAATGTATTCCCCGCATATCTAATCATTTTGTTGCCACATCACATTGTCCCCCTCTTAGTTTTCTTAGTTTTGTTCGTCCCGAACAAGTACATAATCATTGTTTCCGTGGTAACGATGCAGGCGATCCACATGGACAATTTTCATTTTCGCTCTTGGTCCTCGTTGGATTCGAAAAACGACATCATTAATGCGCGTAACTACTTGGTAGGGACCTTCCCAGTCCTGCTGAAGCTTAGGCGATTTTCCCTTTCTGCGATGTGGGTTGTAAAGCCATACCAGATCTCCCTCGTTGAATTCAGGTGCTGTTGCTCTCGCATCGTATCTGGTCTTCATGCGGTCATTCGCAATTTTTAAGTTGTTTCTTGTGCTCTGGTGAAGGTCGTTGATCCATTCTCTAAGATCCAACACGTAGTGCTCTGCGGATTTTGGGTCTTCAATAGGAAAACCGAATTTTAGCTCACTTGGGAGCCGTGCAGTTCGTCCAAATAGAATTTCGGATGGAGTGTATTCAGTTGTACTATGAACCACATTCCGGTAGGCCATAAGAAATAAAGCAATTCGCCGATCCCAATCCCGTTGGTTCTCGTTCACAACTTTGGACAGATGTTCCTTCAAGGTCTTGTTAAATCGTTCTTCCATTCCATCAGACTGTAGATGAAGAGGTGTTGTCCTTGTTTTCTTTAACCCGAGTGATGCGCATATTTCCTGGAATACCTTCGACTCGAAGTTTCGCCCTTGGTCGGAATGCAATTCCATAGGCACCCCGAACCTGCAGACCCAGTGGTCTACTATCTGCTCGACAACGGTCTTATCTTCTTGATTGGGTATCGAAAACGCCTCGGGCCACTTGCTGAAGTAGTCCATGACAACAAGAATGCAACGGGTACCGTTTTCAGTTTCCGGGAACGGGCCTGTGATTTCAACGGCGATTCTTTCAAACGGGCGCTCACGTTGTACTGGTGCATTTTACCTCGTGTTTTGACTTTGGGTCCCTTGCTAGCCGCGCATGTTGTGCACTTTCGACTCCAGCTCTCTACATCGTTTCTTGCGCTTAGCCAATAAAAGCGTTTCCGTACCTTTTTCAGTGTTTTGTTGATTCCCAAGTGCCCACCGGATGCTCCATCATGCATTTCTCCTAGGATCTCCTCTACTTTCGATCGTGGAAGCACAAGCTGCATCTTAAAGTATCTTCCATCCGGCATTTCCCATTTTCTCCGCAAAACACAATCTTCCACACGGAGAGAGTCACACTGCACCCAGTATGCCTTTAAAGTAGGACTTCTGTCGGAGATGTCTCTGGTATTTGGTTTTTCCATAGATTTCTTCCATGCAAGGATTGGCTCGATGTCAGGGTCTTCTTTTTGTGCATTACGAAGTTCTTCGGCACTCCAACCCTCTACAGGTTCTGCTGTTATTCTCTGGGCAGAAATACCTTCGTGCTTTTCCTCTTTTCGCGCACAATGTTTGCAACTGGGCTCACATGGTCTGCGGGAAAGCGCGTCCGCATTGCAGTGCAGTCTTCCTTTGTTATTCTGTACTTCGAAGTCGTAAGTCTGCAATCTTTCGATCCAAGTTGCTTCTTGTCCCTCAGGATTTTTGAACTGTAGCAACCATTTCTCTCTGGTTACGACAGAACTTTGCTGAAAAGGCTACCACATTCTCCTGCCCATCGCGTATCTGCGACAGAAGTGCTCTAATACCCACGTTACTAGCACCCGCGTCCACAATAAATGTCTTGCCAGGGATGGGTTAAGCTAGTATTGGTGCCTCACAAAGTCGTTGATTTAGATGTTGAAAGCTTCTTTTGCACTCTCCTAACCATTTAAATTGTCTACCCTTCTCAGTTAGATTGTGCAGACACTTTGCGATTCCGGCAAAATCCTTTACAAACCTCCTGTAATATGTGGCGAGATCGAGAAAGCTCCTCAGCTGGTGTTTGTCTGCGGGTTATGGCCAATTTTTCACGCCTTCGATTTTCTCCGGGTCAGTTTTTACTCCATTGGATGATATCACATGTCCCAAATATTTCACCTCAGCTTTGAACAAAGCACATTTCTTTGGATTTAGTTTCAAATGTGCTGTTCGAAGTCGTGTAAACACCTTCCTCAAGTTGTCGCGATGTTCAGCGAACGTCTTTCCCACAACGATGACGTCATCCAAGTACACCAGGCAGGTTTTCCATGTCAGACCCTGTAACACACTTTCTATTAAACGCTCAAAGGTGGCTGGGGCGTTACACAAGCCAAATGGCATAACGATAAACTGCCGTAGTCCATTTCCCGTTGTGAAAGCGGTCTTTTCTATGTCTTCTGTATGGATACGTACCTGCCAGTAGCCACTTTTCAAATCGAGGGTGGAAAACCATTTTGCTCCAGAAAGGGTATCCAAGGTGTCATCTATTCGAGGCAATGGGTAGCTGTCCTTCTTGGTGACATCGTTGAGCCTCCGGTAATCCACGCATAATCGAGTGCTGCCGTCCTTCTTTTTCACTAGTACAACGGGTGACGCCCACGGACTTTTTAAGTTTTCGATTAAACCGTCTTTTTCTATCATTGACTTCCGCCTGTTTTGCCAATGGAAGTCTTCTAGCAGGTTGTCCGATTGGTCTACTATTGCCGGTGTCTATGCGGTGCTGTACTAGGTGTGCATAACATACCTCGGCCAATTTCGTTGGAGAAACAGGACTCGCAGATTCACTCCCACATGTTGTCGATATGGCTGCAATGGGTATGCATCTTCCAATCACCTCTCCTTGTCTGACCCTGACGGAGTGTTTGTTCGGATTTATCAGCCTTACCGGAACCCTGTTCTTCTTTGGTTCCACTAAAATTTTTCCAAAGATATAGTTTGGGAAGTCCTCTTTATCAACGAAATAGAATCGGTGGTTCCCAGGATCACCCTCCAAACGTATCCAAAGAACTGTCTCTGAAGATGGTGGTAGGACTTCATCTCTGCTTTTAACCGCCCGAAGATTCACAGCGTTCTCGTTTCCGTATACCATAGGGATCTCAACGGTTCGATACCTTAACACTTGCATTCGAAGGTCTATGAATACCTCATGAGCCTTCATGAAATCCACTCCTATGATTAATTCGTCGCATATGTCGGCTACCAAGAATGCATGTGAGAAGGTCAACCCTGCCAATTGTATCTTTAGAAATACCTCCCCGTATACTTTTGCTGCTTCTCCGGTAGCTGTTTTCAGAGTGTAGCAGCTGGTGTTATGTAGCCAGGATGTCTGAACAAGGTCTCTTCTGATTTTGGAGGCTGTGGCACCCGTGTCGATAGTGGCCACACATTTTCGGTTTCTGATGACTGTCTCCACTGTCAAGCTCTAACTGCAGCGTGTAGTTTGCGAAACTTGGATGATGGTCCTATGGGCGTGGATTCCATCAACCAACCTTAGCCCCTAGCGTAGCCATTTCCCTGACGCGATAGCTACCTTGCGAAACTTGGTCTGCTGCTTCCACTGTCAGGGCAAATGCTAAAGCCTCAGCGAGCGTTTTCTTACCTGCCATTCTTACAGGCATTTGTAGTTTTCCATCTGCAATGGCATTAGTGAACGCATCGGTCGCCAGCTCATTTATGATTTCTCTGCTGGTATTGGGATAAGACAAATTCGCCAAGCGCTCTATGTCAGCTTGCAAATGTTGTAGCGTTTCACCTCTTGCCTGGACCCATCGGCGCAACTGGACACGGTAAAATTGCTGCATGTGGTCGTCGCCCAACCACCTCTCTATTGTCTTGACCTATGGCATCATAATCATGATGTTTGTCTTCAGGAATGGTCTATAGCAATTCGGTAGCTGTTCCTCTGAGCGCAAGCGTAATAGCAATTGATTTGTCTTCGTTGTCCCAGTTGTTCGTCAATGCGGCAGCTTAGAACTGCCTCTTATAAATTAGCCATGATGTTTGACCATCGAAGACCGGGGGCTGCATTTCTGTTCGTCGTGGACCTTCGCTCGAATATTCCCGAAGTTTCTGCTTCCTCAGAGAATAAACCACCTTAGCCAGATGTTCGTACTGTTGTTCTAAACGTTCTACTTGCTTTCCGAACTTTTCTTCTAAGCTTTCTATTTTGGCTTCAATTTTCTTATCTACTATTTGAAGTCTTTCGCTTAGTTGCTTCTGGAGAGTTTCTAATGAATTCTTTTGTTCGTCGAATTTACTTTCGAGAAGGTTCTTTTGCTCGCTTAGTTGCTCCTGTAGCATTTCTGATGAATTCTTTTGTTCTTTGAGAACGTTCTTTTGTTCTTCGAATTTCCACAGAAGCAACTTCATGAAAGCAGGCATTTCATCGGCTTTATTTACTGCGCCTTCTCCTTTTTCTGGTTCTTCAACAACGAACAACATGGTATCGAGGTCTCCACCATCTTGAGTGACAGAATTCACAAGTCTGAAGATTAGTTCCGTTTTCAGCCCCGAAGTCTGAAGATTTCTTTTTCCTAATTCTTCTTTCAACTCAGCTATTGTCAATTGTTCTAATTTGCGACCCATTTTATATAACCGAAATACAATTTTCACGACACATATTTTAATATCTCTTCTAGAAAAATCTTTTTCAAACACTATTTATAACAAAAAATATTCGCTATTCACAGTTTTATAGCACAATCAGTTCAATAATTTCTGGAAAATTTCACTTTCACAATTATATGAATCACCGAAACTGTTTTAGAAAACACCAATGTGAAGTTTTGGCCTGGGGTTCGACAAATAAAACTCAATCGAAATTCCAAAATAATAAAACGTATCTCTTTATTTTATGAAACACAAGGTCTTTCAATTTAAATAACACCAAATTTAACTTCTTTCACTTATTCACAATTCAAATACGTTTTTTTAATTCAACACTTTTTATTTAATCTCAATTCAATCACTTTTTACTAACGCTTCCAGTTGTTAACAATTCCACTTTCGAAAATAAACTAAACTTTTAATGCCATCTACCCTTGTATTTATACAAATTTACAAGCTTCTGGAAGCTTCCGTCTGGTTCTGGCATATTCTAAGCTTTCGGTACTAATTCGAGTATCGAATTAGTACTTCAAGTTCGATTTAGTACTCAGTCAAAACATAGTGCAAATATGTAGCATACTTTTAGGGGCATGGTTGTTGTACACAATACAGGTTGGTAGTTGTAAACAATGAATCTCACAGATGTCGTTAGTTAACAAACAAAATGTATTCCCCGCATATCTAATCATTTTGTTGCCACATCACATTGTCCCCCTCTTAGTTTTCTTAGTTTTGTTCGTCCCGAACAAGTACATAATCATTGTTTCCGTGGTAACGATGCAGGCGATCCACATGGACAATTTTCATTTTCGCTCTTGGTCCTCGTTGGATTCGAAAAACGACATCATTAATGCGCGTAACTACTTGGTAGGGACCTTCCCAGTCCTGCTGAAGCTTAGGCGATTTTCCCTTTCTGCGATGTGGGTTGTAAAGCCATACCAGATCTCCCTCGTTGAATTCAGGTGCTGTTGCTCTCGCATCGTATCTGGTCTTCATGCGGTCATTCGCAATTTTTAAGTTGTTTCTTGTGCTCTGGTGAAGGTCGTTGATCCTTTCTCTAAGATCCAACACGTAGTGCTCTGCGGATTTTGGGTCTTCAATAGGAAAACCGAATTTTAGCTCACTTGGGAGCCGTGCAGTTCGTCCAAATAGAATTTCGGATGGAGTGTATTCAGTTGTACTATGAACCACATTCCGGTAGGCCATAAGAAATAAAGCAATTCGCCGATCCCAATCCCGTTGGTTCTCGTTCACAACTTTGGACAGATGTTCCTTCAAGGTCTTGTTAAATCGTTCTTCCATTCCATCAGACTGTAGATGAAGAGGTGTTGTCCTTGTTTTCTTTAACCCGAGTGATGCGCATACTTCCTGGAATACCTTCGACTCGAAGTTTCGCCCTTGGTCGGAATGCAATTCCATAGGCACCCCGAACCTGCAGACCCAGTGGTCTACTATCTGCTCGACAACGGTCTTATCTTCTTGATTGGGTATCGAAAACGCCTCGGGCCACTTGCTGAAGTAGTCCATGACAACAAGAATGCAACGGGTACCGTTTTCAGTTTCCGGGAACGGGCCTGTGATTTCAACGGCGATTCTTTCAAACGGGCGCTCACGTTGTACTGGTGCATTTTACCTCGTGTTTTGACTTTGGGTCCCTTGCTAGCCGCGCATGTTGTGCACTTTCGACTCCAGCTCTCTACATCGTTTCTCTCGCTTAGCCAATAAAAGCGTTTCCGTACCTTTTTCAGTGTTTTGTTGATTCCCAAGTGCCCACCGGATGCTCCATCATGCATTTCTCCTAGGATCTCCTCTACTTTCGATCGTGGAAGCACAAGCTGCATCTTAAAGTATCTTCCATCCGGCATTTCCCATTTTCTCCGCAAAACACAATCTTCCACACGGAGAGAGTCACACTGCACCCAGTATGCCTTTAAAGTAGGACTTCTGTCGGAGATGTCTCTGGTATTTGGTTTTTCCATAGAGTTCTTCCATGCAAGGATTGGCTCGATGTCAGGGTCTTCTTTTTGTGCATTACGAAGTTCTTCGGCACTCCAACCCTCTACAGGTTCTGCTGTTATTCTCTGGGCAGAAATACCTTCGTGCTTTTCCTCTTTTCGCGCACAATGTTTGCAACTGGGCTCACATGGTCTGCGGGAAAGCGCGTCCGCATTGCAGTGCAGTCTTCCTTTGTGATTCTGTACTTCGAAGTCGTAAGTCTGCAATCTTTCGATCCAAGTTGCTTCTTGTCCCTCAGGATTTTTGAACTGTAGCAACCATTTCTCTCTGGTTACGACAGAACTTTGCTGAAAAGGCTACCACATTCTCCTGCCCATCGCGTATCTGCGACAGAAGTGCTCCAATACCCACGTTACTAGCACCCGCGTCCACAATAAATGTCTTGCCAGGGATGGGTTAAGCTAGTATTGGTGCCTCACAAAGTCGTTGATTTAGATGTTGAAAGCTTCTTTTGCACTCTCCTAACCATTTAAATTGTCTACCCTTCTCAGTTAGATTGTGCAGACACTTTGCGATTCCGGCAAAATCCTTTACAAACCTCCTGTAATATGTGGCGAGATCGAGAAAGCTCCTCAGCTGGTGTTTGTCTGCGGGTTATGGCCAATTTTTCACGCCTTCGATTTTCTCCGGGTCAGTTTTTACTCCATTGGATGATATCACATGTCCCAAATATTTCACCTCAGCTTTGAACAAAGCACATTTCTTTGGATTTAGTTTCAAATGTGCTGTTCGAAGTCGTGTAAACACCTTCCTCAAGTTGTCGCGATGTTCAGCGAACGTCTTTCCCACAACGATGACGTCATCCAAGTACACCAGGCAGGTTTTCCATGTCAGACCCTGTAACACACTTTCCATTAAACGCTCAAAGGTGGCTGGGGCGTTACACAAGCCAAATGGCATAACGATAAACTGCCGTAGTCCATTTCCCGTTGTGAAAGCGGTCTTTTCTATGTCTTCTGTATGGATACGTACCTGCCAGTAGCCACTTTTCAAATCGAGGGTGGAAAACCATTTTGCTCCAGAAAGGGTATCCAAGGTGTCATCTATTCGAGGCAATGGGTAGCTGTCCTTCTTGGTGACATCGTTGAGCCTCCGGTAATCCACGCATAATCGAGTGCTGCCGTCCTTCTTTTTCACTAGTACAACGTGTGACGCCCACGGACTTTTTAAGTTTTCGATTAAACCGTCTTTTTCTATGGTCGATATCATCTCATTGACTTCCGCCTGTTTTGCCAATGGAAGTCTTCCAGGTTGTCCGATTGGTCTACTATCGCCGGTGTCTATGCGGTGCTGTACTAGGTGTGCATTACATACCTCGGCCAATTTCGTTGGAGAAACAGGACTCGCAGATTCACTCCCACATGTTGTCGATATGGCTGCAATGGGTATGCATCTTCCAATCACCTCTCCTTGTCTGATCCTGACGGAGTGTTTGTTCGGATTTATCAGCCTTACCGGAACCCTGTTCTTCTTTGGTTCCACTAAAATTTTTCCAACGATATAGTTTGGGAAGTCCTCTTTATCAACGAAATAGAATCGCTGGTTCCCAGGATCACCCTCCAAACGTATCCAAAGAACTGTCTCTGAAGATGGTGGTAGGACTTCATCTCTGCTTTTAACCGCCCGAAGATTCACAGCGTTCTCGTTTCCGTATACCATAGGGATCTCAACGGTTCGATACCTTAACACTTGCATTGGAAGGTCTATGAATACCTCATGAGCCTTCATGAAATCCACTCCTATGATTAATTCGTCGCATATGTCGGCTACCAAGAATGCATGTGAGAAGGTCAACCCTGCCAATTGTATCTTTAGAAATACCTCCCCGTATACTTTTGCTGCTTCTCCGGTAGCTGTTTTCAGAGTGTAGCAGCTGGTGTTATGTAGCCAGGATGTCTGAACAAGGTCTCTTCTGATTTTGGAGGCTGTGGCACCCGTGTCGATAGTGGCCACACATTTTCGGTTTCTGATGACTGTCTCCACTGTCAAGCTCTAACTGCAGCGTGTAGTTTGCGAAACTTGGATGATGGTGTCGATTCCATCAACCAACTTTAGCCCTCGAAGTTGGTGCAAAGTCTGTAGCTGGATAACGCTTGGAATATATATATTTTGACTTTTACTCCTTAGCAATTTAGACGTGGTACGGCGAGTAGCCTAGTTAACCTTGACCCAAAAGCGAGTAGCTCTTTAGGGCGTCTATATTACTATAATTATATCAAAAAATTGGTTTGACTCCAGCGAGTTGCTTAATTAAGTGAAACACAATCTTTGAATGTAGAATAAGAAGTGAGTGTTTTAATTTTATTCTTCTCTTTTTATACAAAATTTGTCAATAAAATAATGCCTGTATTGGTATTCACCAATATTTCGATATTCAATAAGAATTTCCATAAAATGCAGCATCAGCATAATAGCCATGCACTTCAAGTGTTTTGGGCTAGCTTGCTTATGATGCATATTTTACTACCATAAGTCAGCGACCCTTAATTATGTTTGTTTTTCTTCAATCACTGAAAGTGTTGTTGTATATTTGGTGTCATATTATATAGCTTGTGCACTGAAGGTGCCAGTTGAACTATATGAGCATTTATTTATAGCTATATGCACAATGCACTGAGTGTGCCACCGGAAATATGAATGTTGTATTGTGTGTGCTTTGGCTTGGCTAAAGCTGATCATGAAATGTAATGCGATGGGAATATGGATATTAAACATCGAAGCAGGTTGAATGTTCTATTAATTGTTTTGAGGTTTGAGGCAATTAATTAAGTGATCGCTGGTGCGATCCCTTCACACCACCCTTCCTGGGATAAAAAGGAGAAATCATAACATGGAATGATGTTTTCTTTTTTTTATGCGATACTTGTACATCAAGGGATCTTGCTTAGTTTGTTATTTGATATTTTTTTGTTTGTATTTACAATTTTCTGTCTTACAATATTTTTTTTTTTTTTTTTTTAATTTACTTTAGATAAGTATCTAGAATCTAGGAAGTCATTCATTCCTTTAATCTTACTTAATCTTTTATTTTAAAATATTTTTTTTTTTTAATTTTTTTTTTTTTAATGTATTCTTTACTTAATTACATAATATATATTTTTTTATATATTTTTTTTCTGATTCCTATCTACTTAACTTAATAATTCTAATAATACATTTTTTTTTCGTAAATATATAGATTTTAATGTATTAATAGTTTTTATCTAGTTAACCCGGGTTAATAAAAATTATGTATAAAACTAAATGATAGTTAAGTACTTATATATTTAATTATTCTTATAAAACTTTTTTTTTTTTTTTTTTTAAATCATGTACATATATTTAGTATTTAATCTCTTAATTCTAACGATCTTACAATAATAACATATATATATAAAAAGGTTTTAATCTATTTTTATGAACTGTCATTGTTTTGTTTTCATATTTAATATCGCAGTTCACCCCATTTTGAGATAGTATTTCGTATGGAACAATATAGATTGGGTCTAACTTTTTTCTATTTTCATTTCTTAACAAAACTAGACTTCCTACGTTAAAATCTGAAGCCTTTGCTTTTACATCTGTATCGTACCTCGTCTTCCTATTAATTTTCTTGCTTATTAAAGTATGCCTAGCGTCTTTATGAGCTATTTGTAGTTTGTGTTTTAAGTCTATCACGTAGTCTTCGTAGTTGTACACTGGATCTACCTTATTTGTGAGATTGGAAGGTAAATTACATTGTCTGCCAAATGCTAATTCAAAAGGTGTGTACCCTGTTTCTGAATGTACTGAAGTGTTGTAACAGACAACATAATAAGGTAGCCAGTTGCTCCAATCTGTATGTTTTTCCGATACATAACTCCTAAGATAAGCTCCTAAAACTTTATGGGAATTCTCTAATGCTCCAATGCTTTCATGATGCTAAGCAGTGGACTGTAGTTATTCTATCTTTAACAAACTACACATATCTTTAAAAACTTTATTTATAAACTCGGTACCTTGATCAGTTGCTATAGTTCCAGGGACTCCATATCTAAGAATAAAAGATTCGACGAGCCCTTTAGCTACTGTATTAGCTTCCTTATTTGGTAAAGCTATTGCCTCAGTGAATTTAGTTAATTCGCCTTGAAGAGTAAGAATATATTTTGACCCATTTTCTGATTCGTCAAGGGGTCCTACTAAATCAAGAAAAATGTTATCGAAGCCTGATTCTGCTGTTGACGTTATAGTCATAGGTTGCTTCTTTGGTTGTATATGTTTGTTACGTTGACATATTGGGCAGTGCTTAACGTATGTCGTCACATCGTTTTGCATGCCTGTCCAATAATATCTTTTTTTAATGTTTCGCAACATGCGATTTATACCAGCATGTCCACTCGTTGGTAACATATGATAATCATTTAGTATTAATTTAATTTTGCAAGGGTCTGTTATTTTAATTTTTTTATCTATTATGTGCACTTTTATTTTACTTTCTTTAAATATTCCTTCTATCATTTTCTTTAATATATTAATTTTTTCTTTATGACGGCCGTCTGTTATTTTTTTTAATTCTTCGTTAGTAATATAAATATTTTTAATTGATAAAGGTCCGCAAATTGTACGCACGTCCCTCAACAACATATTGTCAAATGATGGTGATCGGTCAATAGTGCCATTCTTGGATTCCCTTTCATTATTCATTTGCGGTTCACAATTTTTCTGTACGTCCCTCAACAACATTTTGTCAAATGATGCCGATCGGGCATTAGTACTTATCATGGACCGGTTTAAAATTAAACAATTACTTCCTGGAATATATACCAATATAAGATTTGGACTTAATACTCTAGTACCCTTTATTTTTGCAAAATCTTCATCTTCTTCTTTAAAACTGCTAATTATTTTTAACTCAACTACTTTCAAACCCGTTTCCGGAGCTTTTAAAAGTTCACTGATGATCTTTTCTTTTTCTACTTTTTCTTTTGGGGATTTTCTTTGTTTATATCGGATTTCTTTGATTGTGCTCTTGTTGTGACACAAACGTAAAGTTTTTGTAAGTCTTCTGAATGAATTTGTATTCTACTTAGAGCATCTGCACTGCAGTTGTTTTTCCCTGGTGTATACTCTACATAAAAAGTATATTCTTCTATTATTAGTCTGGTTAATCGACTGGAAGGTTCTTTAAGTGAAAATAGATATACTAAAGGCCTATGATCGGTTAATATTTTAAAACGTCTTCCGAAAAGATACGGTCTGAAATGCTTTACTGCCCAAACTATAGCAAGTAATTCTTTTTCTATAGTACTATAATTCTTTTCTGCTTTGTTAAGAGATTTACTTGCGTTAGCAATTGGTTTATCATCATAATTGGATAACACAGAACCTAAAGCAAATCCAGATGCGTCTGTTCGGAGTATGAATTCTTTTTCAAAATTTGGGAACTGTAAAACATTTGGACTTATTAGCACTTCTTTAAGTAAATTAAAAGATGTTTTGCAATCTTCAGAGAATTTAAAATCTACGTTCTTTCTTAATAACCGATTTAAAGGTATTGCCAGTGTAGCAAAGTTTGGTATGAATTTTCGGTATTAGTTAGCAAATGCTACGAATCTTCTTACTTCATCTGCGTTTTTGGGAGTTGGGTAATTTTTCATTACATTCGACCTAGATGGTTTTGGTATAATACCATTACTGGATATTATGTGTCCTAAATATAAAACTTCTTTTCTAAGAAAAGCACATTTTCTAGGATGGATTTTAAGATTCACTTCCCTAAATCTTTCAAAAACTTCCATTAAATTTTTATTATGGTCTTCTTAATTTCTACCGAAGACTATTAAATCGTCAAGATATACAAAACAACGTGAGTAAGTTAGACATGACATAGCTACAGACATCATTCTTGAAAAAGTGCTGGGTGATATTTTTAAACCCATGGGAAGTCGTTTCATTTGATAATGTCCGTTTTCTGTTGAAAAGGCCGTGCAAGGTCTGCTATTTTTCTCTAATTCCATTTGATAATAACCTTGGCTTAAATCTATGCATGAAAAATATGTTGCACCTCCAACCATATCAAATATGTCAGTTATATTGGGTAATGGAAATTTATCATCCTCAATAACATCGTTTACTTTTCTATAATCAATTACCAATCTGACTTTTTGTATTCCCGTTATGGAACTACAAGAATAGGTGAGTTCCAGGCGGATATTGAAGGTTCTATTATATCATCTTTGAGCATCTTTTCTACTTCTATTTGAATATCTTTTTTCTGAGAATGAGGTAATCTATATGGTTTGGTATATTTTGCAGTAGCTCCTTCCTAGGTGAAAAATATCTTGAAATTTAGAACATATAGCTTTGAGTTCATATTTTTCCTCCTCATTAAGAGTTTCGAAATTTATTTCTTTAAGTAGCTGTTTTGTTCGTAAATTTGAAGGTTTTATAGTTTGTTCGTATGCTATAGTATGGTATTCTGATATTGGTGTGGACTTGGGTTCTATCCATTTGATTCTTTCTTCGGATTCTTGGGTATTTAAAATTTTAATTGGAATTTTACCGTTTCTCGACTGAGAAATAGAATTTGCCATAAAAACTCCTTCACAAAGTTCTTGTGAATCGAATATTCTTGTATCTAAATGTTTACTACTAAGCCAATAGGTGGCTTCGGATCTGGGTGCGAGGGTAAGTGAAATAAGTTGTTCTGAGTTTAATATTGGAAGTGAAATTTGGAAAGCTTCTGAAGATAATCTTAAATTACCGGAAATACCCTGTATTGTTATTTTATTATTTTCATTTATTTTTGTATTTTTATCCTTGTTTAATTGTGCAAATTGATGCTCCTGTATCTAATAAAAATCTTATACCTAATTTATTGTTAATCTTAAATTTTACATATAGGCCGTTTGTTATGCCCCCTGCACATATAGCTATGTGTTGTATTGGGCTGACAGATTTCCCCCGATAGGTCGGCTTCCCCCTCGGTGGGTATTTCGTTTCCCTCATTTATAATATAAGTTGTTTCCCTTTCCCTATTATTATTTCGGTTATTCTTCACCGCGTTTCTTTCATTGCCTCTTATGTTGGAATTATTTTGATAAGTATTGTCCCTTCTATAAAAATTAGATTGGTTATTATTTTGTCTATTTATGTTATTTGGATTGGTTCTATTAGTGTTATTATATTGAATAGAATTGTTATTCTGTGGCGAATTAAAACGTGGTTGGTAATATGATCGTTGGTAATTGTTATTATTGTTAAAATTATTTTGCCTTGGAAAATTTTGAAAGTAATTGCTACGAAAATTTGTTTGTCGTGGAAAATTTCTATTCATGTTACTAGAAATATAAGCATTATTTCGGTAGTTATTGTGAAAACTCCGAGTTGAAAAACCTTGGATTGTTTGGTTTTGGGCATTAGAATAACTAAAATTGTTGGCATATCTGATATTTTCTGTTACTTGGGCTGTACTTGGAGCTAACTCTAAAAGATGTGTTATAGCATCTTACATTTTTGTATGCCTTGCACTATCCAAAATTATCTTGTATCTATCATTAACTCCTTGTTTTAAAAACGCTAAACCTCTACGTTCATTTGCTGCTGTTAATGTTTCTCTAGACTGCTCCCCTTGTATGGTTATTTCTAATTCTGTCATTTTTGATACTAAGTGTTCTATTTCTGACACGAATTCTCGCATAGGTCGATTTTTTTTTGACGTGATCTATCTAGTTTAGCTTGAATACTCTCTATGGTGTCCTTATCTCCGCATTTCGCAATTAAATTTGGTTTTAATTGTTCAATTGTTATAATTTTTGCGGTTCCTAATTAAGTCAATGCCCTTCCTTGGATTTTATATTTGAATATAAATTTGATTAGCATAGGTTTTGAAAGTTCATTTAATGTAACTCTATATTATTTATGAAATCCCTAATATTTTCTGCTCTTTTGTCATTTGCCTCGCAATTAAGTGCAGGCAACTTTTGTGCCTTACTTAAATCAAATTCTGCCATTTTGTCTGTATTTTTTTGTTGTTACTAAAATTGGTTCTTGTTCTATGTCTTCTTGCTTTATACTAGCTGTAATTCTTTCTAAGGCCTCTTGATGATATCTATATAAATTATCGTAAAGTGGCCGAAGGTCGTTTTTCCCTTGTTCGGATAATGTTTGTTCTAAGAGTTTAGCCTGAATACGCGCTCTTTTAAAAATTTCTTCAACTTGTTCTTTTTTTTTGTTTTCCTGACTCTTTTGACCTTTTTCTATTCGGTCCGTCTTTTCTCAGGTTTCTCAAGATGTGGTAAAGTTCTTCGATAATATTAGTCAGATTTTCCATAAGTTTTTTGATACATAATAATTTTAAAGAATACATATGTATATTTAAAAAAAAAAAGATTTTTTTTTTTTTTTTTTATTTTACACAGATATTCGTCTGCCTATAATATTATTTTTTATGATTTATTTTTTTACAGTATTATTTAATTTTCTCTTAATTGTCCTTTGGACGTATTTTAAGAAGAATATTATTATTATAACTAATAAAATTGATAAAAAGTCTATTTCATAGTTAGATTTTTCATTAAGTTTATTCAATTGAGGTCCGTTGTTGTTCACAACTACCTCTTCTATTTTCGATTGTCATTTACCCATTATTTAGAGACGCTTTTTGTTGTTCTCTACCATTTTCTCAAATAGGTTATGGAACTTCTTTTCGTCATGTTGTCTTTGTCTTCTTTTCTTCTGCCTGGAGGAGCGGATAACTCCCGTTAGATTTCTTATCTCTTTTAGATATTTTTGTCTTCCTTCTGTGGAATGTTTGCTTCAGGTGTCCGTTTTATGCTGTTTCTTCTTTTATAATCCTCTATACTGATAGGTTTTGGTCCTGCCTCCACTGTTTTCGGTTGGTTAATTAGAGCTTGTGCCTGCTCTATTAGATTGGCTGTCAAAGCCAGGCGAATTTTCTCTGACATCTAAGTGGATGTGTCCTATGCAACGTCTTGTTTCTTCTTGTTGGTTGTAGATATCGTCGACGATGTCAATGGTGTAAATGCCCCTGACCAGTTGAAAGTTATCAAATCTGCAGCACAGGTTGTCTTGTCGGAGCTCGAGCAGATCTTCTTGTCAGCTTCGCTCAAAGTCTTCTTCTTAGTCCTTTAGTCTGGCAAGATCGCCATGCAAAGTCTGTAGCTGGATAACGCTTGGAATATATATATTTTGACTTTTACTCCTTAGAAATTTAGACGTGGTACGGCGAGTAGCCTAGTAAACCTTGACCCAAAAGCAAGTAGCTCTTTAGGGCATCTATACTACTATAAAATATACTAAATTGGTTTGACTCCAGCGAGTTGCTTAATTAAGTGAAACACAATCTTTGAATGTAGAATAAGAAGTGAGTGTTTTAATTTTATTCTTCTCTTTTTATACAAAATTTGTCAATAAAATAATGCCTGTATTGATATTCACCAATACTTCGATATTCAATAAGAATTCCCATAAAATGCAGCATCAGCATAATAGCCATGCACTTCAAGTGTTTTGGGCTAGCTTGCTTATGATGCATATTTTACTACCACAAGTCAGCGACCCTTAATTATGTTTGTTTTTCTTCAATCACTGAAAGTGTTGTTGTATATTTGGAGTCATATTATATAGCTTGTGCACTGAAGGTGCCAGTTGAGCTATATGAGCATTTATTTATAGCTATATGCACAATGCACTGAGTGTGCCACCGGAAATATGAATGTTGTATTGTGTGTGCTTTGGCTTGGCTATAGCTGATCATGAAATGTAATGCGATGGGAATATGGATATTAAACATCGAAGCAGGTTGAATGTTCAGCAGTGTGAGTGTTATTCCTGCCAGATGCTTCGTCATTCTGCCTCCTCCTTGCGCAATGTGGGCAGCTTACCTGTCTAGGTGGAGATCTGCATTGTCGCTGTAGGTGTCCAAGCTTGTTGCAATTCCAACATCTCATATGACCTCGAGCAGTATCCGGGTTTTGTCTTTCAATGTTGACGCGTTGGCATGAGCACTCTAGCGTAGCCATTTCCCTGACGCGATAGCTACCTTGCGAAACTTGGTCTGCTGCTTCCACTGTCAGGGCAAATGCTAAAGCCTCAGCTAGCGTTTTCTTACCTTCCATTCTTACAGGCATTTGTATTTTTCCATCTGCAATGGCATTAGTGAACGCATCGGTCGCCAGCTCATTTATGATTTCTCTGCTGGTATTGGGATAAGACAAATTCATCATGATGTTTGTCTTCAGGAATGGTCTGTAGCAATTCGGCAGCTGTTCCTCTGAGCGCAAGCGTAAGAGCAATTGATTTGTCTTCCTTGTCCCAGTTGTTCGTCAATGCAGCAGCTTCGAACTGCCTCTTATAAATTAGCCATGATGTTTGACCATCGAAGACCGGGGGCTGCATTTCTGTTCGTCGTGGACCTTCGCTCGAATATTCCCGAAGTTTCTGCTTCCTCAGAGAATAAACCACCTTAGCCAGATGTTCGTACTGTTGTTCTAAACGTTCTACTTGCTTTCCAAACTTTTCTTCTAAGCTTTCTATTTTGGCTTCAATTTTCTGATCTACTATTTGAAGTCTTTCGCTTAGTTGCTTCTGGAGAGTTTCTAATGAATTCTTTTGTTCGTCGAATTTACTTTCGAGAACGTTCTTTTGCTCGCTTAGTTGCTCCTGTAGCATTTCTGATGAATTCTTTTGTTCTTTGAGAACGTTCTTTTGTTCTTCGACTTTCGACAGAAGCAACTTCATGAAAGAAGGCATTTCATCGGCTTTATTTACTGCGCCTTCTCTCTCTGGTTCTTCAACAACGAACAACATGGTAACGGGGTCTCCACCATCTTGAGTGACAGAATTCACAAGTCTGAAGATTATTTCCGTTTTCAGCCCCGAAGTCTGAAGATTTCTTTTTCCTAATTCTTCTTTCAACTCAGCTGTTGTCAATTGTTCTAATTTGCGACCCATTTTATATAACCGAAACACAATTTTCGCGACACAGTCAGTTTTATTTTAATATCTCTTCTAGAAAAATCTTTTTCAAACACTATTTATAACAAAAAATATTCGCTATTCACAGTTTTATAGCACAATCAGTTCAATAGTTTCTGGAAAATTCCACTTTCACAATTATATGAATCACCGAAACTGTTTAAGAAAATGTCACTATGGAATTTTCTAGCACTGTACTGATTTTTACTCCCAATTTCTGACACCAATGTGAAGTTTTGGCCTAGGGTTCGACAGATAAAACTCAATCGAAATTCCAAAATAATAAAACAAATCTCTTTATTTTATGAAACACAACGTCTTTCTGTTTAAATAACACCAAATTTAACTTATTTCACTTATTCACAATTCAAATACGTTTTTTTTAATTCAACACTCTTTATTTAATCTCAATTCAATCAGTTTTTACTAACGCTTCCAGTTGTTAACAATTCCACTTTCGAAAATAAATTAAACTTTCAATGCCATCTACTCTTGTATTTATACAAATTTACAAGTTTCTGGAAGCTTCTGTCTGGTTCTGGCATATTCTAAGCTTTCGGTACTAATTCGAGACTCGATTTAGTACCCAGTCAAAACATATTGCAAATATGTAGCATACTTTTAGGAGCACGGTTGTTGTACACAATAAAGGTTGGTAGTTGTAAACAATGAATCTCACAGATGTCGTTAGTTTACAAACAAAATGTATCCCCCGAATATCTAATCATTTTGTTGCCACATCACAGTGTATTATTATATTATATTTTGTTTAAAAAGTTTTGCGTTCGTACATCTCCTCAATTCGATATTTAGGGAGTTTTTATCAAGCGTTAGGCTTGAAGGCAAAATTGACGTTCGGAGTTCAAGCATAAATGTATGGGTTGGATAAGCTTACAAGACCTGTGAGACACAGAAAATACAAGCCTGTTAAATAGGTGTTCAGGTTGACGTGATTGCATGGTTTCAAAAATATAAATTATTGCACGGAATTTAAGAAGATTATGAAAAGAGTACCCGAAAATTGTTTTTGAATATGAAGAAATATGATCCCTTCTTTTCAGATTATAAACATATCGATTAACATTATTAAAAACTACGTTCAGTTATCGTCTGCTACTACTATTTACGTTGCAAAAAACCTCACAACAATACAAAAGAATTGGGAAAACCAATGTTTTTGCTAGCATGAGCTTCGTAGTGGTTGGACTGCGTAGTCCAAAGAACTCGAAGCGTGCCATAAACTTTGCCAATGATTAAGTTTCTATGGTCATCCCACGTTAAAGTTCGGTTAAAAGTGAGATTTCTAGCAGTATTTACATATTCAATTTCTGAATTTCCTAACTTTAAACTTTGGAAGGTGCTTAGATCCAGCAAGTTTCGAAAGATAACGATTGTTTTTGATTTAACAGGGTTTAGGTGAAGATGATTTGAAATCGCCCAATCAGTGATATTTTGAAGATCTTCGTTCATATTGTTAATGGCCTGTTCTTTTAAGGAAGGAGTGTTTTATAAATAGCTGTACATCATCGGCATACATGTGAATGGAGCTATGCTTGATGATGTCGACAAGTTCATTTATGTATAATGAAAAAAAATAGGACAGTATGGATCCCTGTGGGACCCCACTATATTTTTATAATAACTGTGATTGAATTTTTCCAATTATTACTGCCTGCTGCCTCCTAGTAAGGTAAGAGTAAATCAACTTGGCCGAGTGTTTAGAAAATGTATAGTTATTTATAAGATCTTAGAGCAAAATAGAGTGGTGGAAAGTGTCAAATGCCTTAAAAAAGTCAAGGAGAGTTAAAAAAGTCAGTTCTTTTTTGTCTAAGCCTTCTCTTATTTCATCAATAACGTACAACAGAGCGGATTTACAACTGCGTTTTGTTCGAAAACCTGATTATTGCAAATTCAAAAGTTGGTTGTCATTTATGTGTCTTTGAATCTGTTTTAAAATGGCTTTTTCAAATACTTTTGAGAAATATGGCAGAATCGAAATGGGTCTAAAATCTGATATGGAACAGTTTTGCTTCTTGGGAATGAAAATTGATTTTTCTCGCATAATAACTGGGTTTAGCTTTCCGTAGTTCATAGGTAACCTTGTTACGAAGTCTTTTATATTGCTCGTGATCCTAAACAAGCTTAAATCGTTTCCAACAATAGTACGCTGAGTCATTACCTTGCATTAGCTTTGTAATAAATGAATTTATCCAAGGAGGTGAACTTGTTTTCAAAGTCTTAGTTACTTACTTAGGGGGCGCTAGAGTTCGGGACGAGCCTGGGGCTCAACCAACATGCCTCTCCAGCCAGCTCGGTCTGTGGCTAGCTGCCTCCAGTTTCGCACTCCAAGTTGGTTGAGGTCGTCCTCCACTTGAGGGCACCACCTAAGGCGAGGTTGTCCTTGACTGCGTCTACTCTCTGGGATGGAATCGAAGATCCTGCGAGCCGATGCATTGTTGTCCATTCGCTCTGCATGACCTAGACATCTTAAACGTGATATGCGTATTTTGTTGACCAGGTCAATGTCGCTGTACAATTCGTATAGTTCTTGGTTAAACCTTCTCCTCCAAAGCCCGTTAACGCAGATAGGGCCAAAAAATCCTCCGAAGAATTTTACGCTCGAAACGACGAAGGATATCTTCATCCGCTTTAAATAGAGTCCATGCCTCGGCGCCATAGAGCAGGACTGGGATGATTAGGGTCTTATACAGAGTCTCCTTTGTCTTTCAAGAGAGAGCTTTGCTACTCAATTGCCTTCCTAGCCCATAGAAACAGTGATTGGCAAGAGTAATTCTTCGCTTTATTTCTGACGAGATGTTGTTGTCAGATTTTATAGCTGATCCGAGGTACACAAAGTCCCTATGTTTTGTAACTACAAGGCTCTTACAGTCAAGTGTTAAATAAATCAGATCATGCTTTGAAAACCCGGGAGCTGAAAGTTTATTATACAAAAGAACTTTATCATTGTTGTAAGTGGAGAATACGTCCAAAAGCGTACTGAAATCGTTGAAAAAGTGAGTTGGCATAGACTTATTGACCGGAACAAGATTAAAAGCTTTCATATCGTTAAGCATTCATATAGCTCCTTTAGCATCAATAAGTTTGCAGTTCAGGTCACCACATATAACTATGTTGGGTGTATAACACGTGTGTTGATAAAACGGTGTGGTCTGTACACAACTCCAACCAATATTTCATCGTTATCACGTAAAACATTATTAAAAATAAACTGCATAGGACGGACAACATCAGAGGAAAAAACAACCCTGGATACGATTTCGCTTCTTACGTAAATGGCCACACTACTGCCAATACGACCAGGTCTGTCACATCGATATACCAGATAATCGGAAACAGAGAAACATTTATCTGCAAATTCTGGAGAAAACCAGGTTTCGGAAACGCATATAACGTCAATATTTGAACCTACAAACAGATCCTTAAATTCGTCAATTTTTGGTCTTAGTCTTTGTGCATTTATAGGTATTATATACAACCATTTTTTTGGGCTTTAAGATAATGCACCATTTCAAAATAAATAACCGTTTCCTCTGCCGCTCAGAGAACTCCCCACATTGTCGTGAGTAGTCGTGTAAACACCTTCCTCAAGTTGTCGCGATGTTCAGCGAACGTCTTTCCCACAACGATGACGTCATCCAAGTACACCAGGCAGGTTTTCCATGTCAGACCCTGTAACACACTTTCCATTAAACGCTCAAAGGTGGCTGGGGCGTTACACAAGCCAAATGGCATAACGGTAAACTGCCGTAGTCCATTTCCCGTTGTGAAAGCGGTCTTTTCTATGTCTTCTGTATGGATCCGTACCTGCCAGTAGCCACTTTTCAAATCGAGGGTGGAAAACCATTTTGCTCGAGAAAGGGTATCCAAGGTGTCATCTATTCGAGGCAATGGGTAGCTGTCCTTCTTGGTGACATCGTTGAGCCTCCGGTAATCCACGCATAATCGAGTGCTGCCGTCCTTCTTTTTCACTAGTACAACGGGTGACGCCCACGGACTTTTTAAGTTTTCGATTAAACCGTCTTTTTCTATGGTCGATATCATCTCATTGACTTCCGCCTCTTTTGCCAATGGAAGTCTTCTAGCAGGTTATCCGATTGGTCTACTATCGCCGGTGTCTATGCGGTGCTGTACTAGGTGTGTTCGACCATAGTCTCCATCCTGCGATGCAAATATATCCGCAAACTCGCCAATGAGATCTTCGGTTATGGTTTTCTGCTCCTGATTTAGCTCAAAGTTTCCGAGGATAGCATTACATACCTCGGCCAATTTTGTTGGAGAAACAGGACTCGCAGATTCACTCCCACATGTTGTCGATATGGCTACAATGGGTATGCATCTTCCAATCACCTCTCCTTGTCTGACTCTGACGGAGTGTTTGTTCGGATTTATCAGCCTTACCGGAACCCTGTTCTTCTTTGGTTCCACTAAAATTTTTCCAACGATATAGTTTGGGAAGTCCTCTTTATCAACGAAATAGAATCGCTGGTTCCCAGGATCACCCTCAAAACGTATCCAAAGAACTGTCTCTGAAGATGGTGGTAGGACTTCATCTCTGCTTTTAACCGCCCGAAGATTCACAGCGTTCTCGTTTCCGTATACCATAGGGATCTCAACGGTTCGATACCTTAACACTTGCATTCGAAGGTCTATGAATACCTCATGTGCCTTCATGAAATCCACTCCTATGATTTATTCGTCGCATATGTCGGCTACCAAGAATGCATGTGAGAAGGTCAACCCTGCCAATTGTATCTTTAGAAATACCTCCCCGTATACTTTTGCTGCTTCTCCGGTAGCTGTTTTCAGAGTGTAGCAGCTGGTGTTATGTAGCTAGGATGTCTGAACAAGGTCTCTTCCGATTTTGGAGGCTGTGGCACTCGTGTCGATAGTGGCCACACATTTTCGGTTTCTGATGACTGTCTCCACTGTCAAGCTCTAACTGCAGCGTGTAGTTTGCGAAACTTTGTTGATGGTCCTATGGGCGTCGATTCCATCAACCAACTTTAGCCCCTCGAAGTTGGTTCTTAGGCGTTTCTCGCCTGCTGTTGATCAGAAGCTTGTCCAGCAATGTGAGTGTTATTCCTGCCAGATGCTTCGTCATTCTGCCTCCTCCTTGCGCAATGTGGGCAGCTTACCTGTCTAGGTGGAGATCTGCATTGTCGCTGTAGGTGTCCCAGCTTGTTGCAATTCCAACATCTCATTTGACCTCGAGCAGTGTCCGGGTTTTGTCTTTCAATGTTGACGCGTTGGCATGAGCACTCTAGCGTTGCCATTTCCTTGACGCGATAGCTACCTTGTGAAACTTGGTCTGCTGCTTCGACTGTCAGGGCAAATGCTAAAGCCTCAGCGAGCGTTTTCTTACCTGCCATTTGTTGTGTATTTGCAGAAAAGAACTTATTTCCAGTGAAATAAAATGCCTTCATCCAAAGTTACAGAATTCAATTTATTATTAATTTGGGTAATAGAAAACTTGTTAAAATATGACCAGATGGGTCGGGAGTTACATTAAGAAGAAGATATAAAACACGTTGGATAGAATTTGACACTTAGTTAGAGTATATGACATCTCACGCATTTCCGGCAGGTTTACGTCAAAGGTAGCGGCAGCGTTTAGAAATACGTAACACTCCTCACCACTAAACTGAAGTATATCCAAAACGTTCCACAGGCTTCTTGATGCGGGTGCTCCGTCTTACTGTAGGCTGACCCTCAACACTGTTCTGGCGATTACTGCTTTCTTCTTCAACCTCGGGAACAAAGCCATCAGATGACTCTGTATTCAGCTCACTAATTTCTGGTTCCTTCGTTATGTTTGATGAATCGATGTTACACTTCATTATTTGATCTACGTGTCTTCGCCAAAGCTTTCCATTTACGTTTATAAAATAGTGTAGCAATCCATCTCTGCGTGCTATCGTGCCAAATTCCCATTTTTTTGTCTTTGGACGTATAATTCCGCACCTGCACCATATCACCAGGATAGTACTGTGTACCATATGCGTATGGTGCGCGTTGAAGTTTCTGTTGAACAGTTTCCTTTGTTCCGGAACGAACTAAATCCAGGCGTACACGAATATCTCGCTGCAGAAACAACATACATGGAGCTATCCCTGTTGTAGAACTTGGCGTTTTCCGGTATAGCATCAGGTATTTGCAAAGCTTCAGATTTATATCTCCAGATTCCTTCACCATCTTGCGAAACGCCACTTTCATGTTCTGCACGAATCTTTCTGCCTGCCCATTTGTAGCGGGATGATACGACGCGGAGAATTTGTGGACGATTCCATTTGCTTTGGTGAATTTCTTGAATTCCCCCGATGTAAAAGTAGACCTGTTATCGCTGACTAAAGTGACAGGCAGACCAAAACGAGCAAATATTTCACGTAACACCGCAATTGTTTTTGGAGCTGTAATACACGTCATCGGGATAATCTCTGGCCACTTCGAATGGGCATCAACCAATCAGAAAATATTTGTCCGTGAATGGACCCGCGAAGTCTATGTGGACTCTCTGCCATGCACTAGTTGGGTACTGCCATGGAGGCTGTACCTTTTGTGTAGACTGCTTCATAGTACTTCTGCATGCAAAGCATCCCCGAGCCATATTTTCAATATCCGAATCGATACGCGGCCACCAAACATAGCTCCTAGCAAGCGCCTTCATTTTCACTATGCCAGCGTGTGCTGCATGCAATTCGGTCAGAATAAGTTTTCTCAAGCTTGTAGGTATCACTACTCGGCTATTTCTAAGGATTACACCATCGGATAAAGAGAATTGTTGATCTTTACCTTCAAAATCTGGATGCAAAAGCTTCTTCCCAGTCAGTTAAGAAAAATGTACCTCCTTCAGCACTTCATCTTCTGTTGTCCCCTTTGCAACAATCTTTTGCGTAACCGGAACAGTATCGAATTGCTGCATTTGGTAGTATGTTATATCATCCATCTCGTCGGGGCTTGTAGTGTTCAGCGGCATCCGTGAAAGCGCATTTGCATTGGAATGCTCTTCTGTGGACCGGTACACAATGTCGTACGTGAACCCTTGCAAGAACTGGGCATAATGCAGCATGCGTGCTGCCACCATGCTTGGCAATTTTTTATCTGGACTGAAAATAGCTACCAAGGGTTTATGGTAAGTTATTAAGGTAAACTTACGTCCGTAGCAGTATTGGAAAAAACGTTTAGGAGCCGAGAAAATCGTTGTGGCTTCCTTATCTATTTGGCTTTAGTTCCTCTCAGACGCTGACAGAGATCGGAAGGCATAAGCAATTGGATGTTCTTGTCCATTTGGATAAGTGTGAGACGGACTTGCATCCGTTACCAATGACAAGGGCAGAGCTGGATCATACGCAACAAGCACCAAGTCCGAAGTAACCTCGTCTTTGATAAGGTTAAAAGCGTTTTCGCATTCCTTGTCCCAGTTGAACACAACATCCTTTTGCAAAAGACGGTGGAGTGGGTTTAATTTAGCTGATATATTTGGTAGAAATCTTCCATAATAATTAACTAAACCTAACCAGCTTCGCACTTCTGTGATGTTCTTCGGAGCAGGCGCATTCATAATAACCTGAACCTTGTCCTTGGTCTTCCCTAATCCTCTCGCCGAAATCAATGACCTAGATAAGTAATAGAATTTTCAAAAAATTTACATTTGTTAAAATTCACCCGCAATCCAACTTTGTTAAGACGGCTTAACACTTCATCTATTCGAGCTATGTGTTCTTGGAAGTTTCTCCCTTGGACCTTGATGTCGTCCAAGAAAACACACACTCCATTTATGCCTTTCAACGTCTGTTGGATGTACCTCTGCCAAATAGCCGGTGCCACCTTTGTCCCATACATCAGCCTGTTAACCTGATAGTCTCCTTGAATGGTAGAAATCGCTTGCATCTGTGCACTTCGCTGATCCATTGGCATGTGGAGGTAAGCCTCACTGATGTCTAGTGTTGTGAAAATTCTTCCGCCTTCCATCGACGTAGCAAAAATGTCTTCTATTGGAGGAATCGGGAAGTTGTCACTTTTCAGTACCTTGTTGAGAGTAATTTTATAGTCCGCACACAGTCTGATTGATCCATCCTTTTTCAGAATTGGCACCACTGGTGTGCCCCATTCACTGAAACGCATCTTCGTAATTATTCCTGCCTTCTCCAAACGGTTAATCTCTTGCTCCATTTTTCCTTGCAAAGCATATGGTACCTTACGAGCCGCAAAGTAAACAGGTTGGGTATTTTCTCGAAGATACAACGTGGCTTCGTAGTTGTTAATTTTCCCGACTCCAGGTTGAAAAACGTCCACGAACTTTGACTTAAAAACACGCATGATTTCTTCTTTTGCCCTTGGTTTTATTTCTTCCTCCATTTGATATATTTTTGGTAAGTTAACCTCAAAAATCTTAAGCCACTCTCTCCCAAAAATTGCGTCAACCTTCCCTGGCATTATGTAAATGTTTGCATTGGATACTTCTGCCCCGTATTTTACCTGCATGGTTGCGTAGCCTAAGGGATTTATTACTTCACCTGTGTATGTCTGAAATGGAATAGAAGATTCATTAATTTGTTTTTTTGGCCACGATCTCACAAAATCCTCGTGTGAAATTGAAGAAACCGCTGCTCCTGTGTCTTACTCTAGACTTTTACTTATCCCGTCTAATTTAACATTTAACATAATTTTGTGTGGTTTTTGTTTTTGTTCTGGGAGAAACACTTCACTCAAATGGTTAATATAATAACGATCTTGATCATCTGCCTGATCGTCTAGAGACTGAACCTGATTTTGACAAATCGTTTTGTCTTTATTTTGTTTTTGTGAGGTTTGGGATGGTTGCGGGGGCCGCAAGCCAACCATGTACACACGTGCTAGATGTCCAATTTTTTTACACTTTGAACAAATCGTGTTAGAATGACGACACTTATTTGCCAAGTGCTTCGTATTCCCACAACGAAAACAACTTGTGGCTGTGGTGCTCATGTGCACTTGTTTAGCCGAGAGTTTGTGTGTTATTTTGGAACTTTTTTTGTATAATTGCGGATTATATTTTGTTATTTGATTCTGTTGATTCATTGATGTCGTAGCTTGTAGATTTTGGATTTCTTTTGAATCCTTTTGTGCTGACTCCATAGCCAGTGTAGCTGTGACGCAGTCCACGAATTTGTTGTTGGGTTCTTTTAGCTGAATAAGTTTCTCCAGCCAGTGTGCATTTCGCAACCCACTAATAAATTGCTGCCTCAAATGGGCATCGGCTGTTGATGCTTGGCAAGATGCGCATTTATAATTACAATTTTTGCACATTTTCTGCAAATCTGCAACAAAATTTGAAATACTTTCACCCTCATGTTGTATACGCTTAGTAAATCGATTTTGTTCGGCGATTACACTGGGAGCTGGATGAAGGTGATCTTTTACTTATTTGACCAACTCATCGTAAGTTTTTGACTGGGGATCATCAGGGCTTGTCAAATTGCAAAGAAGTTGTAATGTTTTTGCACCGATTGCATGGATAAGCCAATCTTTTTTGCTTTCTTGTACTTCCTCAGTAGACCCAGCTAATTTCTTTAAACTAAAGAAATTTTCTAGCCTCTTAATTAAGATTTCCCAACTTTCGTTATCTTCATTCAAGCTTTCAATTTGGATGATTTCCTTCTGTGGTGATTGGCCGGTATTATTATTACCCTGAATCGCAGATTGGATCACAGATAATAGCGCATTGAGTTGCTCCTCATTCATATTGATCAGGTTTAGGTTCTTTAAATAGTCCTCGTCGACACTTTTGTGTATTTGCTGTTGGATGTACCTCTGCCAAATAGCCGGTGCCACCTTTGTCCCATACATCAGCCTGTTAACCTGATAGTCTCCTTGAATGGTAGAAATCGCTTGCATCTGTGCACTTCGCTGATCCATTGGTATGTGGAGGTAAGCCTCACTGATGTCTAGTGTTGTGAAAATTCTTCCGCCTTCCATCGACGTAGCAAAAATGTCTTCTATTGGAGGAATCGGGAAGTTGTCACTTTTCAGTACCTTGTTGAGAGTAATTTTATAAACCGCACACAGTCTGATTGATCCATCCTTTTTCAGAATTGGCACCACTGGTGTGCCCCATTCACTGAAACGCATCTTCGTAATTATTCCTGCCTTCTCCAAACGGTTAATCTCTTGCTCCATTTTTCCTTGCAAAGCATATGGTACCTTACGAGCCGCAAAGTAAACAGGTTGGGTATTTTCTCGAAGATACAACGTGGCTTCGTAGTTGTTAATTTTCCCGACTCCAGGTTGAAAAACGTCCACGAACTTTGACTTAAAAACACGCATGATTTCTTCTTTTGCCCTTGGTTTTATTTCTTCCTCCATTTGATATATTTTTGGTAAGTTAACCTCAAAAATCTTAAGCCACTCTCTCCCAAAAATTGCGTCAACCTTCCCTGGCATTATGTAAATGTTTGCATTGGATACTTCTGCCCCGTATTTTACCTGCATGGTTGCGTAGCCTAAGGGATTTATTACTTCACCTGTGTATGTCTGAAATGGAATAGAAGATTCATTAATTTGTTTTTTTGGCCACGATCTCACAAAATCCTCGTGTGAAATTGAAGAAACCGCTGCTCCTGTGTCTTACTCTAGACTTTTACTTATCCCGTCTAATTTAACATTTAACATAATTTTGTGTGGTTTTTGTTTTTGTTCTGGGAGAAACACTTCACTCAAATGGTTAATATAATAACGATCTTGATCATCTGCCTGATCGTCTAGAGACTGAACCTGATTTTGACAAATCGTTTTGTCTTTATTTTGTTTTTGTGAGGTTTGGGATGGTTGCGGGGGCCGCAAGCCAACCATGTACACACGTGCTAGATGTCCAATTTTTTTACACTTTGAACAAATCGTGTTAGAATGACGACACTTATTTGCCAAGTGCTTCGTATTCCCACAACGAAAACAACTTGTGGCTGTGGTGCTCATGTGCACTTGTTTAGCCGAGAGTTTGTGTGTTATTTTGGAACTTTTTTTGTATAATTGCGGATTATATTTTGTTATTTGATTCTGTTGATTCATTGATGTCGTAGCTTGTAGATTTTGGATTTCTTTTGAATCCTTTTGTGCTGACTCCATAGCCAGTGTAGCTGTGACGCAGTCCACGAATTTGTTGTTGGGTTCTTTTAGCTGAATAAGTTTCTCCAGCCAGTGTGCATTTCGCAACCCACTAATAAATTGCTGCCTCAAATGGGCATCGGCTGTTGATGCTTGGCAAGATGCGCATTTATAATTACAATTTTTGCACATTTTCTGCAAATCTGCAACAAAATTTGAAATACTTTCACCCTCATGTTGTATACGCTTAGTAAATCGATTTTGTTCGGCGATTACACTGGGAGCTGGATGAAGGTGATCTTTTACTTATTTGACCAACTCATCGTAAGTTTTTGACTGGGGATCATCAGGGCTTGTCAAATTGCAAAGAAGTTGTAATGTTTTTGCACCGATTGCATGGATAAGCCAATCTTTTTTGCTTTCTTGTACTTCCTCAGTAGACCCAGCTAATTTCTTTAAACTAAAGAAATTTTCTAGCCTCTTAATTAAGATTTCCCAACTTTCGTTATCTTCATTCAAGCTTTCAATTTGGATGATTTCCTTCTGTGGTGATTGGCCGGTATTATTATTACCCTGAATCGCAGATTGGATCACAGATAATAGCGCATTGAGTTGCTCCTCATTCATATTGATCAGGTTTAGGTTCTTTAAATAGTCCTCGTCGACACTTTTGTGTATTTGCTGTTGGATGTACCTCTGCCAAATAGCCGGTGCCACCTTTGTCCCATACATCAGCCTGTTAACCTGATAGTCTCCTTGAATGGTAGAAATCGCTTGCATCTGTGCACTTCGCTGATCCATTGGTATGTGGAGGTAAGCCTCACTGATGTCTAGTGTTGTGAAAATTCTTCCGCCTTCCATCGACGTAGCAAAAATGTCTTCTATTGGAGGAATCGGGAAGTTGTCACTTTTCAGTACCTTGTTGAGAGTAATTTTATAAACCGCACACAGTCTGATTGATCCATCCTTTTTCAGAATTGGCACCACTGGTGTGCCCCATTCACTGAAACGCATCTTCGTAATTATTCCTGCCTTCTCCAAACGGTTAATCTCTTGCTCCATTTTTCCTTGCAAAGCATATGGTACCTTACGAGCCGCAAAGTAAACAGGTTGGGTATTTTCTCGAAGATACAACGTGGCTTCGTAGTTGTTAATTTTCCCGACTCCAGGTTGAAAAACGTCCGCGAACTTTGACTTAAAAACACGCATGATTTCTTCTTTTGCCCTTGGTTTTATTTCTTCCTCCATTTGATATATTTTTGGTAAGTTAACCTCAAAAATCTTAAGCCACTCTCTCCCAAAAATTGCGTCAACCTTCCCTGGCATTATGTAAATGTTTGCATTGGATACTTCTGCCCCGTATTTTACCTGCATGGTTGCGTAGCCTAAAGGATTTATTACTTCACCTGTGTATGTCTGAAATGGAATAGAAGATTCATTAATTTGTTTTTTTGGCCACGATCTCACAAAATCCTCGTGTGAAATTGAAGAAACCGCTGCTCCTGTGTCTTACTCTAGACTTTTACTTATCCCGTCTAATTTAACATTTAACATAATTTTGTGTGGTTTTTGTTTTTGTTCTGGGAGAAACACTTCACTCAAATGGTTAATATAATAACGATCTTGATCATCTGCCTGATCGTCTAGAGACTGAACCTGATTTTGACAAATCGTTTTGTCTTTATTTTGTTTTTGTGAGGTTTGGGATGGTTGCGGGGGCCGCAAGCCAACCATGTACACACGTGCTAGATGTCCAATTTTTTTACACTTTGAACAAATCGTGTTAGAATGACGACACTTATTTGCCAAGTGCTTCGTATTCCCACAACGAAAACAACTTGTGGCTGTGGTGCTCATGTGCACTTGTTTAGCCGAGAGTTTGTGTGTTATTTTGGAACTTTTTTTGTATAATTGCGGATTATATTTTGTTATTTGATTCTGTTGATTCATTGATGTCGTAGCTTGTAGATTTTGGATTTCTTTTGAATCCTTTTGTGCTGACTCCATAGCCAGTGTAGCTGTGACGCAGTCCACGAATTTGTTGTTGGGTTCTTTTAGCTGAATAAGTTTCTCCAGCCAGTGTGCATTTCGCAACCCACTAATAAATTGCTGCCTCAAATGGGCATCGGCTGTTGATGCTTGGCAAGATGCGCATTTATAATTACAATTTTTGCACATTTTCTTCAAATCTGCAACAAAATTTGAAATACTTTCACCCTCATGTTGTATACGCTTAGTAAATCGATTTTGTTCGGCGATTACACTGGGAGCTGGATGAAGGTGATCTTTTACTTATTTGACCAACTCATCGTAAGTTTTTGACTGGGGATCATCAGGGCTTGTCAAATTGCAAAGAAGTTGTAATGTTTTTGCACCGATTGCATGGATAAGCCAATCTTTTTTGCTTTCTTGTACTTCCTCAGTAGACCCAGCTAATTTCTTTAAACTAAAGAAATTTTCTAGCCTCTTAATTAAGATTTCCCAACTTTCGTTATCTTCATTCAAGCTTTCAATTTGGATGATTTCCTTCTGTGGTGATTCTCCGGTATTATTATTACCCTGAATCGCAGATTGGATCACAGATAATAGCTCATTGCGTTGCTCCTCATTCATATTGATCAGGTTTAGGTTCTTTAAATAGTCCTCGTCGCCACTTTTGTGTATTTGCAGAAAAGAACTTATTTCCAGTGAAATAAAATACCTTCATTCAAAGTTACAGAATTCAATTTATTATTGATTTGGGTAATAGAAAACTTGTTAAAATATGACCAGATGGGTCGGAAGTTACATTAAGAAGAAGATAGAAAACACGTTGGATAGAATTTGACACTTAGTTAGAGTATATGACATCTCACGCATTTCCGGCAGGTTTACGTCAAAGGTAGCGGCAGGGTTTGGAAATACGTAACACCATTCTTACAGGCATTTGTAGTTTTCCATCTGCAATGGCATTAGTGAACGCATCGGTCGCCAGCTCATTTATGATTTCTCTGCTGGTATTGGGATAAGACAAATTCATCATGATGTTTGTCTTCAGGAATGGTCTGTAGCAATTCGGCAGCTGTTCCTCTGAGCGCAAGCGTAAGAGCAATTGATTTGTCTTCCTTGTCCCAGTTGTTCGTCAATGCAGCAGCTTCGAACTGCCTCTTATAAATTAGCCATGATGTTTGACCATCGAAGACCGGGGGCTGCATTTCTGTTCGTCGTGGACCTTCGCTCGAATATTCCCGAAGTTTCTGCTTCCTCAGAGAATAAACCAGCTTAGCCAGATGTTCGTACTGTTGTTCTAAACGTTCTACTTGCTTTCCAAACTTTTCTTCTAAGCTTTCTATTTTGGCTTCAATTTTCTGATCTACTATTTGAAGTCTTTCGCTTAGTTGCTTCTGGAGAGTTTCTAATGAATTCTTTTGTTCGTCGAATTTACTTTCGAGAACGTTCTTTTGCTCGCTTAGTTGCTTCTGTAGCATTTCTGATGAATTCTTTTGTTCTTTGAGAACGTTCTTTTGTTCTTCGAATTTCGACAGAAGCAACTTCATGAAAGCAGGCATTTCATCGGCTTTATTTACTGCGCCTTCTCTCTCTGGTTCTTCAACAACGAACAACATGGTATCGGGGTCTCCACCATCTTGAGTGACAGAATTCACAAGTCTGAAGATTAGTTCCGTTTTCAGCCCCGAAGTCTGAAGATTTCTTTTTCCTAATTCTTCTTTCAACTCAGCTGTTGACAATTGTTCTAATTTGCGACCCATTTTATATAACCGAAATACAATTTTCACGACACAGTCAGTTTTATTTTAATATCTCTTCTAGAAAAATCTTTTTCAAACACTATTTATAACAAAAAATATTGGCTATTCACAGTTTTATAGCACAATCAGTTCAATAGTTTCTGGAAAATTCCACTTTCACAATTATATGAATCACCGAAACTGTTTAAGAAAATGTCACTATGGAATTTTCTAGCTCTGTACTGAGTTTTATTCCCAATTTCTGACACCAATGTGAAGTTTTGGCCTGGGGTTCCAAAATAATAAAACAAATCTCTTTATTTTATGAAACACAAGGTCTTTCAATTTAAATAACACCAAATTTAACTTATTTCACTTATTCACAATTCAAATACGTTTTTTTAATTCAACACTTTTTATTTAATCTCAATTCAATCACTTTTTACTAACGCTTCCAGTTGTTAACAATTCCACTTTCGAAAATAAATTAAACTTTCAATGCCATCTACTCTTGTATTTATACAAATTTACAAGCTTCTGGAAGCTTCCGTCTGGTTCTGGCATATTCTAAGCTTTCGGTACTAATTCGAGACTCGATTTAGTACTCAGTCAAAACATATTGCAAATATGTAGCACACTTTTAGGGGCACGGTTGTTGTACACAATAAAGGTTGGTAGTTGTAAACAATGAATCTCACAGATGTCGTTAGTTTACAAACAAAATGTATCCCCCGAATATCTAATCATTTTGTTGCCACATCACAGTGTATTATTATATTATATTTTGTTTAAAAAGTTTTGCGTTCGTACATCTCCTCAATTCGATATTTAGGGAGTTTTTATCAAGCGTTAGGCTTGAAGGCAAAATTGACGTTCGGAGTTCAAGCATAAATGTATGGGTTGGATAAGCTTACAAGACCTGTGAGACACAGAAAATACAAGCCTGTTAAATAGGTGTTCAGGTTGACGTGATTCCATGGTTTCAAAAATATAAATTATTGCACGGAATTTAAGAAGATTATGAAAAGAGTACCCGAAAATTGTTTTTGAATATGAAGAAATATGATCCCTTCTTTTCAGATTATAAACATATCGTCTGCTACTACTATTTACGTTGCAAAAAACCTCACAACAATACAAAAGAATTGGGAAAACCAATGTTTTTGCTAGCATGAGCTTCGTAGTGGTTGGACTGCGTAGTCCAAAGAACTCGAAGCGTGCCATAAACTTTGCCAATGATTAAGTTTCTATGGTCACCCCACGTTAAAGTTCGGTTAAAAGTGAGATTTCTAGCAGTATTTACATATTCAATTTCTGAATTTCCTAACTTTAAACTTTGGAAGGTGCTTAGATCCAGCAAGTTTCGAAAGATAACGATTGTTTTTGATTTAACAGGGTTTAGGTGAAGATGATTTGAAATCGCCCAATCAGTGATATTTTGAAGATCTTCGTTCATATTGTTAATGGCCTGTTCTTTTAAGGAAGGAGTGTTTTATAAATAGCTGTACATCATCGGCATACATGTGAATGGAGCTATGCTTGATGATGTCGACAAGTTCATTTATGTATAATGAAAAAAAATAGGACAGTATGGATCCCTGTGGGACCCCACTATATTTTTATAATAACTGTGATTGAATTTTTCCAATTATTACTGCCTGCTGCCTCCTAGTAAGGTAAGAGTAAATCAACTTGGCCGAGTGTTTAGAAAATTTATAGTTATTTATAAGATCTTAGAGCAAAATAGAGTGGTGGAAAGTGTCAAATGCCTTAAAAAAGTCAAGGAGAGTTAAAAAAGTCAGTTCTTTTTTGTCTAAGCCTTCTCTTATTTCATCAATAACGTACAACAGAGCGGATTTACAACTGCGTTTTGTTCGAAAACCTGATTATTGCAAATTCAAAAGTTGGTTGTCATTTATGTGTCTTTGAATCTGTTTTAAAATGGCTTATTCAAATACTTTTGAGAAATATGGCAGAATCTGATATGGAACAGTTTTGCTTCTTGGGTATGAAAATTGATTTTTCTCGCATAATAACTGGGTTTAGCTTTCCGTAGTTCATAGATAACCTTGTTACGAAGTCTTTTACATTGCTCGTGATTCTAAACAAGCTTAAATCGTTTACAACAATAGTACGCTGAGTCATTACCTTGCATTAGCTTTGTAATAAATGAATTTATCCAAGGAGGTGAACTTGTTTTCAAAGTCTTAGTTTTAAGTTTGACGTGTTTGTCAAAAAGATGATTAAGTTCTTGCTTACAAAAATTACTTGATTTTCCACAGAAGGCATACACAAAATATTGTTCCAATCGCTACCTAGTAAGTCACGAGTTGCACATGATAGACTCCACGAAAGGATCTAAATTGAAATGTTTTTGTAACCTTACTTACTTACTTAGGGGGCGCTAGAGTTCGGGACGAGCCTGGGGCTCAACCAACATGCCTCTCCAGCCAGCTCGGTCTGTGGCTAGCTGCCTCCAGTTTCGCACTCCAAGTTGGTTGAGGTCGTCCTCCACTTGAGGGCACCACCTAAGGCGAGGTCGTCCTTGACTGCGTCTACTCTCTGGGATGGAATCGAAGATCCTGCGAGCCGATGCATTGTTGTCCATTCGCTCTGCATGACCTAGACATCTTAAACGTGATATGCGTATTTTTTTGACCAGGTCAATGTCGCTGTACAATTCGTATAGTTCTTGGTTAAACCTTCTCCTCCAAAGCCCGTTAACGCAGATAGGGCCAAAAAATCCTCCGAAGAATTTTACGCTCGAAACGACGAAGGATATTTTCATCCGCTTTAGATCGAGTCCATGCCTCGGCACCATAGAGCAGGAATGGGATGATTAGGGTCTTATACAGAGTCTCCTTTGTCTTTCAAGAGAGAGCTTTGCTACTCAATTGCCTTCCTAGCCCATAGAAACAGTGATTGGCAAGAGTAATTCTTCGCTTTATTTCTGACGAGATGTTGTTGTCAGATTTTATAGCTGATCCGAGGTACACAAAGTCCCTATGTTTTGTAACTACAAGGCTCTTACAGTCAAGTGTTAAATAAATCAGATCATGCTTTGAAAACCCGAGCCTGAAGCTATCAGGCTCAAAGATGTAAGTTTCCGATCTTACAAAACCAACCCTACAGAGGAAAATCGGAAAAAGCACAAACAAGCAAGGAACTCATGCAACTCCGTTACTGAAAGAACCAAATTTTTGCATGACCAAAAATTACGGCAAAAAATTCTGCAGTGTCCCAAAAGCAGTAAAAATTGTTGGTCATTTGTAAAAAATATAAAAAACTCCTCGACATCTTCGGTTCCAACGCTCATCGACAATAACAAACCAATTGTTTACTCTTCAGAGAAGGCAAACTTGCTCGCCGCCCATTTCGCTGCCAGCTCCACGCTGCCTCAAAGCAACGTTGCCTTTCCTGTACTTGAGAATGTAAATTTTTCCATGGGACAGATTTTTTTCCGCACTCGTACAGTAGCAAGAGTTCTCAAAGATCTCAATATACACAAATCCGCTGGCCCGGATGGTATACCCCCGATTCTTGTGAAGAGGTGTTCTTCCACACTAGCAAAGCCACTGCGTAAGCTTTTCCATCGCTCCTACTCTTCTGGAATCTTTCCAAGAAGATGGAAAACAGCATTTGTCCAGCCTGTCCCTAAGAAAGGTGACCCATCCTCCCCCTCCTCCTACCGACCCATAGCACTGACATCCCTTCTTTCTAAGGTCATGGAAATACTGATTAACCGTCAGCTTAAGGAATATCTCGAAGATCGAAAGCTTCTCCATGACCGTCAGTACGGCTTCCGCAGCAACCGTTCCACTGGGGATCTGATGGCATATCTCACCGAACAGTGGAACAAATCTTTACATCGCTTTGGTGAAAGTAAGATTATTGCTCTTGATATCTCCAAGGCATTTGATAGAGTTTGGCATGAACCTCTCTTATCGAAAATGCGTGCTTTTGGTATCGATAATACACTTGTTCGTTGGATTAGAAGCTATCTTCTGGACCGTTCAATACAAGTTGTATTGGACGGATTCAAGTCTGATTCCCATAAAATAAATGCTGGTGTGCCCCAGGGCTCTGTTCTATCTCCGACTCTTTTCCTCATTTTTATAAATGATCTTCTGTCTGTTACTTCTAATCCACTTAACTGTTTTGCTGACGACTCTACCCTCAGTTTTTCATATTCGTTCGATAATTCACGTCCTTCGCCTTCGGACCTACAATTGCAACGGTGCCGTATGTCAAGCTCATTAAACTCCGATATATACAGCATTGTCAAATGGGGTAATAGGAATCGTGTGGAGTTTAATGCTTCGAAAACTCAATGCTGTCTTCTGTCGTTAAAGCTTAACATACCCCTAACGCCATTGTCCATGAATGGCACTTACATCGAAGAAACCGAAACGCTCTCAGTACTCGGTATGTGTGTCAACGACGACCTCCGTTGGAACGACCATATATTTGAAATCGCTAAGAATGCTGCTAAGTGCTTAGGTTTTCTGTATCGGTGTAAGAAGTATTTTTCCCCATCTGATCTGGCTACAATTTATAAAGCGTTTATACGCCCTAAACTCGAGTATAACTCCCACCTGTGGGCAGGTGCTTCACAAACATCGCTTCACCTGCTTGATAGAATACAAAATCGAGCGTTAAGATTGATAGGAAATAGAACTGCCGCTAAAACAATTGCCCCTCTCGAACACCGACGCAATGTTTCATGTCTTGCCTTATTTTATCGTTTCTTTTATAAAAAATGTTCACTCGAGGTAGCCAGCTGCATTCCTCCCCTTAAAAGTTTCGCCCGTAGTACTCGTCTTGCTAGGAATGCCCATCAGTTCACCCTTGAGCCCAATTTCGGACGTACCGTGAAATATAGGGATTCTTTTTTTAGCCGTACAACACGACTTTGGAATGGTTTACCCGGCGGGATTTTCCCTTGCCATTTTGATCTGCAAGCATTCATAACCAATGTTAATCGACACCTCCTTTCTCTCCGCTTCCTATCTTCCTAATGCCCGCGCAGTGTGTTACATTAAAAGGGAAACAAATAGTCCCTTGTGCGCGCGTTAATTATAAAAAAAAAAAAAAAAAAAAAAACATATAACTATGTTGGGTGTATAACACGTGTGTTGATAAAACGGTGTGGTCTGTTTACAACTCTAACCAATATTTCATCGTTATTACGTAAAACATTATTAAAAATAAACTGCATAGGACAGACAACATCAGAGGAAAAAACAACCCTGGATACGATTTCGCTTCTTACGTAAATGGCCACACTACTGCCAATACGACCAGGTCTGTCACATCGATATAGCAGATAACCGGAAACAGAGACACATTTATCTGCAAATTCTGGAGAAAACCAGGTTTCGGAAACGCATATAACGTCAATATTTGAACCTACAAACAGATCCTTAAATTCGTCAATTTTTGGTCTTAATCTTTGTGCATTTATAGGTATTATATACAACCATTTTTTTGGGCTTTAAGATAATGCACCATTTCAAAATAAATAACCGTTTCCTCTGCCGCTCAGAGAACTCCCCACATTGTCGTGAATAGCACTCTCTATCACGATTGATAACCAGAATAAAACAGAGCTAAGAGGCTGCAGTCAATCAAAAGTATAGAAAAATTGTGATTTTAAAAATGGCCATTGCTCATTTATATCAAAAGAAGAAAATAAAAAAAAAATAAAGAAGGGTAAAACGAAATAAATAACTGAAAATAAATATATACATTGAATGAATGAGAAAAAAATAGGTATAAATAATCCATAAGAAAAAAAAAGATTTCAACTCAAATTTTGTAGAAATATAAAAATAAATAATAAAAATAAATCATAAAACAAACAAAAGGTACTTAATAAAAAATGTTAAATTGGGAACACTTGTGCATCCATTGTATGTGGCTGTAAAAGCTTTAAGGGCCGGAATGGCAAATCTTGACTGAATTTATGCCAAAAACTAAACTGATTAAGAATTTATGTTAAAATGTAACCTTATAACGAAAGTTCTCAGCTTTTGGAGCAGTTTCACGCACTTTTGGTAAAAATATTGGAATCAAAACACAGGTTTACAAAGGGTCTACCAGACGGTTAGGAAAAACGCAGCCTTTTAGTCTGACATCACACAATGATTACGTTCTGAGCAGAGTATGATTAGAGCTCTCCGATTAAATTAAGAAACACACTTGAGCACTGAGCTGTCATATGGTCCACTTTTGCACCATAAATAAAAAAAATTAATTAAATTAGTGTTATTTCCTTAGAAAAAATCATTTTAATATTTTTATTCGACCGACGCCATTTTAATTTTTTTACAACCCTGTCATTTGTCAAAACACACAAAACAAATGAAGTTGGTCACGCTCAGCCTTTTACCTCATGTGCTTGGTCATTTTATTCTATTATTTTATGGCATTTTTCAGCACTTCAGCGAGAACTTCGGGCGACAGATTCTCGCACTTATTTCGAATGTTATCCTAGAGGGCTTCCAGAGTCTCGGACTTGTTCACGTTAACACGGGACTTCAAAAAACCGCACAAAAAAGTCTGAAACGGTTAAATCGGGTGATCTTGCGGGCCAGTACAAATCGCCCAAACGAGAGATGAGGCGACCCTAGAACGCCGCCTTCAGAATATCGGTTCATGTCGCTTCACGTTGCCCCTCCTGTACTTGTGAATGTAAATTTTTCCATGGGATAGATTTTTTTCCCGTCTCGTACAGTAGTAAGAGTTCTCAAAGATCTCGATATACAAATCCGCTGGCCCGGATGGTATACCCCCGATTCTTCTGAAGAAGTGTTCTTCCACACTGGCAAAGCCACTGCGTAAACTTTTCCATCGCTCCAACTCTTCTGAAATCTTTCCTAGAATATGGAAAACAGCACATGTCTGTCCCTAAAAAAGGTGACCCATCCTCCGCCTCCTCCTACCGACCTATAGCACTAACATCCCTTCTTTCTAAGGTCATGGAAACGCTGATTAACCGTCAGCTTAAGGAATATCTCGAAGATCTCGATCTCCATGACCGTCAGTATGGCTTCCGCAGCAACCGTTCCACTGGTGATCTGATGGCATATCTCACCGAACAGTGCCAGAAATCTATACATCGCTTTGGTGAAAGTAAGATTATTGGTCTTGATATCTCCAAGGCATTTGATAGAGTTTGGCATGAAGCTCTCTTATCGAAAATACGTGCTTTTGGGATCGATGATACTCTTGTTCGTTGGATTAAAAGCTATCTTCTGGACCGTCCACTACAAGTTGTATTGGAAAGATTCAAGTCTCATTTCCACAAAATAAATGCTGGTGTGCCCAAGGGCTCTGTTCTATCTCCGACTCTTTTCCTCATTTTTATAAATGATCTTCTGTCTGTTACTTTTAATCTACTTAATTCACGTCCTTCGCCTTCGGACGTACAATTGCAACGGTACCGTATGTCAAGCTTATTAAACTCCGATTTATACAGCATTGTCAAATGGAGTAGTAGGAATCGTGTGGAGTTTAATGCTTCGAAAACTCAATGCTTTTTTCTGTCGTTAAAGCTCAACATACCCCAATGCCATTCTTCATGGAAAATGTCACTTACATCGAAGAATCCGAAAAGCTCTCAGTACTCGGTATGTGTGTCAACGACGACCTCCGTTCGAAGGACCATTTATTTGATCTCGCTAAGAATGCTGCTAAGTGCTTAGGTTTTCTGTATCGGTGTAAGAAGTATTTTTCCGCATCTGATCTGGCTACAATTTATAAAGCGTTTATACGCCCTAAACTCGAGTATAACTCCCACCTCTGGGCAGGTGCTTCACAAACATCATTTCACCTGCTTGATAGAATACAAAATCGAGCGTTAAGATTGATTGATTCCTCTCTTAAGTACTGGAGAGCGTTAGGTAAAGCCACCTCGGTCCTAGGCTCAATGAAAGGAAAATCCCTATGTGCACCTCCTCGTGATAGAGAGAGGGTAATATTAACGCACAAGGGGACCGAGCAGCTGCCGGAATAAGCAGCCAACCCAACTTTGCTGGTCAGGGCACGGACTTGTCCTTGGGTTGAAGGAAATTTCTCTAAAGGCGGATGAACTGCAGGTTAGCGGTCAACGGCATGGAAGTCTGGTGGCGGATGAGCCTATTTTAAAGAAGGCCAACGGTAGCAGCATGTAGCGTCTGTACCCATATTGGGCGGCTACAAAAAGCGTCTGTTCTCCCATAGTGAGCGGCCTCAATCGTTTATGTGTTCGACCATACAAAGGGCGGGTGCACCTGTCGCATATCGGATTATCGGATATCGGATTTGGGGGTGCGGCATCTTTCATGCAACAGCATCAATCAAGACGCGATAATAATAAATGAATCGTCAACAAATAGTAGAAGTCTTTCAAGAAATGCAATGGATACTTTTAGCTATCGTATACGTACAAAAATCGGAGCATGGAACCTTCACTCCTCGTATGGCGAAGGAAGGTACGAGCAGTTAGAGCGTGAATTGCTTCGCCTTAAGATCAATATCCTGGGCATAAGTGAAACTAGGTGGAGAGAAAGAGCTGAGTACAGATCTGACACTGGACAAACGAGAATGCTGTATTCCGGTGAAGATGAAAGAGAGGGTGGCCAAAGGCTGCATGGTGTTGGAATTATGTTGAACGAAGTAGCTAGGCGCAGTCTTATTTCTAGGGCGCCCATATCTGAAAGAATAATGACGGCAAGGCTCCGCTCTAAAATTCGCAACATTACAATTGTTCAGTGTTACGCCCCCACAAATGAAGCGACCGAGGAAGACAAAACCACGTTTTACTCTCATCTTAACTCGGTTTACAGTAGTGTTTCGAGAGCCGATATCATAATCGTCATGGGAGACCTCAACGCACAAGTCGGGGCAGATAATAACGGTCTGCAACGAGTGATGGGAAAAAATGGCTTGGGGTCACGAAATGAAAATGGCGACATGCTCGTCGACTTTTGTAACGCAAATCGTCTTGTACTGGGTGGGACTGTATTTAAACATAAGAGGTGCAATAAGGTCACCTGGGTGCATCCATATGGTCAAACCGAAAACCAAATTGATCATAGCATGATTCAGCAGCGATGGAGAAAGCCAATGTGTGATGTCCGTAGTATAAGAAATCCCGATGTGGGAAGCGATCACCACTTGGTTGCCATGAGTTACAAATTATGAACCGCGGCCGCAATGCGACAGTTGCAGGATGCAGCAACACCCTTAACGACAAAGCTTCATCATTAGACGAATTTCAACTGCACAGTTCGACTTAATCAGAGTTGTGTTTTTGTATGTAAGTATTTTTAAATGGTAAGTGATTTTTGTGTTGTGTATTCAAATGTTCGTGGTTTAAGAAAGAATTTCTTTCACGTGTACGTCTACACTGTTCAACACAGGCCAGCTGTTTTGGCATTAAGTGAAACTCAGGTTGGAGTAAATACTGATTTATCAGAATTTGCTCTACATGGGTATAGCTTGGTGCCATTACTCTTTTCCCATCATGGTCTCGTGATCTATGTTAGGAATGATATTGCTTGCCAGAGCCTTCCCCAATATGGGCAATGTTCCAACACGGACTTTTACTTCTTGTGGCTCAAATTCACTGTCCGCAAGCGTGTCATTCATTATTGTTTTATTTACAGGAGTCCAAATCTTGACAGTAATTCGACTTGTAACGAGTTTGAAGCACTGTCTGATTCCATCTCGAAAATTGTTTCCCTTTGTCCTCGCACTGAAATCGTTATTGCGGGCGATTTGAATGTACACAATTCCAACTGGCTCCGCTATTCTGGTCAGACAACACCCGAAGGAAGGTATGTCGAGCTCTTTGCCGGGTTACATCACCTTACCCAACTGATCGATGTGCCAACGCGTATACCGGATGTTGCTGGGCAAGCCGCCCATACTCTTGACTTGTTTCTTACTTCTCACCCTGATAAACATACCATTAGTGTAACTTCTCCATTTGGCACTTCAGACCATTGTATCATTTCAGCTAATTTCTCATCCCCCACCCATCCAGTTAAAGAAAAACTTCCCACCAGGACCGTTTGGCAATACGAGAAAGCCAACTGGGACGGCCTGAATATCTTTTTCCGAAACTTTAACTGGTCACTATGCTTCCTCGATAGTGACATTGATGCCAGTGCTGAAATGATCACAAATGTGATTCTTCTAGGGATGCGTGCTTTTATTCCTAACAGAGTAAAAAGCATCAAACCTAAAGAAAAGTCTTGGTTTAATTCTGAGTGTAAGGAAGCTATCAGGCTCAAAGAAGTAATTTTCCGATCCTACAAAACCAACCCTACAGAGGAAAATCGGAAAAAGCACAAACAAGCAAGGAACTCATGCAACTCCGTTATTTAAAGAACCAAATTTTTGCATGACCAAAAATTACGGCAAAAAATTCTGCAGTGTCCCAAAAGCAGTAAAAATTGTTGGTCATTTGTAAAAAATATAAAAACCTCCTCGACATCTTCGGTTCCAACGCTCATCGACAATAACAAACCAATTGTTTACTCTTCAGAGAAGGCAAACTTGCTCGCCGCCCATTTCGCTGCCAGCTCCACGCTGCCTCAAAGCAACGTTGCCCTTCCTGTACTTGAGAATGTACATTTTTCCATGGGACAGATTTTTTTCCGCACTCGTACAGTAGCAAGAGTTCTCAAAGATCTCAATATACACAAATCCGCTGGCCCGGATGGTATACCCCCGATTCTTGTGAAGAGGTGTTCTTCCACACTAGCAAAGCCACTGCGTAAGCTTTTCCATCGCTTCTACTCTTCTGGAATCTTTCCTAGAAGATGGAAAACAGCATTTGTCCAGCCTGTCCCTAAGAAAGGTGACCCATCCTCCCCCTCCTCCTACCGACCCATAGCACTGACATCTCTTCTTTCTAAGGTACCGTTCCACTGGGGATCTGATGGCATATCTCACCGAACCGTGGAACAAATCTTTACATCGCTTTGGTGAAAGTAAGATTAATGCTCTTGATATCTCCGAAGCATTTGACAGAGTTTGGTATGAAGCTCTTTTATCGAAAATGCGTGCTTTTGGGATCGATGATACACTTGTTCGTTGGATTAGAAGCTATCTTCTGGACCGTTCGATACAAGTTGTATTGGACGGATTCAAGTCTGATTCGCACAAAATAAATGCTAGTGTGCCCCAGGGTTCTGTTCTGTCTCCGACTATTTTCTTGATTTTTATAAACGATCTTCTGTCTGTTACTTCTCATCCACTTAACTGTTTTGCTGACGACTCTACCTTCAGCTTTTCATATTCGTTCGATAATTAACGTCCTTCGCCTTCGGACGTACAATTGCAACGGTACCATATGTCAAGCTCATTAAACTCCGATTTATACAGCATTGTTAAATTGGGTAATAGAAATCGTGTGGAGTTTACTTACTTACTTACTTAGGTGGCGCTACAGTTCGGGACGAACCTGGGCCTCAACCAACATGCCTCTCCAGCCAACTCGGTCTTTGGCTAGCTGCCTCCAGGTTTGCACTCCAAGTTAGTTCAAGTCGTCCTCCACTTGAGCGCGCCACCTAAGGCGAGGTCTTCCTTGACTGCGTCTACCCTCTGGGATGGAATCGAAGATCCTGCGAGCCGGAGCATTGTTGTCTATTCGCTCTACATGACCTAGCCATCTTAAACGTGATATGCGTATTTTTTTGACCACGTCAATGTCGCTGTACAGCTCGTATAGTTCTTGGTTGAACCTTCTCCTCCAAAGCCCGTTAACGCAGATAGGGCCAAAAATCTTCCGAAGAATCTTACGCTCGAAACGACTAAGGATATCTTCATCCGCTTTAGATAGAGTCCATGCCTCGGTGCCATAGAACAGGACTGGGATGATAAGGGTCTTATACAGAGTTTTCTTTGTCTTTCGAGAGAGGGCTTTGCTACTCAATTGCCTTCCTAGCCCATAGAAACAGCGATTGGCAAGAGTAATTCTTCGCTTTATTTCTGACGAGATGTTGTTGTCAGATGTTATAGCGGATCCGAGGTACACAAAGTCCCTAACTACCTCAAAGTTGTACCTGTCTATTGTGATGTTTTGTCCAATCCGCCGGTGTTGTGTGTCCTTTTTTGTGGAAAGCAGGTACTTCGTTTTGGCCTCATTGACTGCTAGTCCCATCTTAGCCGCCTCAGCTTTAATGCTAGCAAACGTTCCACTGACAGCTCGCCGAGTTCTGCCAATGATGTCTATGTCGTCAGCGTATGCTAGCAATTGCACGGACTTTAAAAAAAATTGTCCCACTACAATTGACTTGCGAGTTTCTTATAATTTTTTCAAGTATTAAGTTGAAGAAATCGCACGATAGCGCATCACCTTGTCGGAATCCTTTTTTGACGTCAAAAGCTTCTGTGAGGTCAGAACCAACCTTGACGGAGCAGCGAGAGTTCTCCATCGTCATCCTGCACAGTCGGACGAGTTTTGTGGGAATGCCAAAACCTGACATGGCTCTGTATAGCTCGTCTCTATAAATGCTATCGTACGCGGCCTTGAAATCGATAAAGAGGTGGTGGGTATCGATTTGGAATTCTTGGGTGGTTTCCAGGATCTGCCGTAGAGTGAACATTTGATCGATTGTGGACTTTCCTGGTCTGAATCCACACTGATAGGGGCCAATCAGGTTGCTGACGAAAGGTTTCAGGCGTTCACATAGTACGGCAGAGAGGATCTCGTAGGCGATATTCAGGAGACTTATTCCTCTATAGTTGGCGCAGTTTAGAGGGTCTCCTTTCTTGTGAATCGGGCAAACGATGCTGAGGTTCCATTCATCAGGCATACTTTCTTCTGACCAAACTTTAGAGATGAGTTGGTGTATGCACTCCACCAGTTCATCTCCGGCCGCTTTAAAAAGTTCGGCGGGTAGTCCATCGGGTCCAGCAGCTTTGTTGTTTTTGAGTTTAGATATTGCTATCCTTACTTCATTTTGGTCAGGTGGACGGAAGTTTTGTCTGTCATCATCCATGTTGAATGGTTCATTCTGCCTGACAGCGTTTAACAGTCTGCAGAAATGGTCCTTCCATGTACTCAGCACCGACTGTGACTCTACTACGAGGTTTCCATTCCTATCTCTACAGGCTTCTGTGCGGGATTTTTTTCCTTGGCATGTTCTTTTTACCTATTGGTTAAACTTCCGCACGTTGTTCTTGGAGTAGCATCTCTCAATATCTTCGATCGCGCGCTTCTCATGCTCTCTCTTTTTCTTTTGGAGAAGCCGGTGTTCTTCCCGTCTTTTCTGACGTCCTACCAAAGATTTCCTCTTTACCTATTTTGGCATTAAAATCGCCTAGTACGATCTTAACGTTGTATTTAGGGCATTGCTCATAGGTTTTGTCGAGGAGCTCATAGAAGTCATCTTTGGTGGCGTCATCTTTGTCCTCTGTGGGGGCATGAGCGCATATTAGGCTAATGTTGGCGAATTTAGCCTTGATACGGATTGTCACAAGTCGCTCACTTACGTGTCGAAAGCCCAAGACTTCTTACCTAAGTCTACCGCTTATGACGAATCCGCACACAAATAAACGCTGTGGTCTTCTTGCGCAATCACCGTAGTACACGTCACAGTTTTTCATCCTCCTTTTGCCCGGCCCATTCCATCGCACTTCCTGGATGGCAGTAATTCCTGCTCTGTAGCAGTCTAGGGCCCCCGCTAGTTGTTTGGATGCACGTGGTCTGTTAAGAGTTCTAACATTCCACGTGCAGATCCGAAGGTCGTTGTCCTTGATTCGTTTTTCCGGGTCGTCAACAGTAAATCCGTCCTTTTCCGAGGCTATTGGTCGCTTCGCAACTTTTTCTTTTTTCCGTGGCAGGGTTGTTAACCCCACGCACAACCCCCAACCTGGAGGGCCAGGTCCTTTGTTGGATTCCTTGGACAAAAGGAACCGGAGAATCCGGAGTCAGTAACCCACTTCGGGGATATGAGCGCTGCCGTTGGCCCATTAAAGGTTCATCCGCCACCATCTCTATTTCAATGCCCTGACTTGCATTGAATTGTCCTAATGACCTTATCTCCAAATACGTCAAAGTAGCTCATTAGGGCGTCTGCTTCGATGACTGTTGACGCCACCGTTGGTCCAATTGGTTGGGCTCATCCGCCGTACGTCCTCTTTCTGAGGGGCTCGTGCAAGACTTCTGCGAATCGATCAGAACAATCATTAAAGCAGAGCATTATAGTGTTGCTATTTTTTCTGTGTTCAACACTCGCGCTTATAAGTTTAGCAGGAATGTCCGGACAGACCAGTACCTGGTGGTTACCGCGGGGAGGTAAAATAAGCACAATTGATGTGTACGATATAGTTGCAGCGACTGTGCATCACCAGTTTGATGCCTTTCAGTGCCTACCCTATTCATACAGCACCCAACCATCGTGTGGAGTTTAATGCTTCGAAAACTCAATGCTGTCTTCTGTCGTTAAAGCTAAACATTCCCCCAATGCCATTGTCCATGAATGGCACTTACATCTAGGAAACCGAAAAGCTCTCAGTACTCGGTATGTGTGTCAACGACAACCTCCGTTCGAACGACCATATATTTGAGATCGCTAAGAATGCTGCAAAGTGCTTAGGTTTTCTGTATCGGTGTAAGTATTTTTTCCCATCTGATCTGGCTACAATTTTTAAAGCGTTTATACGCCCAAAACTCGAGTATAACTCCCACCTCTGGGCAGGTGCTTCGCAAACATCGCTTCACCTGCTTGATAGAATACAAAGTCAAGCGTTAAGATTGATAGGAAATAGAACTGCCGCTGAAACAATTGCCCCACTCGAACACCGACGCAATGTTTCATGTATTTCCTTTTTTTTTTTATATAATTTACACGCGCGAAAGGGGTTTGTGTGTACCCTTTAAATGTTTAAACACGAGCATTAGGGAAATGAGGAGGGATAAAAGAGGAGATACCGATGCATATTAATTTTAAAGTTCTGCATATCAAAATGGGAGGGAAAAACAGAGCCTGGCAAAGCATTCCACATTCGTGTGGTACGACTAAAGAAAGAATCTCTATACTTAACAGTATGTCTGAAGTTAGGATCAAGGGTAAACTGATGGGCATTCCTAGCAGTTCGAGTATTACGGTTGAATCGTTTCAGGGGAGGAATGCAGCTGGCTATTTCGCTAGAGCATTGTTTGTAAAAGTGCTCAAGAGATGTAAACGTTTCTGTTATTGTTCGGTCGCCTATCATTTTCAAAGCTCTTTTTTTAATTCTATCTAGAAAACTCAAGTGGGTTATAGGAGCACCTGCCCAAATATGGGAATTATACTCAAGTTTCGGTCTTTATATACTGTAGCCAGATCAGACGGGGTGAAGAACTTCTTGCATCTTCGAAGGAAACCTAAACACCTCGAGCATTCTTTGCGATGTCAAATATGTGGTTATTCCACAGAAGGTGGTCTGTAATGCACATACCGAGAACTGAGAGGTGTTCTGTTTCTTCAATGCAAGTGCCGCTCATGGATAGTGGCATTGGAGGTATGTTTTGCTTTAACGACAAAAGACAACATTGAGTTTTAGAAGCATTAAATTCTACGCGATTTCTTATTCCCCATTGTACAATGCTGTCAAGATCAGGATTTAATGAACTTATCAAACGCTGCCGTTGCAGTTCAACATCCGAAGAACATGGATGTGAATCTGGAAACGAATATGAAAAGCTGATAGTACTGTCATCAGCAAAACAATTGGTTGGATTAGTTGTTTCAGATAATAAGTCATTGATAAATATAAGGAAAAGAGTCGGAGACAAAACAGAGCCCTGGGGCACACCAGCATTTATTTTGTGAATATCAGATCTGAAACCGTCCAATACAACTTGAATTGAGCGGTTCGAAAGGTAGTTACTAATCCAACGAAGAAGAGATTCATCGAGTCCAAATGCACGCATTTTCGATAAAAGGGCTTGATGCCAAACTCTATCAAATGCCTTAGAAATATCAAGTGCAATAATTTTGCTTTCCCCAAAACGATGGAGAGATTGGTTCCACTTTTCGGTGAGATATACCATCGAATCACCAGTGGACCTGTTGCTACGAAAGCCGTACTGCCGGTCATTAAGAAGCTTTTTTTCTTTGAGATATTTCTTAAGCTGAAAATTAATCAGCGTTTCCATGACCTCTGAAAGAAGGGACGTTAGTGCAATTGGTCGGTAGTTTGAGGGCAGAAGATTCGCCTTTTTTGGGGATAGGCTGGACAAATGCTGCTTTCCATGCACTCGAAAAGAGTCCAGAGGAATAGGACCGATGGAAAAGCTTACGCAAAGGTTTTGCCAGCGTTGAAGAACACCTCTTCAGAACAATAGCGGGGATGCAATTCGGGCCAGCGGATTTATTTATGTTGAGATCTTTCAATACTCTTGCGACTGAACGAGTGCGAAAGAAGATTGGTCCCATAAAATCTTTTACGCTCTCGAGTACAGGAGGAGTTCTGACACCTGCGGCCAGTGTAGAGTTTGACGCGAATTGGGCAGCAAGCAGATCTGCTTTTTCTTAAGAACTGACAGCAGGAGTATCGTTGAAGACGAGCGTAGGAACTGACGATGACGAAGAATTCTTTACTTTTTTTTACAAATGACCAAAAATTTTTACTGCCTTTGGGACATTGCAGTATTTTTTTGCCGAATTTTTGCTCATGTAAAAATTTGGTTTTTCGAATATGAACATTGCAGGCCTTTCTAGCTTGCTGAAACTTTTTCTGGTTTTCCTCAGTGATGTTGGCTTTGTAACAACGGAAACTTACATTTCTTAACCTGATAGCCTCTCTACAGCTCGAATCAAACCATGAGTTTTCCTTAGGTTTGATACTCTTCGGCCTGTTTGGGATAAAATTTCTCATTCCTAAAAGAATTAAATTTGTAACCATGTCTGCGCTGGATTCAATGTCACTATCGAGGAAGCATAGTGACCAGTTAAAGGTCCTGAAATAGTTACTGAGGCCGTCCCAGTTGGCTTTCTCGTATTGCCAAACGGTTCTCCTTGGGTTTTTTTCTTTAACTGAATTGAGTTGGCACGAGAAATTTGCAGAAATGACACAATGGTCAGATGTGCCTAGAGGCGATAATACACGAATTGTGCATTTATCAGGATCGGAGGTAAGAAACAATTTTAGAGGGTTGAGGGTTTGACCTGCAATGTCAGGAATTCGGGTTGGCTCATCAACGAGCTGATTAAGATGGTTTAACTCAGCGAAAATCTCAACATACCTTCCTTCGGGTGTTGTCTGGCCAGAAAAGCGAAGCCAACTGGAATTGTGTACATTGAAATCGCCCGTAATAACGATTTCAGTGTGAGGGTAAGGGGAAACAATTCCTTGAATGGAGTCAGACAAAGCATCAAATTCGTTAGAAGTTGAAACTCTGTCTAAATTTGGGCTTCTATAAAGAAAACATATATGAATGATGCGCTTATTAATCGTTAATTTTAACCACATAAAATTGAATTTCGTGTTTACACACAGACCGAATTGTGGAATTGTGCCATGTTTGGCAAAGAATAAAGGCACAAGTGAATACCCATGCAAGGAAAATTCCGAATGATCGGTATTTTCCCCAACTTGTGTTTCACTATGTGCCAATACAGCTGGTCTTTTTATCACAGAGTGGACATAGGCAGCATAGAAATTTTTCCTATAACGATTAGACTTGTTCATTCGGATTTACCGCAATGTTCAAGTAAAATCGTCTGTGAGTGAGATAAGGAAAGGAAAAGTTGCAAGGAATGCTTACTGTGAGTATTTTTTCGTTGGTGGGTATTCTTTTTTTATTTGCGTGATGCCTTGATGTTGTAGCATCAAATAAATTTTCACAACACGGGCACTAAATCTTGTCGGTTCGCGCCCGAGATTGATATATATTTTTTTTTCTTTTCTTATTTTATCGTTTCTTTTACAAAAAATGTTCACTCGAAGTAGCCAGTTGCATTCCTCCCCTTAAAAGTTTCTCCCGTAATACTCGTCTCGCAAGGAATGCTCATCAGTTCACCCTTGAGCCTAATTTCGGACGTACCTTATATAGGGATTTTTTTTTGCCGAACGACACGAATTTGGAATAGTTTACCGTGCCATTTTGATCTACAAACATTCAAAACCAATGTTAATCGGCACCTCCTATCTCTCCCCTCCCTATCTTCGTAATGCCCGCGAAGTGTGTTCTACATTAAAAGGGAAACACATAATCCCTTGTGCGCGCGTTAATTATAATAATAATAAAAAAAAAAAACATTCAGAAGTTGACGAGATGTTGGGTAAAATAAAAAGTGTTTTTATGGAGGCTGGATCCGAGACTGTGCCTAAGCGGACGAAAGTTAGAGACTGTTGGATATCCTAAGACACCTGGGAAAAAGTCGAGCTTCGTAAATCGTTAAAGACGCAAATAAACGCCGAGACAGACGCTCAACGAAAGGCTGAATTGCGAAGTGAATATCGGATAGCACACAAGATGGTCTATTATTTTTTATTATTTTTTATTATTAATCGTATCTCAGAAAACACCATGGTGAAAGGATATATGCTATTACATGAATTATGACAACAAATGGAAATGAGTCCCCAAGAGGTAACTATTTTATGGAGAATCCTTCTGCAGCTTCGGCTGCAGTAAACCGCATATCGGATTTGGGGGTGCGGCATCTTTCATGCAACAGCGTCAATCAAGACGCGATAATAATAAATGAATTGTCAACAAATAGTAGAAGTCTTTCAAGAAATGCAATAGATACTTTTAGCTATCGTATACGTACAAAAATCGGAGCATGGAATGTTCACTCCTCGTATGGCGAAGGAAGGTACGAGCAGTTAGAGCGTAAATTGCTTCGCCTTAAGATCAATATCCTGGGCATAAGTGAAACTAGGTGGAGAGAAAGAGCTGAGTACAGATCTGACACTGGACAAACGAGAATGCTGTATTCCGGTGAAGATGAAAGAGAGGGTGGCCAAAGGCTGCATGGTGTTGGAATTATGTTGAACGAAGTAGCTAGGCGCAGTCTTATTTCTACGGCGCCCATATCTGAAAGAATAATGACGGCAAGGCTCCGCTCTAAAATTCGCAACATTACAATTGTTCAGTGTTACGCCCCCACAAATGAAGCGACCGAGGAAGACAAAACCACGTTCTACTCTCATCTTAACTCGGTTTACAGTAGTGTTTCGAGAGCCGATATCATAATCGTCATGGGAGACCTCAACGCACAAGTCGGGGCAGATAATAACGGTCTGCAACGAGTGATGGGAAAAAATGGCTTGGGGTCACGAAATGAAAATGGCGACATGCTCGTCGACTTTTGTAACGCAAATTGTCTTGTACTGGGTGGGACTGTATTTAAACATAAGAGGTGCAATAAGGTCACCTGGGTGCATCCATATGGTCAAACCGAAAACCAAATTGATCATATCATGATTCAGCAGCGATGGAGAAAGTCAATGTGTGATGTCCGTAGTATAAGAAATGCCGATGTGGGAAGCGATCACCACTTGGTTGCCATGAGTCTCAAATTATGAACCGCGGCCGCAATGCGACAATTGCAGGATGCAGCAACACCCTTAACGACAAAGCTTCATCATTAGACGAATTTCAACTGCACAGTTCGACTTAATCAGAGTTGTGTTTTTGTATGTAAGTATTTTTAAATGGTAAGTGATTTTTGTGTTGTGTATTCAAATGTTCGTGGTTTAAGAAAGAATTTCTTTCACGTGTACGTCTACACTGTTCAACACAGGCCAGCTGTTTTGGCATTAAGTGAAACTCAGGTTGGAGTAAATACTGATTTATCAGAATTTGCTCTACATGGGTATAGCTTGGTGCCATTACTCTTTTCCCATCATGGTCTCGTGATCTATGTTAGGAATGATATTGCTTGCCAGAGCCTTCCCCAATATGGGCAATGTTCCAACACGGACTTTTACTTCTTGTGGCTCAAATTCACTGTCCGCAAGCATGTCATTCATTATTGTTTTATTTACAGGAGTCCAAATCTTGACAGTAATTCGACTTGTAACGAGTTTGAAGCACTGTCTGATTCCATCTCGAAAATTGTTTCCCTTTGTCCTCGCACTGAAATCGTTATTGCGGGCGATTTGAATGTACACAATTCCAACTGGCTCCGCTATTCTGGTCAGACAACACCCGAAGGAAGGTATGTCGAGCTCTTTGCCGGGTTACATCACCTTACCCAACTGATCGATGTGCCAACGCGTATACCGGATGTTGCTGGGCAAGCCGCCCATACTCTTGACTTGTTTCTTACTTCTCACCCTGATAAACATACCATTAGTGTAACTTCTCCATTTGGCACTTCAGACCATTGTATCATTTCAGCTAATTTCTCATCCCCCACCCATCCAGTTAAAGAAAAACTTCCCACCAGGACCGTTTGGCAATACGAGAAAGCCAACTGGGACGGCCTGAATATCTTTTTCCGAAACTTTAACTGGTCACTATGCTTCCTCGATAGTGACATTGATGCCAGTGCTGAAATGATCACAAATGTGATTCTTCTAGGGATGCGTGCTTTTATTCCTAACAGAGTAAAAAGCATCAAACCTAAAGAAAAGTCTTGGTTTAATTCTGAGTGTAAGGAAGCTATCAGGCTCAAAGAAGTAATTTTCCGATCTTACAAAACCAACCCTACAGAGGAAAATCGGAAAAAGCACAAACAAGCAAGGAACTCATGCAACTCCGTTATTGAAAGAACCAAATTTTTGCATGACCAAAAATTACGGCAAAAAATTCTGCAGTGTCCCAAAAGCAGTAAAAATTTTTGGTCATTTGTAAAAAATATAAAAAACTCCTCGACATCTTCGGTTCCAACGCTCATCGACAATAACAAACCAATTGTTTACTCTTCAGAGAAGGCAAACTTGCTCGCCGCCCATTTCGCTGCCAGCTCCACGCTGCCTCAAAGCAACGTTGCCCTTCCTGTACTTGAGAATGTAAATTTTTCCATGGGACAGATTTTTTTCCGCACTCGTACAGTAGCAAGAGTTCTCAAAGATCTCAATATACACAAATCCGCTGGCCCGGATGGTATACCCCCGATTCTTGTGAAGAGGTGTTCTTCCACACTAGCAAAGCCACTGCGTAAGCTTTTCCATCGCTCCTACTCTTCTGGAATCTTTCCTAGAAGATGGAAAACAGCATTTGTCCAGCCTGTCCCTAAGAAAGGTGACCCATCCTCCCCCTCCTCCTACCGACCCATAGCACTGACATCCCTTCTTTCTAAGGTCATGGAAATACTGATTAACCGTCAGCTTAAGGAATATCTCGAAGATCGAAAGCTTCTCCATGACCGTCAGTACGGCTTCCGCAGCAACCGTTCCACTGGGGATCTGATGGCATATCTCACCGAACAGTGGAACAAATCTTTACATCGCTTTGGTGAAAGTAAGATTATTGCTCTTGATATCTCCAAGGCATTTGACAGATTTTGGTATGAAGCTCTTTTATCGAAAATGCGTGCTTTTGGGATCGATGATACACTTGTTCGTTGGATTAGAAGCTATCTTCTGGACCGTTCGATACAAGTTGTATTGGACGGATTCAAGTCTGATTCGCACAAAATAAATGCTAGTGTGCCCCAGGGTTCTGTTCTGTCTCCGACTATTTTCTTGATTTTTATAAACGATCTTCTGTCTGTTACTTCTCATCCACTTAACTGTTTTGCTGACGACTCTACCTTCAGCTTTTCATATTCGTTCGATAATTCACGTCCTTCGCCTTCGGACGTACAATTGCAACGGTACCATATGTCAAGCTCATTAAACTCCGATTTATACAGCATTGTTAAATTGGGTAATAGAAATCGTGTGGAGTTTACTTACTTACTTACTTAGGTGGCGCTACAGTTCGGGACGAACCTGGGCCTCAACCAACATGCCTCTCCAGCCAACTCGGTCTTTGGCTAGCTGCCTCCAGTTTTGCACTCCAAGTGGGTTCAGGTCGTCCTCCACTTGAGCTTCAGCTTCAATGCTAGCAAACGTTCCACTGACAGCTCACCGAGTTCTGCCAATGATGTCTATGTCGTCAGCGTATGCTAGCAATTGCACAGACTTGAAAAAAATTGTCCCACTACAATTGACTTGCGAGTTTCTTATAATTTTTTCAAGTATTAAGTTGAAGAAATCGCACGATAGCGCATCACCTTGTCGGAATCCTTTTTTGACGTCAAAAGCTTCTGTGAGGTCAGAACCAACCTTGACGGAGCAGCGAGAGTTCTCCATCGTCATCCTGCACAGTCGGAAGAGTTTTGTGGGAATGCCAAAACCTGACATGGCTCTATAAATGCTATCGTACGCGGCCTTAAAATCGATAAAGAGGTGGTGGGTACCGATTTGGATTTCTTGAGTGGTTTCCATGATCTGCCGTAGAGTGAACATTTGATCGATTGTAGACTTTCCTAGTCTGAAACCACACTGATAGGGACCAATCAGGTTGCTGACGAAAGGTTTCAGGCGTTCACATAGTACGGCAGAGAGGATCTTGTAGGCGATATTCAGGAGACTTATTCCTCTATAGTTGGCGCAGTTTAGAGGGTCTCCTTTCTTGTGGATCCATTCATCAGGCATACTTTCTTCTGACCAAACCTAAGAGATGAGTTGGTGTATGCACTTCACCAGGTCATCTCCGGCCGCTTTAAAAAGTTCGGCCGGTAGTCCGTCGGGTCCAGCAGCTTTGTTGTTTTTGAGTTTAGATATTGCTATCCTTACTTCATTTTGGTCAGGTGGACGGAAGTTTTGTCTGTCATCATCCATGTTGAATGGTTCATTCTGCCTGACAGCGGGATTTTGGCCTTCATCGCCGTTTAACAGTCTGCAGAAATGGTCCTTCCATGTACTCAGCACCGACTGTGACTCTACTACGAGTTTTCCATTCCTATCTCTACAGGCTTCTGTGCGGGATTTTTTTCCTTGGCATGTTCTTTTTACCTATTGGTTAAACTTCCGCACGTTGTTCTTGGAGTAGCATCTCTCAATATCTTCGATCGCGCGCTTCTCATGCTCTCTCTTTTTCTTTTGGAGAAGCCGGTGTTCTTTCTTTTCTGACGTCCTACCAAAGATTTCCTCTTTACCTATTTTGGCATTAAAATCGCCTAGTACGATCTTAACGTTGTATTTAGGGCATTGCTCATAGGTTTTGTCGAGGAGCTCATAGAAGTCATCCTTGGTGGCGTCATCTTTGTCCTCTGTGGGGGCATGAGCGCATATTAGGCTAATGTTGGCGAATTTAGCCTTGATACGGATTGTCACAAGTCGCTCACTTACGTGTCGAAAGCCCAAGACTTCTTACCTAAGTCTACCGCTTATGACGAATCCGCACACAAATAAACGCTGTGGTCTTCTTGCGCAATCACCGTAGTACACGTCACAGTTTTTCATCCTCCTTTTGCCCGGCCCATTCCATCGCACTTCCTGGATGGCAGTAATTCCTGCTCTGTAGCAGTCTAGGGCCCCCGCTAGTTGTTTGGATGCACGTGGTCTGTTAAGAGTTCTAAGGTCGTTGTCCTTGATTCGTTTTTCCGGGTCGTCGACAGTAAATCCGTCCTTTTCCGAGGCTATTGGTCGCTTCGCAACTTTTTCTTATATCCGTGGCAGGGTTGTTAGCCCCACGCACAACCCCCAACCTGGAGGGCCAGGTCCTTTGTTGGATTCCTTGGACAAAAGGAACCGGAGAATCCGGAGTCAGTAACCCACTTCGGGGATATGACCGCTGCCGTTGGCCCATTAAGGGTTCATCCGCCACCATCTCTATTTCAATGCCCTGACTTGCCTTTGAATTGTCCTAATGACCTTATCTCCAAATACGTCGAAGTAGCTCATTAGGGCGTCTGCTTCGTTGACTGTTGACGCCACCGTTGGTCCAATTGGTTGGGCTCATCCGCCGTACGTCCTCTTTCTGAGGGGCTCGTGTAAGACTTCTGCGAATCGATCAGAATAGTTATTAAAGCAGAGCATTATAGTGTTGCTATTTTTTCTGTGTTCAACACTCGCGCTTATAAGTTTAGCAGGAATGTCCGGATGGACAGACCAGTACCTGGTGGTTACCGCGGGGAGGTAAAATAAGCACAATTGATGTGTACGATATAGTTGCAGCGACTGTGCATCACCAGTTTGATGCCTTTCAGTGCCTACCCTATTCATACAGCACCCAACCATCGTGTGGAGTTTAATGCTTCGAAAACTCAATGCTGTCTTCTGTCGTTAAAGCTAAACATTCCCCCAATGCCATTGTCCATGAATGGCACTTACATCTAGGAAACCGAAAAGCTCTCAGTACTCGGTATGTGTGTCAACGACAACCTCCGTTGGAACGACCATATATTTGAGATCGCTAAGAATGCTGCAAAGTGCTTAGGTTTTCTGTATCGGTGTAAGTATTTTTTCCCATCTGATCTGGCTACAATTTATAAAGCGTTTATACGTCCTAAACTCGAGTATATCTCCCACCTCTGGGCAGGTGCTTCGCAAACATCGCTTCACCTGCTTGATAGAATACAAAGTCAAGCGTTAAGATTGATAGGAAATAGAACTGCCGCTGAAACAATTGCCCCACTCGAACACCGACGCAATGTTTCATGTCTTTCCTTTTTTTTTTTATAATTTACACGCGCGAAAGGGGTTTGTGTGTACCCTTAAAATGTTTAAACACGAGCATTAGGGAAATGAGGAGGGATAAAAGAGGAGATACCGATGCACATTAATTTTAAAGTTCTGCATATCAAAATGGGAGGGGAAAACAGAGCCTGGCAAAGCATTCCACATTCGTGTGGTACGACTAAAGAAAGAATCTCTATACTTAACAGTATGTCTGAAGTTAGGATCAAGGGTAAACTGATGGGCATTCCTAGCAGTTCGAGTATTACGGTTGAATCGTTTCAGGGGAGGAATGCAGCTGGCTATTTCGCTAGAGCATTGTTTGTAAAAGTGCTCAAGAGATGTAAACGTTTCTGTTATTGTTCGGTCGCCTATCATTTTCAAAGCTCTTTTTTGAATTCTATCTAGAAAACTCAAGTGGGTTATAGGAGCACCTGCCCAATATGGGAATTATACTCAAGTTTCGGTCTTTATATACTGTAGCCAGATCAGACGGGTGAAGAACTTCTTGCATCTTCGAAGGATACCTAAACAACTCCAGCATTCTTTGCGATGTCAAATATGTGGTCATTCCACAGAAGGCGGTCTGTAATGCACACACCGAGAACTGAGAGGTGTTCTGTTTCTTCAATGCAAGTGCCGCTCATGGATAGGGCATTGGAGGTATGTTTTGCTTTAACGACAAAAGACAACATTGAGTTTTAGAAGCATTAAATTCTACGCGATTTCTTATTCCCCATTGTACAATGCTGTCAAGATCAGGATTTAATGAACTTATCAAACGCTGCTGTTGCAGTTTAACATCCGAAGAACATGGATGTGAATCTGGAAACGAATATGAAAAGCTGATAGTACTGTCATCAGCAAAACAATTGATTGGATTAGTTGTTTCAGATAATAAGTCATTGATAAATATAAGGAAAAGAGTCGGAGACAAAACAGAGCCCTGGGGCACACCAGCATTTATTTTGTGAATATCAGATCTGAAACCGTCCAATACAACTTGAATTGAGCGGTTCGAAAGGTAGTTACTAATCCAACGAAGAAGAGATTCATCGAGTCCAAATGCACGCATTTTCGATAAAAGGGCTTGATGCCAAACTCTATCAAATGCCTTAGAAATATCAAGTGCAATAATTTTGCTTTCCCCAAAACGATGGAGAGATTGGTTCCACTTTTCGGTGAGATATACCATCGAATCACCAGTGGACCTGTTGCTACGAAAGCCGTACTGCCGGTCATTAAGAAGCTTTTTTTCTTTGAGATATTTCTTAAGCTGAAAATTAATCAGCGTTTCCATGACCTCTGAAAGAAGGGACGTTAGTGCAATTGGTCGGTAGTTTGAGGGCAGAAGATTCGGCTTTTTTGGGGATAGGCTGGACAAATGCTGCTTTCCATGCACTCGGAAAGAGTCCAGAGCTATAGGACCGATGGAAAAGCTTACGCAAAGGTTTTGCCAGCGTTGAAGAACACCTCTTCAGAACAATAGCGGGGATGCAATTTGGGCCAGCGGATTTATTTATGTTGAGATCTTTCAATACTCTTGCGACTGGACGAGTGCGAAAGAAGATTTACGCTCTCGAGTACAGGAGGAGTTCTGACACCTGCGGCCAGTGTAGAGTTTGACGCGAATTGGGCAGCAAGCAGATCTGCTTTTTCTTAAGAACTGACAGCAGGAGTATCGTTGAAGACGAGCGTAGGAACTGACGATGACGAAGAATTCTTTACTTTTTTTTACAAATGACCAAAAATTTTTACTGCCTTTGGGACATTGCAGTATTTTTTGCCGAATTTTTGCTCATGTAAAAATTTGGTTTTTCGAATATGAACATTGCAGGCCTTTCTAGCTTGCTGAAACTTTTTCTGGTTTTCCTCAGTGATGTTGGCTTTGTAACAACGGAAACTTACATTTCTTAACCTGATAGCCTCTCTACAGCTCGAATCAAACCATGAGTTTTCCTTAGGTTTGATACTCTTCGGCCTGTTTGGGATAAAATTTCTCATTCCTAAAAGAATTAAATTTGTAACCATGTCTGCGCTGGATTCAATGTCACTATCGAGGAAGCATAGTGACCAGTTAAAGGTCCTGAAATAGTTACTGAGGCCGTCCCAGTTGGCTTTCTCGTATTGCCAAACGGTTCTCCTTGGGTTTTTTTCTTTAACTGAATTGAGTTGGCACGAGAAATTTGCAGAGATGACACAATGGTCAGATGTGCCTAGAGGCGATAATACACGAATTGTGCATTTATCAGGATCGGAGGTAAGAAACAAGTCTAGAGTGTTGGAGGTTTGACCTGCAATGTCAGGAATTCGGGTTGGCTCATCAACGAGCTGATTAAGATGGTTTAACTCAGCGAAAATCTCAACATACCTTCCTTCGGGTGTTGTCTGGCCAGAAAAGCGAAGCCAACTGGAATTGTGTACATTGAAATCGCCCGTAATAACGATTTCAGTGTGAGGGTAAGGGGAAACAATTCCTTGAATGGAGTCAGACAAAGCATCAAATTCGTTAGAAGTTGAAACTCTGTCTAAATTTGGGCTTCTATAAAGAAAACATATATGAATGATGCGCTTATTAATCGTTAATTTTAACCACATGAAATTGAATTCCGTGTTTACACACAGACCGAATTGTGGAATTGTGCCATGTTTGGCAAAGAATAAAGGCACAAGTGAATACCCATGCAAGGAAAATTCCGAATGATCGGTATTTTCCCCAACTTGTGTTTCACTAAGTGCCAATACAGCTGGTCTTTTTATCACAGAGTGGACATAGGCAGCATAGAAATTTTTCCTAAGTCCAAGAATGTTTGCATAGTCGACTATAAAATCACCTACCATTCTAAAACACAGAACTAAAAAAAACTAAGACGGACAATTACCTATAATCAATACTCCACTAAATCCCAATTTGAGCTTCTAAATACAAATTATTAACAGTGTTATACCTTGACAATAAAATGTATTTGATCCGCCCCTGGTCATTAAGGGAGCATTAATTAATCTATCCGATAACGATTAGACTTGTTCATTCGGATTTACCGCAATGTTCAAGTAAAATCGTCTGTGAGTGAGATAAGGAAAGGAAAAGTTGCAAGGAATGCTTACTGTGAGTATTTTTTCGTTGGTGGGTATTCTTTTTTTATTTGCGTGATGCCTTGATGTTGTAGCATCAAATAAATTTTCACAACACGGGCACTAAATCTTGTCGGTTCGCGCCCAAGATTGATATATATTTTTTTTTCTTTTCTTATTTTATCGTTTCTTTTACAAAAAATGTTCACTCGTAGTAGCCAGTTGCATTCCTCCCCTTAAAAGTTTCTCCCGTAATACTCGTCTCGCAAGGAATGCTCATCAGTTCACCCTTGAGCCTAATTTCAGACGTACCGTACATAGGGATTTTTTTTTTAGCCGAACGACACGAATTTGGAATAGTTTACCCGGCGGGATTTTCCCTTGCCATTTTGATCTACAAACATTCAAAACCAATGTTAATCGGCACCTCCTATCTCTCCCCTCCCTATCTTCGTAATGCCCGCGCAGTGTGTTCTACATTAAAAGGGAAACACATAATCCCTTGTGCGCGCGTTAATTATAATAATAAAAAAAAAAAAAAAAAAAACATTCAGAAGTTGACGAGATGTTGGGTAAAATAAAAAGTGTTTTTATGGAGACTGGATCCGAGACTGTGCCTAAGCGGACGAGAGTTAGAGACTCTTGGATATCCTAAGACACCTGGGAAAAAGTCGAGCTTCGTAAATCGTTAAAGACGCAAATAAACGCCGAGACAGATGCTCAACGAAAGGCTGAATTGCGAAGTGAATATCGGATAGCACACAAGATGGTCTATCGTTGTGTGAAACGTGACAGGAGGGTGAGGTTAGACGGACTCGCTGATAATGCGGAAAATGCTGCGAGAAGAGGAGATAGCCGAGAATTGTACCAGATATCCAAAGAAATGGTCGGGAGAAATGTAATGTAATGTAATGGATGTGGATGGGAACCTTTTGGTATCAATTGAAGATCTGCTACTCAGATGGAAGGATCACTTTTGTGCCTTGCTAAACGAATTTCCCGTTGAACAGAGTGCTGAAGTGCCCCAACTAAACGAGATGCGCAGGGGTATTGACATCTAACCCCCTTCAGTAGCGGAAATCCAAACATCCTCAAAAACAATAAAGCAGCCGGGCTTGACGGAGTACCAGCTGAGTTCCTGAAAGCTGATCCCGCTACAGCAGCTAGTATTTTGCATCCGCTAATACAAACTGTTTGGGAAAACGAAACCTATCCCAGGGATTGGAAAGATGGATTGATTGTTAAGTTGCCAAAGAAAGGTGATCTTAAGAACTGCAACAATTGGCGTGGTATTACCGTTTTGTCCGTTTTTCCAAAGTTAATGGCAACTTTTATCCTCGAACGGATTAAAGCTAGAATTGAGACTACACTCAAGAGGCATCAAGCTGGCTTCCGCAGCGGTCATTCGTGCGTTGACCATTTTAACACTCTGCGCATCGTCCTTGAGCAGTCTGCGGAGTTTCAATCACCGCTTTACCTCATGTTCGTAGATTTTGAGAAGGCCTTTGACCGAGTTAACCGCGAATGTATTTGGAAATCACTTCTTGGTAGTGGAATACCACCAAAAATTGTTGCCATTATAAGGGAGTCCTACAACAATGCAAGGTGTTTCGTTTTGCACAATGGGCAGCTATCCGATTCTTTCGAAGTACGTCAGGGTGTGAGACAAGGGGATGTTCTATCGCCAATTTTGTTGATGTTTGTCTCTCGAATTGATTGGTTGTGTTTTCTGAGTTGCTCTAATTTAAATTAATAAAAAGTGTTTTTTAATAGTCCTCAAATCTATATTTCTGACATTTAACCTTTTATTATTGACTTTAATAAAATCATAAATTCAGTGATCTTTTTTAATTAAAACCATTAAAAAAATTAAAAAAATATTTTCCCCACAAAATAAATTACATTTGAAACCCTCTGTTCCCCTTTGCAATTATGGATTTGTGCAGTGAATGTTCTTCTGATCTCCCCCCTTATGGGGATTATGTCACCTACTTTGGATGTGATGGAAGAATGCACTTTAAATGCACTACTATCACAGAAAAATCAAACAGAACATTGGGTGCAACGAGAAAAAAAGAATGGCGGTGTCCAGCATGCCGAAAAGAGTCAGCAAACCTGAATTTACAAAACAATGCGAACTCGCCAGCGACAACTTCAAACCAACGGGCATCAAAACGCACAAGAAGTACTTCTAGTCCAGAAACTGTCATAAGACCAGGCGAAGGAGGAAACTACAACGTATCTATTCTACAAGAGATGAAAGCAATGAGGAGGGAAATGTCCGAAATTAAAACCAGCTGTGACATTGTTGCCAACAAATACGAAGAAATAAACAAAAACATAACAATAAACAATAATTTAATAAAAAAAACTATCAGATGAAATAAAAGAACTAAAAGAAAACAATTTAAAAAAAGACGAAATCATACATGGAATGAAAACAAAAATTAACAAACTTGAACAACATCTATTAAAGTCAAATGTTGAAATAAAAAACATTCAACCCACAACATATGAAAACCTAATTGAAATAGTGCAAAACCTTGGAGAGACTACCAACTGCCCTATTCAGCCACATGACATAACAGATGTTTATAGAACGAGAGCAAAAAATCCGCAAAGATCAGCTATCATTGTGTCTTTTGCAAGTAACACACATAAAACCAATTTCATCAAAAATGCAAAAGCCGCACAGAGAGATCAACAGAAAAGTAATGTGCATACCACCAACACCAACAATCCTGTTTTTGTAAACAACCACCTTACACCAACAAATAAACACTTGCTTTGGCTTGCCAAAAACAAAGCTAGAGGGTGCAACTGGAAATTTGTATGGGAAGCTGCAGGAAAAATATTAGCTCGTAAATACGAGAATGAAGAAATTATACATATATGCACGGTAAATGATATTGACAAAATACATAACTAATCTACGATATTATGAGAAAATGTGAGGAGCGAATGATAACAGCTGATATGATGGAAGAACAAGATAATGTAATAGAAGTTGAATGTAGGGTAGTGCAGGGTATCATGGGTATGAATGAAATTGAACTAAAAGAATTAAATTATTGTTGTGTAAGTTTTAATATTCAATCGCTTCGAAAAAACTGGAACTGTTTTATTGCCGAAATCGAAAGTTTTCTTTGTTATTTAAATATTATTGTGTTAACTGAAATAAACATACATGAAGAAGAAAATTGCTTGTACCACATTGAAGGTTTTAATGTTGAATTTATGCATAGGACAAAATCTGGGAAAGCAGGAATTGCAGTGTTCATAAAAAAGGCATATATTTTGCAAGAAGTTCGTCGGAAACGTTAAGCTACGATAGTCTTAGTATAAAAACAAAAGACAAATGGGGAATTAAACATATTCTTGCAATTTATAGACCACCATCACGAAGTTAAACATTATTTATCGATGAATTTGACCAACATACTAAAAACAAAAAAGACTTAATAGTTCTTGGAGACATTAATATTGACACTAAAGATCTGGACAATAACAACACCAAAAAATATATTGAGATGATGTCATCAAAAGGTTTATTGAACATTATTCAAAAAAGTACACGAGTTAACATATCAACAGGCACCAGGACTTTAATTGGCCACATATCTGTTACAATCCCGAAAAACGATGTTGTTTCAGCAGTTATAGAAACAGATATATCTGATCATTTTGCAACATTCTACGGTATAAAAAAACAAACGAACTAGATAAAGAAATGTAATAAAACACTAACAAAAATAAACCAAGAAAAAGTAAATCGACTTATTCAGCAAACAAATTGGCAAGAAATGTATGAAAATGAATATGACGTCGAACGGATTTATAATCAATTTGTTAAGAAAATTATGGACATATATGCAAACTCAACCGAAACTCAAAAACCAAGAAAACGACAAAACAAAAATTGGATAACGAAAGACATTATTGAATTGTGCAAAAAAAGAGACGTGTTTTATAAAAGGTGGAAAAATAACCCAAGAAACGAAGTTTTCAAATCTGACTACAAAAAGCTACGAAATTACGTGAACAAAAATATACAAATAAAAAAGGCAAACTTTTACAAAACAAAACTGACAAATGCAAAACATGACCCGAGGAAAACTTGGAGTATTGTAAATGAACTATTGGGTAGAAAAAAACTATCAATTGATGAAACAATAGAAAACAATCTTTGTACTCAATCGAATGTTTGCGACATAGCTGAAGAATTTGCCGAGTTTTTTTCCACACAGGCATCTAAAATTATACATAATTGTACTTAAAAAACGTCCAATCAGACAAGTGAACATATCGCTCAGTCTATATTTATTGAAGAGGCTGATGAAATTGAAACCCGAAACATACTGTATAATTTAAGAACGAGAAAAAGCCCAGGAGCTGATGGGATAAGAGCGTGTGATATCAAACTGAATGCTGATTTTCTGACACCAATCTTGCAAGTAATTATCAACCAAAGTCTGATGCAAGGATGTATTCCAAAAGTTTTAAAAACATCACTTATACGACCCATTTATAAAGGAGGAAAGAAAAACGAAATACAAAACTATAGGCCTATTTCTATTTTGCCCGCTTTTGAAAAATGCTTGGAAACAGTCGTTTTAAAACGCTTGAACAAGTTTATTGAAAAACACTGCCTAGTGCAAAGCAATCAGTATGGTTTTCAAAGAGGAAAAAGTACGGGAAAACTACTTGGGGAATTTTGTAACGTCGTCAACATGAGCCTAAATAAAAATCATCATATTTTAGTTATGTTCGTGGACTTCAGCAAAGCATTTGACACGCTTAGTCATGAAAAACTACTTGAGGTTCTATACAAAATTGGCATAAGAGGAACATTATGGAAATGGATGGAGAATTATTTAAAAGATAGGACTTTCAAAGTTAAAATTTGTAATTCATGCAGTGAAGAAAAAATATGTACATATGGCGTACCACAAGGGTCAAAACTTGGTCCGGTTCTATTCCTTCTTTTTACGAACGCACTTCTTGGGGTTTTGAAAAATAGTACCGTGTTTGCCTACGCAGATGACATAGCAATTGTTTTTAGACACAAGTGCCTTAAAACAGCTATTAACGTTATGCAACAGGAGTTTGATGAAGTCTCTAAATGGTGTCATGATTTTGGGTTGGTCATTAATGCCAACAAAACGAAACTCATGCATATTCGCTCACCACAGCAAAAAGACGAAGGAATAAGGATCTTCTTTCAAGACGAAAAATGTCCACATGCTCAAAAAAGTGATGCAATTGAAGTAGTTACATCTACAAAATATCTTGGAGTCACAATCGATGATCATTTTCTTTTGCGCCAACACATTGAGAGCATAAGGAGTAGCATGAGAAGTTCTATGTTTGCTCTCTTTTATCTGGAAAAGTATTCAACAAAAGATGTCCTAAAACAAGTTTACTACTCGCTTGTTGAATCTCGATTGAGGTATGGAATTTTGGCTTGGGGAAACGCATCAAATACTCACATGAATAATATCGTCAATCTACAGCATAGAATCTTTAAAATAATTGATAAAAATCATGAGTTCAAGTTTTTGAATGTTAAAAATATTTATAAAATGTCAGCTATAATAGAATACTACGACGATGTAAAGTTTCAGCAACCTATCTCACACAACATTAACACCAGAAGACGAGCGCAAGGTCTACTCGAGATTCCAGCGGTATAAAACAACTACGGAAGAAGACAACTGAGTTATGCGATACCATCAATTATGAACCAGCTACCAGCCAACTTAAAAAACATTCAAAATTTCCAAAAACGTAAGAAATTTATAAAATTGTTCTTTGTAAACTAGTTTTTTCAATTTTTGATCTTTTATTTTGTTAAAAAAAAACAGAAAAAAAACAATTTCTTAATTAAAAACATTATTTCGTATTTTTATATTAAAAATTAAATTTCATACTTTTGTATTAAACATTAAACTTCATTTTACATGTAATCAATTAATAATAATAATAATCACTTCAAATCAATTCAAATTTTTTTTTTGAAAATTCAACCACCCACAGATAAGCATAAAGCTTCGTGGGTAACACAAATATTTGTAAAAACTTTTGAAATTAATAATAAAAAATCTAAATCTAAAATCTGCTGGCCATTGATGATGTTTTGCCGGCTAGCGTTAGTACAACGGAGAGGCAGGGCATTCAATGGAGACCGTTTGAAAGGCTTAGCCATTTAGACTATGCCGACGATATATGTCTCATGGCAAATAACATCAGTGGGCTGAACGAGATGTGTCAAACTCTACGGGTAAAAGGAGAGTCGTGCGGTGTTAGAATAAAAAAAAAAAAAAGACAAAAATAATGCTAACAGGCCGCCCCACACAACAACGTACTATTCTGCATGACACACCTGTTGAAGAGGTGGAACAGTTTAATTACCTTAGAAGTATCGTATCAGCAAACCGTGGTATGGATCTGGACGTAAATAGTAGAATAAATAAAGCCCGCGTTGCCTTTGGTTCTCTGTCTCAAATTTGGAAATCCGTGCTTTTATATGCTTGCGAAACCTGGAAAGTCTTGGCTACCATCTCGAGAAAATTGCAGGCTTTTGTGAATCTCTGTCTACGTCACATCCTGAAATTCCACTGGCCACAAACTATATCTAACCAGGAATTGTGGCGCAGGACAAGTCAGAAGCTGCTGGACGTCGACATAAAAGAGCGCAAATGGCAATGGATTGGTCATACACTGAGGAAACCAAACGATGATATTGCGAAGCAGTCTTTTGAATGAAATCCTCAGGGTTCACGGCGGGTTGGAAGACCAAGAACAACGTGGAAATCATTAGTCCTAGCAGAAACTAATTCCCAGAAAAAGATATCTAGCTGCAAATCGTGAAGGATGGAGACGTTTTGTTGGCGCCCTATGCCCCAAACAATGTTTCAGGAACTGATGATGATGAAGATTGTTAGGAAATACAACTGCCGCTGAAACAATTGCCCCTTTCGAACACCCACGCAATGTTTTATGTCTTTCCTTATTTTATCGTTTCTTTTATAAAAAAATGTTCACTCGAAGTAGCCAACTGCATTCCTCTCCTTAAAATTTCTCCCGCAATACTCGTCTCGCAAGGAATGTTCATCATTTAACCCTTGAGCCCAATTTCGGACATATTGTGAAATATAGGGATTTTTTTTTGGCCGAACAACACGAATTTGGCGGGATTTTCCCTTGCCATTTTGATCTGCAAACATTCAAAACCAATGTTAATCGTCACCTCCTATCTCTCCCCTCTTTATCTTTTTAATACCCGCGCAGTGCGTTCCACATTAAAAAGGAAACAAATAGTCTCTTGTGCGCGGGTTATTTATAAAAAAAAAATTAATCGCTCCATGGCTTGGTCACTTGTATTCTGCATCTGTCTAGTCAACAAATGTCAAAACAGATTTGACATTGGCGGCCATTTGCAAAAATGAGAGCATCTTCCAATAGGGTGATTTCTTTTTGCCCACCCTGTAGTACGTCAAAAATTTAGCTAAGTGCGGTGTTACACTTAGAAGTTTTTGCAAAGCTGCAAATAAGTGCGAAATAGAGAGTAAGTGAAATAGAAATATTTTAAATCGTTTCAACTCGGCGAGTTGTGTGTAGGATTTGCATCGCGTGTTTTTGACATTCCTTTTGTTCATATGTACTGGTGAAGTATGGAATGTCAATTTTGCTGCCAAGAATATAAATTATATGTTTATATATATCTTAAATGCTATTGAAATATTACTCCACATATGCGCGTTCTTTTTAATATTTTGATAGTTGGGGTTTGTTAGATCCATTAAAATATTCTCTTTTTAACCAGCTCTATAAATAGTTCCGTGTTTCCCTCACACATTTTGTTTTCATTTGATTAAGCTAGTTCAAGTTTCTTGAGATTTCGGGGTGATCAGGGAACTTTCTCAGTCATTTTCAATGGATCTGAGAAAAAAGAGATCTCGGATAGTTCTGAAACATTGACCTAGCCTGTTTTTGTTACTGTGAAATGTCAAGATGAAGCTGAAACGTGAAGCGCAGGTGCAACTTTAAAGAACTTGTGCTTCAGCTAAATTTCAAGCTTCAGCTTCTCATTGTGTTCGCCTCATAGGGTTCGGGTATATTGAACTTTGATAGCGCTTTTTACTTCAGCTTCAGCTCCACCATTGTATTCAGCCAATTATTCCTCGGCATTTTTGCTGAGTTCACAGTTTTACTTGATTTGCATTTCGGATACCAAAAATCCAACATCAATTTTCGTCTTAAAATTCCGGTTTGAGGTAAGTTTTTTGGAAAGATATTTACAAATATCATTTAATCTTAAAACAAATTGATAGGAAAGATTTTTAGCCTTTAAAAACAGTATTACCGATATGTTAAAATATTTATTTTTTCATTTGAAGTGTTTAAAGAAAATCGCCCCCACCGCCTTAAGAGAGTAGACAGACCTCCCCTCCCATAGTAAAAGAGGCTTGTCTTTAAAGGTTTTACTAAAATCCATTATTATTTCTTGTCCTGCCTGAGTAATCGTACTCTTGGACTGTTTTTAAAACTTGCGACTAGAGCACTGCGACTTTCGTTGATTCTCTTTTGTTGCCTGTCCTTGTCGCAGAGATACTTTTAAACGTAGCGATTGTGTTTGCAACTCTTCAATATGTTATTGCTTGAATTCCTTTTCATTTCAAGTTTCCAGAGTGAACATTTTCAGCTGCTATACTGTTCCTACGTGCTACATGCTACACAAAACATCACATTACTCGTTCATGGCGAACAAGCAATGAAAGGGATTGACAAAAATGAATGATTTCCCGAATAAGCACAAAGAAGAAAGACCGATAGTCACGCGACTCGAGCTACTCGTGCGATTCTGTCTACCCCGGCCACCACATACCGATTTTGCTTATAGAGTTATCTGGAGTTGAACTTATATTTGGACGAGCGGATCTAGAAAATGGAGACAGAGTTTGTGATTTTTGTTGAGAAATTTTCTCGCGTTTGGAAATAGAAGATTTAGATATTTGGATACAGTGATTTTGATTTCGATCGATTTGTTTCTTTATTTTTAGACTGTTAACGAAGTGGATTTAATTTTGAGACAGTGGATTTAGTGGATTTAGTGGAATTGAATTTTCATTATGAGATTTTTGATACAGTGGACACAGTGGATGCAGAGATTTCTGATATTCATGAATCATGATTCAGTGGATTCAGAGAATTTTGAGATTCTTAAGACAGTGGATTTAGTGGATGCAGAGTCTTAAGACTCTTGATACAGTTAATTTAGTGAAATTTAATAATAATTCTGATATTGTTCATATAGTAAATGAATGATTTATTTTGTTTTTCTTGATCGAGTGAATACACCGGTTTTAATGTTTTATTATTGTGTTTACACATTAATTCAAGTGTTTTACCTGGCTCCGAGTTTTGGGTGGGCAAGGTTTTTGTCAGTTTTCGTACCTCACGTGGTTCCATTTTGAGGTGCTTGCTGTTGTTAAATTTTCTTTTTCTGCACTGGTCTATTGTCCGACCTAGATTTTTGCAATAACGACATGTAGTGGTTTTTTGTCCACCTCCCACAGGATAACTTGTATTAGAATCTGGCCTGTGAGTTCTATTATTGTTTCGAAATCTGTTCGTGCTTAGCTGAAAACGACACTCGGTTGTGTTGTTTGTCTTCGTTCGGCAGTGGTGACAATATCCGTTTTCAGCAGTGACAAGAAGTCAGTGCTTCGTCTAAATCTGTACACCTAGCTCTTTCAACAAGAGCTCTTAGCTGGGGTATCAGACCATTACAAAAACTATTTACGATGGTTTTGGAATTTAGACTCCTGATGGCTATATTAGTAGCAGCTGCCTTTGTACTAGCATTAGCGTTGTTCAGTTCATCAAAAAGGGCCTTAGCTCTTTCCGCGTAAGAACTTACTTATAACCCTGTTTGAATTGAAAAACTTCAGTCTGTTTAACATGTATAGACCTAGTTTTTTAGAAGTTCTTTATCGGAGCCTCTTTCATTTTTAGCTAAGCATTATAATTGTTATGGTCAGGCTGGTTAGTTTAGATTTAACAATTTCAAGTAGTTAAGCCGCCTCTTTGGATCTAGCGGAGGATTTATTTGCTTGAAGGTCTATTAGTTGAAATATATATATTTTTGTTCAAATGGTTTGAACTTCCGTCAAACTCAGTTATGAGTTTAATAGCTTGAGAAACGTCAAATGGCAACATAAATATGGGGGTATGGCACTTTTCTTTTCTTTTTAGCAAATTATGATAACTCTGAGAAACTACAGGGATATAGGATTTTTCTATATTTCGTATTGAAATTTTTAAATTTATTTTAGTCATGTATGGAGGCAAGAACAAATAAGGGGCCCAACTATGTAACTCTTTTCAAAATCTTTTCGATTCTACTTTTAACTGGCACTATGTATAAAAATAGAATAGAAGGCCGGTAATATCAAGCTATTTGCGATTTTCGAACGAGACTCAAATTTTGCTACCGAATAAACAAAATAAATAACCGAATTTAAAGGAAACAATCAAGTCTATAAAAATAAAAACAAACACTGAAACCGAGTTGCGTAATAGTGAAACAAAAAAGTTTATAATAATAAATAAAGAAAGACAGTGTCGCAATTTGGTTGGATTCAGATGAAAATCCGGAACGAGTTCAACAAACTCAACAAAAGCAGATTTGACAAATTAGTCCATAAATGTTTCGATTTGTGTCTGCCTTCCCGTCTTTTAAGTAACCCTTGGATAAATTTTAATGCTAACTGGCTGAACACAATGGTAAAGCTGAAGCTGAAGATGAATCGCAAAAATTAAGTACGTCAAAATTGAAGCTAAGTGATGAAGCTGCTTCGAACACAATTGTGAAGTACGGAATGTCAATTTTTTTCGTTTGATTTTGATTAAGCTAGTTCAAGTTTCTTGAGAATATGTAGTGATCAAGGAATTTTGTCAGTCATTGGGGACGTTCAAGAACGTAACTTTCGGATAAGTTACCATGCTTTTGTTGTGATTAGCATGGTTGAAAACAGCTGTTTTCCAACTGATGGAAGAACATATGGAAACAGAGAGAAAATCCAAAATAAAATTGGCTGGATACTTTTCTCAACACGTGAACAGCTGATGAACAGCTGACTGTGTTTCTCTTTTGATTTGAATTTCAAGAGGTTACCTATCTGGTTGGATTTGTTCGTTCACACAAGAAAACCAAACACAGGCAAGGTAACCTATCCAAAAGAAACGTACGTGAACGTATCCAATGACTGAGAAAATTCCTTGATCACTACAAATTCTCAAGAAACTTGAACTAGCTTAATCAAAATCAAACGAAAAAAATTGACTTAAATGATTCCCTGTATAAATAACATCATATTCGTATGCTTTTTTTATAGAATATTCAATAAAATATTATTCTATGAATTTTATTTACTTACATTTACATTCTGAAAATAATCTGCTCAACCGATTTCATGCAAACCATGCATCCTATTTCCATTCCAACAATATGCAACATATCTCGCACTTGGACAAAAGTTCAGGTAGCTGTGGATTTTCGATATGTTGTTTGGTATGCCTTGTAAATAAAAAAAAAATTCAGAGCCATGCCCCCCGCCCCTTCACAATCGACGAACAATTACTTAAAATCGGCAAAGAGTGAACAACTCTTTGCCCTAGAAATCATTTCTGGTGCATTTTAACGCAAAATGTCTATATGCCAACTTTTAGTAAATACAATTTCCTACAAGTTTGGTTTGTAGAGTTTATAGAGCGGAGCTATGAAGCAGCCAAAAATGCTCAAATTTGAGAACTTTTAAAATTTGAAGTTTTTGTTTACTTTTTAAGCAAAATAACATCGTGGGGAGTGATGGATCTAATCCCACCCTTAGAATGTCACCGACATGTGACAAGTGTTTGACGGTTGGCACTCATGCACCTCTTCACAACCACGAGGTATCAGTCAGTTTTTAGAGGTCAACCATCGACTCAACATTTAAAATTATATAAATTTATAAAACATGCTTGTATTGTTTTGGTGCCGAAACCCATTTTAGAAGAAACATAAACATGGTTGATAACAAAACCTGTAATTTCTTACGGCCACCGAAACCCCTAATCGTAGAACACGAAAAGGATATGGCCAAAGAATGGAAGCTGTGCAAACAGCAATATTCTTACTTCGAGATTGCCACTGGTATGGTCATAAGCCATCAATATTCAAATGGCAACGTTTATGTCTGCAATAGGCTATTCTACGATACAAATAAACAACACAGGTAGTGAAATATCCCTGGACATGATTAAAGACTTTTTTGAGGCGTATTTTATACCTTAAATGAATACTTCGTTCGAAAGATACAAATTCCACAGGATAACGCAACAAGAGAACGAAACAATTGATGAACTTATGACGAGGCTGCGACTGCAGGTACAAACCTGTGCTCTCGAAGCTCTTCTGGAAAGCATACTGCTGCTCTCTGAAGACGTCACGTTAAGCAAAGCTATCACCATATGCCAGTCTACCGAACAAGCACAAAAACATGCAGCAAAAATACTAGTTGAAAATGAGAAAAAATGGCCAAAGAGGATGAAACTTTCTGTAAAATCATAGATTACATAATTAAAGGTTGGCCGAACAAAAGAGAAAGCTTTCCATTTAATTTAAGACCCTACTGGACATTCAAGTATGAGTTGTCAGCTTCTGAGGAAGTCATCTACAAGTTGCACAAGGTTGTTATATCTATTTAATTGAGAGCCGATATGTTAATTTATCATTTTGGAAATTTAAATACCTATATATTTCATACTCCACTTTTTATTTTGTGGCCGGTACAACGGAATGAGGGTAAGTTAACAAAATCTGTGACTCTATAGTCTTGTTGCCAGGTACTTTTGGATGAACTTAATTGAAATGTTGGTAAACGGGATAAAGGCTTACGATAAAACCATATTTGAAAAAACCGGTTCTATGTGAGGTACCGTTATAGAACAAAATTGGAAAAAATCATCCTAATTGAATTGTTGTAAATTGCATTGTTGTAAAAAATAGCACCCTGAAAGATTTATCAAAATCGTTCGAGCCGTTTTCAAGAAAATCAAACTTTGTTAAGGATTGTATGGGAGGTTACCGTTATATTTCGACCTAGAGCAAAAATTAAAAACACTCCCTGAGATTTCTTTTTTTTTATAATTAGCCCACACTAAAGGGATTTTGACTAACCTTATAATGTTAATTAAACACAGCGAGGGCTTTTGGAAAATAGGGAAGGATGTGAAAGGAGGTTATTATGCACATTTGTTTTAAAGTTTTGCACCTCAAAGTGGGAGGGAAAAACAGAGTCCGGAAAGGTATTCCTCAATCGCGTGGTACGACTAAAGAAACAATCCCTGTACTTGACAGTACGTGAAAGTATTACGGTTGAATCGTTTTAGGGGAAATGTAACTGGCTATTTCGCTACAGCATTGTTGATGGAAGTAGCGATAAAATAATGAAAGGCAGTAGACATTACGCCTGTGCTCCAGAGATGTAAATGTTTCTGTTATTGTTCGACCGGCTATCATTTTTAAAGCTTTTTTTGTATTCTATATAGAAAACTAAAGTAGGTAACAGGAGCACCTGCCCAAATGTGGGAATTATACTCAAGTTTAGGGCGAATATATGCTTTATATACTGTAGCCAGATCAGACGGGGTGAAGAACTTCTTGCATCTTTGAAGGAAACGTAAACATCTCGCAGGTTTTTTAGCAACGTCAAATATGTGGTCATTCCACAGAAGGTGCTCTGTAATGCACATACCGAGAACTGAGAGGTGATCGGTTTGCTTTATGCTAGTTCCACTCATGCGTAGTGGCATTTGATTGATTTTTTGCTTTAATGACAAAAGACACCATTGAGTTTTCGAAGCATTAAATTCTACACTGTTTCTTATTTCGCATTGTACCATGCTGTCAAGATCAAAATTTAATGAACTTATCATACACTGACGTTGCAGTTCCACATCCAAGATGTGAATCTGGAAACGAATATGAAAAGCTGAGAGTACTTTCGTCAGCGAAACAATTGATTGGATTAGTTGTTTCAGATAATAAGTCGTTGATAAATATATGGAAGAGAGTCGGAGACAAGACAAAGCCCTGGGGCACGCCAGCGTTTATTATGTGAGAATCAGACGTGAATCCGTCCACCTCTGGGGTACCCCAAGGTAGCCATCTTGGACCTCTTTTAATTATCCTTGCCATTAATGATGTTGAAAAGATAATCCAATCATCTTCTATCTGCCTTTATGCTGATGATGCTAAAATTTTCGAAGTAATCTCCTCTGGTTGTGATTCTCTCCTGCTTCAAAATGACCTCAATTCATTTGTCAATTGGTGCAGTTAGAATTTTTTCGAACTCAACATTGCCAAATGTGAGCTAATTACGTTCTCTCGAAAAAGTAAAAGGCCTTCCCTTAGATCTTATTATCTTCAAACCCTTTCCATTAACCGCGTACAGGTTATCCGCGATTTTTTGCGTCCTCTGTGATTGCGAATTAAATTTTCGCTCTCATATCGATAATGCTATATCAAGAGCTAACTCCGCCCTTGGTTTTATCAAAAGGTGGTCCAAAGAGTTTCGGAACCCATTTGTAACCAAATCCCTCTATATTTCAAATGTTCGTCCTCTCCTTGAGTATGCATCGCAAGTATGGGCCCCCTATCACGCGGTTCATATCTCCAGAATTGAGAGCGTTCAACGCCGTTTTCTACTCTTTGCTCTCCGAAGTCTTTATGACTCTAATAACTTCTCATCTCTGCCATCCTACCTTGACCGACTCAAAATTATAAATCTACACCCCCTTGAAGTCCGTAGGAATGTGTTTGATATCATTTTCATTCATCGGATTCTTACAGGTACCACTGACTGTTCCTCACTTTTTGATCTCATCTTGTTTAACACTAACCCACGCAACTTAAGATCATCACGTCTTTTTTACCTTCCTCTCCATCGTATTTCCTATAGTTTAAATGAACCTTTAACCCGCATGTTGAGTAAAATCAATTCGATCTCTCCTCTTTTCGATTTCAACCTTCCAAGTCCTTGTCTGAAAGCCCAGCTCTTACATCATCTTTCCTCCTTATAAGTTAATTTAGTTTAATTAGTTTTTAAGTTTAGTAAAGTTTAAGTTAAGCTTGTATTAAGCTCATAAATGGGGCGTCAGCCCCACCAAAATTAAAATTAAATTAAAAAAAGTAAAATGATCGATGAAAGATACCTGTTAGATAAGGTTCTGTAGAACAACAAACGCACTCCAAATGCTTTACTCCAAGTAGATTAACTACGCGCAGAGCCGAGAATAATGTAGATGCCGACGTGATGAAGAATATTTGCAGCACCTACATGCTGAAGATATAATCTGCATTTTTGGCTTTTTTTTTGAGAATTTTGAAAAATTTCCCTTTTTTCGAAGCATCATATCTCGGTAACGAATTATTAATCAAGAGTATTTGGATCGTCAAATTTGTAGGAAATTTAACATTCAACAATACACATACAGGAAAAAAGTTATTTATGAAAAACCAAAAAAATGTCAAACATTTTGCAGTTTCCCCTCCTCCTTTTTTGCACAGGGTCCTTGACGTCCAAAACCTGAGAAAATGTTAATAAACATTTGAACTTTTTTTTCAGTATCAATGTTCGACTTTAAGGACTATGAGTCTTTACTGTTGATTTACATGTCACATGGTGGACCAGAAAATGTTTTATATTGCAAGGACGGTTTATTTGATTTCATAGAAGAGTCTATACAAATATTTAAAAATAAATCTCTTAACGACAAGCCTAAATATATAATAGTGCAAGCATGCAAAGGGGAGTTCGATGTCGATTTATGTTATAGAGATAACAAGTGCAATAAATACGATGATTCTGATACAACAGCGGTGTTGACAAGCTCATTCGAAGGTAGGTTTTACATTTAACTTTAAAATTTTGAATCATATAAACACGACATATTTTTTTTTCTTTTACTAGGTTTTGTTTCCAAATTAGGTGATAACGGTTCGATATTTATTGACACTTTAACCAAAGTGTTCAGAAAATCATGGAACAAAAAAAATGTTTTTGAAATTTTAAATGAATTTAGAGAAACTTATAACAATCCTAATATTCAGTAAGTTAACATTGTTAATAAATTAAAAAAAAAACAACAAAAAGTAAGAAAAACGAAATGTATCTACATATACAGTGAGCATCAAAAGTGAGTAAACAACGTGTTTCTTTGGTTTTGTATTAATTAACGACAAGTATAGAAGCGTTTTATATTTTAATTATCATTAACTCAATACGGTAAGGATAAAATAACAAATGAAAAAATATGTAAGAAAGTAAAAAGAAAAATAAATCATTTCATTAGTTTTTAAAATCGCATGAGAACATAAAGTATTGACTTTGTTTACTCACTTATGAAGTTTGTGTGGAAAAGCATGTTAAAGGATTTAAAAAAAAAACCGATATTGAAAAGCATTAAAGAAATATTTAAACCACCTTACTCAGCTTGTTAATGAGCCTACCGGAATCCCTGACATTGCAGGCCAAACCGCCAACGCTCTAGACTTGTTTCTTACCTCTAATCCTGATAAATGCACAATTCATGTATTACCGCCTCTAGGCACATCTGACCATTGTGTCATCTCTTTTAATTTTTCCTTTAATTAATCCAGTTAAAGAAAAAAACACCTACGAGCACCGTCTGGCAATACGAAAAAGCCAACTGGGACGGTCTTAATAACTTTTTCAGGATATTTAACTACTCACTATGCTTCCTCGATAGTGACATTGATTCCAGCGCAGACATGATTACAAATATAATTCTGTTAGTAGTGAGACATTTTATCCGGAATAGGTCGAAGAGTATCAAATCTAAAAAAACTCATGGTTTACTTCGAGCTGTAGAGAGGTTATCAGGTTAAGAAATTTAAGTTTCCGTTGTTATTAAGAAAACCGGAATAGATTTCAGCAAGCTAGAAAGGCCTGCAATGTTCATATTCGTCAAACTAAATTTTAACATGAGCAACAAATTCAGCAAAAAATACTGCAATGTCCCAAGGCAGTAAAAACGTTTGGTCATTTGTAAAAAACATACAAAATTCTTCGTAATCATCGGTTCCTACGCTCGTCTTCAATGATACTCCTGCCGTCAGTTCTCAGGAAAAAGCAGATCTGCTTGCAGCCCGATTCGCGGCAAACTTAACGCTGCCAGCAGGTATTAGAACTCCTCCTGTACTTGAGAGTGTTAATGATTTTTTCAGTCGCAAGAGTCCTGAAAGATCTTAATATACACAAATCTGCTGACCCGATAGTATCCCCGCTATTGTTCTGAAGAGGTGTTCTTCAACGCTGGTTATGCCTCTGCGTAAGCTTTCCATCGATTCTATCCCTCTGGGCTCTTTCCGAGTGCATAGTGCATGGTCCAGCCTATCCCCAGAAAGGCGAATCTTCTTCATCCTCAAACTATAGACCAATTGCACTAACGTCACTTCTTTCTACAGCAAGATTTTTAAAATTTAATTATTTTTTTTTATATTTTTTTATTTATATTTTTTTTTATTTTTATATTTTGTGGTTTTTTATTTATTTTGTTGCCGCTGCAACTGCCCTACCTAACTTAAAAATACCGAAGACAAAAATGTAGGTCGGCCATAGGCGATATTCGTTCTATGTCGACTGAAAGTATTGGGTTTTACCTGAGCCACCAAAAGCATCTATTTATATAATGAACCAACAAATCACTTTTTTAGCTGGATGTATTGACATGTTTTTTATTTGAATACAATTTATAACTATATATTATTTTTACTTTATAGAATATAAGACCTAAGGGTGTTTTTTTAGACGTGTGGTTTTCAAGAAGAAATAAAACGCATATAATTTAATGTAATGTCCAAGAATCTATGTTTTAAAAATGATTTCGGGCAAGTGGCCGCCACGGCTTGCTCGAATAAATTCCATCCGAGAGGCCCAATTTTCCCAATTTTGTGAAAATCGGGTTCGGGGGCCATCTCTTTTTGGGCCCATTCACCGAACGTGTGGTGCGCTCGATGGTCGTTCGGCTTCAATTCTTGCACGAGCTGGATTTTGTAAGCCCGCAAACAACAATCCTTTCGCAAGATCTTCCATAAAGTGGATGGGCACATCTCCAATTGTTGCGGGCGATGGGGAACGGATCTTCTTCGATACTCTGCTCTACCGAAGCGAACCATTGTTTTGGTAATAAATTTGCACGATTTGCAAACGCTGTTCAGGAGTAAGTCTATTCATTATGAAATGGAAAACCAAATTGAGCATAAATCAAGTGACAGCTGTCAAAAAGACCAACTCCGAAAAAAGAATTACTAAATTGAAAACCACACGTCTAAAAAAACACCCTAAGATATAGGATTCAACAGGAGTTACGAATGTTTAAATTTTTTTTGATTATTATTCATTTTCTAGATCTGAAACGACTTCAGTACTGTATGTTCGCCCTGATATAAGTAGCAGAATTAAAAACTTCGCACTTCAATAAGAGAACAAGAAGAAAGTTGTCAATCAAAACTAGTTCTGCTTATGGGCCTTCAGTTGAACGAGTTCATTACGTCAAACGTACAATTAACGAAGCTTGAGCAATGGTCGAGACTATTAAGTATTTGGACAGCACTAACAGCTTGAACGTGCCATCATAAATATATATTTTATTTTTACCTTATTTTTTTTTATTTTATAACTGCAATTTAATTTGTTTTCTTATTGAATTTTACTTCTTATTTTTTAATTAAAATTTCAATTTAATTTGTATTAATTTGTATTGCTCTTTACTTAGATCTGTTAATTGCTTTTTTCTTTATTTTTCTTGATTATTATAATCTTAATATGTATCTTTCTTTTTTTAACTAAAATAAATTCTATTTTTTCTTTTAATTGAAATATTGTGCAGCTGAGATATATTGTTTTTTATTTTGTATTTATTGTTAATTTTTATTGTTTAATTTTTATTTATTGTTAATTAATTAAAATGTAATATTTGTTAAAAATTAAATTCAATTAAATTAAATTAAATCAAATTAAATTAAATTAAATTAAATTAAATTAAATTAAATTGAATTTGTAGCAGCCAACACTTATTTTGTTTTATTTATACGCCTACTAAATTATGAATTTCAATTTGTTTATTGAATATATTTTGTATAACTTTTAAATTTAATGAACACATAAACATTATGAACACATTTTTTGTAAAACTTAAAAGTGCTCCAAAAGTAAATGGCACATATTTTCTAAATCTGTATAAAATTGTAATGTGCTTGCCCTCAAATTAGGTATAAAAGGGCGCAGCAAATTAGTCTTAAGGGCAGTCGATAAATAAAGTTCAGAGCATACAATTTATTTTTTTATTGTTACTGCATCCCTCCAGTAGACAGGTTGAACAAGTTTTTGGTCACCTGGCTCTGCCTACGTTGTCTTCGATTTACTTGTGAAGTTTTTTTGAGCTACCGCTGAAACCACCTCACTATCACACACACACCTAAGCACAACACCAACGCTTCAATTGGCGCCCAACCCAGTGGTTACTTGCTTAGCTAAGTAGTACCCAGTTAAGGTTCACTAAAGAAAAATATTTAGTGATACAAAAAAAAAAATTGTTGTTGTTTACGTACCATCAATTTCATTGTGTCACAGAGCACAGTCATAACATAGCTTGAAAATCTCATATTGACTAAGAAAAAAAAAACTACATATACAGGGATGCTGAGAGCGTTTCCGATAAAAATGCTATTATAGGATTCCCACTCTTTCTTGAAGGCTTTGCTTCAAATTGGTGGCAAAAAAATGAAGCAAAAACGTTTGAAGACGCAATTCAACTTCTATGTTCGTCATTTGCTCCACCAAAACCATCGTGAGAATTTACGTTGAACTTTTTGACCAAAAACAAAAGTATAATGAATCCACTGATGAATTCATCTGTAAAAAGAGAGCACTTTTCTCTCGGTTGAAAGAAAAAAATTTTGAGGAAATCATGATAAATATGATTTATGGACAAATCCTTCTTCATATTAGAAAAAGTGTTCCAAATAAAATTGTAGAGCGTTTTAATACCTACAATATGTTTTTTAAATTTTTCATTTTGGACCAAAATTACGTCTCGTAGCACTCCACAAAGTCAGCAAGTAAGCCAATAATTCTTTACCTCGCTATGTAAGGGGATAGTTATAAAATATCTTTTTATATTACTCGTCCTGACACTTTCGAAGCGCACTACCTGAGCGTTGCTACCTAACATAGCGAGGTAAAGAATTATCTATCTATCTATCGATATCTATCAGCAGAAAAAAGAAAACTGAAAAAAACAAATCTCAATTTTTCACTTTCGCGCTCGATATCTCAACAACGATCAACATTAGTTGAAAAATGTGCTTTACTTTATGGTAGAGCATAAAAAAAGCAACAAAAAAGTCTATAAGCACAATTTTCGTATCTTAATGTAGAGCCGAGTTATTTGAAAAAAAAAAAACAAGCTCATAGGAAATCTTGGTCGACAATTTCAAGTTAAGCTTTTTTGAGCCCCCTCTACATCATATCCAAAAATCAGCTTTTTCCGTTCACTTGTATTTTCAAATATATATAATGACTGGATTAAATGAGGATCGACGATGATGGCAAAAAAACCGGCAGACAGGCCGTCGCCTTTACATTTTGTTTGATGAAATTTCAATAAAAAGGAAATTAAAGTGAAACTCGAAATTAGACTTGATTGATGAGTTTTAAGGTTGACAATATAAGCGAAATGTGAACATTGGTAAGCAGGTTTGTGGTCTTTTGGGTTATTTTCTTCATTTATGTATTATTATCAATGACTTTTGATTTTAGTTCTTTAAAAAACTAAATTATGAAATAATGTAACTTCAAAGTTTTTGATCGATTTATGTTTTAATTGTTCGACGAGAGTACGTATTCTAGCTTTCAGCAGAATAATTTTAAAACGTCACTTTATTTCTTTACGACATGTGAAAGGTCACATCAAGTGCGATAACTCAGGCGACAAAATAATAATAACGGGTTTTTGTAGATACTGTTAAATACAAACATTTTTTGTATGGGATGGGGGATCTATTTCCCAGTACCATTTGGGAGGCAATTTTCTAAAACACCACTTAAAAAAATATATAGAAATACCTACAATTGGGTGCTTTTTTCAGCCTGTTCTATCATCTTATTTTTTGTTGAAGAAATATCTTCATATAGCTTTAAAAAAAACTCTATGTATTGGAAATTTTGAAAAAATAAAGTTTTTATTGATTTTTTCAAAATTGAGATAATATGTATGTATTAAAATTGTTGCAAGTATTTGTTACTTATATAAATTCTTAATCGAAAACTGAAAAATAGTTGTTTTTGGTGTTCTTGTTTTCGAGTAAATTGAAATTTAATTAACCTACTTTTTTATAATTTGTTTGGTATCAACGTGATCTTACTTTTACACATTTCGGGGAGGTTATGATAATTTTGGAGTCCGAAAATAATTAAAAAAATCCTGTAGACAGTGGCCCCTGTTACCCTTGCTTTGCATCACTTTAGGAATTGTAATAGGGATGCGCGGTTGGGATTTTCCTAGATGCTATGGCGCAAAATTTTAAACAAATAAAACCTACTCTAAATCAATTTTAAAATGGGAGTCGGCTCTAAAAACAAAATATAAAACGAAGGTCGGCTCTATGTTAATTTTAAATGACATAAAGTATGCTTTAACCTTAAACAACTTGTCTAACCTTAAAACGAGCAAACCACTTGTTTATCTTTTTAAAGGATACTTTAACCAGAAATTTTGTAATTTCGTACCAAAAAAAAATAAGAATGTCTTATTCTGTCAATAGTAAGCCGTGTTGGGGTCGATTCCAAATCTCTGAAACTGTGAAATGGTAATTTTGTTGGCGTTTTGAAGTTAAATTCGATTCTAGATGTATGAAAAAAGAAAAGCAAGCGTAAAAAACTTCAAAATGGTGAATTACTTTTCACAACCAAAACATCCCATGAAGAGCCCCGCAGTTTTGAGATCAAGCAACGATGTGTGGCGAAGGCAAATGATGGAGGACCGATTCATTCTACGGCTATTTCCATTCTTTTTTTTTTATTTATTTACTTAATTATATTCTTTTTTTTTATTCTTTTACGACATTTGTTAATGTTTAATTACTTAATATTGATTAATAACACTTCAACGCATTATGATAAGTTCTTATCATTTCACATTTTCACAGATCGGGAATTGACCTCCTGGAAAAAAATTGTTTACATTACGTTACATAACCCCACACCACACTTGTTGTCAGGGTTGTTTATCTTGTTTAAAATTGAGAAAATGTTAAACAGGGGCTCGTATCTAAAGAACTTCTTTAACTAGAGTCGGTTCCATTGCTAAAATGAATGATGTTTAATATTTTGCGCCTTTGAGTTTTAAGAGACTGCATATGCTTAGGAGAAAATCGTTTTTTTTAGATTGAAGTCAATTTTTTCAAAAACTATTGAACAAAAGAACTTAATTTAAAATAATAACTAAGTGCGATTTTCTATCATTCAGAAAAGGTACAGTTCTTAATTTTAAATGTCGCGGTTTTTTTTTTTGATAATTGTTTTTTTTTTTTTTTTTTTTTTTTAAGTCAATCATAAAAAGAGAAGTTAGAACCCTCCTTCTACAGTAAAAAGTTTTTTTAATTAAAGTCTCTACAAGAAGCTGTTATCCTTTTGTGGCACCAATGTTATCGCACGTAAAAGTAAGATCAAGATAATAAGCTTGTATAAGTATAGTAAAGGTTTTGTAAATTTCAATTTTTCGAAAACTAGTGTTCGATTTGAAAATTAATAAAACTAACAAATACTCAAAGCAAGTTTCTTAAAAAAATTCTAAATTTTGAAAAAAAAAATTAATATAAACAATTTTTTTTTTGTTTTTTTTTTTTTTTAAATTGTCAAGTTTAAACAATGTAAGTTTTTTTCAAAAGCTTTTAATAGATATTACTTTATTTAAAAATAAGATGATTAAACAAAAATTGACCGGTATTTTTAAAGATTTTTTTCCATTTTATGTTTTTTTTATTCGAAAATTGTCCTCCCGACCAAATGAAGGGAGGTAGACTCCCACTCATTGTAAAAATGCTTCTATCTATGAAAGTAAGTAGTAGGTACTCAAAGAATAATCTTATTTTCAGTGTTTGATTAAGAATCGATAGGAGTAACAAATAATACAAAAAACTAGTATTTTCCAAATTTCCAAAAAAAAAAAAACAAATAAATTCTGTTAATTTTTTTTTTCAAAATCACGAGCTTAAAATTATTTTTTTTTTAATTATTTGAAGAAATGAATTAAAAAAAAGTATTTAATAGAGCAGACATTTGGCTTTGAAAAAAAGTATTGCACGTTATTGTTAATATTGCCGTTATTTTCAAATATATTTTTTTCCGATTTAATTGTTTTTTTTTTTAGAAAATTGGCATTTTTTTTTAAATAAGGGTAGATACAACCCCGTCCCATAGTCCATAATTCTTGTTTCAACTCTTTTTTTTTTTTTTTAGGGCCAAAAATAACGGTACTTGCCATACGACTGTTTGGGAAAAGTTAATTTTTCTCGAAAATGGCTCCAACGATTTTGATAAAAATTTTTGTGAATTTTTTGTTGGTATTAGCTATCAATTGATTAGAACCACATATACGGGAAAAGGCTATTAACGGTACCTTTCATATAACGGTTTTTTTAATTTTTGGCTTTCTCGGTAACGGCTCTATGGATTTCTGTCAAATTTAATATTAAAAAGGATCTTAATAGCCAAATTAATTCTGACTATCAAAATTTGAATAACTTTTTTTCTAATTAAAATTAATTTTTTTTTTTTTTTTTGAAAAATCAATATTTTTAAAACTAATCAGAAACAATTATTTAAAATTTTATAATTATATTAATAAACTCTAAAAAACTGCATACCAAAATTTCAAAAAAATGTTTTTTTTTTTCAAAAAACTAAAAATAAAAAACAGGATTTTATCAAAACCGGTCCTACAATTTTAGAAATACATTTTTCATAAAGTTTTGTTATTTAAGACGTGTGATGGCCTACTTCATATTTACTAAAAACCGTTTAGTATAGTGGTTTTGATACTTTTTATAAGTTCAAACTGTGTTATTTTCAACGTAAATGTTACTTGTTTCTGTAAAAGATCTTGCCTTCCAATGTAATTGGGCACATAAGAGCAAGTTGTTTTGGCATTAAGTGAAACTCAGGTTGGAGCAAATACTGATTTATCAGAATTTGCTCTACATGGGTATAGCTTGGTGCCATTACTCTTTTCTCATCATGGTCTCGTGGTCTATGTTAGGAATGATATTGCTTGCCAGAGTCTTCCCCAATATGGGCAATGTTCCAACACGGACTTTAACTTCTTATGGCTCAAATTCACTGTCCGCAAGCATGTCATTCATTATTGTTTTATTTACAGGAGTCCAAATCTTGACAGTAATTCGACTTGTAACGAGTTTGATGCACTGTCTGATTCCATCTCGAAAATTGTTTCCCTTTGTCCTCGCACTGAAATCGTTATTGCGGGCGATTTCAATGTACACAATTCCAACTGGCTCCGCTATTCTGGTCAGACAACACCCGAAGGAAGGAATGTCGAGCTCTTTGCCGGGTTACATCACCTTACCCAACTGATCGATGTGCCAACGCGTATACCGGATGTTGCTGGGCAAGCAGCCCATACTCTTGACTTGTTTCTTACTTCTCACCCTGATAAATATACCATTAGTGTAACTTCTCCATTTGGCACTTCAGACCATTGTATCATTTCAGCTAATTTCTCATCCCCCCCCCATCCAGTTAAAGAAAAACTTCCCACCAGGACCGTTTGGCAATACGAGAAAGCCAACTGGGACGGCCTGAATTTCTTTTTCCGAAACTTTAACTGGTCACTATGCTTCCTCGATAGTGACATTGATGCCAGTGCTGAAATGATCACAAATGTGATTCTTCTAGGGATGCGTGCTTTTATTCCTAACAGAGTAAAAAGCATCAAACCTAAAGAAAAGTCTTGGTTTAATTCTGAGTGTAAAGAAGCTATCAGGCTCAAAGAAGTAATTTTCCGATCTTACAAAGCCAACCCTACAGAGGAAAATCGGAAAAAGCACAAACAAGCAAGGAACTCATGCAACTCCGTTATAGAAAGAACCAAATTTTTGCATGACCAAAAATTACGGCAAAAAATTCTGCAGTGTCCCAAAGGCAGTAAAAATTTTTGGTCATTTGTAAAAAATATAAAAAACTCCTCGACATCTTCGGTTCCAACGCTCATCGACAATAACAAACCAATTGTTTACTCTTCAGAGAAGGCAAACTTGCTCGCCGCCCATTTCGCTGCCAGCTCCACGCTGCCTCAAAGCAACGTTGCCCCTCCTGTACTTGAGAATGTAAATTTTTCCATGGGACACATTTTTTTCCGCACTCGTACAGTAGCAAGAGTTCTCAAAGATCTCGATATACACAAATCCGCTGGCCCGGATGGTATACCCCCGATTCTTCTGAAGAGGTGTTCTTACACACTGGCAAAGCCACTGCGTAAGCTTTTCCATCGCTCCTACTCTTCTGGAATCTTTCCTAGAAGATGGAAAACAGCATTTGTCCAGCCTGTCCCTAAGAAAGGTGACCCATCCTCCCCCTCCTCCTACCGACCCATAGCACTGACATCCCTTCTTTCTAAGGTCATGGAAACACTGATTAACCGTCAGCTTAAGGAATATCTCGAAGATCGTAAGCTTCTCCATGACCGTCAGTATGGCTTCCGCAGCAACCGTTCCACTGGTGATCTGATGGCATATCTCACCGAACAGTGGAACAAATCTTTACATCGCTTTGGTGAAAGTAAGATTATTGCTCTTGATATCTCCAAGGCATTTGATAGAGTTTGGCATGAAGCTCTCTTATCGAAAATGCGTGCTTTTGGGATCGATAATACTCTTGTTCGTTGGATTAGAAGCTATCTTCTGGACCGTTCATTACAAGTTGTATTGGACGGATTCAAGTCTGATTCCCATAAAATAAATGCTGGTGTGCCCCAGGGCTCTGTTCTGTCTCCGACTCTTTTCCTCATTTTTATAAATGATCTTCTGTCTGTTACTTCTAATCCACTTAACTGTTTTGCTGACGACTCTACCCTCAGCTTTTCATATTCGTTCGATAATTCACGTCCTTCGCCTTCGGACGTACAATTGCAAAGGTGCCGTATGTCAAGCTCATTAAACTCCGATTTATACAGCATTGTCAAATGGGGTAATAGAAATCGTGTGGAGTTTAATGCTTCGAAAACTCAATGCTGTCTTCTGTCGTTAAAGCTAAACATTCCCCCAATGCCATTGTCCATGAATGGCACTTACATCGAAGAAACCGAAAAGCTCTCAGTACTCGGTATGTGTGTCAACGACGACCTCCGTTGGAACGACCATATATTTGAGATCGCTAAGAATGCTGCAAAGTGCTTAGGTTTTCTGTATCGGTGTAAGAAGTACTTTTCCCCATCTGATCTGGCTACAATTTATAAAGCGTTTATACGCCCTAAACTCGAGTATAACTCCCACCTCTGGGCAGGTGCTTCGCAAACATCGCTTCACCTGCTTGATAGAATACAAAATCGAGCGTTAAGATTGATAGGTAATAGAACTGCCGCTGAAACAATTGCCCCACTCGAACACCGACGCAATGTTTCATGTCTTTCCTTATTTTATCGTTTCTTTTACAAAAAATGTTCACTCGAAGTAGCCAGTTGCATTCCTCCCCTTAAAAGTTTCTCCCGTAATACTCGTCTCGCAAGGAATGCTCATCAGTTCACCCTTGAGCCTAATTTCGGACGTACCGTGAAATATAGGGATTCTTTTTTTAGCCGAACGACACGAATCTGGAATAGTTTACCCGGCGGGATTTTCCCTTGCCATTTTGATCTGCAAACATTCAAAACCAATGTTAATCGGCACCTCCTATCTCTCCCCTCCCTATCTTCGTAATGCCCGCGCAGGTGTTCTACATTAAAAGGGAAACACATAATCCCTTGTGCGCGCGTTAATTATAAAAAAAAAAAAAAAAAAAAAAGTACGTGCGACCCAGTCGTGCTCATTTTTTTTCTTGCACTCGATGTGTAGAGAGAAAAAAAATATATTAATTTAATTGCACAGGGGAGGATCAATCATATTGTCACTTAGGCCTGACACTAGTGACAGTGCGTTATTGTGAAGCTTCGTTGAAAAGACTTTTTTCTTTTGTTTCTCTTAGTATGTCGTCTGTTTTGGTTTTTTTATTTTTTTTTATGATGGGAGGTGATTTCAGAGTTGACTATTCTAACATTCGCGGTTTAAGAACCAATTTTCTGGCTCTGTACTACCATACTTTTTTTCTACAGGCCACCTGTTTTGGCGCTGAGTAAAAATCAAGTAGGAGAGGTTTCCGATCCGTCGGAATTTATCCTGCATGGGTATAATTCAGTACCATTATTTTTTTCCAAACATGGTCTTATTGTCTATGTTGCGTTTCAATTCCAACCAAAATATGGTCCTTGAATTAACTCTTTTTTTAAATTCATGTGGTTTAAATTCACCATAAATAAGTACATCATTCAAACTTCTTGCCTTTATCGAAGCCCAAATCTAGAAAGATTTTCAACCTCTCTAGAATTCGATTCCCTGTCGATTCAAAAAATTGTTTCCCTGTATCCTCGCATTGAAATCGTTATTACGGGCGATTTCAATGTCCACAATTCCTCCTGGCTTCTCTATTCCGGATCTACAACACCCGAAGGTATTGCCGAATACAATCCTCTGACTCAACTAGTTGACAAGCCTACTAGCATATCAGACGTCGATGGTCAAGCAGAAAACACTATTGACTTCTTACCTCTGACCGTGATAAGTGAATTATTAGTGTATTATCGCCTCTAGGCACTTCTGAACATTGTGTCATATCCGCTAGATTCACTTGCCAAACTAATCCAGCTAAAGAAAGAACTCCTAAGAGAACTGTTTGGCAGTATGAGAAAGCCGATTGTGTCAGTCTCAATAATTTCTTTAGGATTTTTAACTGGTCACTATGCTTGTTACATAGTGGCGCTGACTTCAGTGCAGATATGGTCATTAATCTCATTGTTTCGGGGATGAGAACTTTTATTCCAAATAGATCAAAAGTATCAGACCCAAGGAAAACTCATGGTTTGATACAAGTTGTAAAGGGGTTATCAGAGTTAAGGAGATATGTTTCCGTAGTTACAAAGACAACCCTACTGAAGAAAACCGGAAAAAGTTTAAACAAGCCAGGAATGCCTGTAACGCCCTTATTCGACGGACCAAATTTTTACATGACCAACAATTAAGGCAAAAATTACTAAAATGTCCCAAAGGTAGCAAAAGTTTTCGGTCATTTGTAAAAAAATATAAGGAACACTACTTCGTCCTCAATTTTGACGCTTGTCATCAATGACACAGCATTTCTTAGTTCCCAAGAGAAAGCTAACCATAGTATCCCCGCTTTTGTTCTGAATAAGTGGTCTTCTACGTTTTCAAAGCCACTGCGTAAGCTGTTCTATCTATTCTACTCCTTAGGGCTCGTTCCGAGAAAATGGAAGACCGCTTTTGTCCAGCCCATACCTAAAAAGGCGAACCGTCCTCCCCCGTAAATTACCGACCGATTGCACTTACGTCCCTTCTTTCCAAGGTCATGGAAACACTTATTAATTATAAAATCAAGAAATATTTTGAGGAATGAAAGCTTCTAAATGACCGACAGTATAGCTTTCGTAACAAGAGGTCCACTGGTGATATGATGGTTTATCTCACAGAACAGTGAAACAAATTTCTACATCGTTTCGGACAAAGTAAGATTATTGCACTCGATATTTCTAAAACATTTGATAGAGTCTGGCACCAGGCTCTTTTATCGAAAATGCATGCTTTCGGCTTCGATGTTTCTTTTCTTCGCTGGATTAGAAATTACCTTTCGGACCAATACAAGTTGTATTGGATGGGTTCAAATCTGATATCTTCAAAATAAATGCTGGTGCCCCCGTTCTGTCTCCAACTCTCTTTTTATTTGTTATAAATGTTCTCCTATCTGAAACTTCTAATCCACTAAACTGCTTCGCTGATGACAGTACACTCAGCTTTTCATATTCATTTTTGGATTCACAACCGCGGTCTTCGGATGTGGATCTTCAACGGCAACGTATGATAAGCTCATTAAATTCTGATCTTGACAGCATCATCAAGTGGAAAATAAGAAATCGTGTAGAATTTAATGCGTCCAAAACACAATGCTGTCTTCTGTCTCTAAAGCGTAATACAGCCCCCTTGCCATTATCCATGAGTGGTACTTACATTATAGAAGCTTATCATCTTGAAATTCTCGGTATGAACATCACCAGTCACCTCTTGTGGAATGATCATATTTATGATGTTGCCAAAAATGCCGCAAGAGGTTTGGGCTTCCTCCGAAAATGTAAGAAATTCGTTTCCCCTTTTGATCTGGCTATTATCTATAAATACATTCGTCCAAGACTAGAATATAGCTCCCATATCTGGGTGGGTGCTTCATTAACCCACTTGAGCCTTTTGGATGGTATTCAGAGAAAAGCTTCCAAGTTGATTGGAGATGATATCATCATTAGAACATTCACGTCACTTGAACATCGACGGAATGTTTCATGTCTCTCTCTTTTCTACCGTTATTTCTACGGTTCATGTTCTAGAGAAATAGCCAGTTCCATTCCTCCCCTTAAACAGTTTCACCGTAATACTCGCGCTTCCAGGAATGCCCACCAATTTACCCTTGAGCCCAATTTCAGTAGTACAGTCAAGTACAGAAATGCGTTCTTCAGTCGTACAACTCAAATGTGGAATCTTTTGCCTTACTCTGTTTTCCCTTCCGATTATGATGTTCAGAAGTTTAAAACCAATGTGTTTCGGCAACTCCTATTAAACCCTCTCCTTCTTTCCAAAGCTCGCGCTGTGTCCACCAACATCAAAAGGGTAGCTCAAATCCCTTTAGCGTGTGCAAATTATAAAAAAAAATCTTAATTACTCGTTTAAAAGATTACTATTGAAGTCCCCACACAGCACTATTTTGGATGAATTCAATGAAATTTCTTCAATAAGATTTTCGAGAAGAGAAAGATCAACGTTTCTGTGTGGTCTATAGACCGTACCAAGCAGAACATTATCATCACCACATATCAAATCAACAAAAAAGTATTCAATATCACTGCCAAGGTTTCAAAGACAATTGATCCTACATGTTATGCCTTCACGTAGAAAGCCACCCCACCTCCACGACCACCCCTATCAGCTCTAAACAGATTGTAACCATTCAAACTAATCATAACACTCGGAAAATCAACGAGAAACCACGTGTCTGATATACAAATAGCATCAACATCGGACCCCTCAAACACATACTCGTCAATTTTTTTCCGCAAACTGTGCATTAATATGACAAAGTCTAAATCCAGCACATTGTTGGAAAACACTCTGAGCATAGCACGCACTAAAAGTACAGTAATGAAAATGCGATCACTTAAATGTGTTAATATTCAAGAATAGAGTTTTTTGGGAAACTTTAAGATAGAGAAAAATAGGTTGAAGGTAAGCCAAATGTAAACACGTCTACTCGCTAGCTATCATAGCCTTCCTTTTGAAGCTTAATATAATTAATATAATATATGAGCTTAATATCTGAAGTTAATATACCAAGGTCTAACTTTTTTCTTCCACATTTAAACCTGAAATTTCTTCAACGAAACTCCGGGTAGTTTTCGATGCCTCGGCAGAGAGTACTTCAGGCTAATCACTCCTTACATTTCATTTCATTTTATTTATTGATAGAGATTTCTTACACAATAAGATACAACATCTTTTAAACTAGTGCAAGATTCAATATTAGTATACTATTTATATAAATCAGTCCCATCGGATCTTTTCTCGGTCTTTACTAATTTCTGATTTCACAAATACGTATTCGCTGGTGACATAAGTAAAATGTATAGACAGGTTCTGGTCGATCCAAAAGATAGGGCATATCAGCTCATCTTATGGAAAGCCAATGTACCAAAGGTCCACTTCAAACACACTAACTAAATACCGTCACATATGGAATGGCATCTGGGTCCTGTTTGGCTACAAGTTGCTTAGTAAAATAACCAACAGATTTTAGAGTTACACATCCTAAAGCAACAAACACAATTTTAAACAATATATACGTCGATGATTGCCTCACTGGGGAAGTTTCCATTAAGGAAGCCAAAATATTGCTCAACGAAACAGTAGCTTTACTAAAACACGGAAATTTCAATCTCACGAAATTCTGCTCTTTTTTGATCCGTTGGGGCTTCTGGGACCAGTTATAATGCTGGGAAAAATATTCCTGCAAGAATTATGGAAATCAAAAATTTCTTGGAATGAATGTCTACCAAATGAGCAGGCCTCAAAATGGCTCAGCTATTTATCTCAATTTACGTCATTGAAAAAGTTAAACATATCACGCTCTGTATTAGTACTAATATATAATATATAATATTAATCTGCCTAAAAAATAGAGCTTCATGCATTCTTGGACAGTAGTCTAAATGCCTTTGGTGCATGTATTTACCTCAAGTTTATTGACAAAAATGGGAAAACTTTTGTTCAATTATTTATTCCAAGTCCCGCGTTGTACCATTTAAAGTGATAAGCATTGCCAGATTAGAATTACAAGCGGCTATTTTACTAGCAGAGCTATTACAAAAAATAATTCACGTCATACCTCAAAAAATTAACACAGTTCAATTTTTTACTGACCACCATACTGCCTGTTGTATATCTTATGTAATATATCATGAACTATATATATCTCTCTTGTTCTCATACAGAATCACATGCATACATTCATACTTATACAAACAAATGTCAATGCAAATGCCTTCCTTCTGGAATTATCTTAAGTTAGTTAATAAACTCATTTCAACCTGATAAGACGTCTCTGCCTTTTACTCTTAGTGGCTTTAAAATATAACATGGTATCAGATGTGAATCCTAAATTATAATCAAAAAAAAAAAAAAAATTAAAGCGAAAGTCAGAGTAAAAGACAAAGAAAAAGAAAAAAAAAGTTGTCAAATACCACGTGTGCATTGAGTAGTAAAGCTGGATCAAAAAGGCAGATATTCTGTAGCTGATTCTGGGATATCATTTGATGCCAGCGTCCAAGTAATTGAAGACGATAGTCTGGAGTCTTTAGTCAGCCAAAAAGAAAGCCCACAACCACCGTCGGCGTCGCCAACACCAACACAGCCAACGCCGGTGCCACCAAGAAGTGCAAATTCATCGAAAAGCCAAACGTCACATTACAAAATGGAGTTTTCTTTTGGTGCAAAACCACCAAAAGAAATAAATTTCAATCATCAAAATTTAAGTGCACCTTGGAAGTTCAGAGATGTTTTCATAATTGGTCTGAATGAAGACAAGTTAAGGCGTCTGTTACTCGACATAGATGATCTTACTCTCGAAACAGCAGAAAAACGTGCTTAATCGTATATTCTTAGTAAGTCGCAGTCCCAAGAGATTGCCACAGTCACAGTCCATTCTGAAAGCAACATAAACTTCGTACAAAAGCACAGCAGCAGTAATCCAAGGCCACACACATCCAAAATTCATAACAAGCAACAACTGTACAAGCAGATGAATAGCGGAAAGAGCAACAGCAACCACAGCAACAAAAGCAAGTCCAACGTAAAAGAAAATGAGTCAGGCAAGAGATGTGAGCGATGTGGAAACTGGTACCACCGCACCAAATGCCCAGCCCTTGGTCAACGATGTTATATATGTAAAGGTTTAACTCACTTGTAAGTCTAATAAAGTCCAATCTCTTATAGGGTTTTCACACCAACCCAAAGCGCAGTTTTCGTGAAAAAAGCCCCAAAACATACACCAAAACACAGGTTTTACCATACTAATTATCAAAACACAAGTTTTCATAAACGACTGGATTTATATAAAACATGTCGAAAACTAGTTGCGATACCAAGATGATTTAAGCAAACACACCTAATGGAAAATTCAGCAACATATCAATGACAAAAAATTCAAAAAGATTAAAAAAAAAGCTGTCGCTTTTGAACTTTGTTTTTGTTGACACTCGGAGCGAATAAGTGGTGGTAAGTAATTTTGTTTACAAAATCTTTCATAAAAATATAAATTAATTGATTTTACTTACAGAAAATGGAAGAACATAAAATAAAAAAAAAGGAAGATCTGGGATTCCCAAGACGAGGAATTTCTCCTAGAAGTATGGAAGGAAAAGGAGCCAGAACTCCGTGGAAGCCGGAAAAATTCCCACATTTTTAATGAAATGTCGGTGGCTTTCCTAGGGCGGCCTGTGCAGTACACCCCGGAGGAAATTAAACAAAATTGCACAACTTGACCACCAAATACAAGTAAGTTAATTAAGCCACATTTTTAAACAAATATGTGTTAAAAATCACTCCATTTGTTTTCTTTTAGGAGTGAAAAGAAGAAAATTGGACCCTCCGGTTTTCTTCTTCATAAGGGCCATTATTTATTAAAATACATGGCATTCTTGGGGAACATCGAATTCATAACCTCCAGGTTATAGTAGAGGATAGCCGCCCAACTGGTAAATTAATTAAAACAAAAGTATATATGTAGGTATATAGTACTAAGAATTTTTTTATTAATTTTCAGCCGACATTTCAATTGATGAATTTCCAGCTTCCGTTGATGGCGATTCCACTTCTAGGAGATATTCCTCATCCCAATATGAAGAGCTGGAAGATATTGCTTCCACATCCGCAGCCACATTTTCTATGCCACCACCTGTAAAGAAAAGAAGGAACAACATCGACTTAGTCGTGGTAGAGCTGCAACAGATGGATTCAAAAATGGATGTGTTCATGCAAGAATGTAGGGAAGCTGAGCAGAGAAATGAAGAAATAGAAAAGCAGAAGTTATCCTTATTAAAAGAATTTGTAGATGAAATAAAAAATTTTAATGATGCATTTTTAAATTTATTTCAGCAATAGTTCCTACTATAATTAATATATTTGTGAATGTTTGTATGTTTGGAAGATATTTTGTTAGGTAGATGGGTGAGTTGCTGTATGGTGGATGAATTAGTTTTAAAAAGTGAATGTTTGTATGTTTGGCAGATATTTGGTAGGCAGATGGATGAGTTTATGTTCTGTGGATGGAAAAGTTTTATTAATGTGAATGTTTGTATGTTTTGGATGGAAATTGGGAAAGTATATGGTTGATGATAACACTTTGTATCTATACGTTTTTCCTTACCCAAATGCATGGAGATAGCATTTCGTATAACAGAAGGTGTGGGGCTATAATCGTCTATCTGATAGGACTGCTCTGGTTGTTCTCTTTGTGTACTGTTAGTCATATTAGTAATCCACTGGTTATTAACTTCATCATTATGGAAATTTAGAAAATTGTGTAAAACACAACATGTTTTAATAACCAAGTTGCAGTTTTCGATGCGATTGTCGAGACCCTTGCCGATTCTTCTAAATCTAGCCTTAAGTTGTTCAAAGCTATTTTCTACAACTCTTCGACATTTCGAAAGAGTGTAGTTAAAGTTTTTTTCTTCGAATGAAGCATTTGTATAGAACGGGAATGGTTTCATTAGAGATTCTGAAAACCTAAATGCCGAATCTCCGATAAGGACAACCGGAACATTTTGTCCCCCTAATTGCCTTGACATCTCCTTTAAAATTGGTTGCCGGTGTTGTTCCCTTACATACGAATCTTCGTATATTTGGGAATCATTGCACCGTCCTGGGCTTCCCACGCTTATATAGAGAAATCTGTAACTATATGAATGTATATAAGGAATATAGGTATATGTATATTATATATCTGAATTAATTGTTATTGGATACTTACTTTTGTCCACATAATCCTTGGTCTTTTAGTATTTTGTATTGAATTGACCAATGCTTTTCGCTCTTCCTGGAGTCTCAGGATTTGCAATCCTAAATTCCTCCTTTTTCTTCTGATAGAAGCTTGAGATGTAGCCATGTAGTTTAACAAACTCTTGAAATTTTGTTGAAGCTTGTTTTTATAAATAACAAATAGTTTTATTTGGTTTGAATCCATTTTATTTTTCAAATGTTACAGCGAATTTTTTTTTTCAACAACCAAATATTTATTAATTCAAAATATGACAGGTAGTTTTCAAAACACAGTCTAATGTCAAACGAAAACTTGAAATGTTTGGTGTGAACAGTTTTCAGGTTTTTGAAAACTGTTTGCCGAAAACCGTGTTTTCAGCTTGGTGTGAAAACCCTATTAACATAAATAACAAATCAGATAATAGTATTGATGTGAATGAAGATATTGATTTTTTTATTGGTACACTTAACCTAGAACAGTTGTTTAAGTCTAATGAAGATAGTAGTAAAACTAACAGAAATTTTACAGAATTAATTCAAATTAATGATAAGCGAATTAAAGTAGAGTTAGACACGGGTGCAGAAGCAACAACCAAATATTTATTAATTCAAAATATGACAGGTAGTTTTCAAAACACAGTCTAATGTCAAACGAAAACTTGAAATGTTTGGTGTGAACAGTTTTCAGGTTTTTGAAAACTGTTTGCCGAAAACCGTGTTTTCAGCTTGGTGTGAAAACCCTATTAACATAAATAACAAATCAGATAATAGTATTGATGTGAATGAAGATATTGATTTTTTTATTGGTACACTTAACCTAGAACAGTTGTTTAAGTCTAATGAAGATAGTAGTAAAACTAACAGAAATTTTACAGAATTAATTCAAATTAATGATAAGCGAATTAAAGTAGAGTTAGACACGGGTGCAGAAGCAAATGTGATGTCCTTATGCACATTTAATTTAATCAATTATGACAAACAAATAATTCTTAACAAATGCCATGGAAACTTACGAGCGTTTGGAGGGTCAACTGTCAATGTTTTGGGTCAATGTTCTGTAAACGCGTTTTTGGGTGAGGCGAATACACAATTATAGATTTTCTGATCGTTAAAGAAAATGTCGCAACAGTACTTGGAAAGTTTGATTGCGTCAGATTAGGATTGGTGCATCGGAATTTAGGGACTGTCAATATTTTTAAAGATGAATCAAGTCATATCATCAAAAGCATACCTACAAAATTTATTAACTTGTTCAAGGGGTTAGGTTGCCTGGAAGGGGAATTCGATTTAAAAGTTGACGCGGATGTGATTCCAGTTATTGATGCTCCGAGAAAAATTCCGTTTCAATTACATGATAAACTTAAGAAAGAGCTAGATAGAATGGAACAAAACGAAGTCATTGCTTGAGTCAACAGCCCAACGTCATGGGTCAGTTCAAAAGTCTTGGTGGAAAAAGGAGATGGATCACTACGGCTTTGTTTAGATCCGCGAAACCTCAATAAAGCACTTCGGCGGGAACATTATCCCATCCCCAGCATTGAATATATCAAGTCCAAATTAGCTGTTTCGAAATTTTACTCTACATTAGATGCTAGTTAAGCGTATTAGATGTTAAAGCTGAATAATAAAAGCTCTGAAGTGTGCACATTTAATACACCCTTTGGGAGGTATAGATTTCGTAGAATGCCGTACGGGGTGAAGGTAGCCCAAGAAGTTTTGCACCGTATCGTGACGGAAATGCTTATTGGTATGGATGTTATTGTTTATGTTGACGATATACTTGTCTACGGCAGCAGTATTGAAGAACAAAATGAAAAACTAATGAAGGTACTCGAACGAATGGATGAAGCCGGTCTTAAGCTAAATGAAGATAAATGTAGGTTTGGTTTGACAGAAGTGAAATATTTTGGTCATGTCTTTAATGAACTTGGAATTCATACAGATCCGCAAAAAGTCGAAGCAATTTTGAAAATGCCATCTCCCACTTGCGTGAAAGATGTTCATCGATTTTTAGGAATGATAACATACTTCGGGTCCTTCATTCAAAATTTTTCTAATCAAACTGAGCCTTTAAGAAAACTGCTCAAGAAAAATATAGTCTTTCAATGGAATGAATACTTGGAAAAAGTCTTCTCTAAACTCAAGTCTTTGGTCACAGAACCACCAGTCCTGGCTTATTTTGACACGACTTAGCCAATAGTTATTTCAGCTGACGCATCACAATTTGCAGTGGGTGGATGTATTTTACAAGAAAACTGCCCGTTAGCCTTCGCGTCTAAAACTCTAACAGATAGCCAGAGAAACTATGCGCAGATAGAGAAGGAACTCTATGCTATTCTCTTTAGCTGCGAAAAATGTCATCAGTTTATATATGGGCAAACACTATTCCACTATTCAAAAAGGCATTAGCTCATGTACCGGCTAGGCTATAAAGGATGATGCTCCGTCTACAACTCTATGATCTGGAAGTAGTATAAAAACCCGGAAGAAAATTATTAGTAGCAGACATGATGTCACGCGCACCACTATGGTGCAAAGAGGAAAGTCAATTGGATAGAGAAATCAAAATCCACGTCGGATTGATAAAGTCGAGTCTTGCAATATCACAACCAATGCTGAAACAAATTGTGGACGAAACAGCCTAAGACAAAACAATGCAGAAGGTTCGAATGTTTATACAAAGTCAGTGGCTCGAAAATAAAAAGAAGTTAAGTTCTGAAAGCACTGTGGAGTTATCGAAATGAATTATCAGTTATCGATGAAATGATATTCAAAGGCCAAGCACTGATGATTCCATCATCCCTTATTGATGTGATTTTGGAATACATTTATGACGGTCACCCTGGAATCGAAAAAAGTAAACGCCGAGCCAGAGGTTTAGTTTTTTGGTCGGGCATGAATGAAGACATACAGAAAACTGTAAGACATGCGCTAAATACCTCAACAACAATTGCAAGGAATTACTGATACCGCATGAATTGCCAGATCTTCCATTTCAAAAAGTAGGTCTCAACCTTTTTGAATGGAAAAAGAGTTATATCTCTTATTAGTTGATTACTATTCGAAATATATTGTAATTGCAAAACTCAAATCATACAAAGCCAGCGATATTATTGTTAATCTAAAATCAATATTTGCACGACATGGAATACCATCCCAACTCATGTCAGACAATGCCCCACCATTTAATTCGGCTAAATTCAAGGATTTTGGAGATGAGTGGAAATTTGACCACACGACAAGCAGTCCCTACTACCCGAAATCGAACGGATTAGTTGAGAGATCTATACAAACCGTCAAAAAGCTTCTAACGAAATGCAAGGAAACAAATACAGCCCATACCTAGGGCTTATCAACCTCCGAACACAATATCTTATGTATTCACCGTCACAGCTATTATTGTCACGAAAGCTGAGAACTAGAATTCCATTGAGCAAATTGGAACTCAAACAATCGCTTATAGATGACATACTTTATAGACCGCAAACTCAACTATACCAAAACAAAATGAAATTAGCATATGACAGGCATTCTAGAAGACGTCCTGAAGTAATGGATCAAGTACCAATATACTTCAAACAATCCCCCAACGAGCCATGGAAAGAGGGAAAAGTAATAGAGATAACGAAAATGCCAAGGTCTATAATAATAAAGGATACTGAAGGGAAGAAGTATCGCCGCAATACAAGAGATGTAATCATTGACAGAAATGATATTAAAAGTAGTAAGAGCCAAACGACGAATGAATCGGAACAACAAACCAAAGGCACATTGACATTGAGATCCGGTAAACGAGTAATAAAAAAATTAATTGCTTCTTATTAGTGTTTCCAATCTCGTGTAAAACCCACTCATACAAGTATTCCATAAATTTAATAAAAAAAAAACAAAAAAAAACAAAAATATGCCTATACATAATATGAATTTTAAATTAAAATCAAATTGAATTATATACCTAAGAAAACTGAATATTTTACTGTATGTTTTAACATAAAAAGGGGCTTGTTGTAAATCTTATGTAATATATCATGAACTATATATATCTCTCTTGTTCTTATGAGATACATTCATACTTATACAAACAAATGTCAATGCAAATGCCTTCCTTCTGTAATTATCTTAAGTAAGTTAATGAACTCATTTCAACCTGATAAGACGTCTCTGCCTTTTACTCTTAGTGGATTTAAAATATAACACTGCCATGGGTAAAATCACCTTCATACACCTGGAAAACATATATTGTAAATCATCTGGCTAAAATTCAATCAGTCACAGAACTCAAGCAATTGAGTTATGTTAGAGGAGAGGTGAACCCTACTAATTTAATATCACGCGAAACAGGAATGCATGATTTAATCGAATAAAACATTTGGTTCAATGGCCCTGAGCTTTTAAAACAAAGTAACAATTCAATTATTCAAATGGAATATACAACTGAAATCCCTGGGCGTCGAAAGATTAAAACAGTTTTAAATACTTCAGCTGAAGACAATATTTTCTCTTTAATTTATAATAAAAATTCATTCCATACCTCGCAAATGATATTTGCAACCCTATATATATACTTCGTGAATTATAAATCTCGTTGTGAAGGGAAAAGAAAGACTGGCCTATTTAATTTAAATGAGATTAAAGAGGAATCAATTTGGATCTGGAGATGCGTTCAAATAAGATCATTTCCAAAAGAATATTGGTCACTTCGCGATAGAAAACCTGTTAAAAATAACTCCAAGATAGCATCATTAAGTCCATATTATGACACAAAAACAAAGCTTATACAAGTTGAGAAGATCTAAAAATGCTGCGATTCCAACAAATACTAAAAATCAAATATTGCTTCCAAATAACAATATAGTTATAACATTACTGTTGGAGGATATGCATACAAATTATCTTCACGCTTCACACAGATCACTCATAGCCATTCCAAGACAACAATTCTGGATAATGAGTGTGGGAAGAGAAACACGCAAAGTACTGTCAAGATGTGTTAAATGTTTCCGGGCGAAACCCAAGTCTATTAAACAATTGATGGCAACTTACCTCAAGAGAGAGTCTCCCCCTCACACCCATTCTACTTTTCCGGAGTAGACTTTTGTGGACCAATTCGTACCCATTATAAAGTTTGAGGGACGATTCCAACAAAATCTTATTTGGCGGTATTTGTTTGTTTCTACAAAAAGGCGGTTCATATTGAAGTAGTAGAAAATCTTATTACAGAAGCGTTTATTAATTGCTTAAAGCGATTTGTAGGAAGAAGAGATTAATTCCCTACTATCTTTTGTGACAGTACGACAAATTTTGTTGGTTCTAAAAATCAACCTAAGGAATTAAAAAAACTTCTTCAGCTTATCTGAAACGCAAGCATCAATCAATTCTATTTGCTTAAAAATGGTAATTAATTTTTTTTTATATAATTAACGCGCGCACAAGGGACTATTTGTTTCCCCTTTAATGTAACACACTGCGCGGGCATTAGGAAGATAGGGAGGGGAGAGATAGGAGGTGTCGATTAACATTGGTTTTGAATGTTAAAATTAAATTATTACATACCTTCTCAACATTTTGCAAATTTTTAGAATAGAGTATTTGCAAAATAAATTTTTGAGTTTGTTCATTTTACGCAATAAACGTGACATTTGTACCATTAATTCAACTAAACAACAATATAATTAAAACTGACAAACAAGACAACACTTTAGATAGTCTTTCAATATTGAATTAACAAAAATAAGGGATCGACCAAAAACTTCTTAATAAAAAAAGTCCTTATTACGGGTGCCCTATTTTTTGAAAAATAATGCGCTCAAGATTTTACCCTGTCATTAAACAAAAATTAAATAATAAATGTTTTTTTCTTATGCAGCTTCGCTAACAAATATACATTACTTACACTGTATAATGTATGTACGCAACTCGTATTCTGTTTCTTTTTTGATTGGCATGGATTTGTTGGAAGAATTTTCAAATATATATGCTTACCATGTTTGCTTATTATATCAATTTTTTTAGTCTGCAAAAAATAAATTTGAGTTGAAGTACCTACCTAGTAACTTATTTTACGAATAAAACACATTTATTGCAGATGTTTGTACCTATGTTATTGCTTTTGAGTATCTTCAAAAAATGGTTAACATTTTTCGAGACGTAAAATAGAAATTTGAAAAATTTTAAATTATTCTGGGTGTTTTGATTTTTTTTTTTAATTCACGGAAAAATCGACCTTACCTATATCGTAAGCAGTAAAATTCCGTTTTGAATAAACTTTAGCTTTTACTGTTCTTTCCTTCAATAGAAATGTTAAAAGCAACCTACCTACGTTTAAATACAAAAAAAATCAATTCGTTATTACGTTCGCAATTGAACAATATACATTAAAACTGTAAACAGTCAAATCCGAATATGGCAACATTGGTATGTGATTTCGGTATAAGCTACAGAAATAACAAAATTTAATGAGAAATACAAAATCCAAAAATAATTGAAGATGCACATTCTTGGTTTGTTAACGAAAAATCAAAAAAAATCCACTAATTATTGTTTCCCTAACCCTACCATACCATTTGATCTAGTGTCACTTTTTGAACCTCACACTCATACTCATTATTCATTATTCTTGCAAATGCTTTTATACAAACTCATACGTTTCTGAAAATATAATATACAACCTACTCTTTCATCACTATATTTCATTCTACTCTCCAAAACCCATACAAATGCATATCAAGAACTACTGCAGCGCTATTACGGCAGTATCTCGCTAAACTAGAAGCTGCCTCATAGTAGTACTATAGATTTCATATACAATGCCTTAGGTTCAATTCGGTTATTGGTAGAATTTCTGTTAAGCTCTGCACTTTATTTTAACCTTATAATTTACTAATTGTGAATTTTAGTGATTTGTTGCATGTCGAAGAATCCGCTGTAGCGTTTACCCTACTATGGGCTCCTTGACTCTCGATAGGCAGTTAGAACCGTTGTCGAAACAAAATTTCCACACATAGCGCAATAGCCTTGATCGTATGTGCGCAGAAACTGCCGTGGCAACCTGAGCATTGGAAACGGTTGTCTTTCATGCAATAAATGGAAGCATATTCAATTCTGAAGTTTGGCTTCTATACTTGGCGGCAAATTCGGCAGCACTGGGCGCACACTGTTGTTACCGCAGAAACACGGGAAACATTGTTCTTTGCTGCTAATAGTTGAGACTGCAGAGTGTTAGAACCTGTAGCTTTATTATGTTAAACGATAATCGTGGAAATTCGCTCTTTATTGTTGAAATTGCGATTACAAATAACGAAAATCGTTAAACATTAAAGATTCTCGTTTTTTCTTACGACTTAACTTAACTTTTGTTTTTGTTCATCTGTCGTAACATAAGGTGTTTTTCTTTATACGTTCAGAGCAGTCTGAGTTTTCAAAAAAAAGTTGCATTTCTTTTTTCGCTAAGAGCGTCCAGATCTTCAAAGTTGCATTTCTTTGTTCGTTCAGAGAATGATCAGAGCGTGCTCTGAGAAGCCTGTATACGCTCAAGATAAATTGACTGAGCATTCTGAGAAAATGCTGAAAGCAATTAACGTCAGTTTAGAGTTGTAGGCTATTTCACTAAATCCCATGTACATTACCTGCACCACTATTCGAGAAAATAGATGCCAAAGTGAGAGACAATAGTATTATATGCAAAATATTGCCGCTTGTGAAAGAGCCATATCAAATTGTCAATTTGTGACAACTCAAACGTATTTCAAAAATATATGTAAGCGCTCAGACCATTATCGGTTCAGATAATTATCAGAGTTCTGTTCTGTTCAGAGACTTTTTCTGGGTGAATAAAGAAAAATGCCTATAGAGGTTTTGTTTTGTTTGTGAAAGTAAAATTTCTGAAGCTCGGAGAATGTAAATAAACATTTATTTTAAATGAATGAAATGAAATTAATTAATTAATTTTATTTATAGGCCACCAACACAAAGTAACTGGGGTGGCAAGAAATGGTTTACTGGACAGCCAATGCAAGGCAAAATCCAAAATATATTTGAGCATTTAAAGCGCAAAATGCGTGCAAATAAGTTGCATTCAACAGGTAATGGGAAAAAACTAACACATTTCTGCCAGTCGTAATTGGGTGTGAATTTGGTTCCTACTTACTTTACTTAGGTGGCGCTACAGTTCGGGACGAACCTGGACCTCAACCAACATGCCTCTCCAGCCAACTCGATCTTTGGCTAGCTGCCTCCAGTTTTGCACTCCAAGTTGGTTGAGGTCGTCCTCCACTTGAGCGCGCCACCTAAGGCGAGGTCTTCCTTGACTGCGTCTCGGCGCCATAGAGCAGGACTGGGATGATTAGGGTCTTATACAGAGTCTCCTTTGTCTTTCGAGAGAGGGCTTTGCTACTCAATTGCCTTCCTAGCCCATAGAAACAGCGATTGGCAAGAGTAATTCTTCGCTTTATTTCTGACGAGATGTTGTTGTCAGATGTTATAGCGGATCCGAGGTACACAAAGTCCCTAACTACCTCAAAGTTGTACCTGTCTATTGTGATGTTTTGTCCAATCCGCCGGTGTTGTGTGTCCCTTTTTGTGGACAGCAGGTACTTCGTTTTGGCCTCATTGACTGCTAGTCCCATCTTAGCCGCTTCAGCTTCAATGCTAGCAAACGTTCCAGTGACAGCTCGCCGAGTTCTGCCAATGATGTCTATGTCGTCAGCGTATGCTAGCAATTGCACAGACTTGAAAAAAATTGTCCCACTACAATTGATATGCGAGTTTCTTATAATTTTTTCAAGTATTAAGTTGAAGAAATCGCACGATAGCGCATCACCTTGTCGGAATCCTTTTTTGACGTCAAAAGCTTCTGTGAGGTCAGAACCAACCTTGACGGAGCAGCGAGAGTTCTCCATCGTCATCCTGCACAGTCGGACGAGTTTTGTGGGAATGCCAAAACCTGACATGGCTCTGTATAGCTCGTCTCTATAAATGCTATCGTACGCGGCCTTAAAATCGATAAAGAGGTGATAAGTATCGATTTGGAATTCTTGGGTGGTTTCCAGGATCTGCCGTAGCGTGAACATTTGATCGATTGTGGACTTTCCTGGTCTGAAACCACACTGATAGGGGCCAATCAGGTTACTGACGAAAGGTTTCAGGCGTTCACATAGTACGGCAGAGAGGATCTTGTAGGCGATATTCAGGAGACTTATTCCTCTATAGTTGGCGCAGTTTAGAGGGTCTCCTTTCTTGTGAATCGGGCAAACGATGCTGAGGTTCCATTCATCAGGCATACTTTCTTCTGACCAAACTTTAGAGATGAGTTGGTGTATGCACTCCACCAGGTCATCTCCGGCCGCTTTAAAAAGTTCGGCGGGTAATCCGTCGGGTCCAGCAGCTTTGTTGTTTTTGAGTTTAGATATTGCTATCCTTACTTCATTTTGGTCAGGTGGACGGAAGTTTTGTCTGTCATCATCCATGTTGAATGGTTCATTCTGCCTGACAGCGGGATTTTGGCCTTCATCGCCGTTTAACAGTCTGCAGAAATGGTCCTTCCATGTACTCAGCACCGACTGTGACTCTACTACGAGGTTTCCATTCCTATCTCTACAGGCTTCTGTGCAGGATTTTTTTCCTTGGCATGTTCTTTTTACCTGTTGGTAAAACTTCCGCACGTTGTTCCTGGAGTAGCATCTCTCAATATCTTGGATCGCGCGCTTCTCATGCTCTCTCTTTTTCTTTTGGAGAAGCCGGAGTTCTTCCAGTCTTTTCTGCTTGTAAAGCTCGCGAGCAGCTCTCGTCTTTCTTTGCAGCGTCGCTTTATATGCCTCTTGTTTGGCTGCATGGGCCTGCCTGCATTCGTCATCAAACCAGAGGTTTCGTGGTGGTGGTCTGGTGAAACCTAGCACATAAGTTGCGGCATCTCTGATGGCTTGTTGGCAGTGTTGCCACTGATCTTCGGCACTTGATGCTGGCGGTACTGGATTTCTTGAGAGGTTACGGGATATTCGATCGGCATAGGTTCTGGCGGTTTCTTGCGATTTCAGCTTTCCGACGTCATACTTCCTCACAGTATTACTCCGTTGTTGTGGAGTTCGGGTTATTCGCATTCTTACCTTTGCTGCAACAAGGTAGTGATCCGAGTCGATGTTAGCTGCTCGGAAGGTGCGAACATCCAAGATACTGGAGGCGTGTCTTGCATCGATCGCAACGTGATCAATCTGATTGACGGTTCTTTGATCTGGGTGTCGCCAAGTCCCTTTGTGTATATTGAGATGAGGAAACCGTGTGCTTGCAATGGTGACGTTATGTGCCGCTGCGAAGTCAATTAGCCTAAGTCCGTTTTCAGACGTTGTGTCGTGTAGGCTATGTTTTCCGACAGTCCTACCAAAGATTTCCTCTTTACCTATTTTGGCATTAAAATCGCCTAGTACGATCTTAACGTCGTATTTAGGGCATTGCTCATAGGTTTTGTCGAGGAGCTCATAGAAGTCATCCTTTGTGGCGTCATCTTTGTCCTCTGTGGGGGCATGAGCGCATATTAGGCTAATGTTGGCGAATTTAGCCTTGATACGGATTGTCACAAGTCGCTCACTTACGTGTCGAAAGCCCAAGACTTCTTGCTTAAGTCTACCGCTTATGACGAATCCGCACCCAAATAAACGCTGTGGTCTTCTTGCGCAATCACCGTAGTACACGTCACAGTTTTTCATCCTCCTTTTGCCCGGCCCATTCCATCGCACTTCCTGGATGGCAGTAATTCCTGCTCTGTAGCAGTCTAGGGCCTCCGCTAGTTGTTTGGATGCACGTGGTCTGTTAAGAGTTCTAACATTCCACGTGCAGATCCGAAGGTCGTTGTCCTTGATTCGTTTTTCCGGGTCGTCAACAGTAAAATGAATTTGGTTCCACTTAAAAAAAATTCCTTTCGTTTTTGTATGGCAACATTTTTTTACGCTTTTCTCGTTTTGCTTAATCGCCCCGACTTTCGTAAAATTCAGTATTGTTAAATTTAAGATCGTTTCGTAATATGTTCATTTCCACAGAACAGCCTCTTCGCATAATTTTCATATTCAAAACTTTTCATATCGTTTTTTTTTGTTTCACATATGCCTTCTGCATTTTCAGCACAAATATAATTAATCTAAATCCAATTGTAGTGCCTTCTGCACTTTCAGCATTAATATAATTTTCAATCAACATTTATTGTAACAAAATAAAAGAGCAAAGAGCGTTAATTAACGCAAAACTCACCGGGAAGTCAAAACAATTCTATGACCTCCAAGAAAAAACAATCCAAAGATATTGGATGCAAATCCAAGAGATTCAAAATTCGATTTGGGAATCAACGGAAGATCCAGAAAATATTGGATACAACCTTAGCAGATTCATAAATCTGGAAGAAGAGGTGCATGACGTCCTTATTTCATTAGCGCAACAGCTTGAGGTCAGCTCGCCACTCCAGCAACCAGTTGCAACTACCTCAAAAATGAACCTTCCAAAAATAATGATACCGAAATTTGATGGGGATTACTTAAAATGGTCCAATTTCATGATTTATTTAGCCAAATGATAGACCAACAAAAAATGTCGAACTGTGAAAAAATGTTCTACCTTAAAACAAACCTTACAGGAGAAGCAGAACGAGTCATACGATATGTGGCTCTGTCGGAGGACAATTACCTGTCAGCTTGGAAGTTGCTTCAAGAAAGATACAGCAATCCTAGACTACAAGTTTCTGCTCTCCTCAACCGACTCTTGTATTAATTGTCTCGGTCGTCAGAAGCAGCATCGGCTGCGGCATTAAAAGACCTTCATGACACAACACAAGAATGTATGCATGTCCTCACCAACCTTGGAATAGATACTGCTAATTGGGACCCAATAGAGATAGATAGAGCTAGATAAATCAACTCACACACTATACGAACAAACCTTGACCAATCCAAAGGAACTACAGCCGCTAGACAAATTTCTAAAGTTCCTAGAAACTAAAAGGTAACAGAAGAGACATCGAAGAAGGAAGAAAAAGGTACCCAAGAGTAATGAGCTCAATTACCATTCAGAATAAAAATTGTACGTTGTGCAAGAATCAGCATCAACTATACCATTGCCGTACTTTCTTGAACCTTACGCCTTCAGAACGATTAAACCATGTGAGAAAAAATAATTTGTGTGTGAATTGCTTGCTGGATGGACATACCTCCTTCAACTGTAAACAACGAGGTTACTCAAAATGTGCTAAGAAACACAATTCATTAGTGCACTTGCCTAAATTTAATCAACCAAATTCAAGTGCGTCAGTTTCGAATGCTCTTACTAAGGGCATGACACAACCAGATCCAGAACCATCCACTACATCTGAAATCAATAATGCAACACTAGCAGCGTTAAGATCGAACAAGAAAGAGGGTTACGTATTCCTCAGCACCATTGTCATATATTTGATGGATCAAGATGGCTTACCGATCAACTGTCGCGCTATTTTGGATTCCGGTTCACAAATCAATATCGTCAGAGAAAGAATGATTCGTAAACTAAATATACCCTTATCTTCTCGGCCCATGATCATACAAGGTGTAGGAAATTCCAAGAAGGATTCAAATCGAAGAGCCAACGTATGTTTAAAATCGACGAATACCAATTTCACTACCAGGCTTGAAGCAATCGTACTACCGCAGATTGTATCTCCTCAGCCAACACAAACAGTTGGCATATCTGCATGGAAAATTCCAAGGAATGTCATACTAGCTGATCCGCAATTCATTAAAAGAAATAACATTGATCTGCTCATCGGAGCTGAATTTTACCATCAGTTACTTTGCGTCCAGATTAAATTAGGCAACGAGTTACCACTACTGCAAAATACGCAGCTAGGGTGGATAGTCACCGGAAAGGTGACCGGAGCTTCATCAATAAATACAATTTGTGGAATCACTACTGAGGAATCATCCCTCGAGCAGACTTTAAGCAAGTTTTGGCAAACTGAAGAGCTTTTGTGTTCGACATCAAGTCACACAATTGCAGAAGAAAAATGCGAGGAACATTTTAACCAATCAACTTCACGAGACGCAACTGGAAGATACGTTGTCAGTCTACCCTTTGCTGATGACTCAAATAAACTAGGATCATTTAGTGACATTGCTCTAAATCGATTTCGTGCATTGGAACGCAGGTTAGACCGAACCCCGGAATTATACAATCAGTACCGTGAATTCATGAACGAAAACATTCAACTGGGGCACATGACAGAGATTGATTTCAAGTCAATTCCAACACCACACTACTTTCTGCCTCATCATTGCGTGCTTAAACAAGAAAGTAGTAGTACAAAGTTACGAGTTGTCTTTGATGCATCTGCAAAAACGTCAACTAATCTGTCGTTAAATGATTTACTGTATTCCGGACCAACAATTCAAGACGAATTGTTTTCAATATTATTGCGTTTTAGATTGCCAAAATTTGTCATAAATGCCGACATTCAAAAAATGTATCGGCAGATACGATTAAGAGAAGAAAATCAATATTTTCAATTGATATTGTGGCGACCTAACCGAACTGAGTCTATTAAATGTTATAAACTTCATACCGTGACATATGGAACCACGTCAGCTCCATATCTCGCAACAAAATGCCTCCAGATCTTAGCTAAAGAATACTCCGCAAAGTATCCATTGGGCTCGCAAGTTTTGCTCAAAGATTTCTACGTTGATGACGTTATGGCCGGTGCAGACAGCATAACAACAGCAAAAGACATTCAGTCACAATTGTCATTGTTGCTGCGGGAGGGAAGGCTCCAATTAAAAAAAATGTGTTCAAACCACCAACAATTGCTTGATAATGTTCCATTAGAAGATCAAGAGATATCTCTCACCGACGACAATAATGAAGGCGCTGTCAAAACCCTTGAGCTAATTTGGCGACCCAAGTCAGACGTCTTCTGCATAAAAACAAATTATAGAACTTCAAAAAGATTCACAAAGCGATCTGTAGCTTTAGATATAGCACGTCTTTTTGACCCACTAGGAATAGTCGCTCCAGTAGTAATCGTCGCAAAGCTTTTTCTACAAGAATTGTGGGAACTCAAATACGATTGGGATGCTGCTTTACCAGAAGAGATGAACACCAGGTGGAACAAATACTACCAAGGCCTCCAAGAATTAGATAAATTCCAAATTCCTAGACACGTTTTTGGTCATCATATTGCCTTATCAATGCAAATCCATACATTTGCAGATTCTTCAGAGAAGGCGTACGGGGCTGCTGTGTATATCAGATAACTGAACAAGGATGGTTTAATCGTAGTAATACTGTTGTGTTCCAAATCTCGAATTGCACCAACTACTAAAACAGCATCAGGCATGAGATCTATGATAATTCCACGTATTGAACTATGTGCAGCATTATTAGCTGCCGAACTCTCAAAACGAGTAAAAGGAGACTTAAAGGTGGAAAACGACAATAGCTTTCTGTGGTCTGACTCCCAAATAGTATTGAGTTGGATTAACTCAAATGCAGAATCTTTCCAGACCTTTGTTGGACGTCGAATTGCCAACATCCAATCTCTAACCAGCACTAATCAATGGCGATATATGCAATCAGCTGAAAATCCAGCTGATGTTTTATCCAGAGGCATATCACCGGAAAAACTGCAGAATCATACACTATGGAAATATGGTCCGAGATTTTTGCATGGATCGGAATCAATTTGGCCACCCCCATACAAATTCAGCAAATCATGGACAGATGAAAGGAAGGAAGTTGCTTTATTGACTACTAATGACGAAAATGATGTACAAAGTATTTTTGAAGGAATAAGGCATTCCAACTCTTTCAATAAACTTAAGGTGATCTAAGCGTACTGTTTTCGATTTGTCCAATTATGCAAGTCAGGAAACCTCAAGGATGCAATTAAATCCGTCAGACAAACCCCAAAAAAAGACGTCAGAAAGTCATGGCCAGTATCAACCTCGGAACTAGAAATATCTCTGCAGCTTATCATCAAGGAAGTCCAAAATCACGGTTTCCATAAAGACATACGTTTTCTGAAGAAACACAAGGAACAAGATAAGGAAAGTCCATTGAAAGGACTCGTTGTATTTTTAGATCAAGACGATCTTCTGCGAGTTGGAGGCAGACTTCAAGCAACAAATTTATCCTACGACAGCAAACATCCGATACTGTTGCCATATTCTCACCCACTCGTCAAAATGCTTATGACGGATCTAAACCTCATTAATAATCATATTGGACCCCAAGGCCTACTAGCAATCACAAGACAGCGCTTTTGGCCAATCAAAGGCAAGAATATTGCCCGCTCTATTGTGCAGCACTGCATATTTTGCATCAAGGCGAAACCAAAAATGTATTCGCAAATGATGGGAAATTTACCAGCGACAAGAGTGCAACCATCACGTCCATTCATCAATACAGGAGTGGATTTTTGTGGTTCGTTATGGGTTCATTACCGAACGAGAGGGAGCCGAGCCCAAAATTGTTATTTATCCATATTTTGCTGCTTCGCTACAAAAGCGGTACACATCGAAGTCGTCAGCGAATTAACTACAGATGCATTTCTTGGAGCTCTGCGGAGATTTATGAGTCGACGTGGTCATATTAAAAATCTGCGATAATGTCACGAATTTTGTCGGAGCCAAAAATAGAATAGAAGAGCTGAAAACAAGCATATATTCAAAACAAGCACAGAACAAAATCGCTAATTCATGCAGTTCAAAGGGAATTGATTTTCACTTTATTCTACCACGAGCTCTACATTTTGGAGGTTTATGGGAGGCAGCTGTGAAATCTGCAAAACACTTGTTACAATGCAAAATCGCAACAGCGTCACTAACATACGAAGAGATTTGTACTATCACTACAGAAATAGAAGCAATTTTAAATTCGAGACCTCTAACAGCAATGTCTAGTGATCCAAACGACCTGAGCGTACTAACACCTGGTAATTTTTTGATTGGGGACTCATTAAAGGCAGTCGTTGATAACAAGGCTGAACCTATCAAGGGTACTTTATTCAACAGATGGAAGCTAGTATCTCACATCAAACGAGAATTCTGGAATCGATGGTCTCAAGAATATTTAAATGAACTCCAACTTCGAACAAAATGGAAAACGCCATCTAAAAACATAAAACCTGGCACCGTGGTCATTATGAAGGAAGACAACACTCCTATAATGAAATGGCCGCTAGGTAGAATCGAAAAGGTGCATTATGGAAACGACGGCCTGGTGCGTGTCACCGACGTGCGAACAAAATCTGGCGTACTGCGGCGTCCAATACACAAACTTGCACCACTGGTGGAAAACAATGAAGCTCCGAATCTCAAACAGACATGCCATCATCCGAACGAAAGCGAAGAAATTCTGATTCTGGTGAATCTTTATCATCATCAAAGATAGCAAGAAAATCAACAACTAGGGTTAACTCGACAAACCCACACTTCTTCACTACACTATTGCTAATTGGTCTAATTTTACCGATTGTAATTCCAAGTGACATAGAGATTATAAACTTCAACAATTCTTCCCCTGGAATCCATTTTCAACGACATGGAACAATAAGTCTGATTCACAATAGATGGAACCTTGTTGTGTACTATAATCTCGAGCCATACCAGAGGGAATTCCAAGCATTAGACAACAGTACTTCGATACTTGAGCATATTTGCAATAGACTTCCATCTAAGGACCTCTGCTCCCAAGTTATACAACAACTACGGCTTATAACACACGAATTAATTGAAGATAATATTATTCATTCAACTAAGCCCTCTGTAAGGATTAAACGCGGTGCCATCGACGTTGTTGGAAACATAGCAAACTCACTCTTCGGAGTTCTCGACTCCAAGTACGCCAGTGAAGTGCCTCAAAGATTAGAAGGCATCTAATCGAACGAAGATCAACTTATGAATCTTTTAAAAAATCACACTTCCATTCTAGACTCGACATTCAATATTATGAAGTTAAGTCAAGATGATATGTCAAAAAGACATGCACTTGATAATCAACTGAGTCAATTATTCAATCATATAAACCATGTCACTGAAGAACTATACCAAACCAAACTGAAAGAACAATTTCTGTCCTGGTGCACCCACGCTACCCTTATAATCATTAACATTCAAAGAAAGCAGACATCCATAACAGATGTCTTGGCAGATACACACCAAGGACGAGTAAATCACCTGTTAATCACCCATCAACAACTTAAAATTGAAGTAGGTAAAATAAGAAGTCATCTTCCACCAGGTCTTCGGATTCCAGTAGAACCTGACCAAATCTTACAGCTTTACAAACTAATGAATGTCGAGGGACACATTAGTTCAAATCACATCATTTTCAACATTGAACTGCCGTTACTCGGCTTAGAAGAATTCATCGCATATAAACATTCCAGCAGCAATTAATAACAGCTACATAAGCATACAACAGTCAACAGATGTCTTAGCTGTGAGTGCTCATCATGACCAATATTACCCCATAACCGAAGATGAACTTTCTAGATGTACCACTACTAATGGAGATCATCATTTATGTAGACAAACTCATCCGGTCTATCAAGCTGGAACTAACTTGAGCTTGTGCGAGATAAGTTTACTCAACAATAAATCGGATCTTTCAAAGTGTGAACTAAAAATGATCAAGACTAATTCAGTATGGACGAAACTCCCTGAATTAAACCAATGGATATTTGCAGTAAATAAAGAAACGGTGCTTAATGTCGTTTGCAAGCAACAAACATCATTTATAGCATTGGAAGGAAATGGTTTGCTAAAACTTCAACCCTATTGTGTGGCCAAAAATAAGCATTGGACACTTCAAGGCCAACAAATTTATTCGTCTCAGTTTCAAGCTTCATATACCAGATTAATTCAAGATGTGCAGTTTCAAAATGCGTTTCACCTAGCTTCACTTCACTACAACACATCAAATACCAGCTCCATAAATCAAGAGTTGCATAAGCTTCGAGACCAGATCAGACGTCAACAGCTGGAGTTACCCAATCAAATCCATTATCATAACATTCCCCACAGCATCTTGAGTTTACTTGGATTACTCATCACCATTACAATAGTGGGGTTTTTAGTTTACAAGGGATGCCGTCAAAAACTCTCTCCGCCAATCCCAGCTCCACGGAGAACACGTACATCAAGTTACACCATAAGTATCTAAGAATTCGTTCAGATGAATCTGTCGATCATCAGCGCGGGCAGGATGTTCATTTCCACAGAACAGTCTCTTCGCATAATTTTCATATTCAAAACTTTTCATATCGCTTTTTTTGTTTCACATATGCCTTCTGCATTTTCAGCACAAATATAATTAATCTAAATCCAATTGTAGTGCCTTCTGCACTTTCAGCATTAATATAATTTTCAATCAACATTTATTGTAACAAAATACCTTGCACACTTTGATTTATTTTAAATTTCTCTATTTTGTAAAATCGGCACTATTTGTCACACCAACCACACCTTTGTAAATAAATGTAGAATAAGCATATTTTTAAGTATAAATATCGGTAGGAAAATAAAATTGATTTTTAGATAGCAACGAAACAGTAACCAAGACCTTTTATTTTATTCAAAGTCAAGTCATCTCAAGGTGTTATAGTGCTTCACTGTATACACCATACCAGTCAAAGTACAAGAACTGTGATCTGGTCAACATAAACGATGGAACAATCGTTTACATAATACATAATAGAGGCCCAGGAGTGAAGATTCTACACTTGGCGGCAGCTTCGGCCACATTGGGCGCAGTTGTGGCTGGAACTGGAACATAAACATTAACAACGGTGTTAGACGCAGGGGTAAGGCTTCTATACACTTGGCGGCAACTTCGGTCACGCTGGGCGCAGAAATTGTTGCAGACACATAGTCATGGGTAATGGTGCTAGATCCAGGAGTAAAGTTTCTACACTTGGAGGCAACTTCGGCCGCACTGGGCGAAGAAACGCGTCCTGGAGCTGGAATATAAGCATGGCCAACGGTGTTAGATGCAGGAGTAGGGTTTCTATACAATGGGTTCATCAATAAGCAAAATATGCGTTATTGGTCGGGTGAAAATCCACATTTGCTTCATGAATCACCACTTCATCTACAAAAAATAACTGTTTGGTACGGTTTGCATGCCGGCGGCGTTATTGGGCCATATTTTTGTCGACGGTAACGATCGTACGTTACTGTAAATGGCCAGCGTTATCGGCCCATGATTACCGATTATTTTTGGCCCGAATTGGAAGATATGGACTTGCACGACATGTGGTTTCAACAGGATGGTGTCCCAAGCCACACAGCACACCTTACAATCGATTTATTGAAGAGTACGTTCGATGAGCGTGTTATCTCAAGAAATGGGCCAGTCGATTGGCCGCCTCGTTCGTGCGATTTAACGCCTCTAGAGTATTTTCTTTGGGGCTACATTAAGTCATTGGTTTATGCCACTAAGCTGACGACATTGGAAAAGCTCACAGCCAACACTGAACGTGAAATAGCAGCCGATCATCGAAAATTGGGGTCCAACGAATAGACGCTGCAAACGTGCCCGCGGTGGCCATATGAACAAAGTCGAATTCCATTCATAAATATTTTGATTGTACTTCAAGCCGATAATACATTTTTTGAAATATCTCAAATAATTTGTGTTTTTTTTTAAGTTGTCAAGTCCTTTTAAAAAATGATATTATTATTACACTGCAGGACTTGAAGAGTGCACTTGCAGAAAAGTATCGATTTACATTGCTGGAACCATATTAACTTTGGCAAAATAATGGAGATGGTGTTCTCAAAGAACGGCACGGCGGTGACTTTTAGTTTGTTTGTGGTGCATAGCAATACGAACATTTCCACTCTAGAAACACACAGAAACATATAAAAAAAATTGTGAAGAGTTAAAAAGGATTTGCATACATACCAGCCAATTTGACGGTATCTTTTGTTTTGTCTGGCAAAATGTTCTTTATTTTCAAATTTCTGTGTGGAGATGTTTTAAGGGCAAGATAAGTTATTAGTGGGTGACTGATAATCCTTTATGTTGAACTTATATGTTGATGCTGCTGATTGAGTTGGTACAGCAGTTGGTGGTAGATTGTAAGTATAGCTGGTACGGTAATGAGTGGTTTACTTCTATCTGGGTTAGTTGCCTGCGTTGGTGGTACCTGTTCTTCTGTTGTTTTCTATTTCTGTTAATCAAAAAGTTAAACTTTGCATTAAAGATGAATAAAGAATTTATAGTGTAACATACCTCCAATTCTCATTGAAGTTTTTTTTGGTGTAATAAATAGAAAATAAACGTTACTGAAAGTAACGTAATAAAGAAGTGATAAATCCACATCTAAAGACAGTACCCCGCAAGCCACTTGTTGAAGGAAATGTTTCTTCATCGTAGGATTCCTCTTCTGGTAAATTGTCCACGGGTGGTATGTCGTGTATGAAACTTGAAATATATTTTTAAGGTAATTTTTTTTAAATACCTAAAATGAAGTTTAACTAACCATGATTTGAGTCATCTTTTGAGATGTTGTGCAATATTGCTATAGTAACTATTGTTGCGTTGGCTGTACTATGGTTGACATTTATTCGGTTGAAACAAGCTCGAAACTTATTTTTAAGTTGTCCGAACAGTTTCTGAGCAGTTATTCTTGTCCGTATCTTCCGTACATTCATTCTTCGGATACTAGTAGTATCAAGTGTAAATTTTATGAACTCTCCAATTTTGTATGCCAATGCAACAACAAAATTTCTCACACAATTGCTTACTCACTGTTGTAGTATATTATGCAGTCACCTTTATTAAAATACAAAATCAATACATATTTCAGAAAAGGAAAAAGAAGTTTTGCCTCTGTCACTTTGATATGACCACTTGGCCAAGTATCTAAGCGATACTTAAACAATTGTCTCGATGATGAGATGAAATATCCTCTTTTATAGTTTCAATGATAAATCAAATGTCTAAATCGTTTTTAATTTTCAAATTTGATTTCATATTTCAGATTTTTTTTGTAAAAACGAACATGAAACGAGATTGATTTTTGTTGTAGTTGTGTGAGTGCCTTTTGACAACTTTCTATCGTGAATTTTGACAGTCTAAACGGGATGGTAAACAAACAGAAAACAAGCTATAGGTACAAAAAATTGGTATCGATAGAAAATTTTATTAAAATATATCAAGCAAATTGTTTAAAGAATATTGTGTAGTGACAATGAGAACTATAAGCTTATAATCATTAATAAAACGGATTAACAGTTTAATTTTGTAAAGAAGACACAATAATTCTAGGAGTTTCTTTACCTCCACCAATTCGCTTGAGAAACTCACAAAATATCACCATCGGAAGACGTAGATATCGTGCCTGATGAGGATACTACAAAATTATTCGATATTATCTTAATTCTTGATGCTTTTTTCATTTTAATTTACACAAAACTTTCAAATCAAGAACAAAATCGAAACGAAATGTAAACTTCAGTGACATTTACAAATTACCATATAAAGCAGTGCGTGCAAATCGGTGTAAATCTCGATAAAAATCGAGATTTCCAGTGATTTGATTTGATCTCAGATCAAAGAACAGATTCATTGATCTTTTTAAAAACGAATCCGACATAACTTTCTGCTTGGTCAATCTGAAACATTTGGGTGCCTTAAAATAGAGGAAAAATCAACATACCTTTAATGGCGGAAAAGTTCTTTATCCTTTTTTATATATTTTTTTCTTTCGAGAAGAAAAGGTTTCTTCAATTGAAATAAGATCCATATATATACCTTCAACACTTGAATCCACGTTTGTTTATTTGACAGCAAAATTGTCAGAAATTGTAGTAGATTCAAAAAAAAGTGTGAGGATTTGTTAACCTTAGGGTCAAATTGGTTATTGGTAGAGTGTCTGTTAAGCTCTCTACTTTATTTTAACCTTATAGTTTACTAATTGTGAATTTTAGTGATTTGTTCAATGTGTCTATGGTTATACGTAAATGTCGAAGAATCCGCTGTAGCGTTTACCCTACTATGGGCTCCTTGACTCTCGATGGGTTCGCAGTTAGAACCGTTGTCGAAACAAAATTTCAACACATAGCGCAATAGCCTCGATCGCATGTGCGCAGAAACTGCCTTGGCAACCTGAGCATTGGAAACGGTTGTCTTTGATGCAAAAAATGGAAGCATGTTGAATTCTGAAGTTTGGCTTCTATACTTGGCGGCAAATTCGGCAGCACTGGGCGCACACTGTTGTTACCGCTGAAACACGGGAAACATTGTTCTTTGCTGCTAATAGTTGAAACTGCAGCGTGTTAGAACCAGTAACCTTATTATGTAAAACGATAACCTTGGAAATTCGCTCTTTATTGTTAAAATTGTGATTACATATAACGAAAGTCGTTAAAGATTAACGATTCTCGTTTTTTCTTACGACTGACATTTGGCTGTCGTTTTAACTTTCGATTTTGTTTATCTGTCGTAACATAAGGCGTTTTTATTTATTCGTTCAGAGCAGTCTAAGTTGTCAAAAAAAAGTTGTATTTCTTTTTTCGCTAAGAGCGTCCAAATCTTCAAAGTTGCATTTTTTATTTCGTTCAGAGAATGATTAGAGCGTGCTCTGAGAAGCCTGTATACGCTCAAGATAAATTGAGCATTTTGAGAAAATGCTGAAAGCAATTAACGTCAGTTTAGAGTTGTAGGCTATTTCACTTAATCCAATGCACATTGCCTGCACCACTATCCGAGAAAATAGATGCCAAAGTGAGAGACAATAGTATTATATGCAAAATATTGCCGCCTTGGAAAGAGCCATATCAAATTGTCAGTTTGTAACAACTCAAACGTATTTCAAAAATATATGTAAGCGTTCAGACCATTATCGGTTCAGATAATTATCAGAGTACGCTCAGTATGCTCAGACTCTGTTCAGAGACTTTTTCTGAGTGAATAAAGAAAAATGCCTATAGAGGTTTTGTTTTGTTTGTGGAAGTAAAATTTCTGAAGCTCTGAGAATGTAAATAAACATTTATTTTAAATGAATGAATAATTAATTTTATTTATAGGCCACCAACACAAAGTAACTGGGGTGGCAAAAAATGGTTTACTGGACAGCCAATGCAAGGCAAAATCCAAAATATATTTGAGCAACTTTGTGTCAAAAATAAATTCATTTAGACCTCCTCAAAGAATCATCGAAGGATGGAAAGGTAATTGTTTATTTAATATGTATTATATATTCATTTAATAATTTGTTGCTAAGTTTGGAGATTATAAATTTAATTTAAAGCGCAAAATGCGTGCAAACAAGTTGCACTGGGAAAAAACTAACACATTTCTGCCAGTCGTAATTAGGTGTGAATTTGGTTGCGCTTAAAAAAAAATTCCTTCCGTTTTTGTATGGCAACATTTTTTACGCTTTTCTCGTTTTGCTTAATCGCCTCGACTTTCGTAAAATTCAGTATTGTTAAATTTAAGATCGTTTCGTAATACATAATAGAGGCCCAGGAGTGAAGATTCTACACTTGGCGGCAGCTTCAGCCACATTGGGCGCAGTTGTGGCTGGAACTGGAACATAAACATTAACAACGGTGTTATACGCAGGGGTAAGGTTTCTATACACTTGGCGGCAACTTCGGTTGCGCTGGGCGCAGAAACGCTTCCTGGAGCTGGAATATAAGCATGGCCAACGGTGTTAGATGCAGGAGTAGAGTTTCTATACAATAGGTTCATCAATAAGCAAAATATGCGTTATTGGTCGGGTGAAAATCCACATTTGCTTCATGAATCACCACTTCATCTACAAAAAATAACTGTTTGGTGCGGTTTGCATGTCGGCGGCGTTATTGGGCCATATTTTTGTCGACGTTAACGATCGTCATGTTACTGTAAATGGCCAGCGTTATCGCGCCATGATTACCGATTATTTTTGGCCTGAATTGGAAGATATGGACTTGGACGACATGTGGTTTCAACAGGATGGTGCCCCAAGCCACACAGCACACCTTACAACCGATTTATTGAAGAGTACGTTTGATGAGCGTGTTATCTCAAGAAATGGGCCAGTCGATTGGCCGCCTCGTTCGTGCGATTTAACGCCTCTAGAGTATTTTCTCTGGGGCTACATTAAGTCATTGCTTTATGCCACCAAGCTGACGACGTTGAAAAAGCTCACAGCCAAAACTGAACGTGAAATAGCAGCCGATCATCGAAAATTGGGTCCAACGAATAGACGCTGCGGTGGCCATATGAACAAAGTCGAGTTCCATTCATAAATATTTTGATTGTACTTCAAGCCGATAATACATTTTTTGAAATATCTCAAATAATTTGTTTTTTCTTAAGTTGTCAAGTCCGTTTAAAAAAACGATATTATTATTACACTGCAGGACTTGAAGAGTGCACTTGCAGAGAGGTATCGATTTACATTGCTGGAACCATATTAACTTTGGCAAAATAATGGAGATGGTGTTCTCAAAGAACGGCACGGCGGTGACTTTTAGTTTGTTTGTGGTGCATAGCAATACGAACATTTCCACTCTAGAAACACACAGAAACATATAAAAAAAATTGTGAAGAGTTAAAAAGGATTTGCATACATACCAGCCAATTTGACGGTATCTTTTGTGTTGCCTGGCAAAATGTTCTTTATTTTCAAATGTCTGTGTGGAGATGTTTTAAGGGCAAGATAAGTTATTAGTGGGTGACTGATAATCCTTTATGTTGAACTTATATGTTGATGCTGCTGATTGAGTTGGTACAGCAGTTGGTGGTAGATTGTAAGTATAGCTGGTACGGTAATGAGTGGTTTACTTCTATCTGGATTAGTTGCCTGCGTTGGTGGTACCTGTTCTTCTGTTGTTTTTTTATTTCTGTTAATCAAAAAGTAAAACTTTGCATTAAAGATGAATAAAGAATTTATGGTGCAACATACCTCCAATTCTCATTGAAGTTTTTTTGGTGTAATAAATAGAAAATAAACGTTACTGAAAGTAACGTGATAAAGAAGTGATAAATCCACATCTAAAGACAGTACCCCGCAAGCCGCTTGTTGAAGGAAATGTGTCTTCATCGTAGGATTCCTCTTCTGGTAAATTGTCCACGGGTGGTATGTCGTGTATGAAACTTGAAATATATTTTAAAGGTAATTTTTTTTAAATACCTAAAATGAAGTTTAAATAACCATGATTTGAGTCATCTTTTGAGATGTTGTGTAATATTGCTATAGCAACTATTGTTCCGTTGGCTGTACTATAGTTGACATTTATTCGGTTGAAACAAGCTCGAAACTTATTTTTAAGTTGTCCGAACATTTTCTAAGCAGTTATTCTTGTCCGTATCTTCCGTACATTCATTCTTCGGATACTAGTAGTATCAAGTGTAAATTTTATGAACTCTCCAATTGCCTATGAATATGCCAATGCAACTACAAACTTTCTCACACAATTGCTTACTCATTGTTGTAGTATATAATGCAGGTCCCCTTTATTAAAATACAAATTCAATACATATTTCAGAAAAGGAAAAGGCAGTTTTGCCTCTGTCACTTTGATATGACCACTTGGCCAATTATCTAAGCGATACTTAAACAATTGTCTCGGCAGAAAGAGCTCCTCCTCGATTCGTACGAGATGAAATATCCTCTTTTACAGTTTCAATGATAAATCAAATGTCTAAATCGTTTTTAATTTTCAAATTTGATTTCATATTTCAGATTTTTCTTGTAAAAACGAACATGAAACGAGATTGATTTTTGTTGTAGTTGTGTGAGTGCATTTTGACAACTTGCTATCGTGAATTTTGACAGTCTAAACGGGATGGTAAACAAACAGAAAACAAGCTATAGGTACAAAAAATTGGTATCGATAGAAAATTTTTTTAAAATATATCAAACAAATTGTTTAACGAATATTGTGTAGTGGCAATGAGAACTATAAGCTTATTATCATTAATAAAACGGATTAACAGTTTAATTTTGTAAAGAAGACTCAATAATTCTAGGAGTTTCTTTACCTCCACCAATTCGCTTGAGAAACTCACAAAATATCACCATCGGAAAACGTAGATATCGTGCCTGATGAGGATACTACAAAATTATTCGATATTTTCTTAATTCTTGATGCTTTTTTCATTTTAATTTACACAAAACTTTCAAATCAAGAACAAAATCGAAACGAAATGTAAACTTCAGTGACATTTACAAATTACCATATAAAGCAGTGCGTGCAAATCGGTGTAAATCTCGATAAAAATCGAGATTTCCAGTGATTTGATTTGATCTCAGATCAAAGAAAAGATTCATTGATCTTTTTAAAAACGAATCCGACATAACTTTCTGCTTGGTCAATCTGAAACATTTTGGGTATACATAATTGTTTGGGTGCTTTAAAATAGAGGAAAAATCAACACACCTTTAATGGCCGAAAAGTTCTTTATCGTCGTATTTTAGGAATGGATCAATCCTTTTTTATATATTTTTTTCTTTCGAGAAGAAAAGGTTTCTTCAATTGAAATAAGATCCATATAATTATATACCTTCATCACTTGAATCCACGTTTGTTTATTTGACAGCAAAGATGTCAGAAATTGTAGTAGATTCAAAAAAAAAGTGTGAGGATTTGTTAACCTTAGGGTCAAATTGGTTATTGGTAGAATGTCTGTTAAGCTCTCCACTTTATTTTAACCTTATAGTTTACTAATTGTGAATTTTAGTTATTTGTTCAATGTGTCTATGGTTATACGTAAATGTCGAAGAATCCCCTGGTAGCGTTTACCATACTATGGGCTCCTTGACTCTCGATGGGTTCGCAGTTAGAACCGTTGTCGAAACAAAATTTCAACACATAGCGCAATAGCCTCGATCGCATGTGCGCAGAAACTGCCTTGGCAACCTGAGCATTGGAAACGGTTGTCTTTGATGCAAAATATGGAAGCATGTTGAATTCTGAAGTTTGGCTACTATACTTGGCGGCAAATTCGGCAGCACTGGGCGCACACTGTTGTTACCGCAGAAACACGGGAAACATTGTTCTTTGCTGCTAATAGTTCAGACTGCAGCGTGTTAGAACCAGTAACCTTATTATGTAAAACAAAAATCTTGGAAATTCGCTCTTTATTGTTAAAATTGCGATTACATATAACGAAAGTCGTTAAAGATTACCGATTCTCGTTTTTTCTTACGACTGACATTTAGCTGTCGTTTTATCTTTCGATTTTGTTTATCTGTCGTTACATAAGGCGTTTTTATTTATTCGTTCAGAGCAGTCTAAGTTGTCAAAAAAAGTTGTACTTCTTTTTTCGCTAAGAGCGTCCAAATCTTCAAAGTTGCATTTTTTATTCCGTTCAGAGAATGATTAGAGCGTGCTCTGAGAAGCCTGTATACGCTCAAGATAAATTGAGCATTCTGAGAAAATGCTGAAAGCAATTAACGTCAGTTTAGAGTTGTAGGCTATTTCACTTAATCCCATGCACATTGCCTGCACCACTATCCGAGAAAATAGTTGCCAAAGTGAGAGACAATAGTATTATATGCAAAATATTGCCGCCTGTGAAAGAGCCATATCAAATTGTCAATTTGTGACAACTCAAACGTATTTCAAAAATATATGTAAGCGCTCAGACCATTATCGGTTCAAATAATTATCAGAGTACGCTCAGGATGCTCAGACTCTGTTCAGAGACTTTTTCTGAGTGAATAAAGAAAAATGCCTATAGAGGTTTTGTTTTGTTTGTGGAAGTAAAATTTCTGAAGCTCTGAGAATGTAAATAAACATTTATTTTAAATGAATGAATAATTAATTTTATTTATAGGCCACCAACACAAAGTAACTGGGGTGGCAAAAAATGGTTTACTGGACAGCCAATGCAAGGCAAAATCCAAAATATATTTGAGCAACTTTGTGTCAAAAATAAATTCATGTAGACCTCCTCAAAGAATCATCGAAGGATGGAAAGGTAATTGTTCATTTAATATGTATTATATATTCATTTAATAATTTGTTGATAAGTTTGGAGATTATAAATTTAATTTAAAGCGCAAAATGCGTGCAAATAAGTTGCATTCAACAGGTAATGGGAAAAAACTAACACATTTCTGCCAGTCGTAATTGGGTGTGAATTTGGTTCCACTTAAAAAAAATTCCTTTCGTTTTTGTATGGCAACATTTTTTACGCTTTTCTCGTTTTGCTTAATCGCCTCGACTTTCGTAAAATTCAGTATTGTTAAATTTAAGATCGTTTCGTAATACATAATAGAGGCCCAGGAGTGAAGATTCTACACTTGGCGGCAGCTTCAGCCACATTGGGCGCAGTTGTGGCTGGAACTGGAACATAAACATTAACAACGGTGTTATACGCAGGGGTAAGGTTTCTATACACTTGGCGGCAACTTCGGTTGCGCTGGGCGCAGAAACGCTTCCTCGAGCTGGAATATAAGCATGGCCAACGGTGTTAGATGCAGGAGTAGAGTTTCTATACAATGGGTTCATCAATAAGCAAAATATGCGTTATTGGTCGGGTGAAAATCCACATTTGCTTCATGAATCACCACTTCATCTACAAAAAATAACTGTTTGGTGCGGTTTGCATGTCGGCGGCGTTATTGGGCCATATTTTTGTCGACGGTAACGATCGTCATGTTACTGTAAATGGCCAGCGTTATCGCGCCTTGATTACCGATTATTTTTGGCCCGAATTGGAAGATATGGACTTGGACGACATGTGGTTTGAACAGGATAGTGCCCCAAGCCACACAGCACACCTTACAATCGATTTATTGAAGAGAACGTTTGATGAGCGTGTTATCTCAAGAAATGGGCCAGTCGATTGGCCGCCTCGTTCGTGCGATTTAACGCCTCTAGAGTATTTTCTTTGGGGCTACATTAAGTCATTGCTTTATGCCACCAAGCTGACGACGTTGGAAAAGCTCACAGCCAACACTGAACGTGAAATAGCAGCCGATCATCGAAAATTGGGTCCAACGAATAGACGCTGCGGTGGCCATATGAACAAAGTCGAGTTCCATTCATAAATATTTTGATTGAACTTCAAGCCGATAATACATTTTTTGAAATATCTCAAATAATTTGTGTTTTTTTTTAAGCTGTCAAGTCCTTTTAAAAAACGATATTATTATTACACTGCAGGACTTGAAGAGTGCACTTGCAGAGAGGTATCGATTTACATTGCTGGAACCATATTAACTTTGGCAAAATAATGGAGATGGTGTTCTCAAAGTACGGCGCGGCGGTGACTTTTATTTTGTTTGTGGTGCATAGCAATACGAACATTTCCATTATAGAAACACACAGAAACATATAAAAAAAATTGTGAAGAGTTAAAAAGGATTTGCATACATACCAGCCAATTTGACGGTATCTTTTGTGTTGTCTGGCAAAATGTTCCTTATTTTCAAATGTCTGTGTGGAGATGTTTTAAGGGCAAAATAAGTTATTTGTGGGTGACTGATAATCCTTTATGTTGAACTTTTATGTTGATGCTGCTGATTGAGTTGGTACAGCAGTTGGTGAGGGATTGTAAGATTGTAAGTATAGCTGGTACGGTAATGAGTGGTTTACTTTTATCTGGCCTGCGTTGGTGGTACCTGTTCTTCTTGTTGTTTTCTATTTCTGTTAATCAAAAAGTTAAACTTTGCATTAAAGATGAATAAAGAATTTATAGTGTAACATACCTCCAATTCTCATTGAAGTTTTTTTTGGTGTAATAAATAGAAAATAAACGTTACTGAAAGTAACGTAATAAAGAAGTGATAAATCCACATCTAAAGACAGTACCCCGCAAGCCACTTGTTGAAGGAAATGTTTCTTCATCGTAGGATTCCTCTTCTGGTAAATTGTCCACGGGTGGTATGTCGTGTATGAAACTTGAAATATATTTTTAAGGTAATTTTTTTTAAATACCTAAAATGAAGTTTAAATAACCATGATTTGAGTCATCTTTTGAGATGTTGTGCAATATTGCTATAGTAACTATTGTTGCGTTGGCTGTACTATAGTTGACATTTATTCGGTTGAAACAAGCTCGAAACTTATTTTTAAGTTGTCCGAACAGTTTCTAAGCAGTTAGTCTTGTCCGTATCTTCCGTACATTCATTCTTCGGATACTAGTAGTATCAAGTGTAAATTTTATGAACTCTCCAATTTTGTATGCCAATGCAACAACAAACTTTCTCACACAATTGCTTACTCACTGTTGTAGTATATTATGCAGGTCACCTTTATTAAAATACAAAATCAATACATATTTCAGAAAAGGAAAAGGAAGTTTTGCCTCTGTCACTTTGATATGACCACTTGGCCAAGTATCTAAGCGATACTTAAACAATTGTCTCGGCAGAAAGAGCTCCTCCTCGATTCGTACGAGATGAAATATCCTCTTTTATAGTTTCAATGATAAATCAAATGTCTAAATCGTTTTTAATTTTCAAATTTGATTTCATATTTCAGATTTTTTTTGTAAAAACGAACATGAAACGAGTTTGTTTTTTTTGTAGTTGTGTGAGTGCCTTTTGACAACTTGCTATCGTGAATTTTGACAGTCTAAACGGGATGGTAAACAAACAGAAAACAAGCTATACGTACAAAAAATTGGTATCGATAGAAAATTTTATTAAAATATATCAAGCAAATTGTTTAACGAATATTGTGTAGTGATAATGAGAACTATAAGCTTATTATCATTAATAAAACGGATTAACAGTTTAATTTTGTAAAGAAGACACAATAATTCTAGGAGTTTCTTTACCTCCACCAATTCGCTTGAGAAACTCACAAAATATCACCATCGGAAGACGTAGATATCGTGCCTGATGAGGATACTACAAAATTATTCGATATTTTCTTAATTCTTGATGCTTTTTTCATTTTAATTTACACAAAACTTTCAAATCAAGAACAAAATCGAAACGAAATGTAAACTTCAGTGACATTTACAAATTACCATATAAAGCAGTGCGTGCAAATCGGTGTAAATCTCGATAAAAATCGAGATTTCCAGTGATTTGATTTGATCTCAGATCAAAGAAAAGATTCATTGATCTTTTTAAAAACGAATCCGACATAACTTTCTGCTTGGTCAATCTGAAACATTTTGGGTATACATAATTGTTTGGGCGCTTTAAAATAGAGGAAAAATCAACACACCTTTAATGGCCGAAAAGTTCTTTATCGTCGTATTTTAGGAATGGATCAATCCTTTTTTATATATTTTTTTCTTTCGAGAAGAAAAGGTTTCTTCAATTGAAATAAGATCCATATAATTATATACCTTCATCACTTGAATCCACGTTTGTTTATTTGACAGCAAAGTTGTCAGAAATTGTAGTAGATTCAAAAAAAAAGTGTGAGGATTTGTTAACCTTAGGGTCAAATTGGCTATTGGTAGAATGTCTGTTAAGCTCTCCACTTTATTTTAACCTTATAGTTTACTAATTGTGAATTTTAGTTATTTGTTCAATGTGTCTATGGTTATACGTAAATGTCGAAGAATCCCCTGGTAGCGTTTACCATACTATGGGCTCCTTGACTCTCGATGGGTTCGCAGTTAGAACCGTTGTCGAAACAAAATTTCACTACATAGCGCAATAGCCTCGATCGCATGTGCGCAGAAACTGCCTTGGCAACCTGAGCATTGGAAACGGTTGTCTTTGATGCAAAATATGGAAGCATGTTGAATTCTGAAGTTTGGCTACTATACTTGGCGGCAAATTCGGCAGCACTGGGCGCACACTGTTGTTACCGCAGAAACACGGGAAACATTGTTCTTTGCTGCTAATAGTTGAGACTGCAGCGTGTTAGAACCAGTAACCTTATTATGTAAAACAATAATCTTGGAAATTCGCTCTTTATTGTTAAAATTTGCGATTACATATAACGAAAGTCGTTAAAGATTAACGATTCTCGTTTTTTCTTACGACTGACATTTGGCTGTCGTTTTAACTTTCGATTTTGTTTATCTGTCGTAACATAAGGCGTTTTTATTTATTCGTTCAGAGCAGTCTAAGTTGTCAAAAAAAAGTTGTACTTCTTTTTTCGCTAAGAGCGTCCAAATCTTCAAAGTTGCATTTTTTATTTCGTTCAGAGAATGATTAGAGCGTGCTCTGAGAAGCCTGTATACGCTCAAGATAAATTGAGCATTCTGAGAAAATGCTGAAAGCAATTAACGTCAGTTTAGAGTTGTAGGCTATTTCACTTAATCTAATGCACATTGCCTGCACCACTATCCGAGAAAATAGATGCCAAAGTGAGAGACAATAGTATTATATGCAAAATAGTGCCGCCTGTGAAAGAGCCATATCAAATTGTCAGTTTGTGACAACTAAAACGTATTTCAAAAATGTATGTAAGCGCTTGCTGGACAGCCAATGCAAGGCAAAATCCAAAATATATTTGAGCAACTTTGTGTCAAAAATAAATTCATGTAGACCTCCTCAAAGAACCATCGAAGGATGGAAAGGTAATTGTTCATTTAATATGTATTATATATTCATTTAATAATTTGTTGATAAGTTTGGAGATTATAAATTTAATTTAAAGCGCAAAATGCGTGCAAACAAGTTGCACTGGTAAAAAACTAACACATTTCTGCCAATCGTAATTAGGTGTGAATTTGGTTGCGCTTAAAAAAAAATTCCTTTCGTTTTAGTATGGCAAAATTTTTTACGCTTTTCTCGTTTTGCTTAATCGCCTCGACTTTCGTAAAATTCAGTATTGTTAAATTTAAGATCGTTTCGTAATACATAATAGAGGCCCAGGAGTGAAGATTCTACACTTGGCGGCAGCTTCAGCCACATTGGGCGCAGTTGTGGCTGGAACTGGAACATAAACATTAACAACGGTGTTATACGCAGGGGTAAGGTTTCTATACACTTGGCGGCAACTTCGGTTGCGCTGGGCGCAGAAACGCTTCCTGGAGCTGGAATATAAGCGTGGCCAACGGTGTTAGATGCAGGAGTAGAGTTTCTATACAATGGGTTCATCAATAAGCAAAATATGCATTATTGGTCGGGTGAAAATCCACATTTGCTTCATGAATCACCACTTCATCTACAAAAAATAACTGTTTGGTACGGTTTGCATGCCGGCGGCGTTATTGGGCCATATTTTTGTCGACGGTAACGATCGTCACGTTACTGTAAATGGCCAGCGTTATCGGGCCATGATTACCGATTCTTTTGGCCCGAATTGGAAGATATGGACTTGGACGACATGTGGTTTCAACAGGATGGTGCCCCAAGCCACACAGCACACCTTACAATCGATTTATTGAAGAGTACGATTTAACGCCTCTAGAGTATTTTCTTTGGGGCTACATTAAGTCATTGCTTTATGCCACCAAGCTGATGACATTGGAAAAGCTCACAGCCAACACTGAACGTGAAATAGCAGCCGATCATCGAAAATTGGGTCCAACGAATAGACGCTGCAAACGTGCCCGCGGTGGCCATATGAACGAAGTCGAGTTCCATTCATAAATATTTTGATTGTACTTCAAGCCGATAATACATTTTTTGAAATATCTTAAATAATTTATGTTTTTTTTAAGTTGTCAAGTCCTTTTAAAAAACGATATTATTATTACACTGCAGGACTTGAAGAGTGCACTTGCAGAAAGGTATCGATTTACATTGCTGGAACCATATTAACTTTGGCGAAATAATGGAGATGGTGTTCTCAAAGAACGGCACGGCGGTGACTTTTAGTATGTTTGTGGTGCATAGCAATACGAACATTTCCACTCTAGAAATACACAGAAACATATAAAAAAAATTGTGAGGAGTTAAAAAGGATTTGCATACATACCAGCCAATTTGACGACGGTATCTTTGGTGTTGTCTGGCAAAATGTTCTTTATTTTCAAATGTCTGTGTGGAGATGTTTTAAGGGCAAGATTAGTTATTAATGGGTGACTGATAATCCTTTATGTTGAACTTATATGTTGATGCTGCTGATTGAGTTGGTACAGCAGTTGGTGAGGGATTGTAAGATTGTAAGTATAGCTGGTACGGTAATGAGTGATTTACTTCTATCTGGGTTAGTTGCCTGCGTTAGTGGTACCTGTTCTTCTGTTGTTTTTTTTATTCTGTTAATCAAAAAGTAAAACTTTGCATTAAAGATGAATAAAGAATTTATAGTGCAACATACCTTTAATTCTCATTGAAGTTTTTTTGGTGTAATAAATAGAAAATAAACGTTACTGAAAGTAACGTAATAAAGAAGTGATAAATCCACATCTAAAGACAGTACCCCGCAAGCCACTTTTTGAAGGAAATGTTTCTTCATCGTAGGATTCCTCTTCTGGTAAATTGTCCACGGGTGGTATGTCGTGTATGAAACTTGAAATATATTTTTAAGGTAATTTTTTTTAAATACCTAAAATGAAGTTTAAATAACCATGATTTGAGTCATCTTTTGAGATGTTGTGTAATATTGCTATAGCAACTATTGTTGCGTTGGCTGTACTATAGTTGACATTTATTCGGTTGAAACAAACTCGAAACTTATTTTTAAGTTGTCCGAACAGTTTCTAAGCAGTTATTCTTGTCCGTATCTTCCGGAAATTCATTCTTCGGGTACTAGTAGTATCAAGTGTAAATTTTATGAACTCTCCAATTTTGTATGCCAATGCAACTACAAACTTTCTCACACAATTGCTTACTCACTGTTGTAGTATATTATGCAGGTCACCTTTATTAAAATACAAAATCAATACATATTTCAGAAAAGGAAAAGGAAGTTTTGCCTCTGTCACTTTGATATGACCAATTGGGCAAGTATCTAAGCGATACTTAAACAATTGTCTCGGCAGAAAGAGCTCCTCCTCGATTCGTACGAGATGAAATATCCTCTTTTACAGTTTCAATGATAAATCAAATGTCTAAATCGTTTTTAATTTTCAAATTTGATTTCATATTTCAGATTTTTCTTGTAAAAACGAACATGAAACGAGATTGATTTTTTTTTGTAGTTGTGTGAGTGCCTTTTGACAACTTGCTATCGTGAATTTTGACAGTCTAAACGGGATGGTAAACAAACAGAAAACAAGCTATAGGTACAAAAAATTGGTATCGATAGAAAATTTTATTAAAATATATCAAGCAAATTGTTTAACGAATATTGTGTAGTGACAATGAGAACTATAAGCTTATTATCATTAATAAAACGGATTAACAGTTTAATTTTGTAAAGAAGACACAATAATTCTAGGAGCTTCTTTACCTCCACCAATTCGCTTGAGAAACTCACAAAATATCACCATCGGAAAACGTAGATATCGTGCCTGATGAGGATACTACAAAATTATTCGATATTATCTTAATTCTTGATGCTTTTTTCATTTTAATTTACACAAAACTTTCAAATCAAGAACAAAATCGAAACGAAATGTAAACTTCAGTGACATTTACAAATTACCATATAAAGCAGTGCGTGCAATTCGGTGTAAATCTCGATAAAAACAGAGATTTCCAGTGATTTGATTTGATCTCAGATCAAAGAAAAGATTCATTGATCTTTTTAAAAACGAATCCGACATAACTTTCTGCTTGGTCAATCTGAAACATTTTGGGTATACATAATTGTTTGGGTGCTTTAAAATAGAGGAAAAATCAACACACCTTTAATGGCCGAAAAGTTCTTTATCGTCGTATTTTAGGAATGGATCAATCCTTTTTTATATATTTTTTTCTTTCGAGAAGAAAAGGTTTCTTCAATTGAAATAAGATCCATATAATTATATACCTTCATCACTTGAATCCACGTTTGTTTATTTGACAGCAAAGTTGTCAGAAATTGTAGTAGATTCAAAAAAAAAGTGTGAGGATTTGTTAACCTTAGGGTCAAATTGGTTATTGGTAGAATGTCTGTTAAGCTCTCCACTTTATTTTAACCTTATAGTTTACTAATTGTGAATTTTAGTTATTTGTTCAATGTGTCTATGGTTATACGTAAATGTCGAAGAATCCCCTGGTAGCGTTTACCATACTATGGGCTCCTTGACTCTCGATGGGTTCGCAGTTAGAACCGTTGTCGAAACAAAATTTCACTACATAGCGCAATAGCCTCGATCGCATGTGCGCAGAAACTGCCTTGGCAGCGTGAGCATTGGAAACGGTTGTCTTTGATGCAAAATATGGAAGCATGTTGAATTCTGAAGTTTGGCTACTATACTTGGCGGCAAATTCGGCAGCACTGGGCGCACACTGTTATTACTGCAGAAACACGGGAAACATTGTTCTTTGCTGCTAATAGTTGAGACTGCAGCGTGTTATAACCAGTAACCTTATTATGTAAAACGATAATCTTGGAAATTCGCTCTTTATTGTTAAAATTGCGATTACATATAACGAAAGTCGTTAAAGATTAACGATTCTCGTTTTTTCTTACGACTGACATTTTGCTGTCGTTTTAACTTTCGATTTTGTTTATCTGTCGTAACAAGGCGTTTTTATTTATTCGTTCAGAGCAGTCTAAGTTGTCAAAAAAAAGTTGTATTTCTTTTTTCGCTAAGAGCGTCCAAATCTTCAAAGTTGCATTTTTTTTTTCGTTCAGAGAATGATTAGAGCGTGCTCTGAGAAGCCTGTATACGCTCAAGATAAATTGAGCATTCTGAGAAAATGCTGAAAGCAATTAACGTCAGTTTAGAGTTGTAGGCTATTTCACTTAATCCAATGCACATTGCCTGCACCACTATCCGAGAAAATAGATGCCAAAGTGAGAGACAATAGTATTATATGCAAAATATTGCCGCCTGTGAAAGAGCCATATCAAATTGTCAGTTTGTGACAACTCAAACGTATTTCAAAAATATATGTAAGCGCTCAGACCATTATCGGTTCAGATAATTATCAGAGTACGCTCAGTATGCTCAGACTCTGTTCGGACACTTTTTCTGAGTGAATAAAGAAAAATGCCTATAGAGGTTTTGTTTTGTTTGTGGAAGTAAAATTTCTGAAGCTCTGAGAATGTAAATAAACATTTATTTTAAATGAATGAAATGAAATTAATTAATTAATTTTATTTATAGGCCACCAACACAAAGTAACTAGGGTGGCAAAAAATGGTTTACTGGACAGCCAATGCAAGGCAAAATCCAAAATATATTTGAGCAACTTTGTGTCAAAATTAAATTCATGTAGACCTCCTCAAAGAATCATCGAAGGATGGAAAGGTAATTGTTCATTTGATATGTATTATATATTCATTTAATAATTTGTTGATAAGTTTGGGGATTCTAAATTTAATTTAAAGCGCAAAATACGTGTAAACAAGTTAAACTGGGAAAAAACTAACACATTTCTGCCAGTCGTAATTAGGTGTGAATTTGGTTGCGCTTAAAAAAAAATTCCTTTCGTTTTTGTATGGCAACATTTTTTTACGCTTTTCTTGTTCGCTTAATCGCCTCGAAAATTCAGTATTGTTAAATTTAAGATCGTTTCGTAATACATAATAGAGGCCCAGGAGTGAAGATTCTACACTTGGCGGCAGCTTCAGCCACATTGGGCGCAGTTGTGGCTGGAACTGGAACATAAACATTAACAACGGTGTTAGACGCAGGGGTAAGGTTCTATACACTTGGCGGCAACTTCGGTCGCGCTGGGCGCAGAAATTGTTGCAGACACATAGTCATGGGTAATGGTGCTAGATCCAGGAGTAAAGTTTCTACACTTGGAGGCAACTTCGGCCGCACTGGGCGAAGAAACGCGTCCTGGAGCTGGAATATAAGCATGGCCAACGGTGTTAGATGCAGGAGTAGGGTTTCTATACAATGGGTTCATCAATAAGCAAAACATGCGTTATTGGTCGGGTGAAAATCCACATTTGCTTCATGAATCACCACTTCATCTACAAAAAATAACTGTTTGGTACGGTTTGCATGCCGGCGGCGTTATTGGGCCATATTTTTGTTGACGGTAACGATCGTCACGTTACTGTAAATGGCCAGCGTTATCGGGCCATGATTACCGATTATTTTTGGCCCGAATTGGAAGATATGGACTTGGACGACATGTGGTTTCAACAGGATGGTGCCCCAAGCCACAGCACACCTTACAATCGATTTATTGAAGAGAACGTTTGATGAGCGTGTTATCTCAAGAAATGGGCCAGTCGATTGGCCGCCTCGTTCGTGCGATTTAACGCCTCTAGAGTATTTTCTTTGGGGCTACATTAAGTCATTGCTTTATGCCACCAAGCTGACGACATTGGAAAAGCTCACAGCCAACACTGAACGTGAAATAGCAGCCGATCATCGAAAATTGGGTCCAACGAATAGCAGCGTCTATATATATATAGTGGCCATATGAACAAAGTCGAGTTCCATTCATAAATATTTTGATTGTACTTCAAGCCGATAATACATTTTTTTAAATATCTCAAATAATTTGTGTTTTTTTTTAAGTTGTCAAGTCCTTTTAAAAAACGATATTATTATTACACTGCAGGACTTGAAGAGTGCACCTGCAGAAAGGTATCGATTTACATTGCTGGAACCATATTAACTTTGGCGAAATAATGGAGATGGTGTTCTCAAAGAACAGCACGGCGGTGACTTTTAGTATGTTTGTGGTGCATAGCAATACGAACATTTCCACTCTAGAAATACACAGAAACATATAAATAAAATTGTGAGGAGTTAAAAAGGATTTGCATACATACCAGCCAATTTGACGGTATCTTTTGTGTTGTCTGGCAAAATGTTCTTTATTTTCAAATGTCTGTGTGGAGATGTTTTAAGGGCAAGATTAGTTATTAATGGGTGACTGATAATCCTTTATGTTGAACTTATATGTTGATGCTGCTGATTGAGTTGGTATAGCAGTTGGTGAGGGATTGTAAGATTGTAAGTATAGCTGGTACGGTAATGAGTGGTTTACTTTTATCTGGCCTGCGTTGGTGGTACCTGTTCTTCTTGTTGTTTTCTATTTCTGTTAATCAAAAAGTTAAACTTTGCATTAAAGATGAATAAAGAATTTATAGTGTAACATACCTCCAATTCTCATTGAAGTTTTTTTTGGTGTAATAAATAGAAAATAAACGTTACTGAAAGTAACGTGATAAAGAAGTGATAAATCCACATCTAAAGACAGTACCCGGCAAGCCACTTGTTGAAGGAAATGTTTCTTCATCGTAGGATTCCTCTTCTGGTAAATTGTCCACGGGTGGTATGTCGTGTATGAAACTTGAAATATATTTTTAAGGTAATTTTTTTTAAATACCTAAAATGAAGTTTAAATAACCATGATTTGAGTCATCTTTTGAGATGTTGTGCAATATTGCTATAGTAACTATTGTTGCGTTGGCTGTACTATAGTTGACATTTATTCGGTTGAAACAAGCTCGAAACTTATTTTTAAGTTGTCCGAACAGTTTCTAAGCAGTTATTCTTGTCCGTATCTTCCGTACATTCATTCTTCGGATACTCGTAGTATCAAGTGTAAATTTTATGAACTCTCCAATTTTGTATGCCAATGCAACAACAAACTTTCTCACACAATTGCTTACTCACTGTTGTAGTATATTATGCAGGTCACCTTTATTAAAATACAAAATCAATACATATTTCAGAAAAGGAAAAGGAAGTTTTGCCTCTGTCACTTTGATATGACCACTTGGCCAAGTATCTAAGCGATACTTAAACAATTGTCTCGGCAGAAAGAGCTCCTCCTCGATTCGTACGAGATGAAATATCCTCTTTTATAGTTTCAATGATAAATCAAATGTCTAAATCGTTTTTAATTTTCAAATTTGATTTCATATTTCAGATTTTTCTTGTAAAAACGAACATGAAACGAGATTGATTTTTTTGTAGTTGTGTGAGTGCCTTTTGACAACTTGCTATCGTGAATTTTGACAGTCTAAACGGGATGGTAAACAAACAGAAAACAAGCTATAGGTACAAAAAATTGGTATCGATAGAAAATTTTATTAAAATATATCAAGCAAATTGTTTAACGAATATTGTGTAGTGACAATGAGAACTATAAGCTTATTATCATTAATAAAACGGATTAACAGTTTAATTTTGTAAAGAAGACACAATAATTCTAGGAGTTTCTTTACCTCCACCAATTCGCTTGAAAAACTCACAAAATATCACCATCGGAAAACGTAGATATCGTGCCTGATGAGGATACTACAAAATTATTCGATATTTTCTTAATTCTTGATGCTTTTTTCATTTTAATTTACACAAAACTTTCAAATCAAGAACAAAATCGAAACGAAATGTAAACTTCAGTGACATTTACAAATTACCATATAAAGCAGTGCGTGCAATTCGGAGTAAATCTCGATAAAAATCGAGATTTCCAGTGATTTGATTTGATCTCAAATCAAAGAAAAGATTCATTGATCTTTTTAAAAATGAATCCGACATAACTTTCTGCTTGGTCAATCTGAAACATTTTGGGTATACATAATTGTTTAGGTGCTTGTAAATAGAGGAAAAATCAACACACCTTTAATGGCCGAAAAGTTCTTTATCGTCGTATTTTAGGAATGGATCAATCCTTTTTTATATATTTTTTTCTTTCGAGAAGAAAAGGTTTCTTCAATTGAAATAAGATCCATATAATTATATACCTTCATCACTTGAATCCACGTTTGTTTATTTGACAGCAAAGTTGTCAGAAATTGTAGTAGATTCAAAAAAAAAGTGTGAGGATTTGTTAACCTTAGGGTCAAATTGGTTATTGGTAGAATGTCTGTCATATATGGGCTCCTTGACTCTCCATGGGTTCGCAGTTAGAACCGTTGTCGAAACAAAATTTCACTACATAGAGCAATAGCCTCAATCGCATGTGCGCAGAAACTGCCTTGGCAACCTGAGCATTGGAAACGGTTGTCTTTGATGCAAAATATGGAAGCATGTTGAATTCTGAAGTTTGGCTTCTATACTTGGCGGCAAATTCGGCAGCACTGGGCGCACACTTTTGTTACCGCAGAAACACGGGAAACATTGTTCTTTACTGCTAATAGTTGAGACTGCAGCGTGTTATAACCAGTAACCTTATTATGTAAAACGATAATCTTGGAAATTCGCTCTTTATTGTTAAAATTGCGATTACATATAACGAAAGTCGTTAAAGATTAACGATTCTCGTTTTTTCTTACGACTGACATTTGGCTGTCGTTTTAACTTTCGATTTTGTTTATCTGTCGTAACATAAGGCGTTTTTATTTATTCGTTCAGAGCAGTCTAAGTTGTCAAAAAAAAGTTGTATTTCTTTTTTCGCTAAGAGCGTCCAAATCTTCAAAGTTGCATTTCTTTTTTCGTTCAGAGAATGATTAGAGCGTGCTCTGAGAAGCCTGTATACGCTCAAGATAAATTGAGCACTCTGAGAAAATGCTGAAAGCAATTAACGTCAGTTTAGAGTTGTAGGCTATTTCACTTAATCCAATGCACATTGCCTGCACCACTATCCGAGAAAATAGATGCCAAAGTGAGAGACAATAGTATTATATGCAAAATATTGCCGCCTGTGAAAGAGCCATATCAAATTGTCAGTTTGTGACAACTCAAACGTATTTCAAAAATGTATGTAAGCGCTCAGACCATTATCGGTTCAGATAATTATCTGAGTACGCTCAGTATGCTCAGACTCTGTTCAGAGACTTTTTCTGAGTGAATAAAGAAAAATGCCTATAGAGGTTTTGTTTTGTTTGTGGAAGTAAAATTTCTGAAGCTCTGAGAATGTAATTAAACATTTATTTTAAATGAATGAAATGAAATTAATTAATTAATTTTATTTATAGGCCACCAACACAAAGTAACTAGGGTGGCAAAAAATGGTTTACTGGACAGCCAATGCAAGGCAAAATCTAAAATATATTTGAGCAACTTTGTGTCAAAATTAAATTCATGTAGACCTCCTCAAAGAATCATCGAAGGATGGAAAGGTAATTGTTCATTTGATATGTATTATATATTCATTTAATAATTTGTTGATAAGTTTGGGGATTCTAAATTTAATTTAAAGCGCAAAATACGTGTAAACAAGTTAAACTGGGAAAAAACTAACACATTTCTGCCAGTCGTAATTAGGTGTGAATTTGGTTGCGCTTAAAAAAAAATTCCTTTCGTTTTTGTATGGCAACATTTTTTTACGCTTTTCTTGTTCGCTTAATCGCCTCGACTTTCGTAAAATTCAGTATTGTTAAATTTAAGATCGTTTCGTAATACATAATAGAGGCCCAGGAGTGAAGATTCTACACTTGGCGGCAGCTTCAGCCACATTGGGCGCAGTTGTGGCTGGAACTGGAACATAAACATTAACAACGGTGTTAGACGCAGGGGTAAGGTTTCTATACACTTGGCGGCAACTTCGGTCGCGCTGGGCGCAGAAATTGTTGCAGACACATAGTCATGGGTAATGGTGCTAGATCCAGGAGTAAAGTTTCTACACTTGGAGGCAACTTCGGCCGCACTGGGCGAAGAAACGCGTCCTGGAGCTGGAATATAAGCATGGCCAACGGTGTTAGATGCAGGAGTAGGGTTTCTATACAATGGGTTCATCAATAAGCAAAATATGCGTTATTGGTCGGGTGAAAATCCACATTTGCTTCATGAATCACCACTTCATCTACAAAAAATAACTGTTTGGTACGGTTTGCATGCCGGCGGCGTTATTGGGCCATATTTTTGTCGACGGTAACGATCGTCACGTTACTGTAAATGGCCAGCGTTATCGGGCCATGATTACCGATTATTTTTGGCCCGAATTGGAAGATATGGACTTGGACGACATGTGGTTTCAACAGGATGGTGCCCCAAGCCACACAGCACACCTTACAATCGATTTATTGAAGAGTACGTTTGATGAGCGTGTTATCTCAAGAAATGGGCCAGTCGATTGGCCGCCTCGTTCGTGCGATTTAACGCCTCTAGAGTATTTTCTTTGGGGCTACATTAAGTCATTGCTTTATGCCACCAAGCTGACGACATTGGAAAAGCTCACAGCCAACACTGAACGTGAAATAGCAGCCGATCATCGAAAATTGGGTCCAACGAATAGACGCTGCAAACGTGCCCGCGGTGGCCATATGAACGAAGTCGAGTTCCATTCATAAATATTTTGATTGTACTTCAAGCCGATAATACATTTTTTGAAATATCTCAAATAATTTTTTTTTTTTTTTAAGTTGTCAAGTCCTTTTAAAAAACGATATTATTATTACACTGCAGGACTTGAAGAGTGCACTTGCAGAAAGGTATCGATTTACATTGCTGGAACCATATTAACTTTGGCGAAATAATGGAGATGGTGTTCTCAAAGAACGGCACGGCGGTGACTTTTAGTATGTTTGTGGTGCATAGCAATACGAACATTTCCACTCTAGAAATACACAGAAACATATAAAAAAAATTGTGAGGAGTTAAAAAGGATTTGCATACATACCAGCCAATTTGACGGTATCTTTTGTGTTGTCTGGCAAAATGTTCTTTATTTTCAAATGTCTGTGTGGAGATGTTTTAAGGGCAAGATTAGTTATTAGTGGGTGACTGATAATCCTTTATGTTGAACTTATATGTTGATGCTGCTGATTGAGTTGGTATAGCAGTTGGTGAGGGATTGTAAGATTGTAAGTATAGCTGGTACGGTAATGAGTGGTTTACTTCTATCTGGGTTAGTTGTCTGCGTTGGTGGTAACTGTTCTTCTGTTGTTTTTTTATTTCTGTTAATCAAAAAGTAAAACTTTGCATTAAAGATGAATGAAGAATTTATAGTGCAACATACCTCCAATTCTCATTGAAGTTTTTTTGGTGTAATAAATAGAAAATAAACGTTACTGAAAGTAACGTGATAAAGAAGTGATAAATCCACATCTAAAGACAGTACCCCGCAAGCCACTTGTTGAAGGAAATGTGTCTTCATCGTAGGATTCCTCTTCTGGTAAATTGTCCACGGGTGGTATGTCGTGTATGAAACTTGAAATATATTTTTAAGGTAATTTTTTTTTAAATACCTAAAATGAAGTTTAAATAACCATGATTTGAGTCATCTTTTGAGATGTTGTGCAATATTGCTATAGCAACTATTGTTGCGTTGGCTGTACTATAGTTGACATTTATTCGGTTGAAACAAGCTCTAACTTATTTTTAAGTTGTCCGAACAGTTTCTAAGCAGTTATTCTTGTCCGTATCTTCCATACATTCATTCTTCGGGTACTAGTAGTATCAAGTGTAAATGTTATGAACTCTCCAATTTTGTATGCCAATGCAACTACAAACTTTCTCACACAATTGCTTACTCACTGTTGTAGTATATTATGCAGGTCACCTTTATTAAAATACAAAATCAATACATATTTCAGAAAAGGAAAAGGAAGTTTTGCCTCTGTCACTTTGATATGACCACTTGGCCAAGTATCTAAGCGATACTTAAACAATTGTCTCGGCAGAAAGAGCTCCTCCTCGATTCGTACGAGATGAAATATCCTCTTTTACAGTTTCAATGATAAATCAAATGTCGAAATCGTTTTTAATTTTCAAATTTGATTTCATATTTCAGATTTTTCTTGTAAAAACGAACATGAAACGAGATTGATTTTTTTTTGTAGTTGTGTGAGTGCCTTTTGACAACTTGCTATCGTGAATTTTGACAGTCTAAACAGGATGGTAAACAAACAGAAAACAAGCTATAGGTACAAAAAATTGGTATCGATAGAAAATTTTATTAAAATATATCAAGCAAATTGTTTAACGAATATTGTGTAGTGATAATGAGAACTATAAGCTTATTATCATTAATAAAACGGATTAACAGTTTAATTTTGTAAAGAAGACACAATAATTCTAGGAGTTTCTTTACCTCCACCAATTCGCTTGAGAAACTCACAAAATATCACCATCGGAAGACGTAGATATCGTGCCTGATGAGAATACTACAAAATTATTCGATATTTTCTTAATTCTTGATGCTTTTTTCATTTTAATTTACACAAACCAAGAACAAAATCGAAACGAAAAGTAAACTTCAGTGACATTTACAAATTACCATATAAAGCAGTGCGTGCAAATCGGTGTAAATCTCGATAAAAATCGAGATTTCCAGTGATTTGATTTGATCTCAGATCAAAAAAAAGATTCATTGATCTTTTTAAAAACGAATCCGACATAACTTTCTGCTTGGTCAATCTGAAACATTTTGGGTATACATAATTGTTTGGGTGCTTTAAAATAGAGGAAAAATCAACACACCTTTAATGGCCGAAAAGTTCTTTATCGTCGTATTTTAGGAATGGATCAATCCTTTTTTATATATTTTTTTCTTTCGAGAAGAAAAGGTTTCTTCAATTGAAATAAGATCCATATAATTATATACCTTCATCACTTGAATCCACGTTTGTTTATTTGACAGCAAAGTTGTCAGAAATTGTAGTAGATTCAAAAAAAAAGTGTGAGGATTTGTTAACCTTAGGGTCAAATTGGCTATTGGTAGAATGTCTGTTAAGCTCTCCACTTTATTTTAACCTTATAGTTTACTAATTGTGAATTTTAGTGATTTGTTAAATGTGTCTATGGTTATACGTAAATGTCGAAGAATCCGCTGTAGCGTTTACCCTACTATGGGCTCCTTGACTCTCGATGGGTTCGCAGTTAGAACCGTTGTCGAAACAAAATTTCAATACATAGCGCAATAGCCTCGATCGCATGTGCGCAGAAACTGCCTTGACAACCTGAGCATTGGAAACGGTTGTCTTTGATGCAAAATATGTAAGCATGTTGAATTCTGAAATTTCGCTTTTATACTTGGCGGCAAATTCGGCAGCAGTGGGCGCACACAACAGTGTGCGCCCAGTGCTGCCGAATGAAACACGGGAAACATTGTTCTTTGCTGCTAATAGTTGAGACTGCAGCGTGTTATAACCAGTAACCTTATTATGTAAAACGATAATCTTGGAAATTCGCTCTTTATTGTTAAAATTGCGATTACATATAACGAAAGTCGTTAAAGATTAACGATTCTCGTTTTTTCTTACGACTGACATTTGGCTGTCGTTTTAACTTCGATTTTGTTTATCTGTCGTAACAAGGCGTTTTTATTTATTCCTTCAGAGCAGTCTAAGTTGTCAAAAAAAAGTTGTATTTCTTTTTTCGCTAAGAGCGTCCAAATCTTTAAAGTTGCATTTCTTTTTTCGTTCAGAGAATGATTAGAGCGTGCTCTGAGAAGCCTGTATACGCTCAAGATAAATTGACTGAGCATTCTGAGAAAATGCTGAAAGCAATTAACGTCAGTTTAGAGTTGTAGGCTATTTCACTTAATCCCATGCACATTGCCTGCACCACTATCCGAGAAAATAGTTGCCAAAGTGAGAGACAATAGTATTATATGCAAAATATTGCCGCCTGTGAAAGAGCCATATCAAATTGTCAATTTGTGACAACTCAAACGTATTTCAAAAATATATGTAAGCGCTCAGACCATTATCGGTTCAGATAATTATCAGAGTACGCTCAGTATGCTCAGACTCTGTTCAGAGACTTTTTCTGGGTGAATAAAGAAAAATGCCTATAGAGGTTTTGTTTTGTTTGTGAAAGTAAAATTTCTGAAGCTCTGAGAATGTAAATAAACATTTATTTTAAATGAATGAAATGAAATTAATTAATTAATTTTATTTATAGGCCACCAACACAAAGTAACTGGGGTGGCAAAAAATGGTTTACTGGACAGCCAATGCAAGGCAAAATCCAAAATATATTTGAGCAACTTTGTGTCAAAAATAAATTCATGTAGACCTCCTCAAAGAATCATCGAAGGATGGAAAGGTAATTGTTCATTTGATATGTATTATATATTCATTTAATAATTTGTTGATAAGTTTGGGGATTCTAAATTTAATTTAAAGCGCAAAATACGTGTAAACAAGTTAAACTGGGAAAAAACTAACACATTTCTGCCAGTCGTAATTAGGTGTGAATTTGGTTGCGCTTAAAAAAAATTCCTTTCGTTTTTGTATGGCAACATTTTTTTACGCTTTTCTTGTTCGCTTAATCGCCTCGACTTTCGTAAAATTCAGTATTGTTAAATTTAAGATCGTTTCGTAATACATAATAGAGGCCCAGGAGTGAAGATTCTACACTTGGCGGCAGCTTCAGCCACATTGGGCGCAGTTGTGGCTGGAACTGGAACATAAACATTAACAACGGTGTTAGACGCAGGGGTAAGGTTTCTATACACTTGGCGGCAACTTCGGTCGCGCTGGGCGCAGAAATTGTTGCAGACACATAGTCATGGGTAATGGTGCTAGATCCAGGAGTAAAGTTTCTACACTTGGAGGCAACTTCGGCCGCACTGGGCGAAGAAACGCGTCCTGGAGCTGGAATATAAGCATGGCCAACGGTGTTAGATGCAGGAGTAGGGTTTCTATACAATGGGTTCATCAATAAGCAAAATATGCGTTATTGGTCGGGTGAAAATCCACATTTGCTTCATGAATCACCACTTCATCTACAAAAAATAACTGTTTGGTACGGTTTGCATGCCGGCGGCGTTATTGGGCCATATTTTTGTCGACGGTAACGATCGTCACGTTACTGTAAATGGCCAGCGTTATCGGGCCATGATTACCGATTATTTTTGGCCCGAATTGGAAGATATGGACTTGGACGACATGTGGTTTCAACAGGATGGTGCCCCAAGCCACACAGCACACCTTACAATCGATTTATTGAAGAGTACGTTTGATGAGCGTGTTATCTCAAGAAATGGGCCAGTCGATTGGCCGCCTCGTTCGTGCGATTTAACGCCTCTAGAGTATTTTCTTTGGGGCTACATTAAGTCATTGCTTTATGCCACCAAGCTGACGACATTGGAAAAGCTCACAGCCAACACTGAACGTGAAATAGCAGCCGATCATCGAAAATTGGGTCCAACGAATAGCAGCGTCTATATATATATAGTGGCCATATGAACAAAGTCGAGTTCCATTCATAAATATTTTGATTGTACTTCAAGCCGATAATACATTTTTTTAAATATCTCAAATAATTTGTGTTTTTTTTTAAGTTGTCAAGTCCTTTTAAAAAACGATATTATTATTACACTGCAGGACTTGAAGAGTGCACTTGCAGAAAGGTATCGATTTACATTGCTGGAACCATATTAACTTTGGCGAAATAATGGAGATGGTGTTCTCAAAGAACGGCACGGCGGTGACTTTTAGTATGTTTGTGGTGCATAGCAATACGAACATTTCCACTCTAGAAATGCACAGAAACATATAAAAAAAATTGTGAGGAGTTAAAAAGGATTTGCATACATACCAGCCAATTTGACGGTATCTTTTGTGTTGTCTGGCAAAATGTTCTTTATTTTCAAATGTCTGTGTGGAGATGTTTTAAGGGCAAGATTAGTTATTAGTGGGTGACTGATAATCCTTTATGTTGAACTTATATGTTGATGCTGCTGATTGAGTTGGTATAGCAGTTGGTGAGGGATTGTAAGATTGTAAGTATAGCTGGTACGGTAATGAGTGGTTTACTTCTATCTGGATTAGTTGCCTGCGTTGGTGGTACCTGTTCTTCTGTTGTTTTTTTATTTCTGTTAATCAAAAAGTAAAACTTTGCATTAAAGATGAATGAAGAATTTATAGTGCAACATACCTCCAATTCTCATTGATATTTTTTTGGTGTAATAAATAGAAAATAAACGTTACTGAAAGTAACGTGATAAAGAAGTGATAAATCCACATCTAAAGACAGTACCCCGCAAGCCACTTGTTGAAGGAAATGTGTCTTCATCGTAGGATTCCTCTTCTGGTAAATTGTCCACGGGTGGTATGTCGTGTATGAAACTTGAAATATATTTTTAAGGTAATTTTTTTTTAAATACCTAAAATGAAGTTTAAATAACCATGATTTGAGTCATCTTTTGAGATGTTGTGCAATATTGCTATAGCAACTATTGTTGCGTTGGCTGTACTATAGTTGACATTTATTCGGTTGAAACAAGCTCTAACTTATTTTTAAGTTGTCCGAACAGTTTCTAAGCAGTTATTCTTGTCCGTATCTTCCATACATTCATTCTTCGGGTACTAGTAGTATCAAGTGTAAATGTTATGAACTCTCCAATTTTGTATGCCAATGCAACTACAAACTTTCTCACACAATTGCTTACTCACTGTTGTAGTATATTATGCAGGTCACCTTTATTAAAATACAAAATCAATACATATTTCAGAAAAGGAAAAGGAAGTTTTGCCTCTGTCACTTTGATATGACCACTTGGCCAAGTATCTAAGCGATACTTAAACAATTGTCTCGGCAGAAAGAGCTCCTCCTCGATTCGTACGAGATGAAATATCCTCTTTTACAGTTTCAATGATAAATCAAATGTCGAAATCGTTTTTAATTTTCAAATTTGATTTCATATTTCAGATTTTTCTTGTAAAAACGAACATGAAACGAGATTGATTTTTTTTTTGTAGTTGTGTGAGTGCCTTTTGACAACTTGCTATCGTGAATTTTGACAGTCTAAACAGGATGGTAAACAAACAGAAAACAAGCTATAGGTACAAAAAATTGGTATCGATAGAAAATTTTATTAAAATATATCAAGCAAATTGTTTAACGAATATTGTGTAGTGATAATGAGAACTATAAGCTTATTATCATTAATAAAACGGATTAACAGTTTAATTTTGTAAAGAAGACACAATAATTCTAGGAGTTTCTTTACCTCCACCAATTCGCTTGAGAAACTCACAAAATATCACCATCGGAAGACGTAGATATCGTGCCTGATGAGAATACTACAAAATTATTCGATATTTTCTTAATTCTTGATGCTTTTTTCATTTTAATTTACACAAACCAAGAACAAAATCGAAACGAAAAGTAAACTTCAGTGACATTTACAAATTACCATATAAAGCAGTGCGTGCAAATCGGTGTAAATCTCGATAAAAATCGAGATTTCCAGTGATTTGATTTGATCTCAGATCAAAAAAAAGATTCATTGATCTTTTTAAAAACGAATCCGACATAACTTTCTGCTTGGTCAATCTGAAACATTTTGGGTATACATAATTGTTTGGGTGCTTTAAAATAGAGGAAAAATCAACACACCTTTAATGGCCGAAAAGTTCTTTATCGTCGTATTTTAGGAATGGATCAATCCTTTTTTATATATTTTTTTCTTTCGAGAAGAAAAGGTTTCTTCAATTGAAATAAGATCCATATAATTATATACCTTCATCACTTGAATCCACGTTTGTTTATTTGACAGCAAAGTTGTCAGAAATTGTAGTAGATTCAAAAAAAAAGTGTGAGGATTTGTTAACCTTAGGGTCAAATTGGCTATTGGTAGAATGTCTGTTAAGCTCTCCACTTTATTTTAACCTTATAGTTTACTAATTGTGAATTTTAGTGATTTGTTAAATGTGTCTATGGTTATACGTAAATGTCGAAGAATCCGCTGTAGCGTTTACCCTACTATGGGCTCCTTGACTCTCGATGGGTTCGCAGTTAGAACCGTTGTCGAAACAAAATTTCAATACATAGCGCAATAGCCTCGATCGCATGTGCGCAGAAACTGCCTTGACAACCTGAGCATTGGAAACGGTTGTCTTTGATGCAAAATATGTAAGCATGTTGAATTCTGAAATTTCGCTTTTATACTTGGCGGCAAATTCGGCAGCAGTGGGCGCACACAACAGTGTGCGCCCAGTGCTGCCGAATGAAACACGAGAATGAAACACGGGAAACATTGTTCTTTGCTGCTAATAGTTGAGACTGCAGCGTGTTATAACCAGTAACCTTATTATGTAAAACGATAATCTTGGAAATTCGCTCTTTATTGTTAAAATTGCGATTACATATAACGAAAGTCGTTAAAGATTAACGATTCTCGTTTTTTCTTACGACTGACATTTGGCTGTCGTTTTAACTTCGATTTTGTTTATCTGTCGTAACAAGGCGTTTTTATTTATTCGTTCAGAGCAGTCTAAGTTGTCAAAAAAAAGTTGTATTTCTTTTTTCGCTAAGAGCGTCCAAATCTTTAAAGTTGCATTTCTTTTTTCGTTCAGAGAATGATTAGAGCGTGCTCTGAGAAGCCTGTATACGCTCAAGATAAATTGACTGAGCATTCTGAGAAAATGCTGAAAGCAATTAACGTCAGTTTAGAGTTGTAGGCTATTTCACTTAATCCCATGCACATTGCCTGCACCACTATCCGAGAAAATAGTTGCCAAAGTGAGAGACAATAGTATTATATGCAAAATATTGCCGCCTGTGAAAGAGCCATATCAAATTGTCAATTTGTGACAACTCAAACGTATTTCAAAAATATATGTAAGCGCTCAGACCATTATCGGTTCAGATAATTATCAGAGTACGCTCAGTATGCTCAGACTCTGTTCAGAGACTTTTTCTGGGTGAATAAAGAAAAATGCCTATAGAGGTTTTGTTTTGTTTGTGAAAGTAAAATTTCTGAAGCTCTGAGAATGTAAATAAACAGTTATTTTAAATGAATGAAATGAAATTAATTAATTAATTTTATTTATAGGCCACCAACACAAAGTAACTGGGGTGGCAAAAAATGGTTTACTGGACAGCCAATGCAAGGCAAAATCCAAAATATATTTGAGCAACTTTGTGTCAAAAATAAATTCATGTAGACCTCCTCAAAGAATCATCGAAGGATGGAAAGGTAATTGTTCATTTGATATGTATTATATTTTCATTTAATAATTTGTTGATAAGTTTGGGGATTCTAAATTTAATTTAAAGCGCAAAATATGTGTAAACAAGTTAAACTGGGAAAAAACTAACACATTTCTGCCAGTCGTAATTAGGTGTGAATTTGGTTGCGCTTAAAAAAAATTCCTTTCGTTTTTGTATGGCAACATTTTTTTACGCTTTTCTTGTTCGCTTAATCGCCTCGACTTTCGTAAAATTCAGTATTGTTAAATTTAAGATCGTTTCGTAATACATAATAGAGGCCCAGGAGTGAAGATTCTACACTTGGCGGCAGCTTCAGCCACATTGGGCGCAGTTGTGGCTGGAACTGGAACATAAACATTAACAACGGTGTTAGACGCAGGGGTAAGGTTTCTATACACTTGGCGGCAACTTCGGTCGCGCTGGGCGCAGAAATTCTTGCAGACACATAGTCATGGGTAATGGTGCTAGATCCATGAGTAAGGTTTCTACACTTGGTGGCAACTTCGGCCGCACTGGGCGAAGAAACGCTTCCTGGAGCTAGAATATAAGCATGGCCAACGGTGTTAGATGCAGGAGTAGGGTTTCTATACAATGGGTTCATCAATAAGCAAAATATGCGTTATTGGTCGGGTGAAAATCCACATTTGCTTCATGAATCACCACTTCATCTACAAAAAATAACTGTTTGGTGCGGTTTGCATGCCGGCGGCGTTATTGGGCCATATTTTTGTCGACGGTAACGATCGTCACGTTACTGTAAATGGCCAGCGTTATCGGGCCATGATTACCGATTATTTTTGGCCCGAATTGGAAGATATGGACTTGGACGACATGTGGTTTCAACAGGATGGTGCCCCAAGCCACACAGCACACCTTACAATCGATTTATTGAAGAGTACGTTTGATGAGCGTGTTATCTCAAGAAATGGGCCAGTCGATTGGCCGCCTCGTTCGTGCGATTTAACGCCTCTAGAGTATTTTCTTTGGGGCTACATTAAGTCCTTGCTTTATGCCACCAAGCTGACGACATTGGAAAAGCTCACAGCCAACACTGAACGTGAAATAGCAGCCGATCATCGAAAATTGGGTCCAACGAATAGCAGCGTCTATATATATATATGTGGCCATATGAACAAAGTCGAGTTCCATTCATAAATATTTTGATTGTACTTCTTGCCGATAATACATTTTTTGAAACATCTCAAATAATTTGTGTTTTTTTTTAAGTTGTCAAGTCCTTTTAAAAAACGATATTATTATTACACTGCAGGACTTGAAGAGTGCACTTGCAGAAAGGTATCGATTTACATTGCTGGAACCATATTAACTTTGGCGAAATAATGGAGATGGTGTTCTCAAAGAACGGCACGGCGGTGACTTTTAGTATGTTTGTGGTGCATAGCAATACGAACATTTCCACTCTAGAAATACACAGAAACATATAAAAAAAATTTGTGAGGAGTTAAAAAGGATTTGCATACATACCAGCCAATTTGACGGTATCTTTTGTGTTGTCTGGCAAAATGTTCTTTATTTTCAAATGTCTGTGTGGAGATGTTTAAAGGGCAAGATAAGTTATTAGTGGGTGACTGATAATCCTTTATGTTGAACTTATATGTTGATGCTGCTGATTAAGTTGGTACAGCAGTTGGTGGTAGATTGTAAGTATAGCTGGTACGGTAATGAGTGATTTACTTCCATCTGGGTTAGTTGCCTGCGTTGGTGGTACCTGTTCTTCTTGTTTTTTTTTATTTCTGTTAATCAAAAAGTAAAACTTTGCATTAAAGATGAATAAAGAATTTATAGTGTAACATACCTCTAATTCTCATTGAATTTTTTTTTGCTGTAATAAATAGGAAATAAACGTTACTGAAAGTAACGTGATAAAAAAGTGATAAATCCACTTCTAAAGAAAGTACCCCGCAAGCCACTTGTTGAAGGAAATGTTGCTTCATCGTATGATTCCTCTTCTGGTAAATTGACCTCGGTTGGTATGTCGTGTATGAAACTTGAAATATATTTTAAAGGTCATTTTTTTTAAATATCGAAAATGAAGTTTAAATAACCATGATTTGAGTCATCTTTTGAGATGCTGTGCAATATTTCTACAGCAACTATTGTTGCGTTGGCTGTACTATAGTTGACATTTATTCGGTTGAAACAAACTCGAAACTTATTTTTAAGTTGTCCGAACAGTTTCTAAGCAGTTATTCTTGTCCGTATCTTCCGTACATTCATTCTTCGGATACTAGTAGTATCAAGTGTAAATTCTATGAGCTCTCCAATTTTGTATGCCAATGCAACTACAAACTTTCTCACACAATTGCTTACTCACTGTTGTAGTATATTATGCAGGTCACCTTTATTAAAATACAAAATCAATACATATTTCAGAAAAGGAAAAGGAAGTTTTGCCTGTGTTACTTTGATGTGACCACTTGGCCAAGTATCTAAGCGATACTTAAACAATTGTCTCGCCAGAAAGAGCTCCTCCTCGATTCGTACGAGATGAAATATCCTCTTTTACAGTTTCAATGATAAATCAAATGTCGAAATCGTTTTTAATTTTCAAATTTGATTTCATATTTCAGATTTTTCTTGTAAAAACGAACATGAAACGAGATTGATTTTTGTTGTAGTTGTGTGAGTGCCTTTTGACAACTTGCTATCGTGAATTTTGACAGTCTAAACGGGATGGTAAACAAACAGAAAACAAGCTATAGGTACAAAAAATTGGTATCGATAGAAAATTTTATTAAAATATATCAAGCAAATTGTTTAACGAATATTGTGTAGTGACAATGAGAACTATAAGCTTATTATCATTAATAAAACGGATTAACAGTTTAATTTTGTAAAGAAGACACAATAATTCTAGGAGTTTCTTTACCTCCACCAATTCGCTTGAGAAACTCACAAAATATCACCATCGGAAAACGTAGATATCGTGCCTGATGAGGATACTACAAAATTATTCGATATTTTCTTAATTCTTGATGCTTTTTTCATTTTAATTTACACAAAACTTTCAAATCAAGAACAAAATCGAAACGAAATGTAAACTTCACTGACATTTACAAATTACCATATAAAGAAGTGCGTGCAAATCGGTGTAAATCTCGATAAACATCGAGATTTCCAGTGATTTGATTTGATCTCAGATCAAAGAAAAGATTCATTGATCTTTTTAAAAACGAATCCGACATAACTTTCTGCTTGGTCAATCTGAAACATTTTGGGTATACATAATTGTTTGGGTGCCTTAAAATAGAGGAAAAATCAACATACCTTTAATGGCGGAAAAGTTCTTTATCCTTTTTTATATATTTTTTTCTTTCGAGAAGAAAAGGTTTCTTCAATTGAAATAAGATCCATATATATACCTTCAACACTTGAATCCACGTTTGTTTATTTGACAGCAAAATTGTCAGAAATTGTAGTAGATTCAAAAAAAAGTGTGAGGATTTGTTAACCTTAGGGTCAAATTGGTTATTGGTAGAGTGTCTGTTAAGCTCTCTACTTTATTTTAACCTTATAGTTTACTAATTGTGAATTTTAGTGATTTGTTCAATGTGTCTATGGTTATAGGTAAATGTCGAAGAATCCGCTGTAGCGTTTACCCTACTATGGGCTCCTTGACTCTCGATGGGTTCGCAGTTAGAACCGTTGTCGAAACAAAATTTCAACACATAGCGCAATAGCCTCGATCGCATGTGCGCAGAAACTGCCTTGGCAACCTGAGCATTGGAAACGGTTGTCTTTGATGCAAAAAATGGAAGCATGTTGAATTCTGAAGTTTGGCTTCTATACTTGGCGGCAAATTCGGCAGCACTGGGCGCAAACTGTTGTTACCGCTGAAACACGGGAAACATTGTTCTTTGCTGCTAATAGTTGAGACTGCAGCGTGTTATAACCAGTAACCTTATTATGTAAAACGATAATCTTGGAAATTCGCTCTTTATTGTTAAAATTGTGATTACATATAACGAAAGTCGTTAAAGATTAACGATTCTCGTTTTTTCTTACGACTGACATTTGGCTGTCGTTTTAACTTTCGATTTTGTTTATCTGTCGTAACAAGGCGTTTTTATTTATTCGTTCAGAGCAGTCTAAGTTGTCAAAAAAAAGTTGTATTTCCTTTTTCGCTAAGAGCGTCCAAATTTTCAAAGTTGCATTTCTTTTTTCGTTCAGAGAATGATTAGAGCGTGCTCTGAGAAGCCTGTATACGCTCAAGATAAATTGACTGAGCATTCTGAGAAAATGTTGAAAGCAATTAACGTCAGTTTAAAGTTGTAGGCTATTTCACTTAATCCCATGCACATTGGCTGCACCACTATCCGAGAAAATAGTTGCCAAAGTGAGAGACAATAGTATTATATGCAAAATATTGCCGCCTGTGAAAGAGCCATATCAAATTGTCAATTTGTGACAACTCAAACGTATTTCAAAAATATATGTAAGCGCTCAGACCATTATCGGTTCAGATAATTATCAGAGTACGCTCAGTATGCTCAGACTCTGTTCAGAGACTTTTTCTGGGTGAATAAAGAAAAATGCCTATAGAGGTTTTGTTTTGTTTGTGAAAGTAAAATTTCTGAAGCTCTGAGAATGTAAATAAACATTTATTTTAAATGAATGAAATGAAATTAATTAATTAATTTTATTTATAGGCCACCAACACAAAGTAACTGGGGTGGCAAAAAATGGTTTACTGGACAGCCAATGCAAGGCAAAATCCAAAATATATTTGAGCAACTTTGTGTCAAAAATAAATTCATGTAGACCTCCTCAAAGAATCATCGAAGGATGGAAAGGTAATTGTTCATTTGATATGTATTATATTTTCATTTAATAATTTGTTAATAAGTTTGGGGATTCTAAATTTAATTTAAAGCGCAAAATACGTGTAAACAAGTTAAACTGGGAAAAAACTAACACATTTCTGCCAGTCGTAATTAGGTGTGAATTTGGTTGCGCTTAAAAAAAAAATTCCTTTCGTTTTTGTATGGCAACATTTTTTTACGCTTTTCTTGTTCGCTTAATCGCCTCGACTTTCGTAAAATTCAGTATTGTTAAATTTAAGATCGTTTCGTAATACATAATAGAGGCCCAGGAGTGAAGATTCTACACTTGGCGGCAGCTTCAGCCACATTGGGCGCAGTTGTGGCTGGAACTGGAACATAAACATTAACAACGGTGTTAGACGCAGGGGTAAGGTTTCTATACACTTGGCGGCAACTTCGGTCGCGCTGGGCGCAGAAATTCTTGCAGACACATAGTCATGGGTAATGGTGCTAGATCCATGAGTAAGGTTTCTACACTTGGTGGCAACTTCGGCCGCACTGGGCGAAGAATCGCTTCCTGGAGCTATAATATAAGCATGGCCAATGGTGTTAGATGCAGGAGTAGGGTTTCTATACGGGTTCATCAATAAGCAAAATATGCGTTATTGGTCGGGTGAAAATCCACATTTGCTTCATGAATCACCACTTCATCTATAAAAAATAACTGTTTGGTGCGGTTTGCATGCCGGCGGCGTTATTGGGCCATATTTTTGTCGACGGTAACGATCGTCACGTTACTGTAAATATCCAGCGTTATCGGACCATGATTACCGATTATTTTTGGCCCGAATTGGAAGATATGGACTTGGACGACATGTGGTTTCAACAGGATGGTGCCCCAAGCCACACAGCACACCTTACAATCGATTTATTGAAGAGTACGTTTGATGAGCGTGTTATCTCAAGAAATGGGCCAGTCGATTGGCCGCCTCGTTCGTGCGATTTAACGCCTCTAGAGTATTTTCTTTGGGGCTACATTAAGTCATTGCTTTATGCCACCAAGCTGACGACATTGGAAAAGCTCACAGCCAACACTGAACGTGAAATAGCAGCCGATCATCGAAAATTGGGTCCAACGAATAGCAGCGTCTATATATATATATGTGGCCATATGAACAAAGTCGAGTTCCATTCATAAATATTTTGATTGTACTTCAAGCCGATAATACATTTTTTGAAATATCTCAAATAATTTGTGTTTTTTTTTAAGTTGTCAAGTCCTTTTAAAAAACGATATTATTATTACACTGCAGGACTTGAAGAGTGCACTTGCAGAAAGGTATAGATTTACATTGCTGGAACCATATTAACTTTGGCGAAATAATGGAGATGGTGTTCTCAAAGAACGGCACGGCGGTGACTTTGAGTATGTTTGTGGTGCATAGCAATACGAACATTTCCACTCTAGAAATACACAGAAACATATAAAAAAAATTGTGAGGAGTTAAAAAGGATTTGCATACATACCAGCCAATTTGACGGTATCTTTTGTGTTGTCTGGCAAAATGTTCTTTATTTTCAAATGTCTGTGTGGAGATGTTTTAAGGGCAAGATTAGTTATTAGTGGGTGACTGATAATTCTTTATGTTGAACTTATATGTTGATGCTGCTGATTGAGTTGGTACAGCAGTTGGTGGTAGATTGTAAGTATAGCTGGTACGGTAATGAGTGATTTACTTCCATCTGGGTTAGTTGCCTGCGTTGGTGTTACCTGTTCTTCTTGTTGTTTTTTATTTTTGTTAATCAAAAAGTAAAACTTTGTATTAAAGATGAATAAAGAATTTATAGTGTAACATACCTCCAATTCTCATTGAAGTTTTTTTTGGTGTAATAAAAAGGAAATAAACGTTACTGAAAGTAACGTGATAAAGAAGTGATAAATCCACTTCTAGAGACAGTACCCCGCAAGCCACTTCTTGAAGGAAATGTTTCATCATCGTAGGATTCCTCTTCTGGTAAATTGTCCACGGTTGGTATGTCGTGTATGAAACTTGAAATATATGTTAAAGGTAATTTTTTTTAAATACCTAAAATGAAGTTTAAATAACCATGATTTGAGTCATCTTTTGAGATGCTGTGCAATATTGATATAGCAACTATTGTTGCGTTTGCTGTACTATAGTTGACATTTATTCGGTTGAAACAAACTCGAAACTTATTTTTAAGTTGTCCGAACAGTTTCTAAGCAGTTATTCTTGTCCGTATCTTCCGTACATTCATTCTTCGGATACTAGTAGTATCAAGTGTAAATGTTATGAACTCTCCAATTTTGTATGCCAATGCAACTACAAACTTTCTCACACAATTGCTTACTCACTGTTGTAGTATATTATTTTTATTATTAAAATACAAAATCAATACATATTTCAGAAAAGGAAAAGGAAGTTTTGCCTGTGTTACTTTTATGTGACCACTTGGCCAAGTATCTAAGCGATACTTAAACAATTGTCTCGCCAGAAAGAGCTCTTCCTCGATTCGTACGAGACGAAATATCCTCTTTTACAGTTTCAATGATAAATCAAATGTCGAAATCGTTTTTAATTTTCAAATTTGATTTCATATTTCAGATTTTTCTTGTAAAAACGAACATGAAACGAGATTGATTTTTGTTGTAGTTGTGTGAGTGCCTTTTGACAACTTGCTATCGTGAATTTTGACAGTCTAAACGGGATGGTAAACAAACAGAAAACAAGCTATAGGTACAAAAAATTGGTATCGATAGAAAATTTTATTAAAATATATCAAGCAAATTGTTTAACGAATATTGTGTAGTGACAATGAGAACTATAAGCTTATTATCATTAATAAAACGGATTAACAGTTTAATTTTGTAAAGAAGACACAATAATTCTAGGAGTTTCTTTACCTCCACCAATTCGCTTGAGAAACTCACAAAATATCACCATCGGAAAACGTAGATATCGTGCCTGATGAGGATACTACAAAATTATTCGATATTTTCTTAATTCTTGATGCTTTTTTCATTTTGATTTACACAAAACTTTCAAATCAAGAACAAAATCGAAACGAAATGTAAACTTCAGTGACATTTACAAATTACCATATAAAGTAGTGCGTGCAAATTGGTGTAAATCTCGATAAAAATCGAGATTTCCAGTGATTTGATTTGATCTCAGATCAAAGAAAAGATTCATTGATCTTTTTAAAAACGAATCCGACATAACTTTCTGCTTGGTCAATCTGAAACATTTTGGGTATACGTAATTGTTTGGGTGCCTTAAAATAGAGGAAAAATCAACATAATTTTAATGGCGGAAAAGTTCTTTATCCTTTTTTATATATTTTTTTCTTTCGAGAAGAAAAGGTTTCTTCAATTGAAATAAGATCATTAAGAAGAAAGATCAAGAACACTTGAATCCACGTTTGTTTATTTGACAGCAAAATTGTCAGAAATTGTAGTAGATTCAAAAAAAAGTGTGAGGATTTGTTAACCTTAGGGTCAAATTGGTTATTGGTAGAGTGTCTGTTAAGCTCTCTACTTTATTTTAACCTTATAGTTTACTAATTGTGAATTTTAGTGATTTGTTCAATGTGTCTATGGTTATAGGTAAATGTCGAAGAATCCGCTGTAGCGTTTACCCTACTATGGGCTCCTTGACTCTCGATGGGTTCGCAGTTAGAACCGTTGTCGAAACAAAATTTCAACACATAGCGCAATAGCCTCGATCGCATGTGCGCAGAAACTGCCTTGGCAACCTGAGCATTGGAAACGGTTGTCTTTGATGCAAAAAATGGAAGCATGTTGAATTCTGAAGTTTGGCTTCTATACTTGGCGGCAAATTCGGCAGCACTGGGCGCAAACTGTTGTTACCGCAGAAACACGGGAAACATTGTTCTTTGCTGCTAATAGTTGAGACTGCAGCGTGCTAGAATCAGTAACCTTATTACGTAAAACGATAATCTTGAAAATCCACTCTTTATTATTAAAATTGCGATTACATATAACGAAAGTCGTTAAAGATTAACGATTCTCGTTTTTTCTTACGACTGACATTTGGCTGTCGTTTTTACTTTCGATTTTGTTTATCTGTCGTAACATAAGGCGTTTTTCTTTATTCGTTCGGAGCAGTCTGAGTTGTCAAAAAAAGTAGTATTTCTTTTTTCGCTTAGAGCGTCCAAATCTTCAAAGTTGCATTTCTTTTTTCGTTCAGAGAATGATTAGAGCGTCCTCTGAGAAGCTCAAGATAAATTGACTGAGCATTCTGAGAAAATGCTGAAAGCAATTAACGTCAGTTTAGAGTTGTAGGCTATTTCACTTAATCCCATGCACATTGCCTGCACCACTATTCGAGAAAATAGATACCAAAGTGAGAGACAATAGTATTATATGCAAAATATTGCCGCCTGTGAAAGAGCCATATCAAATTGTCAATTTGTGACAACTTAAATGTATTTCAAAAATATATGTAAGCGCTCAGACCATTATCGGTTCAGATAATTATCAGAGTACGCTCAGTATGCTCAGACTCTGTTCAGAGACTTTTTCTGAGTGAATAAAGAAAAATGCCTATATAGGTTTTGTTTTGTTTGTGGAAGTAAAATTTCTGAAGCTCTGAGAATGTAAATAAACATTTATTTTAAATGAATGAAATGAAATTAATTAATTAATTTTATTTATAGGCCACCAACACAAAGTAACTGGGGTGGCAAAAAATGGTTAACTGGACAGCCAATGCAAGGCGAAATCCAAAATATATTTGAGCAACTTTGTGTCAAAAATAAATTCATGTAGACCTCCTCAAAGAATCATCGAAGGATGGAAAGGTAATTGTTCATTTAATATGTATTATATATTCATTTAATAATTTGTTGATAAGTTTGGAGATTATAATTTTAATTTAAAGCGCAAAATGCGTGCAAACAAGTTGCACTGGGAAAAAATTAACACATTTCTGCCAGTCGTAATTAGGTGTGAATTTGGTTGCGCTTAAAAAAAATTCCTTCCGTTTATGTATGGCAACATTTTTGTACGCTTTTCTTTTTCGCCTCGACTTTCGTAAAATTCAGTATTGTTAAATTTAAGATCGTTCCATAATACATCATAGAGGCCCAGGAGTGAAGATTCTACACTTGGCGGCAGCTTCAGCCACATTGGGCGCAGTTGTGGCTGGAACTGGAACATAAACATTAACAACGGTGTTAGACGCAGGGGTAAGGTTTCTATACACTTGGCGGCAACTTCCGTCGCGCTGGGCAAATCAAGAACAAAATTGAAACGAAATGTAAACTTCAGTGACATTTACAAATTACCATACAAAGTAGTGCGTGCAAATCGGTGTAAATCTCGATAAAAATCGAGATTTCCAGTGATTTGATTTGATCTCAAATCAAAGAAAAGATTCATTGATCTTTTTAAAAACGAATCCGACATAATTTTCTGCTTGGTCAATCTGAAACATTTTGGGTATACATAATTGTTTGGGTGCCTTAAAATAGAGGAAAAATCAACATACCTTTAATGGCGGAAAAGTTCTTTATCCTTTTTTATATATTTTTTTCTTTCGAGAAGAAAAGGTTTCTTCAATTGAAATAAGATCATCAAGAAGAAAGATCAAGAACACTTGAATCCACGTTTGTTTATTTGACAGCAAAGTTGTCAGAAATTGTAGTAGATTCAAAAAAAAGTGTGAGGATTTGTTAACCTTAGGGTCAAATTGGTTATTGGTAGAGTGTCTGTTAAGCTCTCTACTTTATTTTAACCTTATAGTTTACTAATTGTGAATTTTAGTGATTTGTTCAATGTGTCTATGGTTATACGTAAATGTCGAAGAATCCGCTGTAGCGTTTATCCTACTATGGGCTCCTTGACTCTCGATGGGTTCGCAGTTAGAACCGTTGTCGAAACAAAATTTCAACACATAGCGCAATAGCCTCGATCGCATGTGCGCGGAAACTGCCTTGGCAATCTGAGCATTGGAAACGGTTCTCTTTGATGCAAAAAAATGGAAGCATGTTGAATTCTGAAGTTTGGCTTCTATACTTGGCGGCAAATTCGGCAGCACTGGGCGCACACTGTTGTTACCGCAGAAACACGGGAAACATTGTTCTTTGCTGCTAATAGTTGAGACTGCAGCGTGTTAGAACCAGTAACCTTATTATGTAAAACGATAATCTTGGAAATTCACTCTTTATTGTTAAAATTGCGATTACATATAACGAAAGTCGTTAAAGATTAACGATTCTCGTTTTTTCTTACGACTGACATTTGGCTGTCGTTTTTACTTTCGATTTTGTTTATCTGTCGTAACATAAGGCGTTTTTCTTTATTCGTTCAGAGCAGTCTGAGTTGTCAAAAAAAGTTGTATTTCTTTTTTCGCTAAGAGCGTCCAAATCTTCAAAGTTGCATTTCTTTTTTCGTTCAGAGAATGATTAGAGCGTCCTCTGAGAAGCTCAAGATAAATTGACTAAGCATTCTGAGAAAATGCTGAAAGCAATTAACGTCAGTTTAGAGTTGTAGGCTATTTCACTTAATCCCATGCACATTGCCTGCACCACTATTCGAGAAAATAGATACCAAAGTGAGAGACAATAGTATTATATGCAAAATATTGCCGCCTGTGAAAGAGCCATATCAAATTGTCAATTTGTGACAACTTAAATGTATTTCAAAAATATATGTAAGCGCTCAGACCATTATCGGTTCAGATAATTATCAGAGTACGCTCAGTATGCTCAGACTCTGTTCAGAGACTTTTTCTGAGTGAATAAAGAAAAATGCCTATATAGGTTTTGTTTTGTTTGTGGAAGTAAAATTTCTGAAGCTCTGAGAATGTAAATAAACATTTATTTTAAATGAATGAAATGAAATTAATTAATTAATTTTATTTATAGGCCACCAACACAAAGTAACTGGGGTGGCAAAAAATGGTTTACTGGACAGCCAATGCAAGGCGAAATCCAAAATATATTTGAGCAACTTTGTGTCAAAAATAAATTCATGTAGACCTCCTCAAAGAATCATCGAAGGATGGAAAGGTAATTGTTCATTTAATATGTATTATATATTCATTTAATAATTTGTTGATAAGTTTGGAGATTATAATTTTAATTTAAAGCGCAAAATGCGTGCAAACAAGTTGCACTGGGAAAAAATTAACACATTTCTGCCAGTCGTAATTAGGTGTGAATTTGGTTGCGCTTAAAAAAAATTCCTTTCGTTTCTGTATGGCAACATTTTTGTACGCTTTTCTTTTTCGCTTAATCGCCTCGACTTTCGTAAAATTCAGTATTGTTAAATTTAAGATCGTTCCATAATACATCATAGAGGCCCAGGAGTGAAGATTCTACACTTGGCGGCAGCTTCAGCAACATTGGGCGCAGTTGTGGCTGGAACTGGAACATAAACATTAACAACGGTGTTAGACGCAGGGGTAAGGTTTCTATACACTTGGCGGCAACTTCGGTCGCGCTGGGCACACCTTACAATCGATTTATTGAAGAGTACGTTTGATGAGCGTGTTATCTCAAGAAATGGGCCAGTCGATTGGCCGCCTCGTTCGTGCGATTTAACGCCTCTAGAGTATTTTCTTTGGGGCTACATTAAGTCATTGCTTTATGCCACCAAGCTGACGACATTGGAAAAGCTCACAGCCAACACTGAACGTGAAATAGCAGCCGATCATCGAAAATTGGGTCCAACGAATAGCAGCGTCTATATATATATATGTGGCCATATGAACAAAGTCGAGTTCCATTCATAAATATTTTGATTGTACTTCTTGCCGATAATACATTTTTTGAAATATCTCAAATAATTTGTTTTTTCTTAAGTTGTCAAGTCCGTTTAAAAAACGATATTATTATTACACTGCAAAACTTGAAGAGTGCACTTGCAGAAAGGTATCGGTTTACATTGCTGGAACCATATTAACTTTGGCGAAATAATGAAGATGGTGTTCTCAAAGTACGGCGCGGCGGTGACTTTTAGTATGTTTGTGGTCCAAAGCAATACGAACTTTTCCACTCTAGAAACACACAGAAACATATAAAAAAAATTGTGAGGAGTTAAAAAGGATTTGCATACATACCAGCCAATTTGACGGTATCTTTTGTGTTGTCTGGCAAAATGTTCTTTATTTTCAAATGTCTGTGTGGAGATGTTTTAAGGGCAAGATAAGTTATTAGTGGGTGACTGATAATCCTTTATGTTGAACTTTTATGTTGATGCTGCTGATTGAGTTTGTACAGCAGTTGGTGGTAGATTGTAAGTATAGCTGGTACGGTAATGAGTGGTTTACTTCTATCTGGATTAGTTGCCTGCGTTGGTGGTACCTGTTCTTCTGTTGTTTTTTTATTTCTGTTAATCAAAAAGTAAAACTTTGCATTAAAGATGAATAAAGAATTTATGGTGCAACATACCTCCAATTCTCATTGAAGTTTTTTTGGTGTAATAAATAGAAAATAAACGTTACTGGAAGTAACGTGATAAAGAAGTGATAAATCCACATCTAAAGACAGTACCCCGCAAGCCACTTTTTGAAGGAAATGTTTCATCATCGTAGGATTCCTCTTCTGGTAAATTGTCCACGGTTGGTATGTCGTGTATGAAACTTGAAATATATGTTAAAGGTAAATTTTTTTAAATACCTAAAATGAAGTTTAAATAACCATGATTTGAGTCATCTTTTGAGATGTTGTGCAATATTGCTATAGCAACTATTGTTGCGTTGGCTGTACTATAGTTGACATTTATTCTGTTGAAACAAGCTCGAAACTTATTTTTAAGTTGTCCGAACAATTTCTAAGCAGTTATTCTTGTCCGTAAATTTAATTTAAAGCGCAAAATGCGTGCAAACAAGTTGCACTGCGAAAAAATTAACACATTTCTGCCAGTCGTAATTAGGTGTGAATTTGGTTGCGCTTAAAAAAAATTCCTTTCGTTTTTGTATGGCAACATTTTTGTACGCTTTTCTTGTTCGCTTAATCGCCTCGACTTTCGTAAAATTCAGTATTGTTAAATTTAAGATCGTTCCATAATACATCATAGAGGCCCAGGAGTGAAGATTCTACACTTGGCGGCAGCTTCAGACACATTGGGCGCAGTTGTGGCTGGAACTGGAACATAAACATTAACAACGGGTAAGGTTTCTATACACTTGGCGGCAACTTCGGTCGCGCTGGGCGCAGAAATTGTTGCAGACACATAGTCATGGGTAATGGTGCTAGATCCAGGAGTAAAGTTTCTACACTTGGAGGCAACTTCGGCCGCACTGGGCGCAGAAACGCTTCCTGGAGCTGGAATATAAGCATGGCCAACGGTGTTAGATGCAGGAGTAGGGTTTCTATACAATGGGTTCATCAATAAGCAAAATATGCGTTATTGGTCGGATGAAAATCCACATTTGCTTCATGAATCACCACTTCATCTACAAAAAATAACTGTTTGGTGCGGTTTGCATGCCGGCGGCGTTATTGGGCCATATTTTTGTCGACGGTAACGATCGTCACGTTACTGTAAATGTCCAGCGTTATCGGGCCATGATTACCGATTATTTTTGGCCCGAATTGGAAGATATGGACTTGGACGACTAGTGGTTTCAACAGGATGGTGCCCCAAGCCACACAGCACACCTTACAATCGATTTATTGAAGAGTACGTTTGACGAGCGTGTTATCTCAAGAAATGGACCAGTCGATTGGCCGCCTCGTTCGTGGGATTTAACGCCTCTAGAGTATTTTCTTTGGGGCTACATTAAGTCATTGCTTTATGCCACCAAGCTGACGACATTGGAAAAGCTCACAGCCAACACTGAACGTGAAATAGCAGCCGATCATCGAAAATTTGGTCCAACGAATAGACGCTGCAAACGTGCCCGCGGTGGCCATATGAACGAAGACGAGTTCCATTCATAAATATTTTGATTGTACTTCAAGCCGATAATACATTTTTTGAAATATATTTTTAGTTGTAAAGTCCTTTTAAAAAACGATATTATTATTACACTGCAGGACTTGAAGAGTGCACTTGCAGAAAGGTATCGATTTACATTGCTGGAACCATATTAACTTTGGCGAAATAATGAAGATGATGTTCTCAAAGTACAGCGCTGCGGTGACTTTTAGTATGTTTGTGGTCCAAAGCAATACGAACTTTTCCACTCTAGAAACACACAGAAACATATAAAAAAAATTGTGAGGAGTTAAAAAGGATTTGCATACATACCAGCCAATTTGACGGTATCTTTTGTGTTGTCTGACAAAATGTTCTTTACTTTCAAATGTCTGCGTGGAGATGTTTTAAGGGCAAGATAAGTTATTAGTGGGTGACTGATAATCCTTTATGTTGAACTTATATGTTGATGCTGCTGATTAAGTTGGTACAGCAGTTGGTGGTAGATTGTAAGTATAGCTGGTACGGTAATGAGTGATTTACTTCCATCTGGGTTAGTTGCGTTGGTGGTACCTGGTCTTCTTGTTGTTTTTTATTTCTGTTAATCAAAAAGTAAAACTTTGCATTAAAGATGAATAAAGAATTTATAGTGTAACATACCTCCAATTCTCATTGAAGTTTTTTTTGGTGTAATAAATAGGAAATAAACGTTACTGAAAGTAACGTGATAAAGAAGTGTTAAATCCACTTCTAGAGACAGTATCCCGCACGCCTCTTGTTAAAGGAAATGTTTCTTCATCGTAGGATTCCTCTTCTGGTAAATTGTCCACGGTTGGTATGTCGTGTATGAAACTTGAAATATATTTTAAAGGTAATTTTTTTTAAATACCTAAAATGAAGTTTAAATAACCATGATTTGAGTCATCTTTTGAGATGCTGTGCAATATTGCTATAGCAACTATTGTTGCGTTGGCTGTACTATAGTTGACATTTATTCTGTTGAAACAAGCTCGAAACTTATTTTTAAGTTGTCCGAACAGTTTTTAGCAGTTATTCTTGTCCGTATCTTCCGTACATTCATTCTTCGGATACTAGTAGTATCAAGTGTAAATGTTATGAACTCTCCAATTTTGTATGCCAATGCAACTACAAACTTTCTCACACAATTGCTTACTCACTGTTGTAGTATATAATGCAGGTCACCTTTATTAAAAATACAAAATCAATACATATTTCAGAAAAGGAAAAGGAAGTTTTGCCTGTGTTACTTTGATGTGACCACTTGGCCAAGTATCTAAGCGATACTTAAACAATCGTCTCGCCAGAAAGAGCTCCTCCTCGATTCGTACGAGACGAAATATCCTCTTTTACAGTTTCAATGATAAATCAAATGTCGAAATCGTTTTTAATTTTCAAATTTGATTTCATATTTCAGATTTTTCTTGTAAAAACGAACATGAAACGAGATTGATTTTTTTGTAGTTGTGTGAGTGCCTTTTGACAACTTGCTTTCGTGTATTTTGACAGTCTAAACGGGATGGTAAACAAACAGAAAACAAGCTATAGGTACAAAAAATTGGTATCGATAGAAAATTTTATTAAAATATATCAAGCAAATTGTTTAACGAATATTGTGTTGTGACAATGAGAACTATAAGCTTATTGTCATTAATAAAACGGATTAACAGTTTTTTTTTTTATTTTATATTTTATTGAACTCTTATTATACTTATTATGAACTCTCCAATTTTGTATGCCAATGCAACTACAAACTTTCTCACACAATTGCTTACTCACTGTTGTAGTATATAATGCAGGTTTCCTTTATTAAAATACAAATTCAATACATATTTCAGAAAAGGAAAAGGCAGTTTTGCCTCTGTCACTTTGATATGACCACTTGGCCAAGTATCTAAGCGATACTTAAACAATTGTCTCGGCAGAAAGAGCTCCTCCTCGATTCGTACGAGATGAAATATCCTCTTTTACAGTTTCAATGATAAATCAAATGTCTAAATCGTTTTAAATTTTCAAATTTGATTTCATATTTCAGATTTTTCTTGTAAAAACGAACATGAAACGAGATTGATTTTTGTTGTAGTTGTGTGAGTGCATTTTGACAACTTGCTATCGTGAATTTTGACAGTCTAAACGGGATGGTAAACAAACAGAAAACAAGCTATAGGTACAAAAAATTGGTATCGATAGAAAATTTTATTAAAATATATCAAGCAAATTGTTTAACGAATATTGTGTAGTGATAATGAGAACTATAAGCTTATTATCATTAATAAAACGGATTAACAGTTTAATTTTGTAAAGAAGACACAATAATTCTAGGAGTTTCTTTACCTCCACCAATTCGCTTGAGAAACTCACAAAATATCACCATCGGAAGACGTAGATATCGTGCCTGATGAGGATACTACAAAATTATTCGATATTTTCTTAATTCTTGATGCTTTTTTCATTTTAATTTACACAAAACTTTCAAATCAAGAACAAAATCGAAACGAAATGTAAACTTCAGTGACATTTACAAATTACCATATAAAGCAGTGCGTGCAAATCGGTGTAAATCTCGATAAAAATCGAGATTTCCAGTGATTTGATTTGATCTCAGATCAAAGAAAAGATTCATTGATCTTTTTAAAAACGAATCCGACATAACTTTCTGCTTGGTCAATCTGAAACATTTTGGGTATACATAATTGTTTGGGCGCTTTAAAATAGAGGAAAAATCAACACACCTTTAATGGCCGAAAAGTTCTTTATCGTCGTATTTTAGGAATGGATCAATCCTTTTTTATATATTTTTTTCTTTCGAGAAGAAAAGGTTTCTTCAATTGAAATAAGATCCATATAATTATATACCTTCATCACTTGAATCCACGTTTGTTTATTTGACAGCAAAGTTGTCAGAAATTGTAGTAGATTCAAAAAAAAAGTGTGAGGATTTGTTAACCTTAGGGTCAAATTGGTTATTGGTAGAATGTCTGTTAAGCTCTCCACTTTATTTTAACCTTATAGTTTACTAATTGTGAATTTTAGTTATTTGTTCAATGTGTCTATGGTTATACGTAAATGTCGAAGAATCCCCTGGTAGCGTTTACCATACTATGGGCTCCTTGACTCTCGATGGGTTCGCACTTGGCGGCAACTTCGGTCGCGCTGGGCGCAGAAATTGTTGCAGACACATAGTCATGGGTAATGGTGCTAGATCCAGGAGTAAAGTTTCTACACTTGGAGGCAACTTCGGCCGCACTGGGCGCAGAAACGCTTCCTGGAGCTGGAATATAAGCATGGCCAACGGTGTTAGATGCAGGAGTAGGGTTTCTATACAATGGGTTCATCAATAAGCAAAATATGCGTTATTGGTCGGGTGAAAATCCACATTTGCTTCATGAATCACCACTTCATCTACAAAAAATAACTGTTTGGTGCGGTTTGCATGCCGGCGGCGTTATTGGGCCATATTTTTGTCGACGGTAACGATCGTCACGTTACTGTAAATGTCCAGCGTTATCGGGCCATGATTACCGATTATTTTTGGCCCGAATTGGAAGATATGGACTTGGACGACTAGTGGTTTCAACAGGATGGTGCCCCAAGCCACACAGCACACCTTACAATCGATTTATTGAAGAGTACGTTTGACGAGCGTGTTATCTCAAGAAATGGACCAGTCGATTGGCCGCCTCGTTCGTGGGATTTAACGCCTCTAGAGTATTTTCTTTGGGGCTACATTAAGTCATTGCTTTATGCCACCAAGCTGACGACATTGGAAAAGCTCACAGCCAACACTGAACGTGAAATAGCAGCCGATCATCGAAAATTTGGTCCAACGAATAGACGCTGCAAACGTGCCCGCGGTGGCCATATGAACGAAGACGAGTTCCATTCATAAATATTTTGATTGTACTTCAAGCCGATAATACATTTTTTGAAATATATTTTTAGTTGTAAAGTCCTTTTAAAAAACGATATTATTATTACACTGCAGGACTTGAAGAGTGCACTTGCAGAAAGGTATCGATTTACATTGCTGGAACCATATTAACTTTGGCGAAATAATGAAGATGATGTTCTCAAAGTACAGCGCTGCGGTGACTTTTAGTATGTTTGTGGTCCAAAGCAATACGAACTTTTCCACTCTAGAAACACACAGAAACATATAAAAAAAATTGTGAGGAGTTAAAAAGGATTTGCATACATACCAGCCAATTTGACGGTATCTTTTGTGTTGTCTGACAAAATGTTCTTTACTTTCAAATGTCTGCGTGGAGATGTTTTAAGGGCAAGATAAGTTATTAGTGGGTGACTGATAATCCTTTATGTTGAACTTATATGTTGATGCTGCTGATTAAGTTGGTACAGCAGTTGGTGGTAGATTGTAAGTATAGCTGGTACGGTAATGAGTGATTTACTTCCATCTGGGTTAGTTGCGTTGGTGGTACCTGGTCTTCTTGTTGTTTTTTATTTCTGTTAATCAAAAAGTAAAACTTTGCATTAAAGATGAATAAAGAATTTATAGTGTAACATACCTCCAATTCTCATTGAAGTTTTTTTTGGTGTAATAAATAGGAAATAAACGTTACTGAAAGTAACGTGATAAAGAAGTGTTAAATCCACTTCTAGAGACAGTATCCCGCACGCCTCTTGTTAAAGGAAATGTTTCTTCATCGTAGGATTCCTCTTCTGGTAAATTGTCCACGGTTGGTATGTCGTGTATGAAACTTGAAATATATTTTAAAGGTAATTTTTTTTAAATACCTAAAATGAAGTTTAAATAACCATGATTTGAGTCATCTTTTGAGATGCTGTGCAATATTGCTATAGCAACTATTGTTGCGTTGGCTGTACTATAGTTGACATTTATTCTGTTGAAACAAGCTCGAAACTTATTTTTAAGTTGTCCGAACAGTTTTTAGCAGTTATTCTTGTCCGTATCTTCCGTACATTCATTCTTCGGATACTAGTAGTATCAAGTGTAAATGTTATGAACTCTCCAATTTTGTATGCCAATGCAACTACAAACTTTCTCACACAATTGCTTACTCACTGTTGTAGTATATAATGCAGGTCACCTTTATTAAAAATACAAAATCAATACATATTTCAGAAAAGGAAAAGGAAGTTTTGCCTGTGTTACTTTGATGTGACCACTTGGCCAAGTATCTAAGCGATACTTAAACAATCGTCTCGCCAGAAAGAGCTCCTCCTCGATTCGTACGAGACGAAATATCCTCTTTTACAGTTTCAATGATAAATCAAATGTCGAAATCGTTTTTAATTTTCAAATTTGATTTCATATTTCAGATTTTTCTTGTAAAAACGAACATGAAACGAGATTGATTTTTTTGTAGTTGTGTGAGTGCCTTTTGACAACTTGCTTTCGTGTATTTTGACAGTCTAAACGGGATGGTAAACAAACAGAAAACAAGCTATAGGTACAAAAAATTGGTATCGATAGAAAATTTTATTAAAATATATCAAGCAAATTGTTTAACGAATATTGTGTTGTGACAATGAGAACTATAAGCTTATTGTCATTAATAAAACGGATTAACAGTTTTTTTTTTTATTTTATATTTTATTGAACTCTTATTATACTTATTATGAACTCTCCAATTTTGTATGCCAATGCAACTACAAACTTTCTCACACAATTGCTTACTCACTGTTGTAGTATATAATGCAGGTTTCCTTTATTAAAATACAAATTCAATACATATTTCAGAAAAGGAAAAGGCAGTTTTGCCTCTGTCACTTTGATATGACCACTTGGCCAAGTATCTAAGCGATACTTAAACAATTGTCTCGGCAGAAAGAGCTCCTCCTCGATTCGTACGAGATGAAATATCCTCTTTTACAGTTTCAATGATAAATCAAATGTCTAAATCGTTTTAAATTTTCAAATTTGATTTCATATTTCAGATTTTTCTTGTAAAAACGAACATGAAACGAGATTGATTTTTGTTGTAGTTGTGTGAGTGCATTTTGACAACTTGCTATCGTGAATTTTGACAGTCTAAACGGGATGGTAAACAAACAGAAAACAAGCTATAGGTACAAAAAATTGGTATCGATAGAAAATTTTATTAAAATATATCAAGCAAATTGTTTAACGAATATTGTGTAGTGATAATGAGAACTATAAGCTTATTATCATTAATAAAACGGATTAACAGTTTAATTTTGTAAAGAAGACACAATAATTCTAGGAGTTTCTTTACCTCCACCAATTCGCTTGAGAAACTCACAAAATATCACCATCGGAAGACGTAGATATCGTGCCTGATGAGGATACTACAAAATTATTCGATATTTTCTTAATTCTTGATGCTTTTTTCATTTTAATTTACACAAAACTTTCAAATCAAGAACAAAATCGAAACGAAATGTAAACTTCAGTGACATTTACAAATTACCATATAAAGCAGTGCGTGCAAATCGGTGTAAATCTCGATAAAAATCGAGATTTCCAGTGATTTGATTTGATCTCAGATCAAAGAAAAGATTCATTGATCTTTTTAAAAACGAATCCGACATAACTTTCTGCTTGGTCAATCTGAAACATTTTGGGTATACATAATTGTTTGGGCGCTTTAAAATAGAGGAAAAATCAACACACCTTTAATGGCCGAAAAGTTCTTTATCGTCGTATTTTAGGAATGGATCAATCCTTTTTTATATATTTTTTTCTTTCGAGAAGAAAAGGTTTCTTCAATTGAAATAAGATCCATATAATTATATACCTTCATCACTTGAATCCACGTTTGTTTATTTGACAGCAAAGTTGTCAGAAATTGTAGTAGATTCAAAAAAAAAGTGTGAGGATTTGTTAACCTTAGGGTCAAATTGGTTATTGGTAGAATGTCTGTTAAGCTCTCCACTTTATTTTAACCTTATAGTTTACTAATTGTGAATTTTAGTTATTTGTTCAATGTGTCTATGGTTATACGTAAATGTCGAAGAATCCCCTGGTAGCGTTTACCATACTATGGGCTCCTTGACTCTCGATGGGTTCGCAGTTAGAACCGTTGTCGAAACAAAATTTCACTACATAGCGCAATAGCCTCGATCGCATGTGCGCAGAAACTGCCTTGGCAGCGTGAGCATTGGAAACGGTTGTCTTTGATGCAAAATATGGAAGCATGTTGAATTCTGAAGTTTGGCTACTATACTTGGCGGCAAATTCGGCAGCACTGGGCGCACACTGTTATTACTGCAGAAACACGGGAAACATTGTTCTTTGCTGCTAATAGTTGAGACTGCAGCGTGTTATAACCAGTAACCTTATTATGTAAAACGATAATCTTGGAAATTCGCTCTTTATTGTTAAAATTGCGATTACATATAACGAAAGTCGTTAAAGATTAACGATTCTCGTTTTTTCTTACGACTGACATTTGGCTGTCGTTTTAACTTTCGATTTTGTTTATCTGTCGTAACAAGGCGTTTTTATTTATTCGTTCAGAGCAGTCTAAGTTGTCAAAAAAAAGTTGTATTTCTTTTTTCGCTAAGAGCGTCCAAATCTTCAAAGTTGCATTTCTTTTTTCGTTCAGAGAATGATTAGAGCGTGCTCTGAGAAGCCTGTATACGCTCAAGATAAATTGACTGAGCATTCTGAGAAAATGCTGAAAGCAATTAACGTCAGTTTAGAGTTGTAGGCTATTTCACTTAATCCCATGCACATTGCCTGCACCACTATCCGAGAAAATAGTTGCCAAAGTTAGAGACAATAGTATTATATGCAAAATATTGCCGCCTGTGAAAGAGCCATATCAAATTGTCAATTTGTGACAACTCAAACGTATTTCAAAAATATATGTAAGCGCTCAGACCATTATCGGTTCAGATAATTATCAGAGTACGCTCAGTATGCTCAGACTCTGTTCAGAGACTTTTTCTGGGTGAATAAAGAAAAATGCCTATAGAGGTTTTGTTTTGTTTGTGAAAGTAAAATTTCTGAAGCTCTGAGAATGTAAATAAACATTTATTTTAAATGAATGAAATGAAATTAATTAATTAATTTTATTTATAGGCCACCAACACAAAGTAACTGGGGTGGCAAAAAATGGTTTACTGGACAGCCAATGCAAGGCAAAATCCAAAATATATTTGAGCAACTTTGTGTCAAAAATAAATTCATGTAGACCTCCTCAAAGAATCATCGAAGGATGGAAAGGTAATTGTTCATTTAATGTGTATTATATATTCATTTAATAATTTGTTGATAAAATTGGAGATTATAAATTTAATTTAAAGCGCAAAATGCGTGCAAACAAGTTCCACTGGGAAAAAATTAACACATTTCTGCCAGTCGTAATTAGGTGTGAATTTGGTTGCGCTTAAAAAAAAATTCCTTTCGTTTTTGTATGGCAACATTTTTTTACGCTTTTCTTGTTCGCTTAATCGCCTCGACTTTCGTAAAATTCAGTATTGTTAAATTTAAGATCGTTCCATAATACATAATAGAGGCCCAGGAGTGAAGATTCTACACTTGGCGGCAGCTTCAGCCACATTGGGCGCAGTTGTGGCTGGAACTGGAACATAAACATTAACAACGGTGCTAGACGCAGGGGTAAGGTTTCTATACACTTGGCGGCAACTTCGGTCGCGCTGGGCGCAGAAATTGTTGCAGACACATAGTCATGGGTAATGGTGCTAGATCCAGGAGTAAAGTTTCTACACTTGGAGGCAACTTCAGCCGCACTGGGCGCAGAAACGCTTCCTGGAGCTGGAAAATAAGCATGGCTAACGGTGTTAGATGCAGGAGTAGGGTTTCTATACAATGGGTTCATCAATAAGCAAAATATGCGTTATTGGTCGGGTGAAAATCCACATTTGCTTCATGAATCACCACTTCATATACAAAAAAAAACTGTTTGGTGCGGTTTGCATACCGGCGGCGTTATTGTGCCACATTTTTGTCGACGTTAAATAACCATGATTTGAGTCATCTTTTGAGATGTTGTGCAATATTGGTATAGCAACTATTGTTGCGTTGGCTGTACTATAGTTGACTTTTATTCGGTTGAAACAAGCTCGAAACTTATTTTTAAGTTGTCCGAACAGTTTCTAAGCAGTTATTCTTGTCCGTATCTTCCGTACATTCATTCTTCGGATACTAGTAGTATCAAGTGTAAATTTTATGAACTCTCCAATTTTGTATGCCAATGCAACTACAAACTTTCTCACACAATTGCTTACTCACTGTTGTAGTGAATTATGCAGGTCACCTTTATTAAAATACAAAATCAATACATATTTCAGAAAAGGAAAAGGAAGTTTTGCCTCTGTCACTTTGATATGACCACTTGGCCAAGTATCTAAGCGATACTTAAACAATTGTGTCGGCAGAAAGAGTTCCTCCTCGATTCGTACGAGATGAAATATCCTCTTTTATAGTTTCAATGATAAATCAAATGTCTAAATCGTTTTTAATTTTCAAATTTGATTTCATATTTCAGATTTTTCTTGTAAAAACGAACATGAAACGAGATTGATTTTTTTGTAGTTGTGTGAGTGCCTTTTGACAACTTGCTATCGTGAATTTTGACAGTCTAAACGGGATGGTAAACAAACAGAAAACAAGCTATAGGTACAAAAAATTGGTATCGATAGAAAATTGTTTAACGAATATTGTGTAGTGACAATGAGAACCATAAGCTTATTATCATTAATAAAACGGATTAACAGTTTAATTTTGTAAAGAAGACACAATAATTCTAGGAGTTTCTTTACCTCCACCAATTTGCTTGAGAAACTCACAAAATATCACCATCGGAAGACGACGACGATGCTATTTTCTTTTTAATTTACACAAAACTTTCAAATCAAGAACAAAATCGAAATGAAATGTAAACTTCAGTGACATTTACAAATTACAAATAAAGCAGTGTGTGCAAATCGGTGTAAATCTCGATAAAAATTGAGATATGCAGTGATTTGATTTGATCTCAGATCAAAAAAAAGATTCATTGATCTTTTTAAAAACGAATCCGACATAACTTTCTGCTTGGTCAATCTGAAATATTTTGGGTATACATAATTGTTTGGGTGCCTTAAAATAGAGGATAAATCAACATACCTTTAATGGCCGAAAAGTACTTTATCGTCGTATTTTAGGAATGGATCAATCCTTTTTTATATATTTTTTTCTTTCGAGAAGAAAAGGTTTCTTCAATTGAAATAAGATCCATATATATACCTTCAACACTTGAATCCACGTTTGTTTATTTAACAGCAAAGTTGTCAGAAATTGTAGTAGATTCAAAAAAAGTGTGAGGATTTGTTAACCTTAGGGTCAAATTGGTTATTGGTAGAATGTCTGTTAAGCTCTCTACTTTATTTTAACTTTATAGTTTACTAATTGTGAATTTTAGTGATTTGTTCAATGTGTCTATGGTTATACGTAAATGTCGAAAAATCCGCTGTAGCGTTTACCCTACTATGGGCTCCTTGACTCTCGATGGGTTCGCAGTTAGAACCGTTGTCGAAACAACATTTCCACACATAGCGCAATAGCCTCGATCGCATGTGCGCAGAAACTGCCTTGGCAGGATGAGCATTGGAAACGGTTGTCTTTGATGCAAAAAATGGAAGCATGTTGAATTCTGAAGTTTGGCTTCTATACTTGGCGGCAAATTCGGCAGCACTGGGCGCACACTGTTGTTACCGCAGAAACACGGGAAACATTGTTCTTTGCTGCTAATAGTTGAGACTGCAGCGTGTTAGAACCAGTAACCTTATTATGTAAAACGATAATCTTGGAAATTCGCTCTTTATTGTTAAAATTGCGATTACATATAACGAAAGTCGTTAAAGATTAACGATTCTCGTTTTTTCTTACGACTGACATTTGGCTGTCGTTTTAACTTTCGATTTTGTTCATCTGTCGTAACATAAGGCGTTTTCTTTATTCGTTCAGAGCAGTCTGAGTGATTATTTCTTTTTCTTTATTACTATATCCTGTGATTTATTGGAATTAAATGGAACTTCTATCATTTGCTGACTAAGTTGCACAAGTATTATGTATTTATTTTTTGCTATACCAGTCTTACTTTGTGCTGGGTTTATATCATTTTGTGCTATGGTTTCTGTTATCATAGGCTTATTTTTAATTTTTGTACTTATAACTTTTTCCTTAGGAAGTGGTTTGCTAACAATTTTATTGTAGTCTTGTTTTGATGAATCGTCTGATCTGACCCGTAGGCAAGCCCGAAGGCAGGCGGTATCATTCGACGATTCCCATACCTTTTCTGTACCCCCTACACTATTGTCTGTATGACATTGAGAGGAGTTAGAGCCAGTATGGTAAGACCCTTCAGTTGTACAATCTTCTTGAAGGTCAGTTTTGACTTGAATTTAGTAATCTTTATATTTTTACTTCCATTAAATGTTACAGATTTGGGTACCGAATGGATTTCTCTATTTGTTTTTGATACAATAGCGGAAACACCCGCTTTATGACAAGGAATAGTACTTAGTACTTTCCCAAAATTATGTATCATAGCGGTAGATTGATCATCAATGAAGGGAAAGATCTTAATAAAGTTATGATCATAGTTAAGTAAGCATGAATATTTAAAAAAAAAATCATTTCCTATTATGCCGTCAAAATCCATGTCGGTACATACATCTAGAATATGAAAGGGGTGGTTAATTATAACTTTGTCATCATCACAGCCGACCCATAGAGACTCATTCACAACACTGGTACTCATTACCTTATTACCGCCCATGGTTGAAATTGTTATGTTATTTTTATTGTTTTTTATGGGTTTGGCTGTAGGTGTTTTAATTATGCTTATATAAGCACCAGTGTCGATAACAAGACTTCTATTCTTACCGTCTGTGAATGGAATTCTAATTACGGTCAAGTCATTGTAGGGGAGCAATTCGATGATTATGCTTTTCACTACTCTTGGGTTTGGTGTATGTCGGCCGGAACTTATTGTCGGGAAGAATAGCCGATCTCTTCGACCCGACAAGTGTCGTTTCCCGCATTATTATAAGAAAAATGGCTTTTTGGCATTACGTGGTCCAGTTTTTCTGTCATTTTTAAAAGGGTTATTTGGATTTACTTGGTTTGTTTGTGAGTGTAGTTTTCGAAGTCTACACTCACTTTCCGTATGATAGTTTTTGTTGCAATAATTGCATTTAACAACTTCTGTTTTTGGGGTAATGTTAGGTAAGGTCTTGTTGCGGTAACAGGTTTGGGCAGAATGTCCCAAGATCCCGCAAATTTGACAGATTGTAATATTATGAGGCAATTAGGATGAGGAAATGAGGAGCGAGTGGGTGGAGAGGGGATTCGGATAGGACAGAGAGAAGGAAAACGAAAATATAGGAAAAAGATGAGAAGGGAGAGGTAGGAAAGGAAACTCAAAGGAAAGGAATCGAGGATTAGGATAGGGGGAGGGGACGAGTGTCCAGTGGGTAGACCATGGCATGCTAGCGATGCACGGCTTAGCTAGCCGGATGTAGGGGGGGATCTTGTCTCCCACTAGACCTCACCTGTTACAAACAATAAAACTTACATGCCAAATCGATCCTTAGACATACCTGCGCCTCTTCATCTCGGGAATGCACTGCTGTTGGTGGTGCAGTGCTGGCTTACCCTCACCACTCCTGGGATTCCGGGGCCTAAGTTCTGGAATTCCCTTAAGTCCTTGCACTTACCTCCTCATCGTACCATTCCGCCCACTACGTCGCCCTTACCACCCCCTGAAAATTGTCTTTAGCAATTCATTCTAAAAAAAACGATATTTGGAAGGACTCACATATTTTTCATTGTTTATTTAAGAATTAACAAAATCTTTAATAAAGAAAATTATCGTTATTTATATAAATTTCCAGTATGTACACTACCAGAAAAAAACGTAAAAAGAATTTTTTTATAAATAACTGTAAAAAAATCAAGTAAGAAATTCCTTACTGTACCAATTACTAAGTACCACTAAAACAACCGAAGAAAAAAAATGAAAAATTACACCCCAGGCTGGACAACTCCACCACGCTTTTTTGCATAAAAAAACGATAATTACTACCCTTAGGCTGTTTTCAGATAACCTAACCCAGCAGAAAGAAAAAGAGCTCCTTTTGTTCCGTCGGGGGGGGGGGGGGAGGGGGCCAACAAATAGGTTGGAGGACACGCAAATCTAGAAATAGTGGGGGTGGACGTCCCGAGGGTTCATATGGGGTTGCCTTAGCGCTTATAAAAGGTAAGTAATCTCACAAAAATAATTTAACACAAAAAAACTTAAATTAAATGATTAGTATATGAAAAGGAAATTTAAATTTCAAAAAAAAACGATCGCCAAGAGGATTTCCGATATTTGTTGAAAGTGTATCCGCAGTTCGGTGGACGTCTCGGCTGGTTCAAATTTTAACTTCGAGGGTTCCGCTTCCCACCGGAAGGTGTCCCCACGTGACGTCGGATAAAAAGGTAAGGTTTGAATATTGGCTGAGGTTATTTTGGGCACTGTGTCGCTTAAGCTCAATTATACCACTATTTCAATTTTAGTGGAGAACACCTCCAACACATTTTATGGCACATTTTTTCAAATTTAAACAAAAAACGTTAAGTACATACGTTTTCCTTGGCTTTCCTTTTTTTCTTTTACTAATGGTGTAGGCTCGCTGATTTCTCGCTTTCGGATTGGGCTAGGCACTCTCGCTGCTTGTGGCTCCCAAGAACGTGTGTGGTTGTGATGAATTCCGCCAAAAAAAAAACGCTATTTTACACTGTTGGTCGGCTTCCACCAACGAGGTTGTCCGTTGCCACCAACGAAAATGTCGGGTTCCACTAACTCCGACTTACGGACACCGCCCTGGACACTGTGCCTAAACGATTTAGGAAATTTCGCACCATACAAAAAATTCTATTCTCCTGCATTAGAAATAAGAAAATTTACCTTATATAATAATCGATGTATATATAGTATATCCTCGCCTTTTTTGTATCTCCTTTTATTTTCTTTGAATTTAATATTTTTACTAATCCTAGCATGAGTTCACAATATTATTTTAGTATTCCTTTCTTTTTTTTGAAATTTTCTTTTTTTTTAATTTTATTTTATAACTATTAAAAATTTACAAACCTATAGGATTTATAATACAAAAAAAAACTTATCCAATGCACTTAACACCCTTAACCTGCTTCCATAGCCGTCGGTCTTATGACTTCCCCGTATCCCGCAAACCCCAATCAGGCTATTTCGAGGTGAATTAGCGGACGAAAATCCGTTGACCACTTATGGGAATCTCGAACTGGAGCTCCCCCGTAACACCTCGTAATACGTAATACAAAGGAGAAAATTGCTCCCAAATTTCCCCACAATTTTCGTACTTCTCATCTGTTCCATCCATTTCCACCACTCTGTTCGCTTTCTTATTACTCTCGGCGAATTCGAGTTACCTGGAACAAAAACTGACAGAACTAAATATAGTTTTATTTTTCCTTCTCCGTGCCGTCGTCGATTGTTTATTTCACTTGGTTCGTGTTTTTTTTTTTTTTCAAAAAAAAAACAAGTTTGTATTTCCCGTGATGTGAAACAATAACAATAACAACAATAATTACCAATTAACAACAATTGACCAACAAACAAAAATCCCTAACAAAAATAATTATTTGCGACCCCCTTTTAGTGCAACTTTTGTGTTCTTTTTTTGTGTGAACAAAAATGTCGCGTTTGTACCTATAGCCATAGGTACAAATAAAAGTAGATTTGTGTTCAATTTCAGTCTTGGTTGTTGTTATAGTGTTATTATTGTTATTATCATTGTTCCATGTTGCATGTTGAACCTTATAACTATTGTTAATACGTTTGTAAACAAAAAAAAACAAATTTCTTATTCTGATTTTTTTTAGATTGTTTTCCAGTCAGCAGCCACACATATGCAAGGTGTGCATCAAGGAGGATTTCACCGACTCGAACAGATGCCGGTAATTTATTTTATTTTGGTTATTTTTATTTTACTTAAATCAATTTTTTTTATTTCTCCTTCCAGGCAGCCGTAACAAACCTCCGGATCTATCCGGATTTTATTCAGGACAAAGACGGTGGACAACAAGGTGAACTAGGTGGTGGGGAAGAACCCATAAACACAAAAGCCGGGCAACTATTTCATTTGACGCAAATCGGTATGTATGCTTCCCATACTCGTGCTTACATAAAGCTTACAACTGATTTTCTTATTCATAGGATAGGTGAAATAGCCCCAATTCCATCTAGACGTCGAGCCATTACTTTCTTCAAAAAAAGAAAACGGTCGAGCCTTTCTGGACCCCGTAAGTGTTATAGATTGTTAATATATTTTTTCTTCAAATGTAGCTTTTATATTTAACTGTTTTCTTTTTTCTAATACTAACACAAAACAAGCACGAATATCACAGTTTGATAGGCTTTACTGCATTTAGTTTTGCACATTTTAGGGTAGTTGATTGTCACCGCTTTGGGTGTTCGTGAGATCTTCGAATTAACGAAGAGGGTTGTACGCAGCGGAGCTGAACGGTCCAGCGGTGAAGTTACGAACAAATTATAATATCACTTACTATATATATAAAGCCGAGTATGAAACGACAATATCATAACTTAAGAAATAACATACATTAACAAAGAAACAACAATCAGATAACTAAATAAAATAAATAAATACCTAATCGAAAAGTAAAATAACTACAATAAAACAAAACAACGAAATAAAATTACACAAAGTTTAATAAAATTAGAAACATCAACATAAATACAAATTTAAATTAATCTAAAATAAATAAAAAATTTAAAAAATATAATCAACAATTAGATAAATAATCAATAAATACACAAGTAAATAAATTAAATAAATAACGCATAAATAAGTAAGTGAATACTGATAAAATAACATAAAAATAGAACGTATAACATACAAATACATAAGTACATACACAAATTAAAACTTAATTACATAAAATAAATAATAAAATAAAGAACAAATTAGTAAAATAAATAAATAAACTAATAAAATAAATAAATAAATTAATTGAATAAATAAATAAATTAATAAAATAAATAAATAAATAGAATAAATACTATCAAATAATAACCTAAAATACATAACGTACAAAGAGGTACCGTAGCGTTCATCCAGGACTTTTCTGCTAGTTAGGGTAGTACGAGACTTACATACTAATATCACAGATGTTATTGTTTGATGTCTTTGGAGTGGAAAATTCTAATTTTCTTCCCTTTTCGAGTTTCTAGCTCATACATATTTTTCCCTACTGCTTTTACTATCCGACATTTGACAAACTTGGGGCATAATTTCGAGGCTAAGTATTTAGAAGTATCACTAAGGACGAAGTTTCGTTTGTATACTTCCTGCCCCGGTGCATATATCACATATCGGGATCGCATGTTATACACCTTAGCACTCTTTTCGTTTGCTTTTATTATGCTTTCCTTGACTTTGTCACGGATACATTGTAGTCGGTTGTGTCTGGGTAAGATTTGCAGCTCACCACTACTCTTAGCTTCCGCGCTAGTTCGTAACCTGAACCATGGTTCATCATATTTATTCCGAAGAGCGTGAAATAGGGTGACACTCCAGTAGCAGAGTGGACCGATCTTCTCAACGCTCCTGCGATATCACTCAAGTGTATATCCCCCGTGCTTAGTGGTTAGTGTGTCGGACTGCTAAGCGAAAGAACCTGGGTTCAAATCCAGCTCATAGCCACCTTTTTTTCTGGGGTACTGCCTCTTGCGAGGAACTGACAAAACCTCCAAGAGTAAAATTTGTCTCGAAAAAGTGCATCTCATGTAGCCGTTGGGACTCGGCGGTAAACTGTAGGTCCCTTCCATTCTTGCAGAGTAACAACACACACATAGGAATGGTTGAGAGTATAAGTCACTAGGCCTTGGCTCCTTAAGGAGCTGTCGCGCCAATAAATTTATTTATAATTTTGTATATCCCAGTTGGTTTGATCGTCTTATAAATAGGAACGTATCGCGGCTAGAAGAGTCCGATTTACTCTTTCGGAGGCATTGGACTGCGGCGAATAGTTGGCTGTACGGAAATGTCGTATACCGTAATTTTTCTACAGATTCAAAAATTGCTTGCCGTTGTCCGAGTGAATGATTTGGGGCACCCCGAAGGTGTTAAAAATGTCGTTCCGAAGGAATTTGATGATGTTACTTGTGGTGGCTGTACGCAATGGTTCTAAAAACACATACTTAGACAAATGTTCTAAAACAACGAAAACATATGAGTTGCCGGCTTTCGACCTAGGGTAGGGACCAAGGAAATCTACGTATATTTTCTGAAAGGGACGTTCAACATGAAAGGCGCTCGAAATAGGTGGACGTAGGACTTGATTGGAGGGTTTGCATTGCTTACAGATAGAACAATTAAGAACGTGTTGCCCTATTTGGAGGGTCATGGTTAAAGTTTTCGCAATACCTCCATGGGTGGCTTGAGGGGGGTCGTGTGCATTAACTACTAGGTCGTTGGTTAGACCTGATGGTACCCACAATCTCCAGCTGTGTTCAAATTGTGTTTCCCCGTTAGCATCGGGAAAAGAACGTTTGTAGACGTAATTGTCTTCGACCTTGAGATCAGGAAGCATCAGAATGCGCTATTATGGTTGTTATCAGACTCTGGTATTCTTCTGACTGAAATTCTTCGGACGCCAAATCGATCAATGGTGCGATCTCCACGATTTCCATACTTTCCAGGTGGGCCCGAGAAAGAGTGTCTGGAACTACATTCAAGGCTCCCTTCCGGTGTTCTATGTCGAAGGCATACGATTGTTAGTCCAGACTCCACCTTGCCAACCGGCCACTCAGGTCTTTCATTGTCATCAACCACTTAAGGCTGGAGTGGTCCGTGATGACAGTGAAATCCAAGCTAGAAAAGTCTTTGATGAACCTTCTATAGCAACCTGCTAGACCAAGTAGTCGGCGCACCTGTCTTTGATTTTTCGGTGTCGGAAAATTCACCACTGCTTCGACTTTAGCTGAATCCGTTTTCATCTTCCCACCACCAACGATAAAACCCAGACATTTCAGTTCCTTGCAACAAATTTTGACTTTTTAACCTTGATGGTGAGGTTTGCTTTTCTTAAGCACTCGGCTACTTCTCCTAACAAGTTGATATGGGTCTGGAAATCCGGCGCGATGATCAGCAAGTCGTCTAAATACACGAAAACGTTGTCCCTGAGTCGTGCAAGTATAACCTTATCCATTAAACGACAGTCTTTGAGCTGCGTTACATAACCCAAAAGGCATTACCGTGAACTGGTATAAGGGTCTTCCCGGTACCGCAAACGCAGTCTTCTCTCTACTCTCTTTCTCCAGCGGTATTTGCCAAAAAGCTTCCTTCAAATCCACACTACTGATAAAATAGGTGTTTGGTAGACGGCTGAGAAGCCCGTCGATATAAGGAAGTGGGTTGGCGTCCTTTTTACTCAACGCATTGACCTTACGCGAATCCAGACAAAAACGATACTTAGTAGTACCATTTTCACCTGGTTTTTTTTTATAAGGACAACCGGTGAGCACCAAACACTCACTTTTCTCGATAACGCCAAGCTTCAACATCCGATCTATTTCCTGGTACAATAAGGTTTGTACCGGATCCGCTGTCCCGGTATCGATAACATGCTCCATTAACGTTGTCTTTCCGAGACCGTGTCGGTCAAACTCTAGAAATTTCTGCTTGACCTCCTCCCACTCGGACTGTTGTTTCGGCGAAAGCTGGTGAGCGCTCAAAAGATCAGCATCTTTTTGAACGGTCAGGGAACATACCAGGTTTGGAGCGATCTCGAAGGCCTTCCAAAAGTCAATCCCCAGATACATCTCCTGTTTTAGATTGGGAACTAGGTAAAAGTTCATTTTATGTGTTCGGCCATGGTAACTTACAGGCACACTGATTTTTCCAACTATAGCTTGGCATTTTCCGTCTGCAGTTTTAACCCCCGCCTTATAAGGCTGCAATAGAATTCCTAAGGATTTCACCAAGTCCAAACACCTTCTTCCTTAAATGCTCACACTAGCGCCACTATCTAGCAATCCTAACATACTTTTATCCGAAATATTTATCTTCGCGTACGGTCGAGGATCGGTAACGGTATCTAAAATCGTCGACGCTAAGCTTTTCCTCGACTCCTTCCTGATCCTAAACCTTTCCCTTGCTTTCATAATTTTTTTATTTACCACCCCGTTACTTCCGTCGAAAATTCTATCCCTTATTGCTTGATATTCCCTTAGCCGAACATGTAACGGTCTTATTTCTTTTAATTTGCTGTTTACCTTTACATTACATTCTTCATTCCTTTTTAATATCGTAATTCTTTTTTCTTCCCTAGGTGATTTTATTTCTCCGGATTCTCCCACTGGGGTGTCTGGTTGGAACACGACTCCCCCATTACAGTCGCGCTCCTGCTCCGGTTTTCCGGGTTGCAGTTGCGGCACTTCGCGGTAATTACGCCATCCAGTCCACATCGGTAGCAGAAGACGTTCCTCGTTGTGGAAGCACAATCCATGAAGGTATGTCCTGGCACCTTGCAGTTCCAGCATGCAATCGTCCTCGGGCCGTTCGGACTCCTTGACAACTTCGGCCGAGTGCCAGAGTGTTGGAAAGCTGCCAGTTGTTTCTCTCGACCTGGAGAATCGTCCTCCACCTCCAGCTCGTTCGCCATAAAACGGGCAGGTTGTCTATGTTGCATCGGAACCTCTCGCTCTCTGGAGGGAAACGCATACTCCACGTCCTTGCAAGCAACCCTTATTTGGTCCAGAGAACCAATAGGTTGTGGATACACCAGCCGACGGATCCTCTCGTTGAGGTTACGTTTCAGGATGCGCACCAGCTCACCCTCCGGGATCTGCACCCTAAGCTGAGACCTCAGCTTATTCACAGCCGCGAAGTATTCGTCAATGGACTCCCAGGCGCCCTGGTGGCGGTCCATCAGGTCCTTCATCACCTCTAAGTCAGAACGCGAGTTCTTATACTGCCTTACGAGAGCCTCGCGCAGCATTGGCCAGTCGGGACGGTAAGGCGCTTGTTGCTGGAATCTCCAGTACCACTCTTGGGCGGCGCCTGAGAGCAGGAGATGAAAATCTCGCAGGATCTCAGCCCAGGGATAATTGTACTGGCTTTGGAGCATTTCCAATCGGAAAACAAAATCTTCAACGGTAAGTAGGTCTCAGCCTTAAGGGACTCCGCTATTTCTGCCTTAAGAGAGCTGCTGAAACGGGTACAGACGTTCATCACAGCTGCGTTTATCGCCGCCATCAAATCGGCAGACATACCCGCTCCATTAGCCTCTCCGCTGCCACCTCGGTTAAAGGTAAGTCCTGGATTTCTTACAATATCTTGCTCATGGTTAGATGTCCTCTCGCTTCCGCAGGATCGCACTGAATCATCCAACATTCCTTCCTGCTGGTTTCCGGACCGTTCTGCTTCGGCCGAGGTTCTCCCAGACTGGACGCCTTCTACTACCTCTGCATTGGCGATGATGACTCCGGTGCTGCTAGGCTCTCCCAGAAGTGTTTCAGGGAACACCCCGCCTGAAAACTTGGCTCCCGTCGAATTCCCACGAGAGTTGCCGGCTCCCGTCAATCAGCTGTATGACGGAGAGTCGATGGTACGGGTAGAACCCCCAGTCCTACTGTCTGTCCTACGGACAGAAGGCGGAGGAACAGAATAAATGGGCGGAATCATATTAGGGGCATTCTGAGGAACCCCTGGGGGTTGTCTGGATTTTTGGCCGGTGAGCGACTTACCGGCATTCTGGATTCACGAATGAGGTTTGAGAGGTGAGCACGGGTTACATTACAGTACGTCTTTGTTTGTTAATAATGCTTTCTATTTTCCTTTTCTCTTCAAGGTTCATTTACGAAGAAGAAAATTATGAGCTCTCAAAAACTTTTGCGAAGTGCACCCTCTAGGTTAAGAACCTTACCACCATATATACTTAAGTTTTAATTTAATTTTAAGCTAAAAAATTCGTTTTTGTTTAAGTTTTATTTGATCTCTTCCTTTTTTTTCCTTTTGTTTTATATATTTTTTTATATTTTGGTCTCTATTACTATAATACTTAACATATATTTTGTTCTCTGTTACTATAATACTTAACATAATACTTAAGTTACCTAACTATCAAACACTGTACTAATCTTAACCTAATCTAACATTATTTACGTAAATAAACTTCAATGTTTACAAACAACCAATCTATTTAACGTAGACAAAGCACTAAGCGAGTAATCACAAATCAGTAATGAATAAATAAATAAGCTAACCTTCATCCGAAATAATTAATTAGCAAAAACATAAAAAACCGAACAAAATCAAAAGTAAAAAGGACTAGAAAAAAAAACCTATCACACAAGAGTTAACAAATGAATAAATAACACTAAATTTAAATCGAAAAAAAAAAATATCTTTTGATTAAGAAACCATAAATACATTTAAGCAAAAAATATCTTTGACCTATCGAATTAACAAAGAACTTAAACAAAACAAAATGTACTAAAAAGAAAAACAAAAAAAAAAAACAAAAGAAACTAATAAATAAAAAAAACTTAGGTACTAGAATAAATAAAAAATTTAATAAATTACTAAGAACCAAACTCGAATAAATACCTTAAAACAAAAAAAAAATATCTATAACTTATTTAACTTCAAAAAAGGAAAAAAAGTAAACAAAAAAAATATAATCTAACAAAAGAATAAATAACTAATAATGACGTATCAAAAAGAAACTTAGTTACTAAGATAAATAAGGAAAATGACTAAATATATAAACGAACATGTTACTATATAAGTACCTAAACCAAGATTACTGTTAACATTATTGAAAACCAATTTAAACACCTAAAAATCATAAATAAATAAATAAATAACGTTAACTATGTAAATAAAAAAACACCCAATAAGAACTGAATTAAATCACTAACCAAAATAAAAAGAAATAACTCTAAGCAAATAAGTAACTAAGGCTTCTGACTATTATTATATGACTAAAAACTTAAAACGATAAAATAAATATCTAAACAATGCAACAGTATAAACGTTGAGAGAAAAAACAATAAACATAAATCATAAAGAAAAACAATAAAAAAATTACAAAAACAAAATTGATTTGATTTTAACGCCAATCTTCAGGCTACCTTTTCTTGACAAATAAAATCTGAATTATTGCCAAATTAAACTTCAAAATTAACCCAAATAAATACGAGAAAACCAAAAAAAAATAATAATAAGTACAAGATAATTAATAAACTAAATAAATGGTTAGATATTTTGAGCAAAATCAAAACCAAAAAAAAAAACTTCACTAACTCATAAACAAAAAAAAATATCTCAACAAAAAAACTAATAATTCGGTAAATTTTCATAAGTTGTTCGGGGTGTTTCTGGGCGACTACAACGCGGTTGACGGGTTGAGGGCATTATCTACATCCTCCTCATGATACGATTTTGGAGGTCAGGAACTCTTCCATAATTCCCAAGGTGAAGAGAACACAGATATGCATCTCATACACATACAAAACGACATTGATACGAACATTTCTCAATTGTTTCTGGCACCATGACTGGGCTTCTTTGTCGCGATTGCCCGGGCATTCTAAAAAGCAATCCCGGTCAAGACTTACGAATCAGTCCAGCCATGTTGGCAGTCACAATTAACACTAGACTGGACACTAATCACATCCACCGTCCGATCATCATCTCGTCGCGATTAATTGAGTCCGTTACAAACCTTCCCAAAAAAGACTTACGAGGTGATGACTTGACGGGGGAGGTGACCACATAACATATTACCAGTTCTTCCTGCCAGTAACATCGCCCCGCCTCGTCGCGATTGACCGGGTATGCATAGGCTTTCCCGAACAAGACTTACGTATTGTGCCAATGATACTAACAGCCACTTCTGATAACAGTGAAGACAACGGACAAGACTAAACGAACACAAAACGTTGGGCGCCATATTTGTAATATTATGAGGCAATTAGGATGAGGAAATGACGAGCGAACGGGTGGAGAGGGGATTCGGATAGGACAGGGAGAAGGAAAACGAAAAGATAGGAAAAAGATGAGAAGGGAGAGGTAGGAAAGGAAACTCAAAGGAAAGGAATCGAGGATTAGGATAGGGGGAGGGGACGAGTGTCCAGTGGGTAGACCATGGCATGCTAGCGATGCTCGGCTTAGCTCGCCGGATGTAGGGGGGGATCTTGTCTCCCACTAGACCTCACCTCTTACAAACAAAAAAACTTACATGCCAAATCGATCCTTAGACATACCTGCGCCTCTTCATCTCGGGAATGCACTGCTGTTGGTGGTGCAGTGCTGGCTTACCCTCACCACTCCTGGAATTCCGGCGCCTAACTTCTGGAATTCCCCTTAAGTCATTGCACTTACCTCCTCATTGTACCATATGGCAAACAAATAGGTTGGAGGGTAGACGTCTCGAGGGTTCATATGGGGTTGCCTTAGCGCTTATAAAAGGTAAGTAATCTCACAAAAATAATTTAACACAAAAAAAACTTAAATTAAATGGTTAGTATATGAAAAGAAAATTTAAATTTCAAAAAAAAAAACGATCGCCAAGAGGATTTCCGGTATTTGTTGAAAGTATATCCGCAGTTCGGTGGACGTATCGGCTGGTTCAAATTTTAACTTCGAGGGTTCCGCTTCCCACCGGAAGGTGTCCCAACGTGACGTCGGATAAAAAGGTAAGGTTTGAATATTGGCTGAGGTTATTTTGGGCACAGTGTACATTTTTTCAAATTTAAACAAAAAACGTTAAGTACATACGTTTTCCCTGGCTTTCCTTTTTTTCTTTTACTAATGGTGTAGGCTCCTTGATTTCTTGCTTTCGGATTAGGCTAGGCACTCTCGCTGCTTGTGTCTCCCAAGAACGTGTGTGTTTGTGATGAATTCCGCCAAAAAAAACGCTATTTTACACTGTTGGTCGGCTTCCACCAACGAGGTTGTCCGTTGCCACCAACGAAAATGTCGGGTTCCACTAACAAGACTGGCGGCTCCGACTTACGGACACCGCCCTGGACACTGTGCCTAAACGATTTTGGAAATTTCGCACCATACAAAAAATTCTATTCTCCTGCATTAGAAATAAGAGAATTTACCTTATATAATAATCGATGTATATATAGTATATCCTCGCCTTTTTTGTATCTCCCTTTTTCTTCTTTGAATTTAATATTTTTACCGATCCTAGCATGAGTTCACAATATTATTTTAGTATTCCTTGCTTTTTCTTGAATTTTTTTTTTTTTTTTATTTTATTTTATAACTATTAAAAATTTACAAACCTATAGGATTTATAATACAAAAAAAAACTTATCCGATGCACTTAACACCCTTAACCTGCTTCTATAGCCGTTGGTCTTATGACTTCCCCGTTTCTTCTTTCCGTTTCTGCACTCCCGCAAACCCCAATCAGGCTATTTCGAGGTGAATTAGCGGACAAAAAACCGTTGACAACCTATGGGAATCTCGAACTGGAGCTCCCCCCTAACACGTCGTAATACGTAATACAAAGGAGAAAATTGCTCCCAAATTTCCCCACAATTTTCGTACTTCTCATCTGTTCCATCCATTTCCACCACTCTGTTCGCTTTCTTATTACTCTCGGCGAATTCGAGTTATCTGGAACAAAAACTGACAGAACTAAATATAGTTTTATTTTTCCTTCTCCGTGCCGTCGTCGATTGTTTATTTCACTTGATTCGTGTTTTCTTTATTTAAAAAAAAAAACAAATTTGTATTCCCCGTGATGTGAAACAATAACAATATCAACAATAATTACCAATTAACAACAATTGACCAACAAACAAAAATCCCTAACAAAAATAATTATTTGCGACCCCCTTTTAGTGAAACTTTTGTGTTCTTTTTTTGTGTGAACAAAAATGTCCTATTTGTACCTATAGCTTTGTATATACACTGCATATAGTACTTTCATGGAGCATAATTTTTTAGTTCTGAATCAAGTCGCAATGAGGCGTGCTGAAATTGCCAATTGGTGTGAATATAGAATAAGTACAAACAACAAAAGTTTATTAAATACTGGTAAAATATCGGTAAAGGTTCTCGTCTCCACTATTTAGAGTTAGTTCTGAATCAACCAGGAAGATGGCCAGACGAAAAATGACCACCATGAGAGTACTATAGAAAATGTATATACAATGCCTATAGCTATAGGTACATATAAAAGTAGATTTGTGTTCAATTTCAGTCTTAGTTGTTGTTATAGTGTTATTATTGTTATTATCATTGTTCCATGTTGCATGTTGAACCTTATAACTATTGTTAATACGTTTGTAAACAAAAAACACAAATTTCTTATTCTGATTTTTTTTTAGATTGTTTTCCAGACAACAGCCACACATATGCAAGGTATGCATCAAGGAGGATTTCACCGAGTCGAACAGATGCCGGTAATTTATGATTTTATTTTGGTTATTTTTATTTTACTTAAATCAATATTTTTTTTTTCTCCTTCCAGGCAGCCGTAACAAGATGGGTCGGAACCAAAAGTTTGAGGGTGAATTGGGCTGTAAGGGGGGTTTATTTCTATAGGTAGGCATCTGCCTATCTATTCTTGCAGCATGGTTTTCTGCGAAAATTATTATATTTTTCAAGCTCTTTTCCCCGTGAGCTTGAACCATCAAACGTAAGTTTGGATTTAAGAGACCATCCTCAAATGTTTGAATAGCCAGTTTTTCATTCTCGTTGACCAGCTACTTCCTGATGGATGCATCACTAGTATCTGCGAATGTTGCCGAGTTAAGGGAGGTTAATATCGTTTTTAATATCGTAATTCTTTTTTCTTCCCTAGGTGATTTTATTTCTCCGGATTCTCCCACTGGGGTGTCTGGTTGGAACACGACTCCCCCATTACAGTCGCGCTCCTGCTCCGGTTTTCCGGGTTGCAGTTGCGGCACTTCGCGGTAATTACGCCATCCAGTCCACATCGGTAGCAGAAGACGTTCCTCGTTGTGGAAGCACAATCCATGAAGGTATGTCCTGGCACCTTGCAGTTCCAGCATGCAATCGTCCTCGGGCCGTTCGGACTCCTTGACAACTTCGGCCGAGTGCCAGAGTGTTGGAAAGCTGCCAGTTGTTTCTCTCGACCTGGAGAATCGTCCTCCACCTCCAGCTCGTTCGCCATAAAACGGGCAGGTTGTCTATGTTGCATCGGAACCTCTCGCTCTCTGGAGGGAAACGCATACTCCACGTCCTTGCAAGCAACCCTTATTTGGTCCAGAGAACCAATAGGTTGTGGATACACCAGCCGACGGATCCTCTCGTTGAGGTTACGTTTCAGGATGCGCACCAGCTCACCCTCCGGGATCTGCACCCTAAGCTGAGACCTCAGCTTATTCACAGCCGCGAAGTATTCGTCAATGGACTCCCAGGCGCCCTGGTGGCGGTCCATCAGGTCCTTCATCACCTCTAAGTCAGAACGCGAGTTCTTATACTGCCTTACGAGAGCCTCGCGCAGCATTGGCCAGTCGGGACGGTAAGGCGCTTGTTGCTGGAATCTCCAGTACCACTCTTGGGCGGCGCCTGAGAGCAGGAGATGAAAATCTCGCAGGATCTCAGCCCAGGGATAATTGTACTGGCTTTGGAGCATTTCCAATCGGAAAACAAAATCTTCAACGGTAAGTAGGTCTCAGCCTTAAGGGACTCCGCTATTTCTGCCTTAAGAGAGCTGCTGAAACGGGTACAGACGTTCATCACAGCTGCGTTTATCGCCGCCATCAAATCGGCAGACATACCCGCTCCATTAGCCTCTCCGCTGCCACCTCGGTTAAAGGTAAGTCCTGGATTTCTTACAATATCTTGCTCATGGTTAGATGTCCTCTCGCTTCCGCAGGATCGCACTGAATCATCCAACATTCCTTCCTGCTGGTTTCCGGACCGTTCTGCTTCGGCCGAGGTTCTCCCAGACTGGACGCCTTCTACTACCTCTGCATTGGCGATGATGACTCCGGTGCTGCTAGGCTCTCCCAGAAGTGTTTCAGGGAACACCCCGCCTGAAAACTTGGCTCCCGTCGAATTCCCACGAGAGTTGCCGGCTCCCGTCAAACAGCTGTATGACGGAGAGTCGATGGTACGGGTAGAACCCCCAGTCCTACTGTCTGTCCTACGGACAGAAGGCGGAGGAACAGAATAAATGGGCGGAATCATATTAGGGGCATTCTGAGGAACCCCTGGGGGTTGTCTGGATTTTTGGCCGGTGAGCGACTTACCGGCATTCTGGATTCACGAATGAGGTTTGAGAGGTGAGCACGGGTTACATTACAGTACGTCTTTGTTTGTAAATAATGCTTTCTATTTTCCTTTTCTCTTCAAGGTTCATTTACGAAGAAGAAAATTATGAGCTCTCAAAAACTTTTGCGAAGTGCACCCTCTAGGTTAAGAACCTTACCACCATATATACTTAAGTTTTAATTTAATTTTAAGCTAAAAAATTCGTTTTTGTTTAAGTTTTATTTGATCTCTTCCTTTTTTTTCCTTTTGTTTTATATATTTTTTTATATTTTGGTCTCTATTACTATAATACTTAACATATATTTTGTTCTCTGTTACTATAATACTTAACATAATACTTAAGTTACCTAACTATCAAACACTGTACTAATCTTAACCTAATCTAACATTATTTACGTAAATAAACTTCAATGTTTACAAACAACCAATCTATTTAACGTAGACAAAGCACTAAGCGAGTAATCACAAATCAGTAATGAATAAATAAATAAGCTAACCTTCATCCGAAATAATTAATTAGCAAAAACATAAAAAACCGAACAAAATCAAAAGTAAAAAGGACTAGAAAAAAAAACCTATCACACAAGAGTTAACAAATGAATAAATAACACTAAATTTAAATCGAAAAAAAAAATATCTTTTGATTAAGAAACCATAAATACATTTAAGCAAAAAATATCTTTGACCTATCGAATTAACAAAGAACTTAAACAAAACAAAATGTACTAAAAAGAAAAACAAAAAAAAAAAAACAAAAGAAACTAATAAATAAAAAAAACTTAGGTACTAGAATAAATAAAAAATTTAATAAATTACTAAGAACCAAACTCGAATAAATACCTTAAAACAAAAAAAAATATCTATAACTTATTTAACTTCAAAAAAGGAAAAAAAAGTAAACAAAAAAAATATAATCTAACAAACGAATAAATAACTAATAATGACGTATCAAAAAGAAACTTAGTTACTAAGATAAATAAGGAAAATGACTAAATATATAAACGAACATGTTACTATATAAGTACCTAAACCAAGATTACTGTTAACATTATTGAAAACCAATTTAAACACCTAAAAATCATAAATAAATAAATAAATAACGTTAACTATGTAAATAAAAAAAACACCCAATAAGAACTGAATTAAATCACTAACCAAAATAAAAAGAAATAACTCTAAGCAAATAAGTAACTAAGGCTTCTGACTATTATTATATGACTAAAAACTTAAAACGATAAAATAAATATCTAAACAATGCAACAGTATAAACGTTGAGAGAAAAAACAATAAACATAAATCATAAAGAAAAACAATAAAAAAATTACAAAAACAAAATTGATTTGATTTTAACGCCAATCTTCAGGCTACCTTTTCTTGACAAATAAAATCTGAATTATTGCCAAATTAAACTTCAAAATTAACCCAAATAAATACGAGAAAACCAAAAAAAAATAATAATAAGTACAAGATAATTAATAAACTAAATAAATGGTTAGATATTTTGAGCAAAATCAAAACCAAAAAAAAAAACTTCACTAACTCATAAACAAAAAAAAATATCTCAACAAAAAAACTAATAATTCGGTAAATTTTCATAAGTTGTTCGGGGTGTTTCTGGGCGACTACAACGCGGTTGACAAGTTGAGGGCATTATCTACATCCTCCTCATGATACGATTTTGGAGGTCAGGAACTCTTCCATAATTCCCAAGGTGAAGCGAACACAGATATGCATCTCATACACATACAAAACGACATTGATACGAACATTTCTCAATTGTTTCTGGCACCATGACTGGGCTTCTTTGTCGCGATTGCCCGGGCATTCTAAAAAGCAATCCCGGTCAAGACTTACGAATCAGTCCAGCCATGTTGGCAGTCACAATTAACACTAGACTGGACACTAATCACATCCACCGTCCGATCATCATCTCGTCGCGATTAATTGAGTCCGTTACAAACCTTCCCAAAAAAGACTTACGAGGTGATGACTTGACGGGGGAGGTGACCACATAACATATTACCAGTTCTTCCTGCCAGTAACATCGCCCCGCCTCGTCGCGATTGACCGGGTATGCATAGGCTTTCCCGAACAAGACTTACGTATTGTGCCAATGATACTAACAGCCACTTCTGATAACAGTGAAGACAACGGACAAGACTAAACGAACACAAAACGTTGGGCGCCATATTTGTAATATTATGAGGCAATTAGGATGAGGAAATGACGAGCGAACGGGTGGAGAGGGGATTCGGATAGGACAGGGAGAAGGAAAACGAAAAGATAGGAAAAAGATGAGAAGGGAGAGGTAGGAAAGGAAACTCAAAGGAAAGGAATCGAGGATTAGGATAGGGGGAGGGGACGAGTGTCCAGTGGGTAGACCATGGCATGCTAGCGATGCTCGGCTTAGCTCGCCGGATGTAGGGGGGGATCTTGTCTCCCACTAGACCTCACCTCTTACAAACAAAAAAACTTACATGCCAAATCGATCCTTAGACATACCTGCGCCTCTTCATCTCGGGAATGCACTGCTGTTGGTGGTGCAGTGCTGGCTTACCCTCACCACTCCTGGAATTCCGGCGCCTAACTTCTGGAATTCCCCTTAAGTCATTGCACTTACCTCCTCATTGTACCATATGGCAAACAAATAGGTTGGAGGGTAGACGTCTCGAGGGTTCATATGGGGTTGCCTTAGCGCTTATAAAAGGTAAGTAATCTCACAAAAATAATTTAACACAAAAAAAACTTAAATTAAATGGTTAGTATATGAAAAGAAAATTTAAATTTCAAAAAAAAAAAAACGATCGCCAAGAGGATTTCCGGTATTTGTTGAAAGTATATCCGCAGTTCGGTGGACGTATCGGCTGGTTCAAATTTTAACTTCGAGGGTTCCGCTTCCCACCGGAAGGTGTCCCAACGTGACGTCGGATAAAAAGGTAAGGTTTGAATATTGGCTGAGGTTATTTTGGGCACAGTGTACATTTTTTCAAATTTAAACAAAAAACGTTAAGTACATACGTTTTCCCTGGCTTTCCTTTTTTTCTTTTACTAATGGTGTAGGCTCCTTGATTTCTTGCTTTCGGATTAGGCTAGGCACTCTCGCTGCTTGTGTCTCCCAAGAACGTGTGTGTTTGTGATGAATTCCGCCAAAAAAAACGCTATTTTACACTGTTGGTCGGCTTCCACCAACGAGGTTGTCCGTTGCCACCAACGAAAATGTCGGGTTCCACTAACAAGACTGGCGGCTCCGACTTACGGACACCGCCCTGGACACTGTGCCTAAACGATTTTGGAAATTTCGCACCATACAAAAAATTCTATTCTCCTGCATTAGAAATAAGAGAATTTACCTTATATAATAATCGATGTATATATAGTATATCCTCGCCTTTTTTGTATCTCCCTTTTTCTTCTTTGAATTTAATATTTTTACTCTAAAAAAATCAAACTAACGGGTGATTTTTTTGAGGTTAGGATTTTCATGCATTAGTATTGGACAGATCACGCGGGATTTCAGACATGATGTCAAAGAGAAAGATGCTCAGTATGCTTTGACATTTCATCATGAACAGACTTACTAACGTCACAACGTCGAATTTTCAGTGAATGGGCCCTAGAAAAGTTGGCAGAAAATCCGCTTTTTTATCGACAAATTTTGTTCAGCGATGAGGCTCATTTCTGGTTGAATGGCTACGTAAATAAGCAAAATTGCCGCATTTGGAGTGAAGAGCAACCAGAAGCCGTTCAAGAACTGCCCATGCATCCCGAAAAATGCACTGTTTGGTGTGGTTTGTACGCTGGCGGAATCATTGGACCGTATTTTTTCAAAGATGCTGTTGGACGCAACGTTACGGTGAATGGCGATCGCTATCGTTCGATGCTAACAAATTTTTTGTTGCCAAAAATGGAAGAACTGAACTTGGTTGACATGTGGTTTCAACAAGATGGCGCTACATGCCACACAGCTCGGGATTCTATGGCCATTTTGAGGGAAAACTTCGGAGAACAATTCATCTCAAGAAATGGACCGGTAAGTTGGCCACCAAGATCATGCGATTTGACGCCTTTAGATTATTTTTTGTGGGGTTACGTCAAGTCTAAAGTCTACAGAAATAAGCCAGCAACTATTCCAGCTTTGGAAGACAACATTTCCGAAGAAATTCGGGCTATTCCGTCCGAAATGCTCGAAAAAGTTGCCCAAAATTGGACTTTCCGAATGGACCACCTAAGACGCAGCCGCGGTCAACATTTAAATGAAATTATAAATTAGCAAAAAGTAAATGTCATGGACCAATCTAACGTTTCAAATAAAGAACCGATGAGATTTTGCAAATTTTATGCGTTTTTTTTATATCTTAAAAAATCACCCGTTAGTATGTAATAACTATAAGGCGAATTTAGAAGATGAAATCTTGCGCCTTTTGACAAAAATTCTAAATTTTTAATAACATCGATCCAAAATTAGGTTTATTTCAGTCTTTAGTAAAGCCTAGATAAAAAATTGTATAATTGCTTTTTAAAGCAAAAATAAAGATTACGTGTTTTTTGGGTGACATTTTAATCATGATCATGGGGCAATGGTTTGTTATTTTGTTTTATATGTTAAAGAATTGTACTCCCATAATTTTGTTTTGTTTTTTTTTTTCAAAGTATATCTAAAACTGTAATTTAATATGAAGTTATAGGTAGAATATTTGTGAGGCAAATACACAATTCTCACATATTTTTTTTATTTTTTTATTTTTTTATCAAATAAATAGTCTTTCACTCAGGATTCTTTTAAAATTTGATTTAAGAAAAGTTATCTATTTTGCCTTCTTAACAATATCATATCTAACAAAATCCACAAGGAAGCTTGCAGTTCCCGAAGAATTTCGTTATTACTTGAACGAACCAATTCACTTGGCCATTCTACTGCGCAGCTATTTTCAAATTTCTATGCTCATCTCATAAATTTTGAAAGGTACACACGTGAACTTAATTTCCAGCGATGGACTTTCTTTACATGAGGTATGACCATAACTTATCATGTTTTCAAAAAAATTATTGCATCTCTGTACTCATTGCGCAACATTTTTTGTTCTTTTAAAGGAGGCTTTACATGGATCTGCATCTAGAAATTTAAGAAAAGTAAAACAGGACCAATATAAATCACTAAAATATATTTCGGGAAGAGGTACATTTAACATAGACAAAACCCAAAAGTACGGTATTATACTTATAAGGTCAAAACAGATTTGCAGATAATTTCGTGCAGGAAAAAAAATACACAGGCTCTTATGGGGATGTAAACCCAAAATTCTTCAGGGTTGCAGAATCTGCACGATGTCTCTATTTCTAAATTTCATGCTGCCACAACGCAAAAACGAAAAAAATGGAAATAAAAGCTATCTGGCGAATGAGCCCGGTTTCGAATCCAGCTCATAGCTACCTTCTTTTCCGGGGTATTGCATCTTGCCTGGAACTGACAAAACCTCCAAGAGTAAAATTTGTCTCGAAAAAGTGCATCCCATGTAGCCGTTCGGACTCGACGGTAATTTTTAGGTCCCTTCCATTCTTGCAGATTAACAACACACACACAGGAATGGTTGAGAGTATAAAAAATTAGGCCTTTATTTTATTTATATTAATACGATATTTAAAAAAATCTAATTTTTGTTGGATTTGTTGAAATTTGTATTTTCTAAATTCAATATTCACACAAATTTGATTTAAGTCAAATTTTTTTCTTCAGTATAACAATTTCTTGATAACAATTTCTTGCAAATTTGTAATACTGTCCAGTACGCTGCATTTTAGCATTAACAAAGCAATACATAAATAACCCCCGTATAGTTAGCAGCACTATGTCGGGAATTTTGATTTTTTTGGTGCCCCGAATTTGGAAAACATTTGGAAAAAATTGGAAAACCATTTTTAGAATTTGGAAAACTATAGTTTAAAAGTTATTAACAATTAAAGATTTGGCGTATAGTTAGCAGCACATAGAAAAAAAAGTGGACTTTTTTGGTTTCAATCGATGGGGAATTGTTTGGACAAATTTGGGAAACCATTTTCAGAATTTGGAAAACCTTAGTTTATTAATTAATGAACAAATTATAAATAAACCATTCGTAACGTAACTTGGCTATATTGTTATTAAATTAAAAAAACACTTGCACATGTAAACCCAGTTTTCTTGTCCCAAATTCTGTCGCAAGCAATTGACAGCGAAAATCAAAACAAAAAATTCAATTTCATTTTCAAGGTAGATAGATTTTAAAATTCCTTTGTTATTTTATTTTGTAATAATTTTCTGTAACGCAATATATTTTTTTTCTAGCGCTATTTCATCCAGCGATGACGATGTGCGGATATAAGGAATCTAGTAGTCCGATTCAACCGACCAAAGTTGATGGTCAAATGTCGCTATCTTGCCTGTCTTCTCACAATGGCAAAATGCCACTTCCAACTACAAAAGTCTGGGGATACGGGTAGCCACGCAAGTGGAAATTTAAGATCTATTCAGATTTAGAAGATAAAAAGTGCAACCGAGTTTATCTAGCACAACTGCCGCTATCAATCGTCTGGCATTCTCATCGGATTTGGAGGAAATAATTATGAATTCGCCACCGGATTCCCAACAAACACCAGGTTGCCAAGAGGAAGCAGACGAGAATATAAAAGCAAAAGAGCGGAATGCTAAGAAAGCACAATCAGTGGTTTCGCCTAAGTCTGCATTTGAAGAACCATCGCTACAAACAGTACCTCCGGAATTGCCAGCCGTCAAAAAAAGACTCAACCTATTTGTGGTCGAAATTGTCTGAGATGCGGATGAAGACAATAGTATTCCGGATGAATTCAAGATGTCGTCAACATCTTCAACATCAAGCAAGTCAAGTTGCATTGTAGTAAACTTATTTGCTACCGCCTATAAGTTTGACGGCAGCGACATCAAATCCATAACGTCGACAGACTCCATTAAACAAAATTACTATCTGGTTCACGATTACGGATATACATCGCAGCCAGCTGTTAAGGCAGATGTTCCGTAACCAGAAGTTTTCAATTCTAGTGCTCCAGTGAAATATGGTCCAGGTCGACCAAGAAAGGGTTTAATTCAGGCACAAAAGAAAAAGGATGAAAAAAGGCCTCTTCTCTTGTTCTGCCCAAGAAATGATTTACTTTATGAATTTCTCACGCGTGGAATTGACTACATTCGAAGAAGCTGCGAGTAACATCTACAAGAAGATTGCTTTGGTTACTGGTTGAACAACAATTATTGGGAGGATCACTGTGTGACATGACGAAACATCCGACCGGCTGTGCCCGTACCGAAGGCTACTAAATACAATCTTGACTTCAAATACAAGGCCAAGCACTTATAACATCACCCTTAAGCGGCATATACACACGTCAACATCTCATCAAGCATTGGAGGAGGAGGAGTGTAAGTGAATTCTGCTTTACATTGCATACACACTTCAAGCACAAATCTTCAATCATTCATTTTACGTACATTATGAATTGAAAAGACCTAGAGTTTCTTATTGTTCGCTTTGTATTTTGTTTAGTTCAAGTAAGTTGCCTCGTCTCTGTCCTGAATATAAACACATCAATGCTTGCTACTTGATTAAACAAAAATCAAAAAGTTCATTATTTTTTAATAATTCTTATAGATAAAAGCAACTTGGCTCCAACGGCTGACGATAGTACATTTCAATTCATTCTAAATTCAGCACATATTTCCGACGGCACATACAATATTTAACCTCTTAACAACAAAATTCAACCACAATTTTCTTCATCTACAATGCGAGAAAATTCAGAAAAAAGATTGAAAAACTAACAATAACAACATGCAATAACAGAGTCCATAAATGGTGTATGTACATATTTAAATATTGGAATTTCAACAACAGAAACCGTGAAACAAAATTATAATTATTACTGAAGAAATGCTTATATGAAAAAACATCATAAGTTTTTCGTTCCATCAAACATAATTAAGCTATTTTAATTTATTTGCTGATTCCTAGGAATCTTTATGCCAGTTGTTCAAATTTTTCCATACTAAAATACAAACCAAACTGAAAAAACCTTTATATCTTTTTATTTTTAAATATTATATTATTATAAACAGGAAACAAGTGGAAAGGTAATATACTAAACAACTGGAAAAGCTAACAGTTCTATATACATGTTTATGTGTTTGTCTTTTTGTCGTGACGAATTTTCGTTTCATTAAGCTTCAACCAGGTTTGCATTCAAAGATTTCAATTTAGAATGTAGTCTCAGAAAAGTGTCTTTTGAAAACCAAATGCAAAGATAGTGAGAAAATTCAAAAATAAGAATAAGGATATCTCCGAACCTAGAAGTCCCAGAAAGAAGATAAATACATATCCAGAATCAGGTTTGCATCCGGCAAGAAACTGCATTCAAAGATTTCTATTTAGAATGCAGTCTAAAAAAAGTGTCTTTTGAAAACCAAATGCAAAGATAGTGAGAAAATTCAAAAATAAGAATAAGGATATCTCCGAACCTAAAAGTCCTAGAAAGAAGATAAATACATTTCCAGAATCAGGTTTGCATCCGGCAAACATTATACATATTTTATTTTCAAATATTATATTATTATAAACAGGAAACAAGTGGAAAGGTAATATACTAAACAACTGGAAAAGCTACAAGTTCTATATACATGTTTATGTGTTTGTCTCTTTGTCGTGACGAATTTTCGTTTCATTAAGCTTCAACCAGGTTTGCATTCAAAGATTTCAATTTAGAATGTAGTCTCAGAAAAGTGTCTTTTGAAAACCAAATGCAAAGATAGTGAGAAAATTCAAAAATAAGAATAAGGATATCTCCGAACCTAGAAGTCCCAGAATGAAGATAAATACATTTCCAGAATCAAGTTTGCATCCGGCAAGAAACTGCATTCAAAGATTTCTATTTAGAATGCAGTCTCAGAAAAGTGTCTTTTGAAAACCAAATGCAAAGATAGTGAGAAAATTCAAAAATAAAGTTAAGGATATCTCCGAACCTAGAAGTCCTAGAAAGAAGATAAATACATTTCCAGAATCAAGTTTGCATCCGGCAAGAAACTGCATTCAAAGATTTCTATTTAGAATGCAGTCTAAAAAAAGTGTCTTTTGAAAACCAAATGCAAAGATAGTGAGAAAATTCAAAAATAAGAATAAGGATATCTCCGAACCTAGACGTCCTAGAAAGAAGATAAATACATTTCCAGAATCAGGTTTGCATCCGGCAAGAAACTGCATTCAAAAATTTCTATTTAGAATGCAGTCTAAAAAAGTGTCTGTTGAAAACCAAAGGCAAAGATAGTGAGAAAATTCAAAAATAAGAATAAGGATATCTCCGAACCTAGAAGTCCTAGAAAGAAGATAAATACATTTCCAGAATCAGGTTTGCATCCGGCAAACATTATACATATTTTATTTTCAAATATTATATTATTATAAACAGGAAACAAGTGGAAAGGTAATATACTAAACAACTGGAAAAGCTAACAGTTCTATATACATGTTTATGTGTTTGTCTCTTTGTCGTGACGAATTTTCGTTTCATTAAGCTTCAATCAGGTTTGCATTCAAAGATTTCAATTTAGAATGTAGTCTCAGAAAAGTGTCTTTTGAAAACCAAATGCAAAGATAATGAGAAAATTCAAAAATAAGAATAAGGATATCTCCGAACCTAGAAGTCCCAGAAAGAAGATAAATATATTTCCAGAATCAGGTTTGCATCCGGCAAGAAACTGCATTTAAAGATTTCTATTTAGAATGCAGTCTCAGAACAGTGTCTTTTGAAAACCAAATGCAAAGATAGTGAGAAAATTCAAAAATAAGATTAAGGATATCTCCGAACCTAGAAGTCCTAGGAAGAAGATAAATACATTTCCAGAATCAAGTTTGCACCCGGCAAGAAACTGCATTCTCGTATCCCTAGAGGCCCCAGACAAAGGGGTTCTAAACAGGATAGTTTCACATTTCTGGAAGTTAATTTTCAGCTTCCAATCATTGCAGTACTTTTGAATTTTATCGAAATCACGTTGCAAGAGCATTCTGATGACTTCAACTTTTGGACCTGTTCTGTACGCAACTAAATCATCGGCATACGCAATTGCATGAGGTAGGATCCCAATGAGATCGCTGGTGTAAATACTAAACAGAATCGGCGAGTTCACCGCTCCCTGTTGCAGACCATTTTTAATATCAAACGTTGTGGCAGATGTTACATTACCACTCTCAATAACAAACTTTCTACCATTAAGCATGTCATAAAGCATATATAGCAGTGGTTTACTTATGTCCATCTGGTTAGCTTCAGATACAGACCCTCTAACCATATGGTGTCGAAAGCCTTCTCCAAATCAACCAGACGCCTTAAAGCCGAACTGGGTGTCTGGAATTATATTTTTATCCTCGGCCCACTTGGACAGAGCTCTATTGATAACTTTTTCGAATACCTTGCTGATACTGGGAAGAAGACTTATCGACCGGAGATTTGCCGGATTGGAATTGTCCTTTCCCTTTTTGGGGAGAGGATGTACCACAGCTGTCTTCCAACTCACTGGATAATATGCATTATTCAACGCGTTGTTGAACAGTGTTGTGTATATGTTAATTGCATCCTCGGGGAGATGTCGTAGTACAACATTGGGTATACCATCGACTCCTGCTGACTTCTTTTTCTTTAATGATGCGAAAATCATTTGTAGTTCGACCTTTGAGATGAGCAGGGAACTTGGCCCATTTTGCTCGGCGACGGTGGCATTTGCCAGATTGTCTTCTTTGAATCCGGTAAAACCAAGATTCTCAGATCGCCATTGCGTGATGCTATTTCGAAGGAAGAAGTGATTCAGCAGAGCTCTGTTCTCCAGGTCGTGATTTGGATGAATGGACTCATTCAACTTATACACTTGCTGAAAAGCAGAACCTACTGTCTCAACCTTCTCCAATGGATTCTCGATCACAAAGAATTCGTCGTCCAAGACGGCGTTCCCTAGATCTACTCCTGTGGTCAGGAGTATGTTTTCGTTGTCTGTTGTTCTTTGGAGCTTAAGACACGGAAGATCATTTTGAGTATTCTTTCTAAGGATTTTATTAATCTCGGGAAACATACTCGGGTCGCTAACATTAACGGCTCGAATTCTGTTATCCCAGTACGAGTTAATAGACAATCGATAGTTTTGTTTGATGAGCGAGTTGACATTTTTGATTGAAGAATTCAGTGTCCTAATCTCCAGGTCGTTTCTGTCAGTAAACCGCCTATACAAGCGTTTTAATCTTGTCAGTAGGCCACTTTTTTGTCTCTGTAGTGCGTCTATTGTCGCGTTCTTGTACATTTCAGTTGCGTTATGTTCTTTGTATCGTGGGATCGTTCTGTCCATCGTGTGTTTTATGACACCATCCATCTGAAGCAGGTATCCATCGATCTCTACGTTCGATAGATTCCTGTCATTTGGAGGCACAATGTCGTTAGAAAGGAGTTCTCTTGTCAGGATGTTGGAGAAACGTGGCCAGCGTGCCTTACTAAAATTGTAAGAGCGCGCAGGCACTAATTCATCCAACACCGCAAGTTCATTTGGTAGCTGTATGACGGCGGAAAGTCAGCAGTGGTCACTGTCGTATTCTACCGTCTGTAAACAGTTTCTTGTCTGTTGGCCCACAGAGTCAGTTACTGTCAGTCTTGAGTCTAATAGTAGTAGATCTAGAAAAGCACCGCTCCTTGGGAACGATGGTCTATCTGTAGCAAGAAGGTCGATTTTATACTCAATATGGTGTCGACCCATCCAATGAAAAAGATGGTATCCCCTTGGATTTTGGATTTGATTTCCCCAATCTTCATGTTTAAAATTGACATCCCCAGCGATAATAAAGTAATTTTCATCCGAGTGCAGGCTAAGGCACTCGAAAATTTTTTCGAGCTCTGCACTAAAGTTTGCAGGTTGAGGTGCTTCTTGTGCGTACACTGCGATCACATACATTCCCATGTTGCTTCCCATGTTGAAGAGGAATGCATATTTTGCAAGCTTCTAGCAACTCGAATCTTCGCACTTCACTATTATATATGACCTTATGATCAATACCTTTTCGTAAAAAGATAGCGACCCCACCCCCACGAGTGGAGTTGGGCCGGTCCCTTCTTACGATATTGTAATTATTATGAGTCAGTTTGTGTTTCTGGTTTAGCTTGGTTTCGCTAGCCAAAAAGACATCTGGACTGTGTAACAATTGACACAAATTTGCTCTACGTTCGGTCCTGATTAGTGAATTTACATTCACAGCCAGGATTTTGAAGGGGTTCTCGTACATCGCGCCCATTATGGTTTAAATTGCCCTAAGCTTGGGAGGTAAGCGTAGACACGGTCTAGTCTTTCCTCCTGCTTTCCGAGCTGTTGTTGTAGGCTGGTTAACTGGGTCTGCATGGCCAGCAACACAGTCATTATATCGGCCTGTCCCGCAGGTGCCGTAGGTACGGGGGCCTGTTTGGCAACCTTTGTTTGTGGCTGTACCGTTGTTGTTGCCCTCCCTGCCGCCATTTGGGCGTAAGAGATTTGAGGCACAATGGCTGTCGGTGCAGGAGCAAAAATAAGTCGCCTCTCCACCACCTTCGGAGCTTTTGTTTGCTTTATCTGCTGAAACTTAGGACAGCCCCGATAACTAGCAGGGTGCCCCTCGCCTCCGCAAAGCACACATTTAAGTAGAGTCTTATCTTCGACCCTTTCCTGTCCGAGTTTACACTCACCTAAATTGTGGTTCTCACTGCATTTCACGCAGCGAGACTGCATACCGCAGTTCGCCGCGGCATGCCCGAACCTTTGGCAGCGCATGCATTGAAGCATGTCGCCGCGTCTCTTTAATTTGTCCCAGGTTACAACCTAGTAGTCTACGTTGGTAATTTTCCGTAGACTATCCAGTTTGCTTTTGGGCGACAGCTGAACCAGGAAGAGCGGTAATTTCTGTTGCTCCCGTTTGGCTCTGACAGTCGTGAAAGGCTTGACTCCCACGAACTCGAGATCGTTCGTCGTTACCTGACGGAGTTCGTTTAAAAGCGCCACCGTGTCAGTGGAGCTATCAAGGCCCTTTAAGAGGACCGTTTGGATTTTTTCCTCTTTCGGCGTGAAACTGTAGTGTTCAGTGGCCGTTTTTTCGAAAATATCTTAAACCTTCTTATGCTGATCCACTGAGAAGCAGTGGATAGCATGTCTATCATTACTTAGTCTTTTAATTAAAAAGGTATCGCCTATGGCGTCCCTACATATATCTATTATATCTTTAATATTCATTTTAAAAGTGTTAATTGGCGGCAACTTACCTTTTTTTGTGTTGGCTGCGCTGGCTGTTGCTGCTGCTGTTTACTTTGCTGCTGTTGTCTCTGCTGCTGTGGGTTTTGCTGCTGCTGTTGGTTCTGCTGCTGCTGTTGGTTCTGCTGCTGATGTCGGTTTGCACTATGGCCGGAGTTGCCCTGGTTTGCTTTTTCACAAGATTAGGCTTAACTTGTTTTTTCCTCCTTTTCGCTGACGTCATTGGGACATCAGCCGATTTTGGTAGCCCATCATCCGATGGCACCACCTTTTCTATATCTCCTTCCATTGGTTGGGAGTTTGATTTTTCGCCCTCTAGGCTTTCTCTATTTTCCAACACTTTTTCCCAAAAAGTGTTGATGAAGTCACCCAGGCCGGATTCGAACCTGGGTTCCTCTGCGCCACGATCGGCCACTCTACCACCTTAGCTATTCGCTTATATACAAATAGCTTGGTTCTTTGTAACATATACCTTTGGGCTTGCTTGCCCAAAGAACTACAAATGGAGCTTTTAAAAAAGCTTTTTTTGTAATGGAATATGAAAGCCAAATTGATTTTGGCTATATATATAGCAAAAAAAAACAAATTTAATTATTCGCCTTTTGGCAAATAAACTAACTATTTACTTTAATTACTTTTTTTAATTAAGTAAACACTTGAAAAAATTACTATCCACTGTGAAAGTCGTCAACGCAGTCTCCACTCTTCCACAGTTGCTGAACGACTGAGCAAACATCTTATCTACTGCACCAATGCCCCTCGTTGTTGACTTAATATGCCAACTTGTAGCAAATAAAATTTCTTATAATTTTGGTCTGTAAAGCTTGTTTGCACAACCAGTAGAACAGAGCTATGAAGCAGCCAAAAATACCCAAATCTGGATATTTTTAAATTTGTTCAGTTTGTTTTACTTTTATGCGCGATAACGTCGTAACCGAAGGATTAAGCGCAAAAATGTTCCTAATCAATCATGTTGCAAAATCAATTTACCTACATATTTCAACCCCCACTTCTTATTTTTTATTTATTCGACCGTTAAAAGGGAACGAGGGTTTATTAAAAAAAATCTATATCAAAATTTAAATTGAATGAAGTACCTTTATAGTCTAGTCGAAAGGTAGTTTTAGATGGAAAACAATCGGAACCTAATAATGTTATTCAGGGATGGTTAATTAACATTTTCTACGGCTAAAATGTTCAATTATTTATTTATGTACGTATTTAGGACATTTTGACTATTCATTCATGTTTTTATGTTAATTAGTTATTCACGGGAAAAAAGGTATATTTTTTTTTCAAAACGAAAAAAAACACCAAAAAAATGCAGAATTTCACATAATTTCTTCTGTTATAATACCCGAAATATGATGACTTTTGACACCCTCAAAATCCACCCCTACCATCACCTTCCTAGACCCAACAATCCGGAGGATGCCATTTCTTGTTGTGGGGAATGGTAGTACTCCTGGCGTGCAAACGCTCCAGCGCCAAACTGATAGGAGAAGTTCGTTGCCTAACTTGCCTATTAAATTTCTGGTTGATGGACCGGGTGGATGAATTCCATATCTAATTGACAGTGCAAGATAAGAATCACTCAGCTAAGACTTCTATAGCTTGAACCAAATCACTTGGCCAACGGTCGGTTGCGCCGAGAGAGGGTTAAGGAGGCCTTACATGTATCTTCATCTTCATCTGCAAAAAAGGAGGACATACCATAAAAAAATTATACTTGTGCGATAAAGAGGGGAGACCAAATGCAGATCATCTTCATGGATGTAGATTATGGGAAATATTAGTGAAAATTGAAGATTATAGTGAAGATGAACATGTTCATCTTTATTATAGCAACTCATCTGCGAAATTATAGCATTTCATCTGCATGATTGTTTTATTTGTATGGGTGACTTTTGGTGGATTTTCAAAAATTTCAATTTTGAATATGAAAATTTGAAAATTGTTGTAAAAACGAGAAAAACTGCTCACCTGCACTATGCAAATTATAGGGACCTCGAAATGCAGAAGAACCTGCTATAATCAAGATGAACATGTTCGTCTTCACCATTATCTTGATCTTAATTTCTCCTATTTCCTATAATCTAGATTTATCAAGATCTTCTTGATTTTTATCATCCCTCTCTATCGAACGAGTATGATTTTTATATGTTATATCCTACTTTTTTGCAGAAGTCAAGTTGCAGAATAGTGAAAATCCACCATTTGTTTGTTAGTGTTTTTCTTCAATCAATGTTGAACAATCTATTTAAAAAAAAAACAACTTAAACAACAAAAAATATCATTTTCGTTTGTTAAGTTTTTATTGTGATCCGTGCATTTTATTTGTTTTAAATTTAAGGCGAAATATTTTTTGATTAATTTGGACTTTCAAATACCTGTGCATCTCAAATTTTTCCATGTGCGCTGACAATTTTGTGAATTATATAGCGTGCTTTGAATATGGCGCAACTAACCAATTGTATGTGTGTGGCCATTACTTTTTTTTGAGTATAACTAATTATTTGCGCGAAAAAGGGACAGCGAAAATTATTTGCATTGGAATTTGGATTTACGTACATATACCTTCATTTTCTAGCAAATGGCACAGAATATTTTTTTTTTTTTATTTATTTTTGTTACTTTATGTTCTGTGGTCCGCGTGTTTCGTTTATTTTCTTTTGAACCCTTCGCGCGGTTTTACACTCAGATGTTTTCTAATTTTTGCTCTCTTTCATTGTTTCTTTCTGTCCATTAAACCAATAGCTGCGTTCACATTTTATGGCCACCACAATATTAGGGTGGACGGTCGCTGGAAAGACTGATGACGACCACAATTCAAACATCGTGTGTGGTATATGCAGTGCAGACGAGACACTTGACCACCAAATCGAGAAATTTTGGCAATTAGAGGACCATCCATCCAATGAGAAGCAGTTAACAGCAGCTGAAAAACAATGTGAGTTATATTTTCGTCAAACAACTACAAGGAACAATAAATACAAAGAACAATAGAATACTACAAAATTATTCAATATTTTGTTTCTTGATGCTTTTTCACTTTAATGCACGCAACACTTTCAAATTAAAAACAAAATCCAAATGAAATGTAAACTTCAGTGACATTTGCAAATTGTCATATGAAGTAGTGTGTGTTCAAATCAATGTAAATCTCTATAAAAACCTTGATTTCCAAAAAGTGATCTAGATAAAAAAAGACAGATTTTTTTTAAAAACGAACACGAAATTTGATCTCAGATCAAAAAAATTTATCTGAGATCAAAAAAAATGTATCTTTTTTAAAAACAAATTCGACAATAGTTGCCACTTAACTGGAAAGCCAAGGAACAAAAATTTGGCAAGTGGAATGTCAAGAAATTTCAAAAGCGGTCAAGGAAAATATTTTCAAAACTGATCTTTTTCATATTATTTATTTATTTATTTATTTATTTATTAAAATAATTCAATCCTTATAATGTAATATAATATATCTAGCTTAGTGTCTGTAAAGCACATTGCCTTTAAGAGTGCAACTTTACGTTGCACGACACTAGTTAGAAGAATTAGAAAGATAGGAAAGAATATATTTTTCGGTGCAGTAGATCGAGAATTAGATGACTATTTTCTCACTTAAAACTCACGGAAGGCTTTAGCTTGAACTAGGAATTAAAAAAAATTCTTCTCTACCTGAGTATCGAACTGCCGATCTCCGCGTCAGAGGCAAACATCTTACTACTTTTTTTTTTACTTTTAATTGATTTTTATTATAATATTAACTTATAATTATACTTACGAGCTAGACAAAAATCTTAAAACTAGCTAAAACTATCATCTTAGTTAACTTACTGGCCCAATGCGGGCGCCCTAAATTAATCTTTAACTTAGTTTAATTGCCTTTCGGCCTAAAAATAACTTAAATTTATCTTATATATTGGGGTTTTATTTTTCACACAGAAAATGAAATAAAAAAACTGGATTATCTTTATCGGGTAGTACTGACTTAAATAACTTAAAACTAGCTTAAAATAAACTAAAAAATAAACTTAAAATTACTTAAAATAAACCTAAAATACTTAAAACTAGAACAGCCACACAACCCTTTTTTTATTTTTTTTTTTTGTATTTTTGAATTTTTGAAATTTTGTATTTTTTTTTTTTGGTGCCGCCGCAACTGCCCTAACGAACTTAAAGATAGAATAGATAGAGCGATATTTCGTCTTTGCCGACTGAAATATCGGTTTTTAACTGAGCCACCAGTATTGGTGGACCTGATCACAGGCTTCCTTCCGATCCCAGTCGGGCACGGCCCTACTGAAACGGAGGTGCTCTGCTTCACTCCCAGTGACTATGTCTCGGTCGTAGAGTAGTCGCCTATCGACTGTTCTGCGGCCGACGTGGTAGATCAACGGAATCGCCGATCTATCCTGAATCAGCCCTCGACTATTAAGGTATAGCTTTCAAAATATTCATCTTGGGGATAGTAAACCTCGAAGATTTTTATATTAGTTGAGGTCATCGCCCTCGATCTCTACGTTCGATAGATTCCTTTCGTTTGGAGGCACAATGACGTAAGAGAGGAGTTCTATTGTCAGGGTGTTGGAGAAACGTGGCCAGCGTGCTTTACTAAAATTGTAAGAGCGCGCAGGCACAAATTCATCCAACACCGCAAGTTCATTTGGTAGCTGTATGACGGCAGAAAAAGTCCGCAGTGGTCACTTTCGTATTCTACCGTTTGTAAACAGTTTCTTGTCTGTTGGTCCACTGAGTCCGTTACTGTAAGTCTTGAGTCTAACAGTAGTAGATCTAGAAAAGCACCGCTCCTTGGGAACGATGGTCTATCTGTAGCAAGAAGGTCGATTTTACACTCAGTATGGTGTCGACCCATCCAATGAAAAAGATGGTATCCCCTTGGATTTTGGATTTGATTTCCCCAATCTTCATGTTTGCCATTCAAATCTCCGGCGATAATATAGTAATTTTCTTCCGAGTGCAGACTAAGACACTCGAAAAGTTTTTCGAGCTCTGCAATAAAGTTTGCAGGTTAAGGTGCTTCTTGTGCGTACACTGCGATCACATACATTCGCTTCCCATGTTGGAGAGGAATGCATATGATGCAAGCTTCTAACAACTCGAATCTTCGTACTTCACAATTTTATATGACCTTATGATCAATTCCTTTTCGTAAAAAGATAGCGACCCCGCCCCCACGAGTGGAGTTGGGCCGGTCCCTTCTTACGATATTGTAATTATTGTGAGTCAGTTTGTGTTTCTGGTTTAGCTTGGTTTCGCTAGCCAAAAAGACATCTGGACTGTGATCATGCAACAATTGAAACAAATTTGCTCTACGTTCGATCCTGATTAGTGAATTTACATTCACAGCCAGGATTTTAAAGGGGTTCTCGTACAGCGCGCCCATTATGATTTAAATTGCCGTAAGCTGGGAAGGTAAGCGTAGACACGGTCTAGTCTTTCCTCCTGCTTTCCGAGCTGTTGTTGTAGGTTGGTTAACTGGGCCTGTATGGCCAGCAACGCAGTCATTTTATCGGCCTGTCCCGCCGTTGCCGTAGGCACGGGGCCTGTTTGGCAACCTTTGGCTGTGGCTGTACCGTTGTTGTTGCCCTCTCTGCCGCCATTTGGGCGTAAGAGATTTGGGGCACAACGGCTGTCGGTGCAGGAGCAAAAATAGATCGCCTCTCCACCACCTTCCGAGCTTTTGTTTGCTTTATCTGCTGGAATTTAGGACAGCCCCGGTAGCTAGCAGGGTGCCCCTCACCCCCGCAAAGCACACATTTAAGTAGAGTCTTATCTTCCACCCTTTCCTGTCCGAGTTTACACTCACCTACATTGTGGTTCTCACTGCATTTCACGCAGCGAGACTGCATACCGCAGTTTGGTGCGTCATGCCCGAACCTTTGGCAGCGCATGCATTGAAGCATGTAGCCGCGTCTCTTAAGTGTGTCCCAGGTTTCAACCTGGTAGTCTAAATTTTCCGACTATCCAGTTTTCTTTTGGGCGACAACTGAACCAGGAAGAACGGTAATTTCCGTTGCTCCCGTCTGGCTCTGACAGTCGTGAAAGGCTTGACCCCCACGAACTCGAGATTGTTCATCGCTACCCGACGGAGTTCGTTTAAAAGCGCCACCGTGTCAGTGGAGCTGTCAAGGCCCTTTAAGAGGACCGTCTGAATTTTGTCCTCTTTCGGCGTGAAACTATAATGTTCAGTGGCCGTTTTTTGGAGGTTATTTTTAACTTTTTTGTGCTGATCCACTGAAAAGCAGTGGATAGCATGCCTATTATTACCCAATCTCTTTATCAAAAAGTTATCGCCTATGGCGTCTCTACATATATCTATAATTTCTTTAATGTCCATTTTAAAGGGATTAATTGGCGGCACCTTACCTGTTTTTTGTTTTTGCTGCGGTGGCTGCTGCTGTTGGTCCTGCTTCTGTTGACTCTGCTGCTGTTGTCTCAGCTGCTGTTGTTTCTGCTGCTGTTGGTTTAGTGTCTGCTGTTTGTTTTGCTGTTCTCCCTGTGGGTGCGGGGGTGTGAGAATAGGCCCACGCTCAGGTTAGCGGAAGTAAGAGTCTTCCAATACCTAGCCTAGTTAAGCGATCACCACTTTTTCCGCAAGGATAAGAGGTTGTAACCCATGTTTCTAGGCGGGCATTCAGGGAGTGTCCTAGTCTTCACCTTAGTTGACTGGATTATGAACTGTTTGTCTTACTGGATGGTGGGCTAGCGACTTCGTGGAGTCGAACCACAAGTGCGTCTCATGAGAGACGGGCGAGCCTCACCTAGGGTCCTAAATTAGGTACCGTGGGTTAACAGGTGCCCCGGCTGATTACGTGAGCTTGTCTCGGTAGCAGTCGCCTGTTAAAATTGAGGTAGGCCCCCTAGTGGGAGCTTCACGGGGGCTGATGGTTACTCCAAATGCGGAAGCGAAAAGGTATCTTTGGTTTCTGGGAGGATGGCACGGCTTCGAAAGAAGCGTGTGTTCATTGTCTTATTTAACCTTGATACTAGGGGTGCATGATAGGCCCTGCTTCTTAGCAAGGAGGATGGATTTTCCATGAGAAATTCATCATTTGCTACTAGAGTAGTTTAGCAGACCACTCTAGATGATAGTGTGGTCTGATAAACCACTTAAGGGGTCTTGTCCGCCCCAAGGGAACTCCATAAGTGGGTAGGCCCACCGTGAGATTAAGCCATAATAGGCAGGTGCTCACGTAAAGCCTTTTCACTTTCTGTTTGTTTTGCTGTTGCTGTTGGACGTTCTTGGACGTCGATGGTTTATTAACATATATTTGCTGTGGCTGTTCTTTTTTTTGTTGTTGCTGTTTAGCATGCTGTGGTTTTTTGCTGCTGTGGTTGTTGTTTCTGCAGCTGTGCTTGCTGCTGTTGTTGAAGTTGCTGCTGTTTCTGCTCAACCGTCTGGAGGCCTTTAGTTTGGCTGCCTCCTTGACGTCATTGGTGCATCAGCCGATGTTATTGGTAGCCCATCATCCGATGGCACCACCTTTTCATTCTCTTCCTCCATCGGTTGGGAGTTTGATATATCGCCTTCTAGGCTTAATCTGTTACACTTTTTCCCAAAAAGTGTTGCTGAAGTCTCCAGGCTGGATTTTAACCTGGGTCCTTCTGCGCCGCGTCCGGCCACTCTACCACTGAGCTAATTGCTTATATGGTAAACGCTGTTTTTTTTGTACATATAACTTTGGGCTGGCTTGTCAAAAGTTCAAGGACTGTAGCTTTCAAAAAAGTTTTTTTTTTTTTAGAATATAATGCCAAATTAATTTTGGCTATATTTAAAGCAAAAACAAATTTAATTATTTGCCGTCGTCAACAAAGCCTTCACTCTTCCACAGTTGCTGAACGACTGAGCATACATCTTACCTACTGCACTAATGCCATCTTCGTTGTTCTTTGACCACACTTTCGCGACATTGGAATACAACTGGTGCACTTTTAACGCAAAAAGACTTAATATGCCAACTTGTAGCAAATAAAATTTCTTATAATTTTGGTCTGTAAAGCTTGTTTGTACAACCAGTAGACTAGAGCTATGAAGCAGCCAAAAATACCCAAATCTGGATATTTTTAAATTTTTTCAGTTTCTTTTACTTTTATGCGCGATAACGTCGTAACCGAAGGATTAAACGCAAAAATTTTCCTAATCAATCATGTTGCAAATTCAATTTATCTACATATTTCAACCTCCACTTTTTTTTATATATTTGACCGTTTAAAGGGAACGAGGGTTTATTAAAAAAATCTATAACAAAATTTTAATTGAATGAAGTACCTTTATAGTCTAGTCGACAGGTAGTTTTAGATGAAAAACAATCGGAACTTAATAATGTTATTCAGGGATGGTTAATTAACATTTTCTACGGCTACGTCCATTTATTTATTTATGTACGTATGTAGGGCGTGAAATTTCCTACATTTTGACTATTCATTCATGTTTTTATGTTAATTAGTTATTCCCGGGAGGATGCCATTTCTTGTTGTGGGGAATGGTAGTACTCCTGGCGTGCAAAGGCTCCAGCGCACCCCAAACTGATAGGAGAAGTTCGTTGACTTACTTGCCTATTAAATTTCTGGTTGATAGACCGGGTGGATGAATTCCATACCTAATTGACAGTGCAAGATAAGAATCACTCAGCTAAAACTTCTATAGCTTGAATCACTTGGCCAACGGTCGGTTGCGCCAAGAGAGGATTAAGGAGGCTTTACTTGTATCTTCATCTTCATCTGCAAAACAGGAGGACACAACATAAAAAATTATACTTGTTCGATAGAGAAGGGAGACCAAATGCAGATCATCTTCATGGAAGTAGATTATGGGAAATATGAGTGAAATTTGAAGATTATAGTGAACATGAACCGGTTCATCTTTATTATAGCATCTCATCTGCAAAATTATAGCATTACATCTGCATGATTGCTTTATTTGTTCTGGTGACTTTTGGTGGATTTTAATTGTTCTGCAACGTCTTGATCTGCAAAATCAAGAAAATTGGAACGGGGGAGATAAACGTCATTTTACAAAAGAGTGAAGGAATACACATTATACGTATTCGTATTTCCATGCTATAATTTTGTATAGCTCGTTGATAGAAGTACAAATCAAACCATCATCTCCATCCACTAGTGATTCTTCCACATCGCAGGGACGTTTTTCTTATGAATTAAAAAAAATATGAATAATAGTTAATTAAAATAATTTATTATTACTTACTTTTAAATCTTTTCGTATTTTTCATTTCTTACCTTGTGATTATTGAAAAAAAATTTGACAGTTGTTGGCTTTGTTGCGTTAATAGCATTCAGAGGCAAAAATTTCAATTTTGAACATGAAAATTTGATTGGATTTACGTACATATACCTTCATTTTCTAGCAAATGGCACAGAATATTTTGTTTTATTTATTTTTGTTACTTTATGTTCTGTGGTCCGCGTGTTTCGTTTATTTTCTTTTGAACCCTTCGCGCGGTTTTACATTCAGATGTTTTTCTAACTTTTTCTCTCTTTCATTGTTTCTTTCTGTCCATAAAACCAATGGCTGCGTTCACATTTTATGGCCTTTATATTGTTGTTATAATAAGCATGATTAATACATAGGTGATTGAAGAACAAATGGAAACAACGACGGCGATTATACGAAGTGGAGACAATTCCACGATCTTTTCATGGAGTTGGTACACAGGCAATCTCAAACTGTCAAAAGATATATGTTCTGAAGACGAGTTTCGGAAAATCGTTACCAATATAACAAAACACAATATTAGGGTGGACGGTCGCTAATATGAAGTTATCAATGTAAATCTCGATAAAAACCTTGATTTCCAAAAAGTGATCTAGATAAAAAAAACGACAGATCTTTTTTTAAAAACGAACATGAAATTTGATCTCAGATTAAATAAAATTATCTCAGATTAAAAAAATGTATCTTTTTTATAAACAAATTCGACAATAGTTGCCACTTAACTGGAAAGCCAAGGAATGAAAATTTGGCAAGTGGCATGTCAAGAAATTTCAAAAGCGGTCAGGGAAAATATTTTCAAAACTGATCTTTTTCATATTAAAATAATTTAATCCTTATAATATAATATAATATTTCTAGCTTAGTGTCTGTAAGGCACATTGCCTTTTAGAATGCAACATAACGTTGCACGACACTAGTTAGAAGAATTAGAAAGATAGGAAAGAATTTATTTTTCGGTGCAGTAGATCAAGAATTAGATGACTATTTTCTCACTTAAAACTCACTCTCACACTCAGATAAAAAAATTTCTTCTTAACCTGAGTATCGAACTGACGATCTCTGCGTCAGAAGCAAACATCTTACTACTTTTACTTTTAAATGATTTTTATTTTCCTTTTACTTATATCTACTTAAATGCTAGACAAAAATCTTAAAACTAGCTAAAACTATCATCTTAATTAACTTACTGGCCCTATGCGGGCGCTCTAAATTAATCTCTAACTTAATTTTAATTGCCTTTCGGCCTAAAAATAACTTAATTATATTTTATCTATATTAAGGTTTTATTTTTTACCCAGAAAAAATTAAAAACTAGGTCATCATTATCGATCGTATTTTCTTAAACTACTTAAAAACTAACTTAAAATAATCTAGAAATAAGCTTAAACTTACTTAAAATAAACCTAAATACTTAAAATTAATAACAGCCACAGCAGCCTTTTTTTTTTTTTTTTTTTTTTTTTTTTTTTTTTTTTTTTTTTTTTTTTTTTTGGTGCCGCCGCAACTGCCCTACCTAACTTAAAGCTACAATAGATATATGTAAGTCGGCCATAGGCGATATTTCGTCTATGTCGACTGACAATTGGCGGGATTTAGCTAAGCCACCAAAATTGGTGGACCTGATCACGGGCTTCCTTCCGATCCCGGTCGGGCACGGCCCTACTGAAACGGAGGCGCTCTGCTTCGCTCCCAGCGACTATGTCTCGGTCGTAGAGGAGCCGCCTATCGACTGTTCTGCGGCCGACGTGGTAGATCAACGGAATCGCCGATCTATCCTGAATCAGCCCTCGACTATCAAGGTATAGGAAAGCCTCGGGCGGGATAAAACCACTCGAACGTGTGCTTTCAAAATATTCATCTTGGGGGTAGTAAGCCCCGAAGATTTGTCCATTAGTTGAGGTCATCGCCCTTGCAATGTGTCCGCGAATGAGCTTAATTAAAAAGTTATCTATCCTGTTTGTATTGGCCCCGTTGTATAGGACCTCGTTGGAATAATGATGTTTGTACTCCGACTCTGGTGTTCTATAAAGACCGAGACAAGTGCGAAGACACTGTCTCTCGAACACCCGAATCTTTTCCATTAGAGATGGTGCAACGTTGAACCACACAGGGCATCCATAGGCAATCATCGGCCTGATTAGGGCCATGTAGCAAATCACTTTCACCCTGCTATCAAGGCGGCTGCTATAAAACAACCGTCTTGTCAGGGCAAAAGCTCCCCTAGCCCTGGCCAGAGCAGCCTCTACATGTCGATTGAAATATAGATACTGATCCAACCAGATGCCAAGGTACTTTACTACATCTTTACTCGCCAGTGGATGTCCATGTGGCCCAGCGATCACTAGCTTGCGCCAGTTCTTTCTCGTATCCCTAGAGGCCCCAGACAAAGGGGTTCTAAACAGGATAGTTTCACATTTCTGGAAGTTAATTTTCAGCTTCCAATCATTACAGTACTTTTGAATTTTATCGAAATCACGTTGCAAGAGAATTCTGATGACTTCAACTTTTGGACCTGTTCTGTACGCAATTAAATCATCGGCATACGCAATTGCATGAGGTAGACTCCCAATGAGATCGCTGGTGTAAATACTAAAGAGAATCGGCGAGTTCACCGCTCCCTGTTGCAGACCGTTTTTAATATCAAACGTTGTGGTAGATGTTACATTGCCACTCTTGACAACAAACTTTCTACCATTAAGCATGTCATAAAGCATATATAGCAGTGGTTTACTTATGTCCCATCTGGTTAGCTTCAGATACAGACCCTCTAACCATACGGTGTCGAAAGCCTTCTCCAAATCAACCAGACAGGCACCCGTGCACTGATTCTTAGCATTGTTCCATTGGACAGCAGATACTAGCTTTGACGCGGCATGAATTGTGTCATGTCCCGCCTTAAAGCCGAACTGGGTGTCTGGAATTATATTTTTGTCCTCGGCCCACTTGGACAGAGCTCTATTGATAAGTTTTTCGAATACCTTGCTGATACTCGGAAGAAGACTTATCGACCGGAGATTTGCCGGATTGGAATTGTCCTTTCCCTTTTTGGGGAGAGGATGTACTACAGCTGTCTTCCAACTCACTGGATAATATGCATTATTCAGCGCGTTGTTGAACAGTGTTGTGTATATGTTAATTGCATCCTCAGGGAGATGTCGCAGTACAACATTGGGTATACCATCGACTCCTGCTGACTTCTTTTTCTTTAATGATGCGAAGATCATTTGTAGTTCGACCTTCGAGATGAGCAGGGAACTTGGCCAATTTCGCTCGGCGACGGTGGCATTTGCCAGATTGTCTTCATTGAATCCGGTAAAACCAAGATTCTCAGATCGCCATTGCGTGATGCTATTTCGCAGGTAGAAGTGATTCAGCAGAGCTCTGTTCTCCAGGTCGTGATTTGGATGAATGGACTCATTCACCTTATACACTTGCTGAAAAGCAGAACCCACTGTCTCAACCTTCTCCAATGAATCTTTGATCACAAAGAAGTCGTCGTCCAAGACGGCGTTCCCTAGATCTACTCCTGCGGTCAGGAGTATGTTTTCGTTGTCTGTCGTTCTTTGGAGCTTAAGACACGGAAGATCATTTTGAGTGTTCTTTCTAAAGATTTTATTAATCTCGGGAAACATACTCGGGTCGCTAGAATTAACGGCTCGAATTCTGTTATCCCAGTAAGAGTTAATAGACAATCTATAGTTTTGTTTGATGAGCGAGTTGACATTTTTGATTGAAGACTTCAGTGTCCTAATCTCCAGATCGTTTCTGTCAGTAAACCGCCTGTACAAGAGTTTTAATCTTGTCAGGAGGCCACTTTTTTGTCTATGTAGTGCGTCTATTGTCGCGTTCTTGTACATTTCAGTTGCGTTATGTTCTTTGTATCGTGGGATCGTTCTGTCCATCGTTTGTTTTATGACACCATCCATCTGAAGCAGGTATCCATCGATCTCTACGTTCGATAGATTCCTGTCGTTTGGAGGCACAATGTCGTTAGAGAGGAGTTCTCTTATCAAGGTGTTGGAGAAACGTGGCCAGCGTGCCTTACTAAAATTGTAAGAGCGCGCAGGCACAAATTCATCCAACACCACAAGTTCATTTGGTAGCTGTATGACGGCGGAAAGTCCGCAGTGGTCACTGTCGTATTCTACCGTCTGTAAACAGTTTCTTGTCTGTTGACCCACAGAGTCAGTTACTGTCAGTCTTGAGTCTAACAGTAGTAGATCTAGAAAAGCACCGCTCCTTGGGAACGATGGTCTATCTGTAGCAAGAAGGTCGATTTTATACTCAATATGGTGTCGACCCATCCAATCAAAAAGATGGTATCCCCTTGGATTTTGGATTTGATTTCCCCAATCTTCATGTTTGGCATTGAAATCCCCAGCGATAATAAAGTAATTTTCATCCGAGTGCAGGCTAAGGCACTCGAAAAGTTTTTCGAGCTCTGCAATAAAGTTTGCAGCTTGAGGTGCTTCTTGTGCGTACACTGCGATCACATACATTCGCTTCCCATGTTGGAGAGGAATGCATATGATGCAAGCTTCTAACAACTCGAATCTTCGCACTTCACTATTATATATGACCTTATGATGTATACCTTTTCGTAAAAAGATAGCGACCCCGCCCCCACGAGTGGAGTTGGGCCGGTCCCTTCTTACGATATTGTAATTATTATGAGTCAGTTTGTGTTTCTGGTTTAGCTTGGTTTCGCTAGCCAAAAAGACATCTGGACTGTGATCATGCAACAATTGAAACAAATTTGCTCTACGTTCGGTCCTGATTAGTGAATTTACATTCACAGCCAGGATTTTAAAGGGGTTCTCGTACAGCGCGCCCATTATGGTCTAAATTGCCCTAAGCTGGGAAGGTAAGCGTAGACACGGTCTAGTCTTTCCTCCTGCTTTCCGAGCTGTTGTTGTAGGCTGGTTAACTGGGCCTGCATGGCCAGCAACACAGTCATTATATCGGCCTGTCCCGCAGGTGCCGTAGGCACGGGGGCCTGTTTGGCAACCTTTGGTTGTGGCTGTACCGTTGTTGTTGCCCTCCCTGCCGCCATTTGGGCGTAAGAGATTTGGGGCACAACGGCTATCGGTGCAGGAGCAAAAATAGGTCGCCTCTCCACCACCTTCGGAGCTTTTGTTTGCTTTATCTGCTGAAACTTAGGACAGCCCCGATAACTAGCAGGGTGCCCCTCGCCTCCGCAAAGCACACATTTAAGTAGAGTCTTATCTTCGACCCTTTCCTGTCCGAGTTTACACTCACCTAAATTGTGGTTCTCACTGCATTTCACGCAGCGAGACTGCATACCGCAGTTCGCCGCGGCATGCCCGAACCTTTGGCAGCGCATGCATTGAAGCATGTCGCCGCGTCTCTTTAATTTGTCCCAGGTTACAACCTGGTAGTCTACTTTGGTAATTTTCCGTAGACTATCCAGTTTGCTTTTGGGCGACAGCTGTACCAGGAAGAACGGTAATTTCCGTTGCTCCCGTCTGGCTCTAACAGTCGTGAAAGGCTTGACCCCCACGAACTCAAGATCGTTCGTCGCTACCCGACGGAGTTCGCTTAAAAGCGCCACCGTATCAGTGGAGCTATCAAGGCCCTTTAAGAGGACCGTCTGAATTTTTTCCTCTTTCGGCGTGAAACTGTAGTGTTCAGTGGCCGTTTTTTCGAGAATTTCTTTTACTTTTTTATGCTGATCCACTGAGAAGCAGTGGATAGCATGTCTATCATTATTAAGTCGTTTGATTAAAAAATTGTCGCCTATGGCGTCTCTACATATATCTATTATATCCTTAATATTCATTTTATATGTATTAATGGGCGGCACCTTACCTTTTTTTTGTGTTGGCTGCGCTGGCTGTTGCTGCTGCTGTTGTATCTGCTGCTGTTGTCTCTTCTGTTGTTGACTTTGCTGCTGCTGCTCTTGATTTTGCTGCTGCTGTTGTTTCTGCTGCTGCTGTTCGTTTTGCTGCTGCTGTTGGGCGTTCTTGGACGTCGATGGTTGTTGTGGCTGTTCTTTTTGCTGCTGTGGCTGTTGTTGTTTAGCAGACTGTTGCTTCCGCTGCTGCTGTGGTTGTTGTTTCTGCAGTTGTGCTTGCTGCTGTTGTTGAATTTGCTGCTGTTGCTTCTCTGCCGTCTGGAGGGCCTTAACTCTGGCTGCCTCCTTTTGCTCTTTGGCGAGCCTTTCCGCCCTCCTTCTGTTCTCTTGCTTGGTTCTGACGGCCAGGATCTTGCGCTCGAAATCGCTGATTATTTCCTCCTCATCGTCGGATTCTGATGAGGAAGGCCTTTCTTCTATCTGGGTGTCGGCAATTTGTGTGTCGTCAGGGGTGCTTGTATAGTGCCCCTCCCCTTCGTCGGACACATACGACACAGATATGTCCGACGTTTGTCCAGCAACTTCCAGCTGCTGACGTATTTTGGCTGCAGCGTTCGTCTTCGCTGGTCGTATCTCCTCTACGGCTAGAACCTGAGCTGTTGTTGTTGTTGTTGTTGTTCTGGTTTGCCTTTTAACCAGATTAGGCTTATATTGCTTTTTTCGTCTTTTTGCTGACGTCATTGCGACATCAGCCGATGTTGTTGGTAGCCCATCATCCGATGGCACCACCTCTTCGGTCTTGTCTACCATTGGCTGGGACATTTTCTCGCCTTCTAGGCTTTGTCTATTTGATAAAACTTTTTCCCAAAAAAGTTTTGTGAAGTCACCCAGGCCGGATTCGAACCTGGGTTCCTCTGCGCCGCGATCGGCCACTCTACTACTGAGCTATTGGCTTATAAATGACTTGATGGTATTTTGGGTAGATATACCTTTGGGCTGGCTTGCCCAAAGAACTACAAAGGAGCTTTTAAAAAAGCTTTTTTTTTAATGAATTATGAAAGCCAAATTGAATTTGGCTATATTTATAGCAAAACAAACAAGTTTAATAATTCGCCTTTTGGCAAATAAACTAACAATTTACTTTAATTACTTTATTTAATTAAGTAAACACTTGAAAAAATTTACTATACACTGTGAAAGTCGTCAACGCAGTCTCCACTCTTCCACAGTTGCTGAACGACAAACATCTTATCTACTGCACCAATGCCTTCTTCGTTGTTCTTTGCGCACACTTTCGCGCCATTGGAATATAACTGGTGCATTTTTTACCGCAAAATGACTTAATATGCCAACTTGTAGCAAATAAAATTTCTTATAATTTTGGTCTGTAAAGCTTGTTTGTACAACCAGTAGAACAGAGCTATTAAGCAGCCAAAAATACCCAAATTTGGATATTTTTAAATTTTTTCAGTTTCTTTTACTTTTATGCGCGATAACGTCGTAACCGAAGGATTAAGCGCAAAAATTTTCCTAATCAATCATGTTGCAAATTCAATTTACCTACATATTTCAACCTCCACTTTTGTTTTATTTATTTGACCGTTAAAAGGGAACGAGGGTTTATTAAAAAAATCTATAACAAAATTTAAATTGAATGAAGTACCTTTATAGTCTAGTCGACAGGTAGTTTTAGATGGAAAACAATCGGAACTTAATAATGTTATTCAGGGATGGTTAATTAACATTTTCTACGGCTAAAGTGTCCATTTAGTTATTTATGTATATATGTAGGGCGTGAAATTTCCTACATTTTGACTATTCATTCATGTTTTTATGTTAATTAGTTATTCCCGGGAGGATGCCATTTCTTGTTGGGGGAATGGTAGTACTCCTGGCGTGCAAAGGCTCCAGCGCACCCCAAACTGATAGGAGAAGTTCGTTGACTTACTTGCCTATTAAATTTCTGGTTGATAGACCGGGTGGATGAATTCCATACCTAATTGACAGTGCAAGATAAGAATCACTCAGCTAAAACTTCTATAGCTTGAATCACTTGGCCAACGGTCGGTTGCGCCAAGAGGAGGCTTTACTTGTATCTTCATCTTCATCTGCAAAACAGGAGGACACAACATAAAAAATTATACTTGTTCGATAGAGAAGGGAGACCAAATGCAGATCATCTTCATGGATGTAGATTATGGGAAATATGAGTGAAATTTGAAGATTATAGTGAACATGAACATGTTCATCTTTAATATAGCATCTCATCTGCAAAATTATAGCATTACATCTGCATGATTGCTTTATTTGTTCTGGTGACTTTTGGTGGATTTTAATTGTTCTGCAACGTCTTGATCTGTAAAATCAAGAAAATTGGAACGGGGGAGATAAACGTCATTTTACAAAAGAGTGAAGGAATACACATTATACGTATTCGTATTTCCATGCTATAATTTTGTATAGCTCGTTGATAGAAGTACAAATCAAACCATCATCTCCATCCACTAGTGATTCTTCCACATCGCAGGGACGTTTTTCTTATGAATTAAAAAAAATATGAATAATAGTTAATTAAAATAATTTATTATTACTTACTTTTAAATCTTTTCGTATTTTTCATTTCTTTCCTTGTGATTATTGAAAAAAAAATTTGACAGTTGTTGGCTTTGTTGCGTTAATAGCATTCAGAGGAAAAAATTTCAATTTTGAACATGAAAATTTGATTGGATTTACGTACATATACCTTCATTTTCTAGCAAATGGCACAGAATATTTTTTTTTTATTTATTTTTGTTACTTTATGTTCTGTGGTCCGCGTGTTTCGTTTATTTTCTTTTGAACCCTTCGCGCGGTTTTACATTCAGATGTTTTTCTAACTTTTTCTCTCTTTCATTGTTTCTTTCTGTCCATAAAACCAATGGCTGCGTTCACATTTTATGGCCTTTATATTGTTGTTATAATAAGCATGAAACATAGGTGATTGAAGAACAAATGGAAACAACGACGGCGATTATACGAAGTGGAGACAATTCCACGATCTTTTCATGGAGTTGGTACACAGGCAATCGATCTCAAACTGTCAAAAGATATATGTTCTGAAGACGAGTTTCGGAAAATCGTTACCAATATAACAAAACACAATATTAGGGTGGACGGTCGCTAATATGAAGTTATCAATGTAAATCTCGATAAAAACCTTGATTTCCAAAAAGTGATCTAGATAAAAAAACGACAGATCTTTTTTTAAAAACGAACATGAAATTTGATCTTAGATTAAATAAAATTATCTCAGATTAAAAAAAAATGTATCTTTTTTAAAAACAAATTCGACAATAGTTGCCACTTAACTGGAAAGCCAAGGAATGAAAATTTGGCAAGTGGCATGTCAAGAAATTTCAAAAGCGGTCAGGGAAAATATTTTCAAAACTGATCTTTTTCATATTAAAATAATTTAATCCTTATAATATAATATAATATTTCTAGCTTAGTGTCTGTAAGGCACATTGCCTTTTAGAATGCAACATAACGTTGCACGACACTAGTTAGAAGAATTAGAAAGATAGGAAAGAATTTATTTTTCGGTGCAGTAGATCAAGAATTAGATGACTATTTTCTCACTTAAAACTCACTCTCACACTCAGATAAAAAAATTTCTTCTTAACCTGAGTATCGAACTGACGATCTCTGGGTCAGAAGCAAACATCTTACTTTTACTTTTAAATGATTTTTATTTTCCTTTTACTTATATCTACTTAAATGCTAGACAAAAATCTTAAAACTAGCTAAAACTATCATCTTAATTAACTTACTGGCCCTATGCGGGCGCTCTAAATTAATCTATAACTTAATTTTAATTGCCTTTCGGCCTAAAAATAACTTAATTATATTTTATCTATATTAAGATTTTATTTTGTACCCAGAAAAATTTAAAAACTAGGTCATCATTATCGGTCGTATTATCTTAAACTACTTAAAAACTAACTTAAAATTAAAATAATCTAGAAATAAGCTTAAACTTACTTAAAATAAACCTAAATACTTAAAATTACAACAGCCACAGCAGCCTTTTTTTTTTTTTTTTTTTTTTTTTTTTTTTTTTTGGTGCCGCCGCAACTGCCTTACCTAACTTAAAGCTAAAATAGATATATGTAAGTCGGCCATAGGCGATATTTCGTCTATGTCGACTGACAATTGGCGGGATTTAGCTAAGCCACCAAAATTGGTGGACCTGACCACGGGCTTCCTTCCGATCCCGGTCGGGCACGGCCCTACTGAAACGGAGGCGCTCTGTTTCGCTCCCAGCGACTATATCTCGGTCGTAGAGGAGCCGCCTATCGACTGTTCTGCGGCCAACGTGGTAGATCAACGGAATCGCCGATCTATCCTGAATCAGCCCTCGACTATCAAGGTATAGGAAAGCCTCGGGCGGGATAAAACCACTCGAACGTGTGCTTTCAAAATATTCATCTTGGGGGTAGTAAGCCCCGAAGATTTGTCCATTAGTTGAGGTCATCGCCCTTGCAATGTGTCCGCGAATGAGCTTAATTAAAAAGTTATCTATCCTGTTTGTATTGGCCCCGTTGTATAGGACCTCGTTGGAATAATAATGTTTGTACTCCGACTCTGGTGTTCTATAAAGACCGAGACAAGCGCGAAGGCACTGTCTCTCGAACACCCGAATCTTTTCCATTAGAGATGGTGCAACGTTGAACCACACAGGGCATCCATAGGCAATCATCGGCCTGATTAGGGCCATGTAGCAAATCACTTTCACCCTGCTCTCAAGGCGGCTGCTATAAAACAACCGTCTTGTCAGGGCAAAAGCTCCCCTAGCCCTGTTCAGAGCAGCCTCTACATGTCGATTGAAATATAGATACTGATCCAACCAGATGCCAAGGTACTTTACTACACTTTTACTCGCCACACTTGCGCCAGTTCTTTCTCATATCCCTAGAGGCCCCAGACAAAGGGGTTCTAAACAGGATAGTTTCACATTTCTGGAAGTTGATTTTGAGCTTCCAATCATTTCAATATTGTTGAATTTTATCGAAATCACGTTGCAAGAGAATTCTGATGACTTCAACTTTTGGACCTGTTCTGTACACAACTAAATCATCGGCATACGCAATTGCATGAGGTAGACTCCCAATGAGATCGCTGGTGTAAATACTAAACAGAATCGGCGAGTTCACCGCTCCCTGTTGCAGACCGTTTTTAATATCAAACGTTGTGGCAGATGTTACATTGCCACTCTTGACAACAAACTTTCTACCATTAAGCATGTCATAAAGCATATATAGCAGTGGTTTACTTATGTCCTATCTTGTTAGCTTCAGATACAGACCCTCTAACCATACGGTGTCGAAAGCCTTCTCCAAATCAACCAGACAGGCACCCGTGCATTGATTCTTAGCATTGTTCCATTGGACAGCAGATACTAGCTTTGACGCGGCATGAATTGTGTCATGTCCCGCCTTAAAGCCGAACTGGGTGTCTGGAATTATATTTTTGTCCTCGGCCCACTTGGACAGAGCTCTATTGATAACTTTTTCGAATACCTTGCTGATACTGGGAAGAAGACTTATCGACCGGAGATTTGCCGGATTGGAATTGTGCTTTCCCTTTTTGGGGAGAGGATGTACTACAGCTGTCTTCCAACTCACTGGATAATATGCATTATTCAGCGCGTTGTTGAACAGTGTTGTGTATATGTTAATTGCATCCTCAGGGAGATGTCGTAGTACAACATTGGGTATACCATCGACTCCTGCTGACTTCTTTTTCTTTAATGATGCGAAGATCATTTGTAGTTCGACCTTCGAGATGAGCAGGGAACTTGGCCCATTTCGCTCGGCGACGGTGGCATTTGCCAGATTGTCTTCATTGAATCCGGTAAAACCAAGATTCTCAGATCGCCATTGCGTGATGCTATTTCGAAGGTAGAAGTGATTCAGCAGAGCTCTGTTCTCCAGGTCGTGATTTGGATGAATGGACTCATTCACCTTATACACTTGCTGAAAAGCAGAACCCACTGTCTCAACCTTCTCCAATGAATCTTTGATCACAAAGAAGTCGTCGTCCAAGACGGCGTTCCCTAGATCTACTCCTGCGGTCAGGAGTATGTTTTCGTTGTCTGTCGTTCTTTGGAGCTTAAGACACGGAAGATCATTTTGAGTATTCTTTCTAAAGATTTTATTAATCTCGGGAAACATACTCGGGTCGCTAGAATTAACGGCTCGAATTCTGTTATCCCAGTAAGAGTTAATAGACAATCGATAGTTTTTTTTAATGAGCGAGTTGATATTTTTGATTGAAGACTTCAGTGTCCTAATCTCCAGATCGTTTCTGTCAGTAAACCGCCTGTACAAGAGTTTTAATCTTGTCAGGAGGCCACTTTTTTGTCTATGTAGTGCGTCTATTGTCGCGTTCTTGTACATTTCAGTTGCGTTATGTTCTTTGTATCGTGGGATCGTTCTGTCCATCGTTTGTTTTATGACACCATCCATCTGAAGCAGGTATCCATCGATCTCTACGTTCGATAGATTCCTGTCGTTTGGAGGCACAATGTCGTTAGAGAGGATTTCTCTTGTCAAGGTGTTGGAGAAACGTGGCCAGCGTGCCTTACTAAAATTGTGAGAGCGCGCAGGCACAAATTCATCCAACACCACAAGTTCATTTGGTAGCAGTATGACGGCGGAAAGTCCGCAGTGGTCACTGTCGTATTCTACCGTCTGTAAACAGTTTCTTATCTGTTGGCCCACAGAGTCAGTTACTGTTAGTCTTGAGTCTAACAGTAGTAGATCTAGAAAAGCACCGCTCCTTGGGAACGATGGTCTATCTGTAGCAAGAAGGTCGATTTTATACTCAATGTGGTGTCGACCCATCCAATCAAAAAGATGGTATCCCCTTGGATTTTGGATTTGATTTCCCCAATCTTCGTGTTTGGCATTAAAATCTCCAGCGATAATGTAGTAGTTTTCATCCGAGTGCAAACTAAGGCACTCGAATAGTTTTTCGAGCTCTGCAATAAAGTTTGCAGGTTGAGGTGCTTCTTGTGCGTACACTGCAATCACATACATTCGCTTCCCATGTTGGAGAGGAATGCATATGATGCAAGCTTCTAACAACTCGAATCTTCGCACTTCACTATTATATATGACCTTATGATCAATACCTTTTCGTAAAAAGATAGCGACGCCGCCCCCACGAGTGGAGTTGGGCCGGTCCCTTCTTACGATATTGTATTTGTTATGAGTCAGTTTGTGTTTCTGGTTTAGCTTGGTTTCGCTAGCCAAAAAGACATCTGGACTGTGATCATGCAACAATTGAAACAAATTTGCTCTACGTTCGATCCTGATTAGTGAATTTACATTCACAGCCAGGATTTTAAAGGGGTTCTCGTACAGCGCGCCCATTATGGTTTAAATTGCCCTAAGCTGGGAAGGTAAGCGTAGACATGGTCTAGTCTTTCCTCCTGCTTTCCGAGCTGTTGTTGTAGGCTGGTTAACTGGGCCTGCATGGCCAGCAACACAGTCATTATATCGGCCTGTCCCGCAGGTGCCGTAGGCACGGGGGCCTGTTTGGCAACCTTTGGTTGTGGCTGTACCGTTGTTGTTGCCCTCCCTGCCGCCATTTGGGCGTAAGAGATTTGGGGCACAATGGCTATCGCTGCAGGAGCAAAAAAAGTCGCCTCTCCACCACCTTCGGAGCTTTGGTTTGCTTTATCTGCTGAAACTTAGGACAGCCCCGATAACTAGCAGGGTGCCCCTCGCCCCCGCAAAGCACACATTTAAGTAGAGTCTTATCTTCGACCCTTTCCTGTCCGAGTTTACACTCACCTAAATTGTGGTTCTCACTGCATTTCACGCAGCGAGACTGCATACCGCAGTTCGCCGCGGCATGCCCGAACCTTTGGCAGCGCATGCATTGAAGCATGTCGCCGCGTCTCTTTAATTTGTCCCAGGTTACAACCTGGTAGTCTACTTTGGTAATTTTCCGTAGACTATCCAGTTTGCTTTTGGGCGACAGCTAAAACAGGAAGAACGGTAATTTCCGTTGCTCCCGTCTGGCTCTAACAGTCGTGAAAGGCTTGAACTTCACGAACTCAAGATCGTTCGTCGCTAACCGACGGAGTTCGTTTAAAAGCGCCACCGTATCAGTGGAGCTGTCAAGGCGCTTTTTGTATTTTTTCCTCTTTCGGCGTGAAACTGTAATGTTCAGTGGCCGTTTTTTCTAAAATCTCTTTAACCTGCTTGTGCTGATCCACTGAGAAGCAGTGGATAGCATGTCTATCATTACTTAGCCGTTTAATTAAAAAGTTATCGCCTATGGCGTCCCTACATATATCAATAATATCTTTAATATTCATTTTATAAGCGTTTATGGGCGGCACCTTACCTTTTTTCTGTGTTGGCTGCGATGGCTGTTGCTGCTGCATCTGCTGTTGTGTCTGCTGCTGTTGACTATGCTGCTGTTGTTTCAGCTGCTGTTGTCTCTGCTGCTGTTCATTTTGCTGCTGCTGTTGGGCGTTCTTGGACGTCGATGGTTGATTAACATGCTGTGGCTGTTCTTTTTTCTGTTGTTGCTGCTGCTGTTTAGCAGGCTGTTGTTTTTGCTGCTGCTGTGGTAGTTGTTTCTGCAGCTGTGCTTGCTGCTGTTGTTGTTGTAGTTGCTGCTTCTGCTGCTCAGCCGTCTGGAGGGCCTTAAGCTTGGCTGCCTCCTTTTGCTCTTTGGCGAGCCTTTCCGCCTTCCTTCTATTTTCCTGTTTGGTTCTGACCGCCAGGATTTTGCGCTCAAACTCGCTAATTACTTCTTCCTCATCATCTGACTCTGATGAGGAAGGCATTTTTTTTGTATTGGTGTTGTTGTTGTTGTTGCCTTCGGCAACTGTTGTGTCGTCAGGGGTGCTTGTGTAGTGCCCCTCTCCTTCGTCGGAAACATACGACACAGATACGTCCGACGTCACGCCAGCAACTTCCAGCTGCTGACGTATCTTTTCTGCGGCACTGGACTTGGCTGGCCGCTCTTTTTCCAACTCCCCTACGGTTGTTACTATGGCCGGAGTTGCCCTGGTTTGCCTTTTCACCAGATTAGGCTTAAATTGTTTTTTACTGACGTCATTGGGACATCAGCCGATTTTTCTGGCTCATCATCCGATGGCGCCATACTCTTGTTTTGCGGTAATTTGCCGCCTTCTAGACTATTTCTACTGTCTAACACTTTTTCCCAAAAAAAGTTAGTAAAGTCACCCAGGCCGGATTCGAACCTGGGTTCATCTGCGCCGCGATCGGCCACTCTACCACTTGAGCTAAACTCGTATATAATAGAGGTGGTTTTTTGGTGTAGATATAGCTTTGGACTTGCTTGCCCAAAGATCTACAAATGTTTAGCTTTTAAAAAAGCTTTTTTTTTTTATATCCACATTACTTTGCACTGAATTTTGGCTTTATTAAAAGCAAAAATAACAAAAATTAATGAAATTATTTGCCAGCAAACATCTTATCTACTGCACCAATGCCTTCTTCGTTGTTCTTTGCCCACACTTTCGCGCCATTGGAATATAACTCGTGCATTTTTAACGCAAAATGACTTAATATGCCAACTTGTAGCAAATAAAATTTCTTATAATTTTGGTCTGTAAAGCTTGTTTGTACAACCAGTAGAACAGAGCTATTAAGCAGCCAAAAATACCCAAATTTGGATATTTTTAAATTTTTTCAGTTTCTTTTACTTTTATGCGCGATAACGTCGTAACCGAAGGATTAAGCGCAAAAATTTTCCTAATCAATCATGTTGCAAATTCAATTTACCTACATATTTCAACCTCCACTTTTTTTTTATTTATTTGACCGTTAAAAGGGAACGAGGGTTTATTAAAAAAAATCTATAACAAAATTTAAATTCAATGAAGTACCTTTATAGTCTAGTCGACAGGTAGTTTTAGATGGAAAACAATCGGAACTTAATAATGTTATTCAGGGATGGTTAATTAACATTTTCTACGGCTAAAGTGTCCATTTAGTTATTTATGTATATATGTAGGGCGTGAAATTTCCTACATTTTGACTATTCATTCATATTTTTATGTTAATTAGTTATTCACGGGAAAAAAGGTATATTTTTTTCAAATTTCGCAAAAAAAACGAAAAAAAAACGCCAAGAAAATGCAGAATATCACATCATTTCTTCTGTTATAATACCCGAAATATGATGACTTTTGACAACCTCAAAATCCACCCCTACCCCCACCTTCCTAGACCCAACAATCCGGAGGATGCCATTTCTTGTTGTGGGGAATGGTAGTACTCCTGGCGTGCAAACGCTCCAGCGCCAAACTGATAGGAGAAGTTTGTTGCCTAACTTGCCTATTAAATTTCTGATTGATGGACCGGGTGGTTGAATTCCACATCTAATTGACAGTGCAAGATAAGTATCACTCAGCTAAGACTTCTATAGCTTGAACCAAATCACTTGGCCAACGGTCGGTTGCGCAGAGAGGATTAAGGAGGCCTTACATGTATCTTCATCTTCATCTGCAAAACAGGAGGACACAACATAAAAAAATTATACATGTGCGATAAAGAGGGGTGACCAAATGCGGATCATCTTCATGGATGTGGATTATGGGAAATATGAGTGAAAATTGAAGATTATAGTGAAGATGAACATGTTCATCTTTATTATAGCATCTCAACTGCAAAATTATAGCATTTCATCTGCATGATTGTTATATTTGTTCGGTGACTTTTAGTGGATTTTCATTGTTCTGCAACGTCGTGATCTGCAAAATCAAGAAAATTGGACCGGTGGAGATATACGTCATTTTACAAAAGAGTGAAGGAATATACATTCGTATATCCTTGCTATAATTTCTTATAGCTCGTTGATAAAAGTCAAAATTAAACCATCATCTCCGTCCACTAGTTATTTTTCCACCTCGCAGGGACGTTTATCTTATGAATTAAAAAAATATGAATAGTAGTTAATAAAAATAATTTATTATAACTTACTTTTAAATCTTTTCGTATTTTCCATTTCTTTCCTTGTAATTATTGAAAAAAAAATGAAAATTGTTGGCTTTGTTGTGTTAATAGCTTTCAGAGGCAAACATTTCAATTTTGAACATGAAAATTTAAAAATTGTTGTAAAAACGAGAAAAACTGCTCACCTGCACCATGCAAATAATAGGGACCTCGAAATGCAGAAGAACCTGCTATAATCAAGATGAACATGTTCGTCTTCACCATAATCTTAATCTTGATTTCCTATAATCTTGATTTATGAAGGTCTTCTTGATTTTTATCATCCCTCTCTATCGAACGAGTATGATTTTTATAAATGTTATATCCCACTTTTTTGCAGAAGTCAAGTTGCAGAATAGTGAAAATCCACCATTTGTTTGTTAGTGTTTTTCTTCAATCAATGTTGAACAATCTACTAAGAAAAAAGCAACTTAAACAACAAAAAACATCATTTTCTTTTGTTAAGTTTTTATTGTGATCCGTGCATTTTATTTGTTTTAAATTTAATAAAAAATATTTTTTGATTAATTTGGACTTTCAAATACCTGTGCATCTCAAATTTCTCCATGTGTGCTGACAATTTTGTGAATTATATAGCGTGCTTTGAATATGGTACAACTAACCAATTGTATGTGTGTGGCCGTTACTTTTTTTTGAGTATAAATAATTATTTGCGCGAAAAAGGGACAGCAAAAATTATTTGCATTGGAATTTGGATTTACGTACATATAGCTTCATTTTCTAGCAAATGGCACAGAATATTTGTTTTTTTTTTTATTTTTGTTACTTTATGTTCTGTGGTCCGCGTGTTTCGTTTATTTTCTTTTGAACCCTTCTCGCGGCTTAACACTCAGATGTTTTTCTAATTTTTGCTCTCTTTCATTATTTCTTTCTGTCCATTAAACCAATGGCTGCGTTCACATTTTATGGCCTGATTAAAAACAGGTAATACAAATACGCACAAATGGAAACGACGGCGATTATACGAAGTGGAGACAATTCCACGATCTTTTCATGGAGTTGGTACACAGGCAATCGATCTCAAACTGTCAAAAGATATATTTTCTGAAGACGAGTTTTGGAAAATCGTTGCCAATATAACAAAACACAATATTCGGGTGGACAGTCGCTGAAAAGACTGATGACGACCACAATTCAAACATCGTGTGTGGTATATGCAGTGCAGACGAGACACTTGACCACCAAATCGAGAAATTAGAGGCAATTAGAGGACCGCCTGAACGCAACCGTGCTTTCCCTTTGTCGCAAAGGAGAAGAGTTGTACGGGGAGAATTTGTGAAAAAAAGTAAGTATTAGTTTTGATGAATTTAATTTATTTACTCTTGAACCCGCTGTCTCAATGCTTATAGCTGTGGCCTTTCGAGTTGATGATTCACAAAATTCTGAATATTCCTCATCATCCTTTGCCTATTTATACAAATCATTTGCATGTCTATTTCCATCCCCACCACAAACCCTACTTTAACACTTGTCCTATGAAAATGCATTATCATTTTCATAAAAAAAATGCGTTCTCATCGTAAAACATCAATTTTTATTGCCAATTGATATCGATACCCAAAATGCATACATATCCAAACGTAGCTAAGAAGACTCCGCTCATTTACATCATGCACTTCACACTGGCTCTATTTGTTGTGTATCTCTTATCGGTATCTATAGCCATAGCCATATCGAGTCTAGATACACAACGAGCGACAATAGCGATTGACAATTGCAGTGTAAAGTATCAACGAATTTTGGGTGATGACATATTAATGAAGCTCGTGCTTTCCTTTTGCGTTTGCCATGCACTGTCCCATATAGTTGAGTATCTGGCGCAGTGGTTTCAGATGACAACAGGCGACAATTAATTAATTGCAGTGTTTAGGCGGTGCTATGGGTTTCTGGATGAGGATCGTTTGCGCAACAAAAATATCTTCAACATGAAATTCTATGCGGTGGCTTGGGAGTGAAAATGGATATACTAATGGTAAGGGACGAGTCACATGTATTGGATCACTACACATACAAACCGCCTTCTCTGCATTTTCTGACGTCACAATTATCTTTTAAGTGAAGGCTATCTCTTAAAATTGAATACTTAAAAAATTCCTCTTATGGTTTTAAGAACTATAAATATAATAATACAATGAAAACCGGCAAATTAATATTTTTTATACTGTCCCAAAGAACAAAAAGCAGATAGTGACCGTCACACGCAGTCAGTGTACCTTGTTTTCGTGTCATAATTATGGCATTTTCAAATGTCAAATGTTACCTCTGTAATTCAGGTGGAAACACCACAAGGTTATTTTTAATATTTTTGGAATGAAATCAATATTACCGCAGCTGTTAACATAGTGTCACTTATATCCGAATCTTAAGACTATCCGGATATCCGGACGTTAGAATAATTAATTATGAGACAGCTGAAATCCGAGGGGATCCGGATAGTTTAGGATATCCGGATCTAGATAGGTTCATAAATCCAGATGCATTGTTCGGATATTCGAATAGCTAAGGCATAGTTGCCACTATTTTCAAAATAAAGTTCCTGACTTTCCCTAACCAAATTTTGGAATTTTCCCTGACCAAATGAAAAAATAATCAACTGCATTTAATTTGTATTTGCTTAAAATAAATCACTAGTTTAGAGCTTCGGGTTGAACTATGTGACTATATTTCAATAAAATAAAAAGTTTTCGATTGTAAATTAGTTAACCAAAATATTTTTTTAAATAAAAAAAATTAAAAAAAAATGGACCCCAAATTCTCGGAGAAAATAAAAAAGTCACAATTTTACGTAAGGGTTTTGCAAAATCTCTGGGACGTAATTCAAATCACATAACAAGAAAATAAGTATCAAAAAAGCATTAAAATCTTTTCTTTTTTTTATTCTGTAAAGTAGTCTAAAAAAAATCAAACTAACGGATGATTTTTTTTTGAGGTTAGGATTTTCATGCATTAGTATTTGACAGATCACGCAGGATTTCAGACATGGTGTCAAAGAGAAAGATGCTCAGTATGCTTTGACATTTCATCATGAATAGACTTACTAACGTCACAACGTCGAATTTTCAGTGAATGGGCCCTAGAAAAGTTGGCAGAAAATCCGCTTTTTTATCGACAAATTTTGTTCAGCGATGAGGCTCATTTCTGGTTGAATGGCTACGTAAATAAGCAAAATTGCCGCATTTGGAGTGAAGAGCAACCAGAAGCCGTTCAAGAACTGCCCATGCATCCCGAAAAATGCACTGTTTGGTGTGGTTTGTACGCTGGTGGAATCATTGGACCGTCCGTATTTTTTCAAAGATGCTGTTGGACGCAACGTTACGGTGAATGGCGATCGCTATCGTTCGATGCTAACAAACTTTTTGTTGCCAAAAATGGAAGAACTGAACTGAAGATGGCGCTACATGCCACACAGCTTGCGATTCTATGGCCATTTTGAGGGAAAACTTTGGAGAACAATTCATCTCAAGAAATGGACCGGTAAGTTGGCCACCAAGATCATGCGATTTGACGCCTTTAGATTATTTTTTCCAGCTTTGGAAGACAACATTTCCGAAGAAATTCGGGCTATTCCGGCCGAAATGCTCGAAAAAGTTGCCCAAAATTGGACTTTCCGAATGGACCACCTAAGACGCAGCCGCGGTCAACATTTAAATGAAATTATCTGCAAAAAGTAAATGTCATGGACCAATCTAACGTTTCAAATAAAGAACCGATGAGATTTTTCAAATTTTATGCGTTTTTTTAAAAAAAAAAGTTCTCAAGCTCTTAAAAAATCACCCGTTAGTATGTAATAACTATAAGGCGAATTTAGAAGATGAAATCTTGCGCCTTTTAACAAAAATTCTAAATTTTTAATAACATCGATCCAAAATTAGGTTTATTTCAGTCTTTAGTAAAGCCTAGATAAAAAATTGTATAATTGCTTTTTAAAGCAAAAATAAAGATTACGTGTTTTTTGGGTGACATTTTAATCATGATCATGGCGCAATGGTTTGTTATTTTGTTTTATATGTTAAAGAATTGTACTCCCATAATTTTGTTTTGTTTTTTTTTCAAAGTATATCTAAAACTGTAATTTAATATGAAGTTATAGGTAGAATATTTGTGAGGCAAATACACAATTCTCACATATTTTTTTTATTTTTTTTTTTTAATCAAATAAATAGTCTTTCACTCAGGATTCTTTTAAAATTTGATTTAAGAAAAGTTATCTATTTTGCCTTCTTAACAATATCATATCTAACAAAATCCACAAAGAAGCTTGCAGTTCCCGAAGAATTTCGTTATTACTTGAACGAACCAATTCACTTGGCCATTCTACTGCGCAGCTATTTTCAAATTTCTATGCTCATCTCATGAATTTTGAAAGGTACACAAGTGAACTTAATTTCCAGCGATGGACTTTCTTTACATGAGGTATGACCATAACTTATCATGTTTTCAAAAAAATTATTTCATCTCTGGCATTGTACTCATTGCGCAACATTTTTTGTTCTTTTAAAGGAGGCTTTAAATGGATCTGCATCTAGAAATTTAAGAAAAGTAAAACAGGACCAATCTAAATCACTAAAATATATTTCGGGAAGAGGTACATTTAACATAGACAAAACCCAAAAGTACGGTATTATACTTATAAGGTCAAAACAGATGTGCAGATAATTTCGTGCAGGAAAAAAAATACACAGGCTCTTATGGGGATGTAAACCCAAAATTCTTCAGGGTTGCAGAATCTGCACGATGTCTCTATTTCTAAATTTCATGCTGCCACAACGCAAAAACGAAAAAAATGGAAATAAAAGCTATCTGGCGAATGAGCCCGGTTTCGAATCCAGCTCATAGCTACCTTCTTTTCCGGGGTATTGCATCTTGCCTAGAACTGACAAAACCTCCAAGAGTAAAATTTGTCTCGAAAAAGTGCATCCCATGTAGCCGTTCGGACTCGACGGTAATTTTTAGGTCCCTTCCATTCTTGCAGATTAACAACACACACACAGGAATGGTTGAGAGTATAAAAAACTAGGCCTTTATTTTATTTAAATTAATACGATATTTAAAAAAATCAAATTTTGGTTGGATTTGTTGAAATTTGTATTTCCTAAATTCAATATTCACACAAATTTGATTTAAGTCAAATTTTTTTCTTCAGTATAACAATTTCTTGATAACAATTTCTTGCAAATTTGTAATACTGTCCAGTACGCTGCATTTTAGCATTAACAAAGCAATACATAAATAACCCCCGTATAGTTAGCAGCACTATGTCGGGAATTTTGATTTTTTTTGTGCCCCGAATTTGGAAAACATTTGGAAAAAATTGGAAAACCATTTTTAGAATTTGGAAAACTATAGTTTAAAAGTTATTAACAATTAAAGATTTGGCGTATAGTTAGCACCACATAGAAAAAAAAGTGGACTTTTTTGGTTTCAATCGATGGGGAATTGTTTGGACAAATTTGGAAAACCATTTTTAGAATTTGGAAAACCTTAGTTTATTAATTAATTAACAAATTATAAATAAACCATTCGTAACGTAACTTGGCTATATTGTTATTAAATTAAAAAACACTTGCACATGTAAACCCAGTTTTCTTGTCCCAAATTCTGTCGCAAGCAATTGACAGCGAAAATCAAAACAAAAAATTCAATTTCATTTTCAAGGTAGATAGATTTTAAAATTCCTTTGTTATTTTATTTTGTAATAATTTTCTGTAACGCAATATATTTTTTTCTAGCGCTATTTCATCCAGCGATGACGATGTGCGGATATAAGGAATCTAGTAGTCCGATTCAACCGACCAAAGTTGATGGTCAAATGTCGCTATCTTGCCTGTCTTCTCACAATGGCAAAATGCCACTTCCAACTACAAAAGTCTGGGGATACGGGTAGCCACGCAAGTGGAAATTTAAGATCTATTCAGATTTAGAAGATAAAAAGTGCAACCGAGTTTATCTCGCACAACTGCCGCTATCAATCGTCTGGCATTCTCATCGGATTTGGAGGAAATAATTATGAATTCGCCACCGGATTCCCAACAAACACCAGGTTGCCAAGAGGAAGCAGACGAGAATATAAAAGCAAAAGAGCGGAATGCTAAGAAAGCACAATCAGTGGTTTCGCCTAAGTCTGCATTTGAAGAACCATCGCTACAAACAGTACCTCCGGAATTGCCAGCCGTCAAAAAAAGACTCAACCTATTTGTGGTCGAAATTGTCTGAGATGCGGATGAAGACAATAGTATTCCGAATGAAGTCAAGATGTCGTCAACATCTTCAACATCAAGCAAGTCAAGTTGCATTGTAGCAAACTTATTTGCTACCGCCTATAAGTTTGACGGCAGCGACATCAAATCCATAACGTCGACAGACTCCATTAAACAAAATTACTATCTGGTTCACGATTACGGATATACATCGCAGCCAGCTGTTAAGGCAGATGTTCCGTAACCAGAAGTTTTCAATTCTAGTGCTCCAGTGAAATATGGTCCAGGTCGACCAAGAAAGGGTTTAATTCAGGCACAAAAGAAAAAGGATGAAAAAAGGCCTCTTCTCTTGTTCTGCCCAAGAAATGATTTACTTTATGAATTTCTCACGCGTGGAATTGACTACATTCGAAGAAGCTGCGAGTAACATCTACAAGAAGATTGCTTTGGTTACTGGTTGAACAACAATCATTGGGAGGATCACTGTGTGACATGACGAAACATCCGACCGACTGTGCCCATACCGAAGGCTACTAAATACAATCTTGACGTCAAAGACAAGGCCAAGCACTTATAACATCACCCTAAAGCGGCATATACACACGTCAACATCTCATCAAGCATTGGAGGAGGAGGAGTGTAAGTAAATTCTGCTTTACATTGCATACACACTTCAAGCACAAATCTTCAATCATTCATTTTACGTACATTATGAATTGAAAGGACGTAGAGTTTCTTATCGTTCGCTTTGTATTTTGTTTAGTTCAAGTAAGTTGCCTCGTCTCTGTCCTGAATATAAACACATCAATGCTTGCTACTTGATTAAACAAAAATCAAAAAGTTCATTATTTTTTAATAATTCTTATAGATAAAAGCAACTTGGCTCCAACGGCTGACGATAGTACATTTCAATTCATTCTAAATTCAGCACATATTTCCGACGGCACATACAATATTTAACCTCTTAACAACAAAATTCAACCACAATTTTCTTCATCTACAATGCGAGAAAATTCAGAAAAAAGATTGAAAAACTAACAACAACAACATGCAATAACAGAGTCCATAAATGGTGTATGTACATATTTAAATATTGGAATTTCAACAACAGAAACCGTGAAACAAAATTATAATTATTACTGAAGAAATGCTTATATGAAAAAACATCATAAGTTTTTCGTTCCATCGAACATAATTAAGCTATTTTAATTTATTTGCTTATTCCTAGGAATCTTTATGCCAGTTGTTCAAATTTTTCCATACTAAAATACAAACCAAACTGAAAAAGTCTTTATATCTTTTTATTTTCAAATATTATATTATTATAAACAGGAAACAAGTGGAAAGGTAATATACTAAACAACTGGAAAAGCTAACAGTTCTATATACATGTTTATGTGTTTGTCTCTTTGTCGTGACGAATTTTCGTTTCATTAAGCTTCAACCAGGTTTGCATTCAAAGATTTCAATTTAGAATGTAGTCTCAGAAAAGTGTCTTTTGAAAACCAAATGCAAAGATAGTGAGAAAATTCAAAAATAAGAATAAGGATATCTCCGAACCTAGAAGTCCCAGAAAGAAGATAAATACATTTCCAGAATCAGGTTTGCATCCGGCAAGAAACTGCATGCAAAAATTTCTATTTAGAATGCAGTCTAAAAAAGTGTCTTTTGAAAACCAAATGCAAAGATAGTGAGAAAATTCAAAAATAAGAATAAGGATATCTCCGAACCTAGAAGTCCTAGAAAGAAGATAAATACATTTCCAGAATCAAGTTTGCATCCGGCAAGAAACTGCATTCAAAGATTTCTATTTAGAATGCAGTCTAAAAAAAGTGTCTTTTGAAAACCAAATGCAAAGATAGTGAGAAAATTAAAAAATAAGAATAAGGATATTTCCGAACCTAGAAGTCCTAGAAAGAAGATAAATACATTTCCAGAATCAGGTTTGCATCCGGCAAGAAACTGAATTCAAAAATTTCTATTTAGAATGCAGTCTAAAAAAGTGTCTTTTGAAAACCAAATGCAAAGATAGTGAGAAAATTCAAAAATAAGAATAAGGATATCTCCGAACCTAGAAGTCCTAGAAAGAAGATAAATACATTTCCAGAATCAGGTTTGCATCCGGCAAACATTATACATATTTTATTTTCAAATATTATAATATTATAAACAGGAAACAAGTGGAAAGGTAATATACTAAACAACTGGAAAAGCTAACAGTTCTATATACATGTTTATGTGTTTGTCTCTTTGTCGTGACGAATTTTCGTTTTATTAAGCTTCAACCAGGTTTGCATTCAAAGATTTCTATTTAGAATGCAGTCTAAAAAAAGTGTCTTTTGAAAACCAAATGCAAAGATAGTGAGAAAATTCAAAAATAAGAATAAGGATATCTCCGAACCTAAAAGTCCTAGAAAGAAGATAAATACATTTCCAGAATCAGGTTTGCATCCGGCAAACATTATACATATTTTATTTTCAAATATTATATTATTATAAACAGGAAACAAGTGGAAAGGTAATATACTAAACAACTGGAAAAGCTAACAGTTCTATATACATGTTTATGTGTTTGTCTCTTTGTCGTGACGAATTTTCGTTTCATTAAGCTTCAACCAGGTTTGCATTCAAAGATTTCAATTTAGAATGTAGTCTCAGAAAAGTGTCTTTTGAAAACCAAATGCAAAGATAGTGAGAAAATTCAAAAATAAGAATAAGGATATCTCCGAACCTAGAAGTCCCAGAAAGAAGATAAATACATTTCCAGAATCAAATTTGCATCCGGCAAGAAACTGCATTCAAAGATTTCTATTTGGAATGCAGTCTCAGAAAAGTGTCTTTTGAAAACCAAATGCAAAGATAGTGAGAAAATTCAAAAATAAAATTAAGGATATCTCCGAACCTAGAAGTCCTAGAAAGAAGATAAATACATTTCCAGAATCAAGTTTGCATCCGGCAAGAAACTGCATTCAAAGATTTCTATTTAGAATGCAGTCTAAAAAAAGTGTCTTTTGAAAACCAAATGCAAAGATAGTGAGAAAATTCAAAAATAAGAATAAGGATATTTCCGAACCTAGAAGTCCTAGAAAGAAGATAAATACATTTCCAGAATCAGGTTTGCATCCGGCAAGAAACTGAATTCAAAAATTTCTATTTAGAATGCAGTCTAAAAAAGTGTCTTTTGAAAACCAAATGCAAAGATAGTGAGAAAATTCAAAAATAAGAATAAGGATATCTCCGAACCTAGAAGTCCTAGAAAGAAGATAAATACATTTCCAGAATCAGGTTTGCATCCGGCAAACATTATACATATTTTATTTTCAAATATTATAATATTATAAACAGGAAACAAGTGGAAAGGTAATATACTAAACAACTGGAAAAGCTAACAGTTCTATATACATGTTTATGTGTTTGTCTCTTTGTCGTGACGAATTTTCGTTTCATTAAGCTTCAACCAGGTTTGCATTCAAAGATTTCAATTTTGAGTGTCGATCTTAAGCTCATAGCGGCCGGACGTCGGGTCGAGGTGCGCGCATAACAATTAAACAAAAGTCAAAAAAAAAAAAATTATTGCGTATTGTTATCGCGAGTGTTAAAAAAAAAATTATATTACACACTCGTTTGAGAAATTGGCAAAACCCCCTCGCGTGTGCTGTAAAGATAATAACAATATCCACTTGCGTCGTTGGAAGACGATAAGATGCCCATTCGCGCTGTGAAAGAAAAAAAAAAAATAATTCACACTTGCATAACAAATTAAATTATCCTCCTATCTGTCCCAACCCTTTGTGCTTAGCTTAACTGCCTCTTTCTTATCTACTGTAGGCATCGTATGCTTGCGGTAAATAGATAAGGGCATCTGAGTTTGTCCTATTGTGCTGAATATTTAAATTGATTTTTTGTATGCAAGCTGTCTTATGGGCATAACACCTAAGACAGTTTGATTATTACAGAGATTAATTTGGATTTTCACTGCATGGTTCGACTTATTCAGAATTGTGTTTTGTGTGTAAGTATTTTTAAATGGTAAGTGATTTTTGTGTCGTGTATTCCAATGTTCGTGGTATTAGAAAGAATTTCTTTCACCTGTACGTCTACACTGTTCAATACAGGCCAGCTGTTTTGGCATTAAGTGAAACCCAGGTTGGAGTAAATACTGATTTATCAGAATTTGCTCTACATGGGTATAGCTTGGTGCCATTACTCTTTTCCCATCATGGTCTCGTGGTCTATGTTAGAAATGATATTGCTTGCCAGAGCCTTCCCCAATATGGGCAATGTTCCAACACGGACTTTAACTTCTTGTGGCTCAAATTCACTGTCCGCAAGCATGTCATTCATTATTGTTTTATTTACAGGAGTCCAAATCTCGACAGCAATTCGACTTGTAACGAGTTTGATGCGCTGTCTGATTCTATCTCGAAAATTGTTTCCCTTTGTCCTCGCACTGAAATCGTTATTGCGGGCGATTTCAATGTACACAATTCCAATTGGCTCCGCTATTCTGGTCAGACAACACCCGAAGGAAGGTATGTCGAGCTCTTTGCCGGGTTACATCACCTTACCCAACTGATCGATGTGCCAACGCGTATACCGGATGTTGCTGGGCAAGCCGCCCATACTCTTGACTTGTTTCTTACTTCTCACCCTGATAAATATACCATTAGTGTAACTTCTCCATTTGGCACTTCAGACCATTGTGTCATTTCAGCTAATTTCTCATCCTCCACCCATCCAGTTAAAGAAAAACTTCCCACCAGGACCGTTTGGCAATACGAGAAAGCCAACTGGGACGGCCTGAATATTTTTTCCCGAAACTTTAACTGGTCACTATGCTTCCTCGATAGTGACATTGATGCCAGTGCTGAAATGATCACAAATGTGATTCTTCTAGGGATGCGTGCTTTTATTCCCAACAGAGTAAAAAGCATCAAACCTAAAGAAAAGTCTTGGTTTAATTCTGAGTGTAAAGAAGCTATCAGGCTCAAAGAAGTAAGTTTCCGTTCTTACAAAGCCAACCCTACAGAGGAAAATCGGAAAAAGCACAAACAAGCAAGAAACTCATGCAACTCCGTTATTGAAAGAACCAAATTTTTGCATGACCAAAAATTACGGCAAAAAATTCTGCAGTGTCCCAAAGGCAGTAAAAATTGTTGGTCATTTGTAAAAAATATTAAAAACTCCTCAACATCTTCGGTTCCAACGCTCATCGACAATAACAAACCAATTGTTTACTCTTCAGAGAAGGCAAACTTGCTCGCCGCCCATTTCGCTGCCAGCTCCACGCTGCCGCATAGCAACGTTGCCCCTCCTGTACTTGAGAATGTAAATTTTTCCATGGGTCACATTTTTTTCCGCACTCGTACAGTAGCAAGAGTTCTCAAAGATCTCGATATACACAAATCCGCTGGCCCGGATCCTACCGACCCATAGCACTGACATCCCTTCTTTCTAAGGTCATGGAAACACTGATTAACCGTCAGCTTAAGGAATATCTCGAAGATCGTAAGCTTCTCCATGACCGTCAGTATGGCTTCCGCAGCAACCGTTCCACTGGTGATCTGATGGCATATCTCACCGAACAGTGGAACAAATCTTTACATCGCTTTGGTGAAAGTAAGATTATTGCTCTTGATATCTCCAAGGCATTTGATAGAGTTTGGCATGAAGCTCTCTTATCGAAAATGCGTGCTTTTGGGATCGATAATACTCTTGTTCGTTGGATTAGAAGCTATCTCCTGGACCGTTCAATACAAGTTGTATTGGACGGATTCAAGTCTGATTCCCATAAAATAAATGCTGGTGTGCCCCAGGGCTCTGTTCTGTCTCCGACTCTTTTCCTCATTTTTATAAATGATCTTCTGTCTGTTACTTCTAATCCACTTAACTGTTTTGCTGACGACTCTACCCTCAGCTTTTCATATTCGTTCGATAATTCACGTCCTTCGCCTTCGGACGTACAATTGCAACGGTGCCGTATGTCAAGCTCATTAAACTCCGATTTATACAGCATTGTTAAATGGGGTAATAGGAATCGTGTGGAGTTTAATGCTTCGAAAACTCAATGCTGTCTTCTGTCGTTAAAGCTAAACATACCCCCAATGCCATTGTCCATGAATGGCACTTACATCGAAGAAACCGAAAAGCTCTCAGTACTCGGTATGTGTGTCAACGATGACCTCCGTTGGAACGACCATATATTTGAAATCGCTAAAAATGCTGCTAAGTGCTTAGGTTTTCTGTATCGGTGTAAGAAGTATTTTTCCCCATCTGATCTGGCTACAATTTATAAAGCGTTTATACGCCCTAAACTCGAGTATAACTCCCACCTCTGGGCAGGTGCTTCACAAACATCGCTTCACTTGCTTGATAGAATACAAAATAGAGCGTTAAGATTGATAGGAAATAGAACTGCCGCTGAAACAATTGCCCCTCTCGAACACCGACGCAATGTTTCATGTCTTTCCTTATTTTATCGGTTCTTTTATAAAAAATGTTCACTCGAGGTAGCCAGCTGCATTCCTCCCCTTAAAAGTTTCGCCCGTAATACTCGTCTTGCTAGGAATGCCCATCAGTTCACCCTTGAGCCCAATTTCGGACGTACCGTGAAATATAGAGATTCTTTTTTTAGCCGTACAACAAGACTTTGGAATGGTTTACCCGGCGAGATTTTCCCTTGCCATTTCAACTTGCAAACATTCATGTTAATCGACACCTCCTATCTCTCCCCTCCCTATCTTCCTAATGCCCGCGCAGTGTGTTACATTAAAAGGGAAACAAATAGTCCCTTGTGCGCGCGTTAATTATAAAAAAAAAAAAAAAAAAAAAATTTAGAATGTAGTCTCAGAAAAGTGTTTTTTGAAAACCAAATGCAAAGATAGTGAGAAAATTCAAAAATAAGAATAAGGATATCTCCGAACCTAGAAGTCCCAGAAAGAAGACAAATATATTTCCAGAATCAGGTTTGCATCCGGCAAGAAACTGCATGCAAAGATTTCTATTTAGAATGCAGTCTCAGAAAAGTGTCTTTTGAAAACCAAATGCAAAGATAGCGAGAAAATTCAAAAATAAGAATAAGGATATCTCTGAACCTAGAAGTCCTAGAAAGAAGATAAATGCATTTCCAGAATCAAGTTTGCATCCGGCAAGAAACTGCATTCAAAAATTTCTATTTAGAATGCAGTCTAAAAAAGTGTCTTTTGAAAACCAAATGCAAAGATAGTGAGAAAATTCAAAAATAAGAATAAGGATATCTCCGAACCTAGAAGTCCTAGAAAGAAGATAAATACATTTCCAGAATCAGGTTTGCATCCGGCAAGAAAGTGCATTCAAAGATTTCTATTTAGAATTCAGTCTAAAAAAAGTGTCTTTTAAAAACCAAATGCAAAGATAGTGAGAAAATTCAAAAATAAGAATAAGGATATCTCCGAACCTAGAAGTCCCAGAAAGAAGACAAATATATTTCCAGAATCAGGTTTGCATCCGGCAAGAAACTGCATGCAAAGATTTCTATTTAGAATGCAGTCTCAGAAAAGTGTCTTTTGAAAACCAAATGCAAAGATAGCGAGAAAATTCAAAAATAAGAATAAGGATATCTCTGAACCTAGAAGTCCTAGAAAGAAGATAAATGCATTTCCAGAATCAGGTTTGCATCCGGCAAGAAACTGCATTCAAAGATTTCTATTTAGAATGCAGTCTAAAAAAAGTGTCTTTTGAAAACCAAATGCAGTGAGAAAATTCAAAAATAAGAATAAGGATATCTCCGAGCCTAGAAGTCCTAATTATAATATAGGTACAAAAATTGAAGAGAATCTGTTTAGCCGTTAAGGCCAAGAAACCATAAATTCACATGTACATACGAATATATTCAAGCAGACAGATAACTACCTAATTGTTTACACTGTTATATCATAGTAATGACATGTAACATGTTTGATAGTTATTTCGATTTTTTTCATATTCACGATTCCATAACTTGAAAAAATAGCTCTTCAAAATATTACAAACATTGACCTAATATGTATGGACTTTCAGGAGCCAACTTCACGTTGGTTTCTTACAGCGCTTGAATCAAACTGGTTCTAAAAATTTCAATGACCTACATCGGTAGGAGGCAGAAGGGCAACTAGTCCCTCTTATCCAAAAAAAGTATATATCAACAATATATCAATAATATATTAAATAATAAATGATAACTAAGGTTTACTTGTACCAAATTGTATATAACTATTTTTACTTGCGATTATAGGTACTATAATACAAGTTATACAAATTTTGAGATAACAATCAAACATGACATTACGATGATAGAGAAACATATTTGAGTTACTGCCAAAATTCTGTCTGTCTGTCTGTACGGATGTATTTTGGACTGCAGCCTAACGGGTGGGCCAATCGTCTTCAAATTTTGAACTTAAGGTTCTTTTGACATTCTACAGAGGGCTTTTTTCAATTTTTTTTAGCTCAAAAACTAACGGTACATATCATATAACCGTTATATAAAAGCTTATTTTTCTCGAAAACGGCTCCAAGAATTTTTATAAAAAAAAATCAGTGTACTACTGTAGGTATGCATTATATTTTGGTGAAAAAAAAATAATATGGTGGGCTAAAACCGGTACCTCCCATAGGACCGTTTTTTTTTTCTTCGACTTTTTCGAAAATTGGTGATCCGATTACAATCAAAATTGATATTCAAAAAGATGAAGGCAGCTTGAGTAATTATGCATACATTTTTTTTTGAAAACTTTTTTTTTGTATTTTTAATAATTTAAAATTTTTTTTTTTTTGAAAAATCAATATTTTGAAAACGGGTAAGTGAATTTTTTTTAAATTTTGTTTTTAAATGTACGTTATTTTTGTGCTTAAGTTTGAATTCATGAATTATTTTTTTAATTTTTTAAAAAAAGTTGTTAAAAAAACCCGTTTTATTTAAAAACGGCTTTTACAATTTTGAAAAAAATCACACTTTTTTACATTTCCTAAAGAAATAAAATGGCGTTTAAATTATTTCACCCAATACATTTTAACGTACTTTATTCGAACAATCAAAAGTCAGAAAAATCGAATATAATCCCTTAATATTTTTCAAATTTTATTCCAAGCTGTGACCGCACATAAGAGCAAGTACGTGCGATCCAGTCGTGCAATTTATTTTGTATTGCAAAACTTTATACTTCTGCTTATATTATTCAATTTAAAATGTTTGGAAAAAATCACATCATAATGAACTTCAGTTACACTCCTTGTTCATATTCTAGAGACGCTTATTGAAAATTAATTCTTTTGTAGGAAGTAAAAGTATAAATTGAACAATGTATGTATTTAAAAAAATCGACTCAAAATCCTCTTGTGGCTTAGTTTTTTTTTTGTTGGTAGTCCGAAATCGGTCTTATATATACATACATAGAATATAGATTTCAAATAAATTTATTTTGAATTCCATTTGTTTGTAAACATTTTTTTTTATTTTCAGAACATTTAAATGTAAGAAGGCCAAATGTTGTAGTTTTTAGTATTTGAATTTGAATTCAGGCTGCACTTTTTTTATAAGCTGTCGCTTCATTTTCATATTTGAGTAATGTGTTTGTCTTCTTGAGTAGATTCTGACTTCAAGTTGAGAAGCAAAATTCCCTTCTCAGAATCGTCCAGAAGTTTTTGTTACAGTGGAACGATTGCAGAAAGATTCAGACGACCAATTGAAAATGCTCTAAAAGAAAGAAGTATTAATATCAAAATCCTCTTCCGATAATGTGTGAACTTATGTCGAATTTGTTTTTAATTTTCATATTTGATCTCAGATTTCAGATTTTTCTTGCAAAAACGAACATGAAACAAGTTTGATTTTCTTTTATTAATTTTGTGAGATTGTGAGTTAACAGTTAACAAACTTGCTGTCGTACTTTTCACACTTCACAGTAATTTGCAAGGGCATTGTAAGGAGACATAACACAAGTACAAGGTACAAATGGATTTTTCTCGATTTAGAATTTAATTAAAATATCAATATGAATTAAACATTGAAAAATTATTTAATAAAATAATGTGAGAACGAATGTGGTTATCACTATTGATACACGTATATATGGGTATGTTACTCCATCAATATAAAAAGTACATTTGTTATTGTAAAAAGGAAAACAATCATTGGAATACGACGACGACGAAGAGTATATCGCGTCTAATTTGGATCCTTAAACCTTTGGATTTTATAAAAGCGAACATGGAATTTGATTTTAGATAAAAAAAATAATCACAAAAAAAAGATCTCTTTTAAAAACGAATTCAACATTAACTTGACGTCGAGTTAATTATATTGGCCCCGTTCGGTATCTCATAGAAGCGCTACCAAAGTATTGCATTGTTGTTGTAATACGTTTAAAAAGACAGCTGATCAACAGCTGTGCAATACTTTGGTAGCGCTTCTATGAGATACCGAACGGGGCCATTGCCATGCCATATATCCATGTATTCCGGGTGTAAATGGCGCTCGCCAGATCGCTTGTCCTTTAGAAGAATAAACAGAAAACAGTATAGTTTAAAGATACACAAATTTGTTTGATAAAAAGTATTCTCATCAGGCAACATATTATCTACGTCGTTGTCGTCTCCCGATTGTGATATTAGTTTCTCAAGCAAATTGGTGGAAGCAAAGGAACTCCGTGAATTATTCCATGGAGATGTTGTGTTCTTTCTACAAATACAAAATTAAACTGCTTATGTTTATGTGAACTGATTCACATCGTTCTTATTGCCACTACACAATATTCGCTTAACAATTTTCTTCAATGTTCATATTGATACATATTTTAATAAAATTTTCTAACGAAACCAATTTTTATTTAACTTGTTATCTGTTTGTTTGCAATTCTGACAAAGACACGACACACGGCAGAAAGTTGTCAAAAAGTGCTCACACAACTCCAAAAAAAATCAACCTCGTTTTATGTTCGTTTTAGCAAGAAAAATCTGAGATCAAATCTGAAAATTAAAAACGAATTCGACATAAGGTATTTTATTTTGCAATTTCTATAATGAAAGCTTCAAAAACCAAAATAAAAATACAAACTGACATAAGATTGTCAAAATCGTCATCGCCCAATTTGGGACAAGAAGTCCCAATATACTCGCGTTCATTTTTTAGATTGATAGCATATAGATAATTTGATATTAATCCGTTTTGCACTTTGATGAACTGTAAACTTGAATAAATGTACGATATTTAAACAAATGTTAATAACTAATTAATTAAGGTTTTCCAAATTCTGGAAATTTGTAAGGAGTTTACTGAAATAATTCTTAAATTTGGAAAACCTTTTTCAGAATTTGGAAAAGCATATTTAAAAAGTTAAGGACATTTGTTTCATAGAGATATTTTTGAGAATTTTTTGTATGGGTAATTCTTAAAATTTTAAAAAATTGTTTATAACTAATTAATTAAAGTTTTCCAAATTCTGGAAATTTGTAAGGAGTTTACTGAAATAATTTTTAAATTTGGAAAAACTTTTTCAGAATTTGAAAAAGCATATTTAAAAAGTTAAGGACATTTGTTTCACAGAGATATTGTTGAGAATTTTTTGTATGGGTAATTCTTAAAATTTAAAAAAAATTGTTTATAACTAATTAATTAAGGTTTTCCAAATTCTGGAAATTTGTAAGGAGTTTACTGAAATAATTCCTAAATTTGGAAAACCTCTTTCAGAATTTTGAAAAGCATATTTAAAAAGTTAAGGACATTTGTTTCACAGAGATATTTTTGAGAATTTTTTGTATGGGTAATTCTTAAAATTTTAAACAATTGCTTATAACTAATTAATTAAGGTTCTCCAAATTCTGGAAATTTGTAAGGAGTTTATTTAATTAATTTCAAAATTTAAAAATTCATTTTTACTATTTGGAAAAGTTTATGTTTAAAGTTTTTGATAATTTAATTTTTATCTGCATTGTTTCTTGAAAATGTTCAACATTTAAATATACGTTAATAACTAATTTATTAAGGTTTTCAAAATCTGAAAACTTCTAACGAACTCAATCACAAGATTTAAAAATATTAAAAATTATTTAAATGAAATAATTTCATTAATTTGATACTTTGAGAAAATTTTTAACATATAAATAATGAAGATTAGCTAATATATTAAGGTTTTTCGAATTATAAAAACTCATAAAGAGTATTAAACTGATTTCAAAATTTTGCAATTACTCTTAAGAATTTGAAAATTATAAATTAATTATTCATAAACAATTATTTTCGCGTTGATATTTTTTAAGCGAATACCTTACGAATTAATAAAAAAACAAAACTCGTTTTTACTGGCAGATGTAAGCCCGTTTTTATGTCCCAACGTGTCTTAATGTGTTACGTTACGAGTATTTGTTTATAGATTCTGTCAATACTTTTACATTTTTGTTGTTTATTATTAAATTACACTTTTCCAAATTCTAAAAATGGTTTTCCAAATTTTTCCAAATGTTTTCCAAATTCGGGGCACCAAGAAAATCAAAATTCCCGACATAGTGCTGCTAACTATACGGGGGTGCTGCCAAGGCCCTTTAAGAGGACCGTCTGAATTTTTTCCTCTTTCGGCGTGAAACTGTAATTTTCAGTGGCCGTTTTTTCGAGAATATCTTTAACCTTCTTATGCTGATCCATTGAGAAGCAGTGGATAGCATGTCTATCATTACTCAGCCGTTTGATTAAAAAAGTTATCGCCTATGGCGGCCCTACATATATCTATTATATCTTTAATATTCAATTTGTATGTGTTAATGGGCGGCACCTTACATTTTTTTTATGTTGGCTGCGATGGCTGTTGCTGCTGCATCTGCTGTTATATTTGCTGCTGTTGACTCTGCTGCTGTTGAACACTTCGCGCGGTTTAACACTCAGATGTTTTTCTAATTTTTGCTCTCTTTCTTTCTGTCCATTAAACCAATAGCTGCGTTCACATTTTATGGCCTTTGTATTGTTTGTATTTGTTGTATTTGTTGTTGTAATAAGCATGATTAAAAAGAGGTAATACATAAATGATTTTAGAACAAATGGAAACGACGGCGATTATACGAAGTGGAGACAATTCCACGATCTTTTCATGGAGTTGGTACACAGGCAATCGATCTCAAACTGTCAGAAGATATATTTTCTGAAGACGAGATTGGGAAAATCGTTGCCGATATTACAAAATACAATATTAGGGTGGACGGTCGCAGGAAAGGCTGATGACGACCACAATTCAAACATCGTGTGCGGTATATGCAGTGCAGACGAGACACTTGACCACCAAATCGAGAAATTTGGCAATTAATGGACCATCCATCCAATGAGAAGCAGTTAACAGCAGCTGAAAAACAAGGTGAGTTATATTTGCGTCAAACAACTACAAGGAACAATAAATACAAGGAACAATAGAATACTAAACAATTATTAATTTTTTTCTTAATTCTTGATGTTTTTTTCACTTTAATGCACACAATACTTTCAAATTAAAACAAAATCCAAATGAAATGTAAGCTTCAGTGACATTTGCGAATTGTTATATGAAGTAGTGTGTGCTGAAATCAATGTAAATCTCGATAAAAACCTTGATTTCCAAAAAGTGATCTAGATAAAAAAAGACAGATCTTTTTTAAAAACGAACATGAAATTTGATCTCAGATCAAAAAAATTTATCTCAGATCAAATAAAAAATTTATCTTTTTTAAAAACAAATTCAACAACAGTTGCCACTTAACTGGTAACCCAAGGAACAAAAATTTGGCAAGTGGAATGTCAAGAAATTTCAAAAGCGGTCAGGGAAAATATTTTCAAAACTGATCTTTATATTAATATATTAAATTTATATTAAAATAATTTAATCCTTATAATATAATATACTATTTCTAACTAAGTGTCTGTAAGGCACATTGCCTTTTAGAATGCAACATAACGTTGGACGACACTAGTTAGAAGAATTAGAAAGATAGGAAAGAATTTATTTTTCGGTGCAGTAGATCGAGATTTAGATGACTATTTTGTCACTTAAAACTCACGGAAGGCTTTAGCTTGCACTAGGAGTTAAAAAAATGTCTTCTCAACCTGAGTATCGAACAGATGATCTCCGCGTCAGAAGCAAACATCTTACTTTTTACTTTTACTTTTAAGAGATTTTTATTTTAACTTTTTCTTATATCTACTTAAATGCTAGACAAAAATCTTAAAACTAGCAACAAAAAATCATCTTAATTAACTTACTAGCCCTATGCGGGCGCTCTAAATTAATCTCGAACTTAATTTTAATTGCCTTTCGGCCTAAAAATAACTTAAATTTATCTTATCTATATCGGGTTTTATTTTTTCCCAGAAAGTTAAAATAAAAACTGGTTTATTTTTATCTATTTAACTTAATCTATCTTAAACTACTTAAAAACGAACTTAAAATCAACTAAAGATAAACTAAAAATTACTTAAAATAAACCTAAATAACTTAAAATTACTTAAAATTAGAACAGCCACAGCAAGCTTTTTTTGATTTTTGTGTTTTTATATTTTTTTTGTATTTTTTGAAATTTTATATATTTTTTTTTTTTGGTGCCGCCGCAACTGCCCTACCGAACTTTAAGATAGAATAGATATATGTAGTCGGCCATAGGCGATATTTCGTCTTTGCCGACTGAAAATTGTCGGGTTTTAGTTAAGCCACCAAAATTCGTGGACCTGATCTAGGGCTTCCTTCCGATCCCGGTCGGGCACGGCCCTACTGAAACGGAGGCGCTCTGCTTCGCTCCCACCGACTATGTCCCGGTCGTAGAGGAGCCGCCTATCGACTGTTCTGCGGCCGACGTGGTAGATCAACGGAACCGCCGATCTATCCTGAATCAGCCCTCGACTATCAAGGTATAGGAAAGCCTCGGGCGGGATAAAACCACTCAAACGTGTGCTTTCAAAATATTCAGCTTGGGGGTAGTAAGCCCCGAAGATTTGTCCATTAGTTGAGGTCATCGCCCTTGCAATGTGTCCGCGAATGAGTTTAATTAAAAAATTATCTATCCTATTTGTATTGGCCCCGTTGTATAGAACCTCGTTGGAATAATAATGTTTGTACTACGACTCTGGTGTTCTATAAAGTCCGGGACAAGTGCGAAGGCACTGTCTCTCGAACAGCCGAATCTTTTCCATTAGAGATGGTACAACGTTGAACCACACAGGGCATCCATAGGCAATCATCGGCCTGATTAGGGCCATGTAGCAAATCACTTTCACCCTGCTATCAAGGCGGCTGCTATAATACAACCGTCTTGTCAGGGCAAAAGCCCTGGCCCTGAGCCAGAGCAGCCTCTTCATGTCGATTGAAATATAGATACTGATCCAACCAGATGCCAAGGTACTTTACTACGCTTTTACTCGCCAGTGGATGTCCATGTAGCCCAGCGATCACTAGCTTGCGCCAGTTCTTTCTCGTATCCCTAGAGGCCCCAGACAAAGGGGTTCTAAACAGGATAGTTTCACATTTCTGGAAGTTAATTTTCAGCTTCCAATCATTGCAGTACTTTTGAATTTTATCGAAATCACGTTGCAAGAGAATTCTGATGACTTCAACTTTTGGACCTGTTCTGTACGCAACTAAATCATCGGCATACGCAATTGCATGAGGTAGGATCCCAATGAGATCGCTGGTGTAAATACTAAACAGAATCGGCGAGTTCACCGCTCCCTGTTGCAGACCGTTTTTAATATCAAACGTTGTGGCAGATGTTACATTACCACTCTCAATAACAAACTTTCTACCATTAAGCATGTCATAAAGCATATATAGCAGTGGTTTACTTATGTCCCATCTGGTTAGCTTCAGATACAGACCCTCTAACCATGTGTCGAAAGCCTTCTCCAAATCAACCAGACAGGCACCCGTGCATTGATTCTTAGCATTGTTCCATTGGACAGCAGATACTAGCTTAGACGCGGCATGAATTGTGTCATGTCGCGCCTTAAAGCCGAACTGGGTGTCTGGAATTATATTTTTATCCTCGGCCCACTTGGACAGAGCTCTATTGATAACTTTTTCGAATACCTTGCTGATACTGGGAAGAAGACTTATCGACCGGAGATTTGCCGGATTGGAATTGTCCTTTCCCTTTTTGGGGAGAGGATGTACTACAGCTGTCTTCCAACTCACTGGATAATATGCATTGTTCAGCGCGTTGTTGAACAGTGTTGTGTATATGTTAATTGCATCCTCAGGGAGATGTCGTAGTACAACATTGGGTATACCATCGACTCCTGCTGACTTCTTTTTCTTTAATGATGCGAAAATCATTTGTAGTTCGACCTTTGAGATGAGCAGGGAACTTGGCCCATTTCGCTCGGCGATGGTGGCATTTGCCAGATTGTCTTCTTTGAATCCGGTAAAACCAGGATTCTCAGATCGCCATTGCGTGATGCTATTTCGAAGGAAGAAGTGATTCAGCAGAGCTCTGTTCTCCAGGTCGTGATTTGGATGAATGGACTCATTCAACTTATACACTTGCTGAAAAGCAGAACCCACTGTCTCAACCTTCTCCAATGGATTCTCGATCACAAAGAATTCGTCGTCCAAGACGGCGTTCCCTAGATCTACTCCTGTGGTCAGGAGTATGTTTTCGTTGTCTGTCGTTCTTTGGAGCTTAAGACACGGAAGATCATTTTGAGTATTCTTTCTAAGGATTTTATTAATCTCGGGAAACATACTCGGGTCGCTAGCATTAACGGCTCGAATTCTGTTATCCCAGTACGAGTTAATAGACAATCGATAGTTTTGTTTGATGAGCGAGTTGACATTTTTGATTGAAGAATTCAGTGTCCTAATCTCCAGGTCGTTTCTGTCAGTAAACCGCCTATACAAGCGTTTTAATCTTGTCAGGAGGCAACTTTTTTGTCTATGTAGTGCGTCTATTGTCGCGTTCTTGTACATTTCAGTTGCGTTATGTTCTTTGTATCGTGGGATCGTTCTGTCCATCGTTTGTTTTATGACACCATCCATCTGAAGCAGGTATCCATCGATCTCTACGTTCGATAGATTCCTGTCATTTGGAGGCACAATGTCGTTAGAAAGGAGTTCTCTTGTCAGGATGTTGGAGAAACGTGGCCAGCGTGCCTTACTAAAATTGTAAGAGCGCGCAGGCACTAATTCATCCAACACCGCAAGTTCATTTGGTAGCTGTATGACGGCGGAAAGTCAGCAGTGGTCACTGTCGTATTCTACCGTCTGTAAACAGTTTCTTGTCTGTTGGCCCACAGAGTCAGTTACTGTCAGTCTTGAGTCTAATAGTAGTAGATCTAGAAAAGCACCGCTCCTTGGGAACGATAGTCTATCTGTAGCAAGAAGGTCGATTTTTTACTCAATATGGTGTCGACCCATCCAATGAAAAAGATGGTATCCCCTTGGATTTTGGATTTGATTTCCCCAATCTTCATGTTTAGTATTGAAATCCCCAGCGATAATAAAGTAATTTTCATCCGAGTGCAGGCTAAGGCACTCGAAAATTTTTTCGAGCTCTGCACTAAAGTTTGTAGGTTGAGGTGCTTCTTGTGCGTACACTGCGATCACATACATTCCCATGTTGCTTCCCATGTTGAAGAGGAATGCATATTTTGCAAGCTTCTAGCAACTCGAATCTTCGCACTTCACTATTATATATGACCTTATGATCAATACCTTTTCGTAAAAAGATAGCGACCCCACCCCCACGAGTGGAGTTGGGCCGGTCCCTTCTTACGATATTGTTATTATTATGAGTCAGTTTGTGTTTCTGGTTTAGCTTGGTTTCGCTAGCCAAAAAGACATCTGGACTGTGTAACAATTGACACAAATTTGCTCTACGTTCGGTCCTGATTAGTGAATTTACATTCACAGCCAGGGTTTTGAAGGGGTTCTCGTACATCGCGCCCATTATGGTTTAAATTGCCCTAAGCTGGGGAGGTAAGCGTAGACACGGTCTAGTCTTTCCTCCTGCTTTCCGAGCTGTTGTTGTAGGCTGGTTAACTGGGTCTGCATGGCCAGCAACACAGTCATTATATCGGCCTGTCCCGCAGGTGCCGTAGGTACGGGGGCCTGTTTGGCAACCTTTGTTTGTGGCTGTACCGTTGTTGTTGCCCTCCCTGCCGCCATTTGGGCGTAAGAGATTTGAGGCACAATGGCTGTCGGTGCAGGAGCAAAAATAAGTCGCCTCTCCACCACCTTCGGAGCTTTTGTTTGCTTTATCTGCTGAAACTTAGGACAGCCCCGATAACTAGCAGGGTGCCCCTCGCCTCCGCAAAGCACACATTTAAGTAGAGTCTTATCTTCGACCCTTTCCTGTCCGAGTTTACACTCACCTGCATTGTGGTTCTCACTGCATTTCACGCAGCGAGACTGCATACCGCAGTTCGCCGCGGCATGCCCGAACCTTTGGCAGCGCATGCATTGAAGCATGTCGCCGCGTCTCTTTAATTTGTCCCAGGTTACAACCTAGTAGTCTACGTTGGTAATTTTCCGTAGACTATCCAGTTTGCTTTTGGGCGACAGCTGAACCAGGAAGAGCGGTAATTTCTGTTGCTCCCGTTTGGCTCTGACAGTCGTGAAAGGCTTGACTCCCACGAACTCGAGATCGTTCGTCGTTACCTGACGGAGTTCGTTTAAAAGCGCCACCGTGTCAGTGGAGCTATCAAGGCCCTTTAAGAGGACCGTTTGGATTTTTTCCTCTTTCGGCGTGAAACTGTAGTGTTCAGTGGCCGTTTTTTCGAAAATATCTTAAACCTTCTTATGCTGATCCACTGAGAAGCAGTGGATAGCATGTCTATCATTACTTAGTCTTTTAATTAAAAAGGAATTGCCTATGGCGTCCCTACATATATATATTATATCTTTAATATTCATTTTAAAAGTGTTAATTGGCGGCAACTTACCTTTTTTTGTGTTGGCTGCGCTGGCTGTTGCTGCTGCTGTTAAATCTGCTGCTGTTTACTTTGCTGCTGTTGTCTCTGCTGTCTGTGGGTTTTGCTGCTGCTGTTGGTTCTGCTGCTGCTGTTGGTTCTGCTGCTGATGTTCGTTTTGCTGCTGCTGTTGGGCGTTCTTGGACGTCGATGGTTGTTGTGGCTGTTCTTTTTGCTGCTGTGGCTGTTGTTGTTTAGCAGACTGTTGCTTCCGCTGCTGCTGTGGTTGTTGTTTCTGCAGTTGTGCTTGCTGCTGTTATTAAATTTGCTGCTGTTGCTGCTCTGCCGTCTGGAGGGCCTTAAGCTTGGCTGCCTCCTTGAGCTCTTTGGCGAGCTTTTCTTCCCTCCTTCTTGTCTCCTGTTTTACTCGAACGGCCTGAATTTTCCGTTCGAACTCACTTATTTCCTCTTCCTCATCGTCGGACGCCGATGAAGATGGTACTTGCAGGAGTATTCTGCTGTTGTTTGCTTCAACTTGTGTGTCGTCAGGCGTGTATTGCCCTTCTCCTTCGTCGGACACATACGACACAGATATGTCCGACGTCACGCCAGCAACTTCCAGCTGCTGACGTATCTTTTCTATGGCACTGGACTTGGCTGGCCGTTCTTTCCCTTACTCCTCTACGGTTTGCACTATGGCCGGAGTTGCCCTGGTTTGCCTTTTCACAAGATTAGGCTTAACTTGTTTTTTCCTCCTTTTCGCTGACGTCATTGGGACATCAGCCGATTTTGGTAGCCCATCATCCGATGGCACCACCTTTTCTATATCTCCTTCCATTGGTTGGGAGTTTGATTTTTCGCCCTCTAGGCTTCCTCTATTTCCAACACTTTTTCCCAAAAAGTGTTGGTGAAGTCACCCAGGCCGGATTCGAACCTGGGTTCCTCTGCGCCACGATCGGCCACTCTACCACCTTAGCTATTCGCTTATATACAAATAGCTTGGTTCTTTGTAACATATACCTTTGGGCTTGCTTGCCCAAAGAACTACAAATGGAGCTTTTAAAAAAGCTTTTTTTTTAATGGAATATGAAAACCAAATTGATTTTGGCTATATATATAGCAAAAAAAACAAATTTAATTATTCGCCTTTTGGCAAATAAACTATCTATTTACTTTAATTACTTTTTTTAATTAAGTAAACACTTGAAAAAATTACTATCCACTGTGAAAGTCGTCAACGCAGTCTCCACTCTTCCACAGTTGCTGAACGACTGAGCAAACATCTTATCTACTGCACCAATGCCCCTCGTTGTTGACTTAATATGCCAACTTGTAGCAAATAAAATTTCTTATAATTTTGGTCTGTAAAGCTTGTTTGCACAACCAGTAGAACAGAGCTATGAAGCAGCCAAAAATACCCAAATCTGGATATTTTTAAATTTTTTCAGTTTGTTTTACTTTTATGCGCGATAACGTCGTAACCGAAGGATTAAGCGCAAAAATTTTCCTAATCAATCATGTTGCAAAATCAATTTACCTACATATTTCAACCCCCACTTCTTATTTTTTATTTATTTGACCGTTAAAAGGGAACGAGGGTTTATTAAAAAAAATCTATATCAAAATTTAAATTGAATGAAGTACCTTTATAGTCTAGTCGAAAGGTAGTTTTAGATGGAAAACAATCGGAACCTAATAATGTTATTCAGGGATGGTTAATTAACATTTTCTAAGGCTAAAATGTTCAATTATTTATTTATGTACGTATTGTGATATTTTGGCCTGGGGTTCGACAAATAAAACTCAATCAAAATTCCAAAATAATACAACAAATCTCTTTATTTTATAAAACACAACGTCTTTTAGTTTAAATAACACCAATTTAACTTATTTCACTTATTCACAATTCAACACTTTTTATTTAATCTCAATTCAATCACTTTTTACTAATGCTTCCAGTTGTTAACAATTCCACTTTCGAAACTAAACTGAACTCTCAAGGCAATCTACTCTTGTATTTATACAACTTTAAAAGCTTCTGGAAGCTTCTGTCTGGTTCTGGCACAATCTAAGCTTTCGGTACTAATTCGAGTCTCGAATTGTTTCGTCAAGTTCGATTTAGTACTAAGTTAAAACATGTTGCAAATATGTAGCATACTTTTAGGCGCATGGTCGTTGTACACAATGAATGTTGGTTGTTGTACACAATGAATCCAACAGATGGCGTTAATTTACAAAATGTATCCTCCGAATATCTAAACTTGTTGCCACATCACAGTATGTAGGGCGTGAAATTTCCTACATTTTGACTATTCATTCATGTTTTTATGTTAATTAGTTATTCACGGGAAAAAAGGTATATTTTTTTTTCAAATTTAGCAAAAAACGAAAAAAAAAACACCAACAAAATGCAGAATTTCACATAATTTCTTCTGTTATAATACCCGAAATATGATGACTTTTGATACCCTCAAAATCCACCCCTACCATCACCTTCCTAGACCCAACAATCCGGAGGATGCCATTTCTTGTTGTGGGGAATGGTAGTACTCCTGGCGTGCAAACGCTCCAGCGCCAAACTGATAGGAGAAGTTCGTTGCCTAACTTGCCTATTAAATTTCTGGTTGATGGACCGGGTGGATGAATTCCATATCTAATTGACAGTGCAAGATAAGAATCACTCAGCTAAGACTTCTATAGCTTGAACCAAATCACTTGGCCAACGGTCGGTTGCGCCGAGAGAGGATTAAAGAGGCCTTACATGTATCTTCATCTTCATCTGCAAAAAAGGAGGACATACCATAAAAAAATTATACTTGTGCGATAAAGAGGGGAGACCAAATGCAGATCATCTTCATGGATGTAGATTATGGGAAATATTAGTGAAAATTGAAGATTATAGTGAAGATGAACATGTTCATTTTTATTATAGCAACTCATCTGCGAAATTATAGCATTACATCTGCATGATTGTTTTATTTGTATGGGTGACTTTTGGTGGATTTTCAAAAATTTCAATTTTGAACATGAAAATTTGAAAATTTGAAAATTGTTGTAAAAACGAGAAAAACTGCTCACCTGCACTATGCAATTATATGCAATTATAGGGACCTCGAAATGCAGAAAAACCTGCTATGATCAAGATGAACATGTTCGTCTTCACCATTATCTTGATCTTAATTTCTCCTATTTCCTATAATCTAGATTTATCAAGATCTTCTTGATTTTTATCATCCCTCTCTATCGAACGAGTATGATTTTTATATGTTATATCCTACTTTTTTGCAGAAGTCAAGTTGCAGAATAGTGAAAATCCACCATTTGTTTGTTAGTGTTTTTCTTCAATCAATATTGAACAATCTATTTAAAAAAAAAACAACTTAAACAACAAAAAATATCATTTTCGTTTGTTAAGTTTTTATTGTGATCCGTGCATTTTATTTGTTTTAAATTTAATTCGAAATATTTTTTTGATTAATTTGGACTTTCAAATACCTGTGCATCTCAAATTTTTCCATGTGCGCTGACAATTTTGTGAATTATATAGCGTGCTTTGAATATGGCGCAACTAACCAATTGTATGTGTGTGGCCGTTACTTTTTTTTGAGTATAAATAATTATTTGCGCGAAAAAGGGACAGCGAAAATTATTTGCATTGGAATTTGGATTTACGTACATATACCTTCATTTTCTAGCAAATGGCACAGAATATTTTTTTTTTTTTTTATTTTTGTTACTTTATGTTCTGTGGTCCGCGTGTTTCGTTTATTTTCTTTTGAACCCTTCGCGCGGTTTTACACTCAGATGTTTTCTAATTTTTGCTCTCTTTCATTGTTTCTTTCTGTCCATTAAACCAATAGCTGCATTCACATTTTATGGCCACCACAATATTAGGGTGGACGGTCGCTGGAAAGACTGATGACGACCACAATTCAAACATCGTGTGTGGTATATGCAGTGCAGACGAGACACTTGACCACCAAATCGAGAAATTTTGGCAATTAGAGGACCATCCATCCAATGAGAAGCAGTTAACAGCAGCTGAAAAACAATGTGAGTTATATTTTCGTCAAACAACTACAAGGAACAATAAATACAAAGAACAATAGAATACTACAAAATTATTCAATATTTTGTTTCTTGATGCTTTTTCACTTTAATGCACGCAACACTTTCAAATTAAAAACAAAATCCAAATGAAATGTAAACTTCAGTGACATTTGCGAATTGTCAAATGAAATAGTGTGTGTTCAAGTCAATGTAAATCTCTATAAAAACCTTGATTTCCAAAAAGTGATCTAGATAAAAAAAAGACAGATTTTTTTTAAAAACGAACACGAAATTTGATCTCAGATCAAAAAAATTTATCTGAGATCAAAAAAAATGTATCTTTTTTAAAAACAAATTCGACAATAGTTGCCACTTAACTGGAAAGCCAAGGAACAAAAATTTGGCAAGTGGAATGTCAAGAAATTTCAAAAGCGGTCAAGGAAAATATTTTCAAAACTGATCTTTTTCATATTATTTATTTATTTATTTATTTATTTATTAAAATAATTCAATCCTTATAATGTAATATAATATATCTAGCTTAGTGTCTGTAAAGCACATTGCCTTTAAGAGTGCAACTTTACGTTGCACGACACTAGTTAGAAGAATTAGAAAGATAGGAAAGAATATATTTTTCGGTGCAGTAGATCGAGAATTAGATGACTATTTTCTCACTTAAAACTCACGGAAGGCTTTAGCTTGAACTAGGAATAAAAAAATTTCTTCTCTACCTGAGTATCGAACTGACGATCTCCGCGTCAGAGGCAAACATCTTACTACTTTTTTTTTACTTTTAATTGATTTTTATTATAATATTAACTTATAATTATACTTACGAGCTAGACAAAAATCTTAAAACTAGCTAAAACTATCATCTTAGTTAACTTACTGGCCCAATGCGGGCGCTCTAAATTAATCTTTAACTTAGTTTAATTGCCTTTCGGCCTAAAAATAACTTAAATTTATCTTATATATTGGGGTTTTATTTTTCACAAAGAAAATGAAATAAAAAAACTGGATTATCTTTATCGGGTAGTACTGACTTAAATAACTTAAAACTAGCTTAAAATAAACTAAAAAATAAACTTAAAATTACTTAAAATAAACCTAAAATACTTAAAACTAGAACAGCCACACAACCCTTTTTTTATATTTTTTTTGTTGGACTTTTGTATTTTAATATTTTTTTTTTGTATTTTTGAATTTTTGAAATTTTGTATTTTTTTTTTTGGTGCGCCGCAACTGCCCTACCGAACTTAAGGTAGAATAGATAGAGCGATATTTCGTCTTTGCCGACTGAAATATCGGTTTTTAACTGAACCACCAGAATTGGTGGACCTGATCACAGGTATCCTTCCGATCCCGGTCGGGTACGGCCCCACTGAAACGGAGGTGCTCTGTTTCACTCCCAGTGACTATGTCTCGGTCGTAGAGTAGCCGCCTATCGACTGTTCTGCGGCCGACGTGGTAGATCAACGGAATCGCCGATCTATCCTGAATCGGCCCGCGACTATTAAGGTATAGGAAAGCCTCGGGCGGGACAAAACAACTCGAACGTGTGCTTTCAAAATATTCATCTTGGGGATAGTAAACCTCGAAGATTTTTATATTAGTTGAGGTCATCGCCCTCGATCTCTACGTTCGATAGATTCCTTTCGTTTGGAGGCACAATGACGTAAGAGAGGAGTTCTATTGTCAGGATGTTGGAGAAACGTGGCCAGCGTGCCTTACTAAAATTGTAAGAGCGCGCAGGCACAAATTCATCCAACACCGCAAGTTCATTTGGTAGCTGTATGACGGCGGAAAGTCCGCAGTGGTCACAGTCGTGTTCTGCCGTCTGTAAACAGTTTCTTGTCTGTTGGCCCACTGAGTCCGTTACTGTAAATCTTGAGTCTAACAGTAGTAGATCTAGAAAAGCACCGCTCCTTGGGAACGATGGTCTATCTGTAGCAAGAAGGTCGATTTTACACTCAATATGGTGTCGACCCATCCAATGAAAAAGATGGTATCCCCTTGGATTTTGGATTTGATTTCCCCAATCTTCATGTTTGCCATTCAAATCTCCGGCGATAATATAGTAATTTTCTTCCGAGTGCAGACTAAGACACTCGAAAAGTTTTTCGAGCTCTGCAATAAAGTTTGCAGGTTAAGGTGCTTCTTGTGCGTACACTGCGATCACATACATTCGCTTCCCATGTTGGAGAGGAATGCATATGATGCAAGCTTCTAACAACTCGAATCTTCGTACTTTACAATTTTATATGACCTTATGATCAATTCCTTCTCGTAAAAAGATAGCGACCCCGCCCCCACGAGTGGAGTTGGGCCGGTCCCTTCTTACGATATTGTAATTATTGTGAGTCAGTTTGTGTTTCTGGTTTAGCTTGGTTTCGCTAGCCAAAAAGACATCTGGACTGTGATCATGCAACAATTGAAACAAATTTGCTCTACGTTCGATCCTGATTAGTGAATTTACATTCACAGCCAGGATTTTAAAGGGGTTCTCGTACAGCGCGCCCATTATGATTTAAATTGCCGTAAGCTGGGAAGGTAAGCGTAGACACGGTCTAGTTTTTCCTCCTGCTTTCCGAGCTGTTCTTGTAGGTTGGTTAACTGGGCCTGTATGGCCAGCAACGCAGTCATTATATCGGCCTGTCCCGCCGTTGCCGTAGGCACGGGGGCCTGTTTGGCAACCTTTGGCTGTGGCTGTACCGTTGTTGTTGCCCTCTCTGCCGCCATTTGGGCGTAAGAGATTTGGGGCACAACGGCTGTCGGTGCAGGAGCAAAAATAGATCGCCTCTCCACCACCTTCCGAGCTTTTGTTTGCTTTATCTGCTGGAATTTAGGACAGCCCCGGTAGCTAGCAGGGTGCCCCTCACCCCCGCAAAGCACACATTTAAGTAGAGTCTTATCTTCGACCCTTTCCTGTCCGAGTTTACACTCACCTGCATTGTGGTTCTCACTGCATTTCACGCAGCGAGACTGCATACCGCAGTTTGGTGCGTCATGCCCGAACCTTTGGCAGTGCATGCATTGAAGCATGTAGCCGCGTCTCTTAAGTGTGTCCCAGGTTTCAACCTGGTAGTCTACGTTTGAAATTTTCCGACTATCCAGTTTTCTTTTGGGCGACAGCTGAACCAGGAAGAACGGTAATTTCCGTTGCTCCCGTCTGGCTCTGACAGTCGTGAAAGGCTTGACCCTCACGAACTCGAGATTGTTCGTCGCTACCCGACGGAGTTCGTTTAAAAGCGCCACCGTGTCAGTGGAGCTGTCAAGGCCCTTTAAGAGCACCGTCTGAATTTTGTCCTCTTTCGGCGTGAAACTATAATGTTCAGTGGCCGTTTTTTGGAGGTTATTTTTAACTTTTTTGTGCTGATCCACTGAAAAGCAGTGGATAGCATGCCTATAATTACCCAATCTCTTTATCAAAAAGTTATCGCCTATGGCATCTCTACATATATCTATAATTTCTTTAATGTCCATCTTAAAGGGATTAATTGGCGGCACCTTACCTGTTTTTTGTTCTTTTTTTTGTTGTTTCTGTTTAGCATGCTGTGGTTTTTTGCTGCTGTGGTTGTTGTTTCTGCAGCTGTGCTTGCTGCTGTTGTTGAAGTTGCTGCTGTTTCTGCTCAAACGTCTGGAGGCCTTTAGTTTGGCTGCCTCCTTGACGTCATTGGTGCATCAGCCGATGTTATTGGTAGCCCATCATCCGATGGCACCACCTTTTCATTCTCTTCCTCCATCGGTTGGGAGTTTGATATATCGCCTTCTAGGCTTAATCTGTTACACTTTTTCCCAAAAAGTGTTGCTGAAGTCTCCAGGCTGGATTTTAACCTGGGTCCTTCTGCGCCGCGTCCGGCCACTCTACCACTGAGCTAATTGCTTATATGGTAAACGCTGTTTTTTTTGTACATATAACTTTGGGCTGGCTTGTCAAAAGTTCAAGGACTGTAGCTTTTAAAAATTTTTTTTTTTTTTTTAGAATATAATGCCAAATTAATTTTGGCTATATTTAAAGCAAAAACAAATTTAATTATTTGCCGTCGTCAACAAAGCCTTCACTCTTCCACAGTTGCTGAACGACTGAGCATACATCTTACCTACTGCACTAATGCCATCTTCGTTGTTTTTTGACCACACTTTCGCGACATTGGAATACAACTGGTGCATTTTTAACGCAAAAAGACTTAATATGCCAACTTGTAGCAAATAAAATTTCTTATAATTTTGGTCTGTAAAGCTTGTTTGTACAACCAGTAGACTAGAGCTATGAAGCAGCCAAAAATACCCAAATCTGGATATTTTTAAATTTTTTCAGTTTCTTTTACTTTTATGCGCGATAACGTCGTAACCGAAGGATTAAGCGCAAAAATTTTCCTAATCAATCATGTTGCAAATTCAATTTACCTACATATTTCAACCTCCACTTTTTTTTTATTTATTTGACCGTTAAAAGGGAACGAGGGTTTATTAAAAAAATCTATAACAAAATTTAAATTCAATGAAGTACCTTTATAGTCTAGTCGACAGGTAGTTTTAGATGGAAAACAATCGGAACTTAATAATGTTATTCAGGGATGGTTAATTAACATTTTCTACGGCTAAAGTGTCCATTTAGTTATTTATGTATATATGTAGGGCGTGAAATTTCCTACATTTTGACTATTCATTTATATTTTTATGTTAATTAGTTATTCACGGGAAAAAAGGTATATTTTTTTCAAATTTCGCAAAAAAACGAAAAAAAAACGCCAAGAAAATGCAGAATATCACATCATTTCTTCTGTTATAATACCCGAAATATGATGACTTTTGACAACCTCAAAATCCACCCCTACCCCCACCTTCCTAGACCCAACAATCCGGAGGATGCCATTTCTTGTTGTGGGGAATGGTAGTACTCCTGGCGTGCAAACGCTCCAGCGCCAAACTGATAGGAGAAGTTCGTTGCCTAACTTGCCTATTAAATTTCTGATTGATGGACCGGGTGGTTGAATTCCATATCTAATTGACAGTGCAAGATAAGTATCACTCAGCTAAGACTTCTATAGCTTGAACCAAATCACTTGGCCAACGGTCGGTTGCGCAGAGAGGATTAAGGAGGCCTTACATATATCTTCATCTTCATCTGCAAAACAGGAGGACACAACATAAAAAAATTATACATGTGCGATAAAGAGGGGTGACCAAATGCAGATCATCTTCATGGATGTGGATTATGGGAAATATGAGTGAAAATTGAAGATGAACATGTTCATCTTTATTATAGCATCTCAACTGCAAAATTATAGCATTTCATCTGCATGTTTGTTATATTTGTTCGGTGACTTTTAGTGGATTTTCATTGTTCTGCAACGTCGTGATCTGCAAAATCAAGAAAATTGGACCGGGGGAGATATACGTCATTTTACAAAAGAGTGAAGGAATATACATTCGTATATCCTTGCTATAATTTCTTATAGCTCGTTGATAAAAGTCAAAATTAAACCATCATCTCCGTCCACTAGTGATTTTTCCACCTCGCAGGGACGTTTATCTTATGAATTAAAAAAAATATGAATAATAGTTAATAAAAATAATTTATTATTACTTACTTTTAAATCTTTTCGTATTTTCCATTTCTTTCCTTGTAATTATTGAAAAAAAAAATGAAAATTGTTGGCTTTGTTGTGTTAATAGCATTCACAGGCAAACATTTCAATTTTGAACATGAAAATTTGAAAATTGTTGTAAAAACGAGAAAAACTGCTCACCTGCACCATGCAAATAATAGGGACCTCGAAATGCAGAAGAACCTGCTATAATCAAGAATAACATGTTCGTCTTCACCATAATCTTAATCTTGATTTCCTATAATCTTGATTTATGAAGGTCTTCTTGATTTTTGTCATCCCTCTCTATCAAACGAGTATGATTTTTATAAATGTTATATCCCACTTTTTTGCAGAAGTCAAGTTGCAGAATAGTGAAAATCCACCATTTGTTTGTTAGTGTTTTCTTCAATCAATGTTGAACAATCTACTAAGAAAAAAGCAACTTAAACAACAAAAAACATCATTTTCTTTTGTTAAGTTTTTATTGTGATCCGTGCATTTTATTTGTTTTAAATTTAATTCGAAATATTTTTTGATTAATTTGGACTTTCAAATACCTGTGCATCTCAAATTTTTCCATGTGTGCTGACAATTTTGTGAATTATATAGCGTGCTTTGAATATGGTACAACTAACCAATTGTATGTGTGTGGCCGTTACTTTTTTTTGAGTATAAATAATTATTTGCGCGAAAAAGGGACAGCAAAAATTATTTGCATTGGAATTTGGATTTACGTACATATAGCTTCATTTTCTAGCAAATGGCACAGAATTTTTTTTTTTTTTTTTATTTTTGTTACTTTATGTTCTGTGGTCCGCGTGTTTCGTTTATTTTCTTTTGAACCCTTCGCGCGGTTTAACACTCAGATGTTTTTCTAATTTTTGCTCTCTTTCATTATTTCTTTCTGTCCATTAAACCAATGGCTGCGTTCACATTTTATGGCCTGATTAAAAACAGGTAATACAAATACGCACAAATGGAAACGACGGCGATTATACGAAGTGGAGACAATTCCACGATCTTTTCATGGAGTTGGTACACAGGCAATCGATCTCAAACTGTCAAAAGATATATTTTCTGAAGACGAGTTTTGGAAAATCGTTGCCAATATAACAAAACACAATATTAGGGTGGACAGTCGCTGGAAAGACTGATGACGACCACAATTCAAACATCGTGTGTGGTATATGCAGTGCAGACGAGACACTTGACCACCAAATCAAGAAATTAGAGGCAATTAGAGGACCATCCATCCAATGAGAAGCAGTTAACAGCAGCTGAAAAACAATGTGAGTTTTTTTTTCGTCAAACAACTACAAGGTCCAATAAATACAAAGAACAATAGAATACTACAAAATTATTCAATATTTTGTTTCTTGATGCTTTTTCACTTTAATGCACACAATACTTTCAAATTAAAAACAAAATCCAAATAAAATGTAAACTTCAGTGACATTTGCGAATTGTCATATGAAGTAGTGTGTGTTCAAATCAATGTAAATCTCGATAACAACCTTGATTTCCAAAAAGTGATCTAGATAAAAAAAAGACATATCTTTTTTTAAAAACGAACATGAAATTTGATCTCAGATCAAAAAAAATTATCTCAGATCAAAAAAAATGTATCTTTTTTAAAAACAAATTCAACAATAGTTGCCACTTAACTGGAAAGCCAAGGAACAAAAATTTGGCAAGTGGAATGTCAAGAAATTTCAAAAGCGGTCAGGGAAAACATTTTCAAAACTGATCTTTTACATATTAAAATAATTTAATCCTTATAATATAATATAATATATCTAGCTAAGTGTATGTAAGGCACATTGCCTTTTAGAATGCAACATAACGTTGCACGACACTAGTTAGAAGAATTAGAAAGATAGGAAAGAATTTATTTTTCGGTGCAGTAGATTGAGAATTAGATGACTTTTTTCTCACTTAAAACTCACGGAAGGCTTTAGCTTGCACTAGGAGTTAAAAAAATTTCTACTCTACCTGAGTATCGAACTGACGATCTCGCGTCAGAAGTAAACATCTTACTACTTTTTTTTTACTTTTAATTGATTTTTATTATAATATTAACTTATAATTATACTTACGAGCTAGACAAAAATCTTAAAACTAGCTAAAACTATCATCTTAATTAACTTACTGGCCCAATGCGGGTGCTCTAAATTAATCTTTACCTTAATTTAATTGCCTTTCGGCCTAAAAATAACTTAAATTAATCTTAAATATTGGGGTTTTATTTTTCACCCAGAAAATTAAATAATAAAACTGGATTATCTCAATCGATTAGAATTGACTTAAACTACTTAAAACAAACTTAAAATAAACTAAAAATTACTTAAAATAAACCTCAAATACTTAAAACTAGAACAGCCACAGCAAGCCTTTTTTTATATATTTTTGTTGGATTTTTGTATTTTAATATTTTTTTTGTATTTTTGAATTTTTGAAATTTTGTATTTTTTTTTTGGTGCCGCCGCAACTGCCCTACTGAACTTAAAGATAGAATAGATATATGTAGTCGGCCATAGGCGATATTTCGTCTTTGCTGACTGAAATGTCGGTTTTTAACTGAACCACCAGAATTGGTGGACCTGATCACAGGCTTCCTTCCGATCCCGGTCGGGCACGGCCCCACTGAAACGGAGGTGCTCTGTTTCACTCCCAGTGACTATGTCTCGGTCGTAGAGTAGCCGCCTATCGACTGTTCTGCGGCCGACGTGGTAGATCAACGGAATCGCCGATCTATCCTGAATCGGCCCGCGACTATTAAGGTATAGGAAAGCCTCGGGCGGGATAAAACCACTCGAACGTATGCTTTCAAAATATTCATCTTGGGGGTAGTAAGCCTCGAAAATTTGTCCATTAGTTGAGGTCATTGCCCTTGTAATGTGTCCGCGAATGAGCTTAATTAAAAAGTTATCTATCCTGTTTGAATTGGCCCGTTGTATAGGACCTCGTTGGAATAATAGTGTTTGTACTCCGACTCTGGTGTCTTATAAAGTCCGGGACAAGTGCGAAGGCACTGTCTCTCGAACACCCGAATCTTTTCCATTAGAGATGGTGCAACGGTGAACCACACAGGGCATCCGTAGGCAATAATCGGCCTGATAAGGGCCATGTAGCAAATCACTTTCACCCTGCTATCAAGGCGGCTGCTTTAAAACAACCGTCTTGTCAGGGCAAAAGCTCCCCTAGCCCTGGCCAGAGCAGCCTCTACATGTCGATTGAAATAAAGATACTGATCCAACCAGATGCCAAGGTACTTTACTACATCTTTACTCGCCAGTGGATGTCCATGTGGCCCAGCGATCACTAGTTTGCGCCAGTTCTTTCTCGTATCCCTAGAGGCCCCAGACAAAGGGCTTCTTAACAGGATAGTTTCACATTTCTGGAAGTTAATTTTCAGCTTCCAATCATTACAGTACTTTTGAATTCAATCGAAATCACGTTGCAAGAGAATTCTGATGACTTAAACTTTTGGACCTGTTCTGTACGCAACTAATTCATCGGCATACGCAATTGCATGAGGTGAGGTAGACTCCCAATGAGATCGCTATTGTAAATACTAAAGAGAATCGGCGAGTTCACCGCTCCCTGTTGCGGACCGTTTTTAATATCAAACGTTGTGGTAGATGTTACATTGCCACTCTTGACAACAAACTTTCTACCATTAAGCATGTCGTAAAGCATATATAGCAGTGGTTTACTTATGTGGATCTGGTTAGCTTCAGATACAGACCTTCTAACCATACGGTGTCGAAGGCCTTCTCCAAATCAACCAGACAGGCACCCGTGAATTGATCCTTAGCATTGTTCCATTAGACAGCAGATACTAGCTTAGACGCGGCATGAATTGTGTTATGTCCCGCCTTAAAGCCGAACTGGGTGTCTGGAATTATATTTTTGTCCTCGGCCCACTTGGACAGAGCTCTATTGATAACTTTTTCGAATACCTTGCTGATACTCGGGAGAAGACTTATCGATAATATGCATTATTCAGCGCGTTGTTCAACAGTGTTGTGTATATGTCTATTGCTTCCTCAGGCAGATGTCGTAGTACAACATTGGGTATACCATCGACTCTTGCTGACTTCTTTTTCTTTAATGATGCGAAGATCATTTGTAGTTTAACCTTCGAGATGAGCAGAGAACTTGGCCCATTTCGATCGGCGATGGTGGCATTTGCCAGATTGTCTTCATTGAATCCGGTAAAACCAGATTCTCAGATCACCATTGCGTGATGCTATTTCGCAGGTAGAAGTGATTCAGCAGAGCTCTATTTTCCAGGTCGTGATTTGGATGAATGAACTCATTCACATTATACACTTGCTGAAAAGTAGAACCCACTGTCTCAACCTTCTCCAATGGATCTTCGATCACAAAGAAGTCGTCGTCCAAGACGGCGTCCCCCAGATCTACTCCTGTGGTCAGGAGTATGTTTTCGTTGTCTGTCGTTCTTTGGAGCTTAAGACACGGAAGATCATTTTGAGTGTTCTTTCTAAAGATTTAATTAATATCGGGAGACATACTCAGGTTGCTAGAATTAACGGCTTGAATTCTGTTATCCCAGTAAGAGTTAATAGACAATTGATAGTTTTGTTTAATGAGCGAGTTCACATTTTTGATTGACGACTTCAGTGTCCTAATCTCCAGATCGTTTCTGTCAGTAAACCGCCTGTACAAGAGTTTTAATCTTGTCAGGAGGCCACTTTTGTGTCTATGTAGTGCGTCTATTGTCGCGTTCTTGTACATTTCAGTTGCGTTATGTGCTTTGTATCGTGGGGTTGTTCTGTCCATCGTTTGTTTTATGACACCATCCATCTCAAGCAGGTATTCATCGATCTCTACGTTCGATAGATTCCTGTCGTTTGGAAGCACAATGTCGTTAGAGAGGAGTTCTCTTGTCAAGGTGTTGGAGAAACGTGGCCAGCGTGCCTTACTAAAATTGTAAGAGCGCGCAGGCACAAATTCATCCAAGACCAAAAGTTTGTTTGGTAGCTGTATGACGGCGGAAAGTCGGCAGTGGTCACAGTCGTGTTCTGCCGTCTGTAAACAGTTTCTTGTCTGTTGGCCCACTGAGTCCGTTACTGTAAGTCTTGAGTGTAACAGTAGTAGATCTAGAAAAGCACCGCTCCTTGGGAACGATGGTCTATCTGTAGGAAGAAGGTCGATTTTACACTCAATATGGTGTCGACCCATCCAATGAAAAAGATGGTATCCCCTTGGATTTTGGATTTGATTTACCCAATTTTCATGTTTGGCATTCAAATCTCCGGCGATAATGTAGTAGTTTTCATCCGAGTACAGACTAAGACACTCGAAAAGTTTTTCGAGCTCTGCAATAAAGTTTGCAGGTTGAGGTGCTTCTTGTGCGTACACTGATATCACATACATTCGCTTCCCATGTTGGAGGAATGCATTTGATGCAAGCTTCTTACAACTCGAATCTTCGCACTTCACTATTATATATGACTTTATGGTCAATACCTTTTCGTAAAAAATAGCGACCCCGCCCCCACGAGTGGAGTTGGGCCGGTCCCTTCTTACGATATTGTAATGATTGTGAGTCAGTTTGAAAATTGAAACAAATTTGCTCTACGTTCGGTCCTGATTAGTGAATTTACATTCACAGCCAGAGTTTTAAAGGTTTTCTCGTACAGCGCGCTCATTATGATTTAAATTGCCCTAAGCTGGGAAGGTAAGCGTAGACACGGTCTAGTCTTTCCTCCTGCTTTCCGAGCTGTTGTTGTAGGTTGGTTAACTGGGCCTGTATGGCAAGCAACACAGTCATTATATCGGCCTGTCACGCAGGTGCCGTAGGCACGGGGGCCTGTTTTGCAACCTTTGGCTGTGGCTGTACCGTTGTTGTTGCCCTCTCTGCCGCCATTTGGGCGTAAGAGATTTGGGGCACAACGGCTGTCGGTGCAGGAGCAGAAATAGATCGCCTCTCCACCACCTTCCAAGCTTTTGTTTGCTTTATCTGCTGTAATTTCCGTTGCTTCCGTCTGGCTGACAGTCGTGAAAGGCTTGACCCCCACGAACTCGAGATCGTTCGTCGCTACACGACGGAGTTCGTTTTAAAGCGCCACCGTATCAGTGGAGCTGCCAAGGCCCTTTAAGAGGACCGTCTGAATTTTTTCCTCTTTCAGCGTGAAACTGTAATGTTCAGTGGCCGTTTTTTCGAGAATACCTTTAACCTTCTTATGCTGATCCACTGAGAAGCAGTGGATAGCATATCTATCATTACTCAGCCGTTTGATTAAAAAGTTATCGCCTATGGAGGCACTACATATATCTATTATATCTTTAATATTCAATTTGTATGTGTTAATGGGCGGTACCTTACCTATTTTTTGTGTTGGCTGCGATGGCTGTTGCTGCTGCATCTGCTGTTGTATTTGCTGCTGTTGACTCTGCTGCTGTTGAACCCTTCGTGCGGTTTAACACTCAGATGTTTTTCTAATTTTTGCTCTCTTTCATTGTTTCTTTCTGTCCATTAAACCAATGGCTGCGTTCACATTTTATGGCCTTTGTATTGTTGTTGTAATAAGCATGATTAAAAACAGGTAATACAAATACATACAAATGGAAACGACGGCGATTATACGAAGTGGAGACAATTCCACGATCTTTTCATGGAGTTGGTACACAGGCAATCGATCTCAAACTGTCAAAAGATATATTTTCTGAAGACGAGTTTTGGAAAATCGTTGCCAATATAACAAAACACAATATTAGTGTGGACGGTCGCTGGAAAGACTGATGACGACCACAATTCAAAAAACGTGTGTGGTATATGCAATGCAGACGAGACACTTGACCACCAAATCGAGAAATTAGTGGCAATTAGAGGGCCATCCATCCAATGCGAAGCAGTTAACAGCAGCTGAAAAACAATGTAAGTTATATTTTCGTCCAACAACTACAAGGAACAATAAATACAAAGAACAATAGAATACTACAAAATTATTCAATATTTTGTTTCTTGATGTTTTTTTCACTTTAATGCACACAATACTTTCAAAACAAAATCAAAATGAAATGTAAACTTCAGTGACATTTGCGAATTGTCATATGAAGTAGTGTGTGTTCAAATCAATGTAAATCTCTATAAAAACCTTGATTTCCAAAAAGTGATCTAGATAAAAAAAAGACATATCTTTTTAATTTTATCTCAGATCAAAAAAATTTATCTCAGATCACAAAAAAATTATCTTTTTTAAAAACAAATTCGACAATAGTTGCCACTTAACTAGAAAGCCAAGGAACAAAAATTTGGCAAGTGGAATGTCAAGAAATTTCAAAAGCGGTCAGGGAAAATATTTTCAAAACTGATCTTTTACATATTAAAATAATTTAATCCTTATAATATAATATAATATATCAAGCTTAGTGCCTGTAAGGCACATTGCCTTTAAGAATGCAACATAACGTTGCACGACACTAGTTAGAAGAATTAGAAAGATAGGAAAGAATTTATTTTTCGGTGCAGTAGATCGAGAATTAGATGACTATTTTCTCACTTAAAACTCACGGAAGGCTTTAGCTTGCACTAGGAGTTAAGAAAATTTCTTCTCTACCTGAGTATCGAACTGACGATCTCCGCGTCAGAAGCAAACATCTTACTATTTTTTTTTTACTTTTAATTGATTTTTATTTTAATATTAACTTATAATTATACTTACGAGCTAGACAAAAATCTTAAAACTAGCTAAAACTATCATCTAAATTAACTTACTGGCCCAATGCGGGCGCTCTAAATTAATCTTTAACTTAATTTAATTGCCTTTCGGCCTAAAAATAACGTAATTTTATCTTAAATATTGGGGTTTTATTTTTCACCCAGAAAATGATCTAATAAAACTCGATTATCTCAATCGGGTAGAATTGACTTAAACTACTTAAAACTAACTTAAAATAAACTAAAAAATAAACTTAAAATTACTTAAAATAAACCTCAAATACTTTAAACTAGAACATCCGCACAAGCCTTTTTTATATCTTTTTTGTTGGACTTTTGAATTTTAATATTTTTTTGTATTTTTGAATTTTTGAAATTTTGTATTTTTTTTTTTTGGTGCCGCCGCAACTGCCCTACCGAACTTTAAGATAGAATAGATATATGTAGTCGGCCATAGGCGATATTTCGTCTTTGCCGACTGAAATATCGGTTTTTAACTGAACCACCAGAATTGGTGGACCTGATCACAGGCTTCCTTCCGATCCCTGTATGGCACGGCCCTACTGAAACGGAGGTGCTCTGCTTCACTCCCAGTGACTATGTCTCGGTCGTAGAGTAGCCGCCTATCGACTGTTCTGCGGCCGACGTGGTAGATCAACGGAATCGCCGATCTATCCTGAATCGGCCCGCGACTATTAAGGTATAGGAAAACCTCGGGCGGGATAAAACCACTCGAACGTATGCTTTCAAAATATTCATCTTGGGGGTAGTAAGCCTCGAAAATTTGTCCATTAGTTGAGGTCATCGCCCTTGTAATGTGTCCGCGAATGAGCTTAATTAAAAAGTTATCTATCCTGTTTGAATTGGCCCGTTGTATAGGACCTCGTTGGAATAATAGTGTTTGTACTCCGACTCTGGTTTCTTATAAAGTCCGGGACAAGTGCGAAGGCACTGTCTCTCGAACACCCGAATCTTTTCCATTAGAGATGGTGCAACGGTGAACCACACAGGGCATCCGTAGGCAATAATCGGCCTGATAAGGGCCATGTAGCAAATCACTTTCACCCTGCTATCAAGGCGGCTGCTTTAAAACAACCGTCTTGTCAGGGCAAAAGCTCCCCTAGCCCTGGCCAGAGCAGCCTCTACATGTCGATTGAAATAAAGATACTGATCCAACCAGATGCCAAGGTACTTTACTACATCTTTACTCGCCAGTGGATGTCCATGTGGCCCAGCGATCACTAGTTTGCGCCAGTTCTTTCTCGTATCCCTAGAGGCCCCAGACAAAGGGCTTCTTAACAGGATAGTTTCACATTTCTGGAAGTTAATTTTCAGCTTCCAATCCTTACAGTACTTTTGAATTCAATCGAAATCACGTTGCAAGAGAATTCTGATGACTTAAACTTTTGGACCTGTTCTGTACGCAACTAATTCATCGGCATACGCAATTGCATGAGGTGAGGTAGACTCCCAATGAGATCGCTATTGTAAATACTAAAGAGAATCGGCGAGTTCACCGCTCCCTGTTGCGGACCGTTTTTAATATCAAACGTTGTGGTAGATGTTACATTGCCACTCTTGACAACAAACTTTCTACCATTAAGCATGTCGTAAAGCATATATAGCAGTGGTTTACTTATGTGGATCTGGTTAGCTTCAGATACAGACCTTCTAACCATACGGTGTCGAAGGCCTTCTCCAAATCAACCAGACAGGCACCCGTGAATTGATCCTTAGCATTGTTCCATTAGACAGCAGATACTAGCTTAGACGCGGCATGAATTGTGTTATGTCCCGCCTTAAAGCCGAACTGGATGTCTGGAATTATATTTTTGTCCTCGGCCCACTTGGACAGAGCTCTATTGATAACTTTTTCGAATACCTTGCTGATACTCGGGAGAAGACTTATCGACCGGAGATTTGCCGGATTGGAATTGTCCTTTCCCTTTTTCGGGAGAGGATGTACAACTGCTGTCTTCCAACTCACTGGATAACATGCATTATTCATTGTTGAACAGTGTTGTGTATATGTCTATTGCTTCCTCAGGAAGATGTCGTTGTACAACATTGGGTATACCATCGACTCCTGCTGACTTCTTTTTCTTTAATGATGCGAAGATCATTTGTAGTTCGACCTTCGAGATGAGCAGGGAACTTGGCCCATTTCGATCGGCGATGGTGGCATTTGCCAGATTGTCTTCATTGAATCCGGTAAAACCAAGATTCTCGGATCGCCATTGCGTGATGCTATTTCGCAGGTAGAAGTGATTCAGCAGAGCTCTGTTTTCCAGGTCGTGATTTGGATGAATGGACTCATTCACATTATACACTTGCTGAAAAGTAGAACCCACTGTCTCAACCTTCTCCAATGGATCTTCGATCACAAAGAAGTCGTCGTCCAAGACGGCGTCCCCCAGATCTACTCCTGTGGTCAGGAGTATGTTTTCGTTGTCTGTCGTTCTTTGGAGCTTAAGACACGGAAGATCATTTTGAGTGTTCTTTCTAAAGATTTAATTAATATCGGGAGACATACTCAGGTTGCTAGAATTAACGGCTTGAATTCTGTTATCCCAGTAAGAGTTAATAGACAATTGATAGTTTTGTTTAATGAGCGAGTTCACATTTTTGATTGAGGACTTCAGTGTCCTAATCTCCAGATCGTTTCTGTCAGTAAACCGCCTGTACAAGAGTTTTAATCTTGTCAGGAGGCCACTTTTGTGTCTATGTAGTGCGTCTATTGTCGCGTTCTTGTACATTTCAGTTGCGTTATGTGCTTTGTATCGTGGGGTTGTTCTGTCCATCGTTTGTTTTATGACACCATCCATCTCAAGCAGGTATTCATCGATCTCTACGTTCGATAGATTCCTGTCGTTTGGAAGCACAATGTCGTTAGAGAGGAGTTCTCTTGTCAAGGTGTTGGAGAAACGTGGCCAGCGTGCCTTACTAAAATTGTAAGAGCGCGCAGGCACAAATTCATCCAACACCGCAAGTTCATTTGGTAGCTGTATGACGGCGGAAAGTCCGCAGTGGTCACTTTCGTATTCTACCGTTTGTAAACAGTTTCTTGTCTGTCGGTCCACTGAGTCCGTTACTGTAAGTCTTGAGTCTAACAGTAGTAGATCTAGAAAAGCACCGCTCCTTGGAAACGATGGTCTATCTGTAGCAAGAAGGTCGATTTTACACTCAATATGGTGTCGACCCATCCAATGAAAAAGATGGTATCCCCTTGGATTTTGGATTTGATTTCCCCAATCTTCATGTTTGCCATTCAAATCTGCGGCGATAATATAGTAATTTTCTTCCGAGTGCAGACTAAGACACTCGAAAAGTTTTTCGAGCTCTGCAATAAAGTTTGCAGGTTAAGGTGCTTCTTGTGCGTACACTGCGATCACATACATTCGCTTCCCATGTTGGAGAGGAATGCATATGATGCAAGCTTCTAACAACTCGAATCTTCGTACTTTACAATTTTATATGACCTTATGATCAATTCCTTTTCGTAAAAAGATAGCGACCCCGCCCCCACGAGTGGAGTTGGGCCGGTCCCTTCTTACGATATTGTAATTATTGTGAGTCAGTTTGTGTTTCTGGTTTAGCTTGGTTTCGCTAGCCAAAAAGACATCTGGACTGTGATCATGCAACAATTGAAACAAATTTGCTCTACGTTCGATCCTGATTAGTGAATTTACATTCACAGCCAGGATTTTAAAGGGGTTCTCGTACAGCGCGCCCATTATGATTTAAATTGCCGTAAGCTAGGAAGGTAAGCGTAGACACGGTCTAGTCTTTCCTCCTGCTTTCCGAGCTGTTGTTGTAAGTTGGTTAACTGGGCCTGTATGGCCAGCAACGCAGTCATTATATCGGCCTGTCCCGCCGTTGCCGTAGGCACGGGGGCCTGTTTGGCAGCCTTTGGCTGTGGCTGTACCGTTGTTGTTGCCCTCTCTGCCGCCATTTGGGCGTAAGAGATTTGGGGCACAACGGCTGTCGGTGCAGGAGCAAAAATAGATCGCCTCTCCACCACCTTCCGAGCTTTTGTTTGCTTTATCTGCTGGAATTTAGGACAGCCCCGGTAGCTAGCAGGGTGCCCCTCACCCCCGCAAAGCACACATTTAAGTAGAGTCTTATCTTCCACCCTTTCCTGTCCGAGTTTACACTCACCTACATTGTGGTTCTCACTGCATTTCACGCAGCGAGACTGCATACCGCAGTTTGGTGCGTCATGCCCGAACCTTTGGCAGTGCATGCATTGAAGCATGTAGCCGCGTCTCTTAAGTGTGTCCCAGGTTTCAACCTGGTAGTCTACGTTTGAAATTTTCCGACTATCCAGTTTTCTTTTGGGCGACAGCTGAACCAGGAAGAACGGTAATTTCCGTTGCTCCCGTCTGGCTCTGACAGTCGTGAAAGGCTTGACACTCACGAACTCGAGATTGTTCGTCGCTACCCGACGGAGTTCGTTTAAAAGCGCCACCGTGTCAGTGGAGCTGTCAAGGCCCTTTAAGAGGACCGTCTGAATTTTGTCCTCTTTCGGCGTGAAACTATAATGTTCAGTGGCCGTTTTTTGGAGGTTATTTTTAACTTTTTTGTGCTCATCCACTGAAAAGCAGTGGATAGCATGCCTATTATTACCCAATCTCTTTATCAAAAAGTTATCGCCTATGGCGTCTCTACATATATCTATAATTTCTTTAATGTCCATCTTAAAGGGATTAATTGGCGGCACCTTACCTGTTTTTTGTTTTTGCTGCGGTGGCTGCTGCTGTTGGTCCTGCTTCTGTTGACTCTGCTGCTGTTGTCTCAGCTGCTGTTGTTTCTGCTGCTGTTGGTTTTGTGTCTGCTGTTTGTTTTGCTGTTGCTGTTGGACGTTCTTGGACGTCGATGGTTTATTAACATATATTTGCTGTGGCTGTTCTTTTTTTTGTTGTTTCTGTTTAGCATGCTGTGGTTTTTTGCTGCTGTGGTTGTTGTTTCTGCAGCTGTGCTTGCTGCTGTTGTTGAAGTTGCTGCTGTTTCTGCTCAACCGTCTGGAGGCCTTTAGTTTGGCTGCCTCCTTGACGTCATTGGTGCATCAGCCGATGTTATTTGTAGCCCATCATCCGATGGCACCACCTTTTCATTCTCTTCCTCCATCGGTTGGGAGTTTGATATATCGCCTTCTAGGCTTAATCTGTTACACTTTTTCCCAAAAAGTGTTGCTGAAGTCTCCAGGCTGGATTTTAACCTGGGTCCTTCTGCGCCGCGTCCGGCCACTCTACCACTGAGCTAATTGCTTATATGGTAAACGCTGTTTTTTTTGTACATATAACTTTGGGCTGGCTTGTCAAAAGTTCAAGGACTGTAGCTTTCAAAAAAGTTTTTTTTTTTTAGAATATAATGCCAAATTAATTTTGGCTATATTTAAAGCAAAAACAAATTTAATTATTTGCCGTCGTCAACAAAGCCTTCACTCTTCCACAGTTGCTGAACGACTGAGCATACATCTTACCTACTGCACTAATGCCATCTTCGTTGTTCTTTGACCACACTTTCGCGACATTGGAATACAACTGGTGCATTTTTAACGCAAAAAGACTTAATATGCCAACTTGTAGCAAATAAAATTTCTTATAATTTTGGTTTGTAAAGCTTGTTTGTACAACCAGTAGACTAGAGCTATGAAGCAGCCAAAAATACCCAAATCTGGATATTTTTAAATTTTTTCAGTTTCTTTTACTTTTATGCGCGATAACGTCGTAACCGAAGGATTAAACGCAAAAATTTTCCTAATCAATCATGTTGCAAATTCAATTTATCTACATATTTCAACCTCCACTTTTTTTTTATTTATTTGACCGTTAAAAGGGAACGAGGGTTTATTAAAAAAAATCTATAACAAAATTTTAATTGAATGAAGTACCTTTATAGTCTAGTCGATAGGTAGTTTTAGATGAAAAACAATCGGAACTTAATAATGTTATTCAGGGATGGTTAATTAACATTTTCTACGGCTACGTCCATTTATTTATTTATGTACGTATGTAGGGCGTGAAATTTCCTACATTTTGACTATTCATTCATGTTTTTATGTTAATTAGTTATTCCCGGGAGGATGCCATTTCTTGTTGTGGGGAATGGTAGTACTCCTGGCGTGCAAAGGCTCCAGCGCACCCCAAACTGATAGGAGAAGTTCGTTGACTTACTTGCCTATTAAATTTCTGGTTGATAGACCGGGTGGATGAATTCCATACCTAATTGACAGTGCAAGATAAGAATCACTCAGCTAAAACTTCTATAGCTTGAATCACTTGGCCAACGGTCGGTTGCGCCAAGAGAGGATTAAGGAGGCCTTACTTGTATCTTCATCTTCATCTGCAAAACAGGAGGACACAACATAAAAAATTATACTTGTTCGATAGAGAAGGGAGACCAAATGCAGATCATCTTCATGGATGTAGATTATGGGAAATATGAGTGAAATTTGAAGATTATAGTGAACATGAACATGTTCATCTTTATTATAGCATCTCATCTGCAAAATTATAGCATTACATCTGCATGATTGCTTTATTTGTTCTGGTGACTTTTGGTGGATTTTAATTGTTCTGCAACGTCTTGATCTGCAAAATCAAGAAAATTGGAACGGGGGAGATAAACGTCATTTTACAAAAGAGTGAAGGAATACACATTATACGTATTCGTATTTCCATGCTATAATTTTGTATAGCATGATAGAAGTACAAATCAAACCATCATCTCCATCCACTAGTGATTCTTCCACATCGCAGGGACGTTTTTCTTATGAATTAAAAAAAATATGAATAATAGTTAATTAAAATAATTTATTATTACTTACTTTTAAATCTTTTCGTATTTTTCATTTATTTCCTTGTGATTATTGAAAAAAAATTTGACAGTTGTTGGCTTTGTTGCGTTAATAGCATTCAGAGGCAAAAATTTCAATTTTGAACATGAAAATTTGATTGGATTTACGTACATATACCTTCATTTTCTAGCAAATGGCACAGAATATTTTGTTTTATTTATTTTTGTTACTTTATGTTCTGTGGTCCGCGTGTTTCGTTTATTTTCTTTTGAACCCTTCGCGCGGTTTTACATTCAGATGTTTTTCTAACTTTTTCTCTCTTTCATTGTTTCTTTCTGTCCATAAAACCAATGGCTGCGTCCACATTATATGGCCTTTATATTGTTGTTATAATAAGCATGATTAATACATAGGTGATTGAAGAACAAATGGAAACAACGACGGCGATTATACGAAGTGGAGACAATTCCACGATCTTTTCATGGAGTTGGTACACAGGCAATCGATCTCAAACTGTCAAAAGATATATGTTCTGAAGACGAGTTTCGGAAAATCGTTACCAATATAACAAAACACAATATTAGGGTGGACGGTCGCTAATATGAAGTTATCAATGTAAATCTCGATAAAAACCTTGATTTCCAAAAAGTGATCTAGATAAAAAAAACGACAGATCTTTTTTTAAAAACGAACATGAAATTTGATCTCAGATTAAATAAAATTATCTCAGATTAAAAAAATGTATCTTTTTTAAAAACAAATTCGACAATAGTTGCCACTTAACTCGAAAGCCAAGGAATGAAAATTTGGCAAGTGGCATGTCAAGAAATTTCAAAAGCGGTCAGGGAAAATATTTTCAAAACTGATCTTTTTCATATTAAAATAATTTAATCCTTATAATATAATATAATATTTCTAGCTTAGTGTCTGTAAGGCACATTGCCTTTTAGAATGCAACATAACGTTGCACGACACTAGTTAGAAGAATTAGAAAGATAGGAAAGAATTTATTTTTCGGTGCAGTAGATCGAGAATTAGGTGACTATTTTCTCACTTAAAACTCACGGAAGGCTTTAGCTTGCACTAGGAGTTAAAAAAATTTCTTCTCAACCTGAGTATCGGACTGACGATCTCCGCGTCAGAAGCAAACATCTTACTTTTTACTTTTAAGAGATTTTTATTTTAACTTTTTCTTATATCTACTTAAATGCTAGACAAAAATCTTAAAACTAGCTAAAAATATCATCTTAATTAACTTAATGGCCCTATGCGGGCGCTCTAAGTTAATCTCTAACTTAATTTTAATTGCCTTTCGGCCTAAAAATAACTTAAATTTATCTTATCTATATCGAGTTTTATTTTTTCCTAGAAAATTAAAAAAACTGGTTTATCTTTATCTACTTAATTTAATCTATCTTAAACTACTTTAAAACGAACTTAAAATAAACTAAAGATAAACTTAAAATTACTTTAAATAAACCTAAAATACTTAAAATTACTTAAAATTATTTTATATTTTTTTTTGTATTTTTTCAATATTTTTTTTTTTTTTTTTTGGTGCCGCCGCAACTGCCCTACCTAACTTAAAGCTACAAAAGATATATGTAGTCGGCCATAGGCGATATTTATCTTATCTATATCGGGTTTTATTTTTTCCAAGAAAATTAAAGAGAAAACTGGTTAATCTTTATCAACTTAACTTAATCTAACTTAAGCTACTTAAAATAAACTAAAAATAAACTTAAAATAACTTAAAATAAACCTAAAGTACTTAAATCTAGAACAGCCACAGCAGACTTTTTTTTTTTTTTTTTTTTTTTTTTTTTTTTTTTTTTTTTGGTGCCGCTGCAACTGCCCTACCTAACTTAGATACTAAAGATATATGTAAGTCGACCATAGGCGATATTTCGTCTATGTCGACTGAAAATGGTCGGGTTTTAGCTAAGCCACCAAAATTGGTGGACCTGATCTAAGGCTTCCTTCCGATCCCGGTCGGGCACGGCCCTACTGAAACGGAGGCGCTCTGCTTCGCTCCCAGTGACTGTGTCTCGGTCGTAGAGGGCGGCTCCTCTCGACTGTTCTGCGGCCGACGTGGTAGATCAACGGAATCGCCGATAGATATCCTGAATCAGCCCTCGACTATCAAGGTATAGGAAAGCCTCGGGCGGGATAAAACCACTCGAACGTGTGCTTTCAAAATATTCATCTTGGGGGTAGTAAGCCCCGAAGATTTGTCCATTAGTTGAGGTCATCGCCCTTGCAATGTGTCCGCGAATGAGCTTAATTAAAAAGTTATCTATCCTGTTTGAATTGGCCCGTTGTATAGGACCTCGTTGGAATAATAGTGTTTGTACTCCGACTCTGGTTTCTTATAAAGTCCGGGACAAGTGCGAAGGCACTGTCTCTCGAACACCCGAATCTTTTCCATTAGAGATGGTGCAACGGTGAACCACACAGGGCATCCGTAGGCAATAATCGGCCTGATAAGGGCCATGTAGCAAATCACTTTCACCCTGCTATCAAGGCGGCTGCTTTAAAACAACCGTCTTGTCAGGGCAAAAGCTCCCCTAGCCCTGGCCAGAGCAGCCTCTACATGTCGATTGAAATAAAGATACTGATCCAACCAGATGCCAAGGTACTTTACTACATCTTTACTCGCCAGTGGATGTCCATGTGGCCCAGCGATCACTAGTTTGCGCCAGTTCTTTCTCGTATCCCTAGAGGCCCCAGACAAAGGGGTTCTAAACAGGATAGTTTCACATTTCTGGAAGTTAATTTTCAGCTTCCAATCATTACAGTACTTTTGAATTCAATCGAAATCACGTTGCAAGAGAATTCTGATGACTTAAACTTTTGGACCTGTTCTGTACGCAACTAATTCATCGGCATAAGCAATTGCATGAGGTGAGGTAGACTCCCAATGAGATCGCTATTGTAAATACTAAAGAGAATCGGCGAGTTCACCGCTCCCTGTTGCGGACCGTTTTTAATATCAAACGTTGTGGTAGATGTTACATTGCCACTCTTGACAACAAACTTTCTACCATTAAGCATGTCGTAAAGCATATATAGCAGTGGTTTACTTATGTGGATCTGGTTAGCTTCAGATACAGACCTTCTAACCATACGGTGTCGAAGGCCTTCTCCAAATCAACCAGACAGGCACCCGTGAATTGATCCTTAGCATTGTTCCATTAGACAGCAGATACTAGCTTAGACGCGGCATGAATTGTGTTATGTCCCGCCTTAAAGCCGAACTGGATGTCTGGAATTATATTTTTGTCCTCGGCCCACTTGGACAGAGCTCTATTGATAACTTTTTCGAATACCTTGCTGATACTCGGGAGAAGACTTATCGACCGGAGATTTGCCGGATTGGAATTGTCCTTTCCCTTTTTCGGGAGAGGATGTACAACTGCTGTCTTCCAACTCACTGGATAACATGCATTATTCAGCGCGTTGTTGAACAGTGTTGTGTATATGTCTATTGCTTCCTCAGGAAGATGTCGTTGTACAACATTGGGTATACCATCGACTCCTGCTGACTTCTTTTTCTTTAATGATGCGAAGATCATTTGTAGTTCGACCTTCGAGATGAGCAGGGAACTTGGCCCATTTCGATCGGCGATGGTGGCATTTGCCAGATTGTCTTCATTGAATCCGGTAAAACCAAGATTCTCGGATCGCCATTGCGTGATGCTATTTCGCAGGTAGAAGTGATTCAGCAGAGCTCTGTTTTCCAGGTCGTGATTTGGATGAATGGACTCATTCACATTATACACTTGCTGAAAAGTAGAACCCACTGTCTCAACCTTCTCCAATGGATCTTCGATCACAAAGAAGTCGTCGTCCAAGACGGCGTCCCCCAGATCTACTCCTGTGGTCAGGAGTATGTTTTCGTTGTCTGTCGTTCTTTGGAGCTTAAGACACGGAAGATCATTTTGAGTGTTCTTTCTAAAGATTTAATTAATATCGGGAGACATACTCAGGTTGCTAGAATTAACGGCTTGAATTCTGTTATCCCAGTAAGAGTTAATAGACAATTGATAGTTTTGTTTAATGAGCGAGTTCACATTTTTGATTGACGACTTCAGTGTCCTAATCTCCAGATCGTTTCTGTCAGTAAACCGCCTGTACAAGAGTTTTAATCTTGTCAGGAGGCCACTTTTGTGTCTATGTAGTGCGTCTATTGTCGCGTTCTTGTACATTTCAGTTGCGTTATGTGCTTTGTATCGTGGGGTTGTTCTGTCCATCGTTTGTTTTATGACACCATCCATCTCAAGCAGGTATTCATCGATCTCTACGTTCGATAGATTCCTGTCGTTTGGAAGCACAATGTCGTTAGAGAGGAGTTCTCTTGTCAAGGTGTTGGAGAAACGTGGCCAGCGTGCCTTACTAAAATTGTAAGAGCGCGCAGGCACAAATTCATCCAACACCGCAAGTTCATTTGGTAGCTGTATGACGGCGGAAAGTCCGCAGTGGTCACTTTCGTATTCTACCGTTTGTAAACAGTTTCTTGTCTGTCGGTCCACTGAGTCCGTTACTGTAAGTCTTGAGTCTAACAGTAGTAGATCTAGAAAAGCACCGCTCCTTGGAAACGATGGTCTATCTGTAGCAAGAAGGTCGATTTTACACTCAATATGGTGTCGACCCATCCAATGAAAAAGATGGTATCCCCTTGGATTTTGGATTTGATTTCCCCAATCTTCATGTTTGCCATTCAAATCTGCGGCGATAATATAGTAATTTTCTTCCGAGTGCAGACTAAGACACTCGAAAAGTTTTTCGAGCTCTGCAATAAAGTTTGCAGGTTAAGGTGCTTCTTGTGCGTACACTGCGATCACATACATTCGCTTCCCATGTTGGAGAGGAATGCATATGATGCAAGCTTCTAACAACTCGAATCTTCGTACTTTACAATTTTATATGACCTTATGATCAATTCCTTTTCGTAAAAAGATAGCGACCCCGCCCCCACGAGTGGAGTTGGGCCGGTCCCTTCTTACGATATTGTAATTATTGTGAGTCAGTTTGTGTTTCTGGTTTAGCTTGGTTTCGCTAGCCAAAAAGACATCTGGACTGTGATCATGCAACAATTGAAACAAATTTGCTCTACGTTCGATCCTGATTAGTGAATTTACATTCACAGCCAGGATTTTAAAGGGGTTCTCGTACAGCGCGCCCATTATGATTTAAATTGCCGTAAGCTAGGAAGGTAAGCGTAGACACGGTCTAGTCTTTCCTCCTGCTTTCCGAGCTGTTGTTGTAAGTTGGTTAACTGGGCCTGTATGGCCAGCAACGCAGTCATTATATCGGCCTGTCCCGCCGTTGCCGTAGGCACGGGGGCCTGTTTGGCAGCTTTTGGCTGTGGCTGTACCGTTGTTGTTGCCCTCTCTGCCGCCATTTGGGCGTAAGAGATTTGGGGCACAACGGCTGTCGGTGCAGGAGCAAAAATAGATCGCCTCTCCACCACCTTCCGAGCTTTTGTTTGCTTTATCTGCTGGAATTTAGGACAGCCCCGGTAGCTAGCAGGGTGCCCCTCACCCCCGCAAAGCACACATTTACGTAGAGTCTTATCTTCCACCCTTTCCTGTCCGAGTTTACACTCACCTACATTGTGGTTCTCACTGCATTTCACGCAGCGAGACTGCATAACGCAGTTTGGTGCGTCATGCCCGAACCTTTGGCAGTGCATGCATTGAAGCATGTAGCCGCGTCTCTTAAGTGTGTCCCAGGTTTCAACCTGGTAGTCTACGTTTGAAATTTTCCGACTATCCAGTTTTCTTTTGGGCGACAGCTGAACCAGGAAGAACGGTAATTTCCGTTGCTCCCGTCTGGCTCTGACAGTCGTGAAAGGCTTGACCCTCACGAACTCGAGATTGTTCGTCGCTACCCGACGGAGTTCGTTTAAAAGCGCCACCGTGTCAGTGGAGCTGTCAAGGCCCTTTAAGAGGACCGTCTGAATTTTGTCCTCTTTCGGCGTGAAACTATAATGTTCAGTGGCCGTTTTTTAAAGGTTATTTTTAACTTTTTTGTGCTGATCCACTGAAAAGCAGTGGATAGCATGCCTATTATTACCCAATCTCTTTATCAAAAAGTTATCGCCTATGGCGTCTCTACATATATCTATAATTTCTTTAATGTCCATCTTAAAGGGATTAATTGGCGGCACCTTACCTGTTTTTTGTTTTTGCTGCGGTGGCTGCTGCTGTTGGTCCTGCTTCTGTTGACTCTGCTGCTGTTGTCTCAGCTGCTGTTGTTTCTGCTGCTGTTGGTTTTGTGTCTGCTGTTTGTTTTGCTGTTGCTGTTGGACGTTCTTGGACGTCGATGGTTTATTAACATATATTTGCTGTGGCTGTTCTTTTTTTTGTTGTTTCTGTTTAGCATGCTGTGGTTTTTTGCTGCTGTGGTTGTTGTTTCTGCAGCTGTGCTTGCTGCTGTTGTTGAAGTTGCTGCTGTTTCTGCTCAACCGTCTGGAGGCCTTTAGTTTGGCTGCCTCCTTGACGTCATTGGTGCATCAGCCGATGTTATTTGTAGCCCATCATCCGATGGCACCACCTTTTCATTCTCTTCCTCCATCGGTTGGGAGTTTGATATATCGCCTTCTAGGCTTAATCTGTTACACTTTTTCCCAAAAAGTGTTGCTGAAGTCTCCAGGCTGGATTTTAACCTGGGTCCTTCTGCGCCGCGTCCGGCCACTCTACCACTGAGCTAATTGCTTATATGGTAAACGCTGTTTTTTTTGTACATATAACTTTGGGCTGGCTTGTCAAAAGTTCAAGGACTGTAGCTTTCAAAAAAGTTTTTTTTTTTTAGAATATAATGCCAAATTAATTTTGGCTATATTTAAAGCAAAAACAAATTTAATTATTTGCCGTCGTCAACAAAGCCTTCACTCTTCCACAGTTGCTGAACGACTGAGCATACATCTTACCTACTGCACTAATGCCATCTTCGTTGTTCTTTGACCACACTTTCGCGACATTGGAATACAACTGGTGCATTTTTAACGCAAAAAGACTTAATATGCCAACTTGTAGCAAATAAAATTTCTTATAATTTTGGTTTGTAAAGCTTGTTTGTACAACCAGTAGACTAGAGCTATGAAGCAGCCAAAAATACCCAAATCTGGATATTTTTAAATTTTTTCAGTTTCTTTTACTTTTATGCGCGATAACGTCGTAACCGAAGGATTAAACGCAAAAATTTTCCTAATCAATCATGTTGCAAATTCAATTTATCTACATATTTCAACCTCCACTTTTTTTTTTATTTATTTGACCGTTAAAAGGGAACGAGGGTTTATTAAAAAAAATCTATAACAAAATTTTAATTGAATGAAGTACCTTTATAGTCTAGTCGACAGGTAGTTTTAGATGAAAAACAATCGGAACTTAATAATGTTATTCAGGGATGGTTAATTAACATTTTCTACGGCTACGTCCATTTATTTATTTATGTACGTATGTAGGGCGTGAAATTTCCTACATTTTGACTATTCATTCATGTTTTTATGTTAATTAGTTATTCCCGGGAGGATGCCATTTCTTGTTGTGGGGAATGGTAGTACTCCTGGCGTGCAAAGGCTCCAGCGCACCCCAAACTGATAGGAGAAGTTCGTTGACTTACTTGCCTATTAAATTTCTGGTTGATAGACCGGGTGGATGAATTCCATACCTAATTGACAGTGCAAGATAAGAATCACTCAGCTAAAACTTCTATAGCTTGAATCACTTGGCCAACGGTCGGTTGCGCCAAGAGAGGATTAAGGAGGCTTTACTTGTATCTTCATCTTCATCTGCAAAACAGGAGGACACAACATAAAAAATTATACTTGTTCGATAGAGAAGGGAGACCAAATGCAGATCATCTTCATGGATGTAGATTATGGGAAATATGAGTGAAATTTGAAGATTATAGTGAACATGAACATGTTCATCTTTATTATAGCATCTCATCTGCAAAATTATAGCATTACATCTGCATGATTGCTTTATTTGTTCTGGTGACTTTTGGTGGATTTTAATTGTTCTGCAACGTCTTGATCTGCAAAATCAAGAAAATTGTAACGGGGGAGATAAACGTCATTTTACAAAAGAGTGAAGGAATACACATTATACGTATTCGTATTTCCATGCTATAATTTTGTATAGCATGATAGAAGTACAAATCAAACCATCATCTCCATCCACTAGTGATTCTTCCACATCGCAGGGACGTTTTTCTTATGAATTAAAAAAAATATGAATAATAGTTAATTAAAATAATTTATTATTACTTACTTTTAAATCTTTTCGTATTTTTCATTTCTTTCCTTGTGATTATTGAAAAAAAATTTGACAGTTGTCAATAATAGTGAATAATAATGTTTGTACTCCGACTCTGGTGTTCTATAAAGACCGAGACAAGCGCGAAGGCACTGTCTCTCGAACACCCGAATCTTTTCCATTAGAGATGGTGCAACGTTAAACCACACAGGGCATCCATAGGCAATCATCGGCCTGATTAGGGCCATGTAGCAAATCACTTTCACCCTGCTCTCAAGGCGGCTGCTATAAAACAACCGTCTTGTCAGGGCAAAAGCTCCCCTAGCCCTGTTCAGAGCAGCCTCTACATGTCGATTGAAATATAGATACTGATCCAACCAGATGCCAAGGTACTTTACTACACTTTTACTCGCCAGTGGATGTCCATGTGGCCCAGCGATCACTAGCTTGCGCCAGTTCTTTCTCGTATCCCTAGAGGCCCCAGACAAAGGGGTTCTAAACAGGATAGTTTCACATTTCTGGAAGTTAATTTTCAGCTTCCAATCCTTACAGTACTTTTGAATTCAATCGAAATCACGTTGCAAGAGAATTCTGATGACTTAAACTTTTGGACCTGTTCTGTACGCAACTAATTCATCGGCATACGCAATTGCATGAGGTGAGGTAGACTCCCAATGAGATCGCTATTGTAAATACTAAAGAGAATCGGCGAGTTCACCGCTCCCTGTTGCGGACCGTTTTTAATATCAAACGTTGTGGTAGATGTTACATTGCCACTCTTGACAACAAACTTTCTACCATTAAGCATGTCGTAAAGCATATATAGCAGTGGTTTACTTATGTGGATCTGGTTAGCTTCAGATACAGACCTTCTAACCATACGGTGTCGAAGGCCTTCTCCAAATCAACCAGACAGGCACCCGTGAATTGATCCTTAGCATTGTTCCATTAGACAGCAGATACTAGCTTAGACGCGGCATGAATTGTGTTATGTCCCGCCTTAAAGCCGAACTGGATGTCTGGAATTATATTTTTGTCCTCGGCCCACTTGGACAGAGCTCTATTGATAACTTTTTCGAATACCTTGCTGATACTGGGAAGAAGACTTATCGACCGGAGATTTGCCGGATTGGAATTGTCCTTTCCCTTTTTGGGGAGAGGATGTACAACTGCTGTCTTCCAACTCACTGGATAATATGCATTATTCAGCGCGTTGTTGAACAGTGTTGTGTATATGTTAATTGCATCCTCAGGGAGATGTCGTAGTACAACATTGGGTATACCATCGACTCCTGCTGACTTCTTTTTCTTTAATGATGCGAAGATCATTTGTAGTTGGACCTTCGAGATGAGCAGGGAACTTGGCCCATTTTGATCGGCATTTGCCAGATTGTCTTCATTGAATCCGGTAAAACCAAGATTCTCGGATCGCCATTGCGTGATGCTATTTCGCAGGTAGAAGTGATTCAGCAGAGCTCTGTTTTCCAGGTCGTGATTTGGATGAATGGACTCATTCACATTATACACTTGCTGAAAAGTAGAACCCACTGTCTCAACCTTCTCCAATGGATCTTCGATCACAAAGAAGTCGTCGTCCAAGACGGCGTCCCCCAGATCTACGCCTGTGGTCAGGAGTATGTTTTCGTTGTCTGTCGTTCTTTGGAGCTTAAGACACGGAAGATCATTTTGAGTGTTCTTTCTAAAGATTTAATTAATCTCGGGAGACATACTCAGGTCGCTAGAATTAACGACTCGAATTCTGTTATCCCAGTAAGAGTTAATAGACAATTGATAGTTTTGTTTAATGAGCGAGTTCACATTTTTGATTGACGACTTCAGTGTCCTAATCTCCAGATCGTTTCTGTCAGTAAACCGCCTGTACAAGAGTTTTAATCTTGTCAGGAGGCCACTTTTGTGTCTATGTAGTGCGTCTATTGTCGCGTTCTTGTACATTTCAGTTACGTTATGTGCTTTGTATCGTGGGGTTGTTCTGTCCATCGTTTGTTTTATGACACCATCCATCTGAAGCAGGTATCCATCGATCTCTACGTTCGATAGATTCCTGTCGTTTGGAGGCACAATGTCGTTAGAGAGGAGTTCTCTTGTCAAGGTGTTGGAGAAACGTGGCCAGCGTGCCTTACTAAAATTGTAAGAGCGCGCAGGCACAAATTCATCCAAGACCCAAAGTTCGTTTGGTAGCTGTATGACGGCGGAAAGTCGGCAGTGGTCACAGTCGTGTTCTGCCGTCTGTAAACAGTTTCTTGTCTGTTGGCCCACTGAGTCCGTTACTGTAAGTCTTGAGTCTAACAGTAGTAGATCTAGAAAAGCACCGCTCCTTGGGAACGATGGTCTATCTGTAGCAAGAAGGTCGATTTTACACTCAATATGGTGTCGACCCATCCAATGAAAAAGATGGTATCCCCTTGGATTTTGGATTTGATTTCCCCAATCTTCATGTTTGGCATTCAAATCTCCGGCGATATTGTAGTAGTTTTCATCTGAGTACAGACTAAGACACTCGAAAAGTTTTTCGAGCTCTGCAATAAAGTTTGCAGGTTGAGGTGCTTCTTGTGCGTACTCTGCGATCACATACATTCGCTTCCCATGTTGGAGAGGAATGCATGTGATGCAAGCTCGAATCTTCGCACTTCACTATTATATATGACTTTATGATCAATACCTTTTCGTAAAAAAATAGCGACCACGCCCCCACGAGTGGAGTTGGGCTGGTCCCTTCTTACGATATTGTAATTATTGTGAGTCAGTTTGTGTTTCTGGTTTAGCTTGGTTTCGCTAGCCAAAAAGACATCTGGACTGTGCAACAATTGAAACATATTTGCTCTACGTTCGGTCCTGATTAGTGAATTTACAGTCACAGCCAGGATTTTAAAGGGGTAGACACGGTCTAGTCTTTCCTCCTGCTTTCCGAGCTGTTGTTGTAGGTTGGTTAACTGGGCCTGTATGGCAAGCAACACAGTCATTATATCGGCCTGTCCCGCAGGTGCCGTAGGCACGGGGGCCTGTTTGGCAACCTTTGGCTGTGGCTGTACCGTTGTTGTTGCCCTCTCTGCCGCCATTTGGACGTAAGAGATTTGGGGCACAACGGCTGTCGGTGCAGGAGCAGAAATAGATCGCCTCTCCACCACCTTCCAAGCTTTTGTTTGCTTTATCTGCTGGAATTTAGGACAGCCCCGGTAGCTAGCAGGGTGCCCCTCACCCCCGCAAAGCACACATTTAAGTAGAGTCTTATCTTCCACCCTTTCCTGTCCGAGTTTACACTCACCTACATTGTGGTTCTCACTGCATTTCACGCAGCGAGACTGCATACCGCAGTTTGGTGCGTCATGCCCGAACCTTTGGCAGTGCATGCATTGAAGCATGTAGCCGCGTCTCTTAAGTGTGTCCCAGGTTTCAACCTGGTAGTCTACGTTTGAAATTTTCCGACTATCCAGTTTTCTTTTGGGCGACAGCTGAACCAGGAAGAACGGTAATTTCCGTTGCTCCCGTCTGGCTCTGACAGTCGTGAAAGGCTTGACCCTCACGAACTCGAGATTGTTCGTCGCTACCCGACGGAGTTCGTTTAAAAGCGCCACCGTGTCAGTGGAGCTGCCAAGTTTAAGAGGACCGTCTGAATTTTTTCTTCTTTCGGCGTGAAACTGTAATGTTCAGTGGCGGTTTTTTCGAGAATATCTTTAACCTTCTTATGCTGATCCACTGAGAAGCAGTGGATAGCATGTCTATCATTACTCAGACGTTTGATTAAAAAGTTAATGCCTATGGCGGCACTACATACATCTATTATATCTTTAATATTCAATTTGTATGTGTTAATGGGCGGCACCTTACCTTTTTTTGTGTTGGCTGCGATGGCTGTTGCTGCTGCATCTGCTGTTGTATTTGCTGCTGTTGACTCTGCTGCTGTTGAACCCTTCGCGCGGTTTAACACTCAGATGTTTTTCTAATTTTTGCTCTCTTTCATTGTTTCTTTCTGTCCATTAAACCAATGGCTGCGTTCACATTTTATGGCCTTTGTATTGCTGTTGTAATAAGCATGATTAAAAACAGGTAATACAAATACATACAAATACAAATACATTGGCAACTCTGGCTCTACACAGTTTGTTTGTGATTGAAATTAGCTCCCGAATTTTTTTGATAATTAACTGGCTAAACAAACTATTTAAACTTGAATTGTTGATTATTTAACAAAAGTGACATAAAGTAATAAATTTGATAACTTGATGAATAAGTCTTAATTGGTTTTAAATATTTATATTTCCTTAATCTAAAACACAAAAATCGAAAAAAAAACAACAATTCAGCTGTTTAGCATCTTTGAGTGAAGTGCATTTTACTTTCCCTTTTCGTCGCACACTTTGATATATATATATCAGCTTCTGTCTTACCTACATTATATGGGTGAGTTCTTTTTTAGTAGTGTTCTGCCAAGCTTTTATGAATACTACTCATAAAATTACTTTTGTGTGGATTTCTTTGCATGACATACACATACACCTCTACCACATCTCATTGTGAGTGGTTGAATGCTGAATTGCTGATGCCTGATGATCTCAACACTACTTGGAATCTTCATACACTCACTGTCTCTATAGGAAAGAGAAACAAACACAACTATAATCAATTGTGGATCGTATATGGATCGTAAGCTACCTTAGCAGAAAACAAAACCATCTATTCATAGGTTTGTGTATATAATATTGGATGCGTAAAAATTCCTGGTACACTAAAAACAAAAAAAAAAGTATTTCTCTATTTTATCGAATTAATTTAAGCTGAATTTATTTAAAAAAGTTAAACTAACACACCTTTTTAAGAAAGTAAACATGAATGCCGAAATGATAAACACCTAGAAAACATGCAACTTAAAATAGTTTCAGCAGTGAACCAAAACACCAACGAACAATTCTCGCAAATCCAAACAGACATGTCTGCTACTAAAGAAAAACTACACTTAGTGAGCAAGAAAGTTTCAACTATGGACAGGGAGCTTCGGAGGAGAAATATAATCATAAAAGGCCTAGCAGAGTCAGAAAGCAACCCCGACGAATTGGAAAACGTTATTTTAATTCTCCTTAATACCTGCGCAGCGAATCAAATCACACTGTCTGATATTGACCATATTACACGCTTAGGATCACGACATCAAAATCCCCGTCCTGTCAAAGTTGCAATAACCTCATATAGGGTTAAATTGATTGTCATGAGAAATAAAAAGAAGCTCGCTGAAGAACCGCAATTCTCGAAAATTTATATTGATGATGACTTCAGCAAGGAAGTATCTAGAAGAGTGCTACGAAAAAAGGCAAATGACTTGAGAAATGAAGGAGCCGATGTCAACATAAAATATGATAAAATCATTATTAACAAGAAGCCCTTTACACTGCAGCAGCTGGAAGTTGAGGAAAAAAATAACAATTTAATGACCAAAAAACGAAACAGGTCCCCGGAGGAAAAAAATTCTTCCGCAACCGAAAGAAATGAACAGAGTTCTTCGTCTCAACAAGCAGGCAAACCCAAGAAACCGAAGAATAAGTCAAACAAATCAACAGCAGCTCTATCAATCGATAAGTTCTTTACTCCAATGAGGTCTCACAGCAGCAGAGAAACCACAGCTGACGAAGATCTACCACAAAGAATGCTTCCCCAACAAAATGATTCAGAATAGCTTCAACAAAACAATATTAAAACATTTGTAGGGAAAACTTATAATTATAATTTTAATAATAATTTTAAAATTAGCTTTTGGAACATTAATGGAATAAAAAATTTATATAACTTAGATACTATTGAATTGAATTTAATACTTAGCTTTGATATTGTATGCTTAAGTGAAACCTGGGTCCTAGATAACACAAAACAAATTCATTTTAAAATGTTTGAAGATTATAAAATGTTTTATTCTAACGCGATCAAGGATAAGTCAAGAGGAAGAGGAAAAGAAGGGCTACAAATCTTTGTTAAAAATCCTACAAAATACGATGTTCTACAAGAAATCAGTAAAACAAACCTGTGGATAATATTAGAAGTTGTATTTCATAAATCAAAGTACATAATATACTTTCCCTATCTGTGTCCATCTAAAGAAATAGATGATAAATCATGCTGCGAACTAATACAAGAGGAATTGGAACACCTACAGAATAACTACCCCACACATACACTTATAATAGGAGGAGACTTAAATGCTCGCTTCGGACTTTCAAATCAGTTAGACAGTGATATACTGGAAAACTCTCAACTATCTCATATAAGAAAAAGTAGAGACACAATAATAAATAGGAGAGGTAAATTACTTGGTGAGATATTTTAAAGCGCTGGCCTGTTACTTATAAATGGGAGAAGTAGAAGCGACGCATACGGTAACTTTACATTTGACTCACACCAGGGTCGAAGTACTGTGGACACTGTGTGGATTAATTTAGAAGGTGCAGAAAAAATGAAGATTTCGAGGTATCTCAGCTTCTCATACAATCCGACCATATGTGTTGTATGTTGAACCTCCAAAGCTGTTCCATAGTAAGTTTTAACAATACATCACAAATTTTATCAGACTGGAAATTGGTTTGGGATCCGACTGCAGCTGAAAACTATACTTCAAGTATGCAGCTCAAAGCCGAAGAATTACACGCTATAGGAGATACACTGGAATATGAGCAAATACTTGAAAGCATTAAAAACGCTACAGTAGAATGTTGTATGGTCAAACATTATAGACTTAATACTGCATCAATACCTCAAAAGAACAAATGGTTTAATGCCGAATGTAAATCACAGAAACGTAGTATGAGACAAATAATGCGATCATATAACAAAGACTTCAATAACATGGCAAAAAGAACCGAGTACATCACTAGTAGAAAAATATACACGTCAACTATAAATACTGCCAAAAAACAGTACAACGATAACCTGACTCGACAACTTCAAAACACAAAAAATAGCAAGGATTTTTGGAGAGCAATCAGAAGCATCCAACCAAACAATTTTGCACAAAACCCTGTTTCAAAAGAAGGTTGGGAGAATTATCTTCAAGTAATCTATGGTGGTAATTTAGTCGAGTATACTCCTTACACCGATACCTATCATGCATTCCTTGACAGAGATATAAGCCTAGATGAATTAGTATCCGTAAAACTAGGATTACAGAATAACAAGGTTGCTGGACCCGATAAAATCTCGAATGAATTCTTGAAGCACCTTCCAAATCTTTGGGTTGAATATATGCGGTCTTTCTTTCAGACTTTATTCGATAACGATGTAAGAAGTTCCTCAGAACTGCTTAGAGCTGATATAACGATGATATTTAAAAAAGGAAATAAGTATTTGCCAGAAAACTATCGCCCTATTGCAATTGAAAATACTCTTATGAAGGTTTACACACAAATATTATCAAATAGAATACAGGAGTGGGCAGAAAATGCAAAATTAATACCAGAATTTCAAAATGGTTTCAGGAAAGGACGGGGATGTGCTGATAATTTATTTATCATACGTTCAGTTATTGATATTACTCTTTCAAAAACGAAAGGAAATTTCTATGTTGTAACGGGTGATTTTTTTGAGGTTAGGATTTTCATGCATTAGTATTTGACAGATCACGCGGGAATTTAGACATGGTGTCAAAGAGAAAGATGCTCTGCTATGCTTTGACATTTCATCATGAATAGACTTACTAACGAGCAACGCTTGCAAATCATTGAATTTCATTACCAAAATCAGTGTTCGGTTCGAAATGCAAAATGCAGCAAACAATTAATGCGATTGTGACCAAGTTTCGCACTCAGTTTACTTTATTGGACATTAAACCAACCACACGAATGCGTACAGTGCGTACAGAAGAGAATATTGCGTCTGTTTCTGAGAGTGTTGCTGAAGACCGTGAAATGTCGATTCGTCGCCGTTCGCAGCAACTGGGTTTGTGTTATTCGACCACATGGAAGATTTTACGCAAAGATCTTGGTGTAAAACCGTATAAAATACAGCTCGTGCAAGAACTGAAGCCGAACGATCTGCCACAACGTCGAATTTTCAGTGAATGGGCCCTAGAAAAGTTGGCAGAAAATCCGCTTTTTTATCGACAAATTTTGTTCAGCGATGAGGCTCATTTCTGGTTGAATGGCTACGTAAATAAGCAAAATTGCCGCATTTGGAGTGAAGAGCAACCAGAAGCCGTTCAAGAACTGCCCATGCATCCCGGAAAATGCACTGTTTGGTGTGGTTTGTACGCTGGTGGAATCATTGGACCGTATTTTTTCAAAGATGCTGTTGGACGCAACGTTACGATGAATGGCGATCGCTATCGTTCGATGCTTACAAACTTTTTGTTGCCAAAAATGGAAGAACTGAACTTGGTTGACATGAGGTTTCAACAAGATGGCGCTACATGCCACACAGCTCGCGATTCTATGGCCATTTTGAGGGAAAACTTCGGAGAACAATTCATCTCAAGAAATGAACCGGTAAGTTGGCCACCAAGATCATGCGATTTGACGCCTTTAGATTATTTTTTGTGGGGCTACGTCAAGTTTAAAGTCTACAGAAATAAGCCAGCAACTATTCCAGCTTTGGAAGACAACATTTCCGAAGAAATTCGGGCTATTCCGGCCGAAATGCTCGAAAAAGTTGCCCAAAATTGGACTTTCCGAATGGACCACCTAAGACGCAGCCGCGGTCAACATTTAAATGAAATTATCGTCATGGACCAATCTAACGTTTCAAATAAAGAACCGATGAGATTTTGCAAATTTTATGCGTTTTTTAAAAAAAAAAAGTTCTCAAGCTCTTAAAAAATCACCCGTTATTTGTTGACTTAAAGGGAGCCTTCGATAGCATCAACCATCAAAAACTATGGATGCACTTGAGATCTATTGGAATGAGTGGAAAAATAATGCGAGCATTTCAAAATATTTATTCAAAAACAAGGATTGCTATTAAAACATCTAATGGCCTAACTGAAAAGTCAAATGTCACAAAAGGTGTACTGCAAGGCGATCCTTCAAGTGCCCTGCTATTTAATTTGTACATGAATGACCTTGAAGAATTCCTTAGGAGCGAGGGTCTCGCAGGAATAGAAATCTCTCAGAACACAAACGTTATTCTGATAGCATATGCAGATGATATTGCTGTGTTTGCAAAATCAGAATCAGAACTAAAAAAGACATTACAAACACTAGATAAATATTTTGCGGCAAAGGATATGACATTGAATGCAGAGAAAGTAATGTAATTCGTGTTGAAATTGGAACGATTCCATTAATATACGAGATAGCAAAAAGAAGCTTAAACTTATGGATAAGACTTTTAAGTGTATCAGATGACCGCTTGATAAAAAAATGCTACAACGAAATCTTACGAATTCATCTTTCAACCCAGCGACCAAACTGGGCAACACAATTTAAAGACCTTTTATTGAGAAATTTTAATGATGTCTGGGAACAACAAAACCTAACAGTCGTACGAGGATCTTACGCTAACATATTAGAAGACAAAAAAAGAGTGCTGTTTGAAGAAGATTTAGGGAAGGCAACTAACTCAAGTTCCTGCTGTTATTATGCTTCCTGCTTAGAAAACATACATCAGGTACCAGAATATAAGCCGGCTCCCTACTTGAATAAATTTTTTAAACCATCTGTACATAAAGTCATGGCACAAATACGATGCGCCAACAGGTATGCCCATAGGATCTTGTTGCACGGTGATAGACACAGTTTTGATCCAATGAACATATGTACGATTTGTAACACGCATGAAGATGACACATTAGAACACTTCCTCTTAAGATGCCCAATATTCAATGCAATGAGAAACCACTACCTTATTCCTAACAGATTGTTTGACTTAAACAGCATAATTGCTTCTGAAAATGAAAACATTACAATTGACATTTATAAATATGTACTTAACTCGCTCAAACTAAGAGCCTTTATATTAAATGAATAACTAACCCAGGTTTCATGTTAACTAATCATAATATAAAAATAATAAAAATAATATAAAAAAATATTTTATGAGTATCTGATAATGACATATACATATTATTATACTGCCAATCAATTTGTAAAAGCAAAGCTTATAAACAGATAAATATATCTATCTATCTATCTATCTATCTATCTACAAATACATACAAATGGAAACGACGGCGATTATACGAAGTGGAGACAATTCCACGATCTTTTCATGGAGTTGGTACACAGGCAATCGATCTCAAACTGTCAAAAGATATATTTTCTGAAGACGAGTTTTGGAAAATCGTTGCCAATATAACAAAACACAATATTAGTGTGGACGGTCGCTGGAAAGACTGATGACGACCACAATTCAAACATCGTGTGTGGTATATGCAGTGCAGACGAGACACTTGACCACCAAATCGAGAAATTAGAGGCAATTAGAGGACCATCCATCCAATGAGAAGCAGTTAACAGCAGCTGAAAAACAATGTGAGTTATATTTTCGTCAAACAACTACAAGGAACAATAAATACAAGGAACAATCGAATACTACAAAATTATTAATTTTTTTCTTAATTCTTGATGCTTTTTTCACTTTAACGCACACAATACTTTCAAATTAAAACAAAATCCAAATGAAATGTAAACTTCAGTGACATTTGCGAATTGTCATATGAAGTAGTGTGTGTTCAAATCAATGTAAATCTTTATAAAAACCTTGATTTCCAAAAAGTGATCTAGATAAAAAAAAGACATATCTTTTTTTTAAAAACGAACATGAAATTTGATCTCAGATCAAAAAAATTTATCTCAGATCAAAAAAATTATTATCTTTTTTTAAAAACAAATTCAACAACAGTTGCCACTTAACTGGAAAGCCAACGAACAAAAATTTGGCAAGTGGAATGTCAAGAAATTTCAAAAGCGGTCAGGGAAAATATTTTCAAAACTGATCTTTTACATATTAAAATAATTTAATCCTTATAATATAATATAATATATCAAGCTTAGTGCCTGTAAGGCACATTGCCTTTTAGAATGCAACATAACCTTGCACGACACTAGTTAGAAGAATTAGAAAGATAGGAAAGAATTTATTTTTCGGTGCAGTAGATCGAGAATTAGATGACTATTTTCTCACTTAAAACTCACGGAAGGCTTTAGCTTGCACTAGGAGTTAAGAAAATTTCTTCTCTACCTGAGTATCGAACTGACGATCTCCGCGTCAGAAGCAAACATCTTACTACTTTTTTTTTTACTTTTAATTGATTTTTATTTTAATATTAACTTATAATTATACTTACGAGCTAGACAAAAATCTTAAAACTAGCTAAAACTATCATCTTAATTAACTTACTGGCCCAATTCGGGCGCTCTAAGTTAATCTTTAACTTAATTTAATTGCCTTTCGGCCTAAAAATAACTTAATTTTATCTTAAATATTGGGGTTTTATTTTTCACCCAGAAAATGAAATCATAAAACTCGATTATCTCAATCGGGTAGAATTGACTTAAACTACTTAAAACTAACTTAAAATAAACTAAAAAATAAACTTAAAATTACTTAAAATAAACCTCAAATACTTTAAACTAGAACATCCACACAAGCCTTTTTTTATATTTTTTTTTGTTGGACTTTTGTATTTTAAATTTTTTTTTGTATTTTTGAATTTTTGAAATTTTTAATTTTTTTTTTGGTGCCGCCGCAACTGCCCTACCGAACTTTAAGAAAGAATAGATATATGTAGTCGGCCATAGGCGATATTTCGTCTTTGCCGACTGAAATATCGGTTTTTAACTGAACCACCAGAATTGGTGGACCTGATCACAGGCTTCCTACTGAAACGGAGGTGCTCTGCTTCACTTCCAGTGACTATATCTCGGTCGTAGAGTAGCCGCCTATCGACTGTTCTGCGGCCGACGTGGTAGATCAACGGAATCGCCGATCTATCCTGAATCGGCCCTCGACTATTAAGGTATAGCAAAGCCTCGGGCGGGATAAAACCACTCGAACGTGTGCTTTCAAAATATTCATCTTGGGGGTAGTAAGCCTCGAAGATTTGTCCAGTAGTTGAGGTCATCGCCCTTGCAATGTGCCCGCGAATGAGCTTAATTAAAAAGTTATCTATCCTATTTGAATTGGCCCCGTTGTATAGGACCTCGTTGGAATAATAGTGTTTGTACTCCGACTCTGGTGTTTTATAAAGTCCGGGACAAGTGCGTAGGCACTGTCTCTCGAACACCCGAATCTTTTCCATTAGAGATGGTGCAACGGTGAACCACACAGGGCATCCGTAGGCAATCATCGGCCTGATAAGGGCCATGTAGCAAATGACTTTCACCCTGCTATCAAGGCGGCTGCTTTAAAACAACCGTAAGCTCCCCTAGCCCTGGCCAGAGCAGCCTCTACATGTCGATTGAAATAAAGATACTGATCCAATCAGATGCCAAGGTACTTTACTACATCTTTACTCGCCAGTGGATGTCCATGTGGCCCAGCGATCACTAGCTTGCGCCAGTTCTTTCTCGTATCCCTAGAGGCCCCAGACAAAGGGCTTCTTAACAGGATAGTTTCACATTTCGGAAAGTTAATTTTCAGCTTCCAATCATTACAGTACTTTTGAATTCAATCGAAATCACGTTGCAAGAGAATTCTGATGACTTAAACTTTTGGACCTGTTCTGTACGCAACTAATTCATCGGCATACGCAATTGCATGAGGTGAGGTAGACTCCCAATGAGATCGCTATTGTAAATACTAAAGAGAATCGGCGAGTTCACCGCTCCCTGTTGCGGACCGTTTTTAATATCAAACGTTGTGGTAGATGTTACATTGCCACTCTTGAAAACAAACTTTCTACCATTAAGCATGTCGTAAAGCATATATAGCAGTGTTTTACTTATGCTCCATCTGGTTAGCTTCAGATACAGACCTTCTAACCGTACGGTGTCGAAGGCCTTCTCCAAATCAACCAGACAGGCACCCGTGAATTGATTCTTAGCATTGTTCCATTAGACAGCAGATACTAGCTTAGACGCGGCATGAATTGTGTTATGTCCCGCCTTAAAGCCGAACTGGATGTCTGGAATTATATTTTTGTCCTCGGCCCACTTGGACAGAGCTCTATTGATAACTTTTTCGAATACCTTGCTGATACTCGGGAGAAGACTTATCGACCGGAGATTTGCCGGATTGGAATTGTCCTTTCCCTTTTTCGGGAGAGGATGTACAACTGCTGTCTTCCAACTCACTGGATAACATGCATTATTCAGCGCGTTGTTGAACAGTGTTGTGTATATGTCTATTGCTTCCTCAGGAAGATGTCGTTGTACAACATTGGGTATACCATCGACTCCTGCTGACTTCTTTTTCTTTAATGATGCGAAGATCATTTGTAGTTCGACCTTCGAGATGAGCAGGGAACTTGGCCCATTTCGATCGGCGATGGTGGCATTTGCCAGATTGTCTTCATTGAATCCGGTAAAACCAAGATTCTCGGATCGCCATTGCGTGATGCTATTTCGCAGGTAGAAGTGATTCAACAGAGCTCTGTTTTCCAGGTCGTGATTTGGATGAATGGACTCATTCACATTATACACTTGCTGAAAAGTAGAACCCACTGTCTCAACCTTCTCCAATGGATCTTCGATCACAAAGAAGTCGTCGTCCAAGACCGCGTCCCCCAGATCTACTCCTGTGGTCAGGAGTATGTTTTCGTTGTCTGTCGTTCTTTGGAGCTTAAGACACGGAAGATCATTTTGAGTGTTCTTTCTAAAGATTTAATTAATCTCGGGAGACATACTCAGGTCGCTAGAATTAACGGCTCGAATTCTGTTATCCCAATAAGAGTTAATAGACAATTGATAGTTTTGTTTAATGAACGAGTTCACATTTTTAATTGACGACTTCAGTGTCCTAATCTCCAGATCGTTTCTGTCAGTAAACCGCCTGTACAAGAGTTTTAATCTTGTCAGGAGGCCACTTTTGTGTCTATGTAGTGCATCTATTGTCGCGTTCTTGTACATTTCAGTTGCGTTATGTGCTTTGTATCGTGGGGTTGTTCTGTCCATCGTTTGTTTTATGACACCATCCATCTGAAGCAGGTATCCATCGATCTCTACGTTCGATAGATTCCTGTCGTTTGGAGGCACAATGTCGTTAGAGAGGAGTTCTCTTGTCAAGGTGTTGGAGAAACGTGGCCAGCGTGCCTTACTAAAATTGTAAGAGCGCGCAGGCACAAATTCATCCAAGACCAAAAGTTCGTTTGGTAGCTGTATGAAGGCGGAAAGTCGGCAGTGGTCACAGTCGTGTTCTGCCGTCTGTAAACAGTTTCTTGTCTGTTGGCCCACTGAGTCCGTTACTGTAAGTCTTGAGTCTAACAGTAGTAGATCTAGAAAAGCACCGCTCCTTGGGAACGATGGTCTATCTGTAGCAAGAAGGTCGATTTTACACTCAATATGGTGTCGACCCATCCAATGAAACTGATGGTATCCCCTTGGATTTTGGATTTGATTTCCCCAATCTTCATGTTTGGCATTCAAATCTCCGGCGATATTGTAGTAGTTTTCATCCGAGTACAGACTAAGACACTCGAAAAGTTTTTCGAGCTCTGCAATAAAGTTTGCAGGTTGAGGTTCTTCTTGTGCGTACTCTGCGATCACATACATTCGCTTCCCATGTTGGAGAGGAATGCATGTGATGCAAGCTCGAATCTTCGCATTTCACTATTATATATGACTTTATGATCAATACCTTTTCGTAAAAAAATAGCGACCACGCCCCCACGAGTGGAGTTGGGCCGGTCCCTTCTTACGATATTGTAATTATTGTGAGTCAGTTTGTGTTTCATGTTTAGCTTGGTTTCGCTAGCCAAAAAGACATCTGGACTATGCAACAATTGAAACAAATTTGCTCTACGTTCGGTCCTGATTAGTGAATTTACATTCACAGCCAGGAGTAGACACGGTCTAGTCTTTCCGCCTGCTCTCCGAGCTGCTGTTGTAGGTTGGTTAACTGGGCCTGTATGGTAAGCAACACAGTCATTATATCGGCCTGTCCCGCAGGTGCCGTAGGCACGGGGGCCTGTTTGGCAACCTTTGGCTGTGGCTGTACCGGTGTTGTTGCCCTCTCTGCCGCTATTTGGGCGTAAGAGATTTGGGGCACAACGGCTGTCGGTGCAGGAGCAAAAATAGATCGCCTCTCCATCACCTTCGGGGCTTTTGTTTGCTTTATCTGCTGTAATTTCCGTTGCTTCCGTCTGGCTCTTTTTTTTTTTTTTTTTTTTTTTATAATTAACGCGCGCACAAGGGATTATGTGTTTCCCTTTTAATGTAGAACACACTGCGCGGGCATTACGAAGAAAGGGAGGGAAGAGATAGGAGGTGCCGATTAACATTGGTTTTGAATGTTTGCAGATCAAAATAGCAAGGGAAAATCCCGCCGGGTAAACTATTCCAAATTCGTGTTGTTCGGCTAAAAAAAGAATCCCTATATTTCACGGTACGTCCGAAATTGGGCTCAAGGGTGAACTGATGGGCATTCCTTGCGAGACGAGTATTACGGGAGAAACTTTTAAGGGGAGGAATGCAACTGGCTACTTCGAGTGAACATTTTTTGTAAAAGAAACGATAAAATAAGGAAAGACATGAAACATTGCCTCGGTGTACGAGTGGGGCAATTGTTTCAGCGGCAGTTCTATTTCCTATCAATCTTAACGCTAGATTTTGTATTCTATCAAGCAGGTGAAGCGATGTTTGCGAAGCACCTGCCCAGAGGTGGGAGTTATACTCGAGTTTAGGGCGTATAAACGCTTTATAAATTGTAGCCAGATCAGATGGGGAAAAGTACTTCTTACACCGATACAGAAAACCTAAGCACTTTGCAGCATTCTTAGCGATCTCAAATATATGGTCGTTCCAACGGAGGTCGTCGTTGACACACATACCGAGTACTGAGAGCTTTTCGGTTTCTTCGATGTAAGTGCCATTCATGGACAATGGCATTGGGGGAATGTTTAGCTTTAACGACAGAAGACAGCATTGAGTTTTCGAAGCATTAAACTCCACACGATTTCTATTACCCCATTTGACAATGCTGTATAAATCGGAGTTTAATGAGCTTGACATACGGCACCGTTGCAATTGTACGTCCGAAGGCGAAGGACGTGAATTATCGAACGAATATGAAAAGCTGAGGGTAGAGTCGTCAGCAAAACAGTTAAGTGGATTAGAAGTAACAGACAGAAGATCATTTATAAAAATGAGGAAAAGAGTCGGAGACAGAACAGAGCCCTGGGGCACACCAGCATTTATTTTATGGGAATCAGACTTGAATCCGTCCAATACAACTTGTATTGAACGGTCCAGAAGATAGCTTCTAATCCAACGAACAAGAGTATTATCGATCCCAAAAGCACGCATTTTCGATAAGAGAGCTTCATGCCAAACTCTATCAAATGCCTTGGAGATATCAAGAGCAATAATCTTACTTTCACCAAAGCGATGTAAGGATTTGTTCCACTGTTCAGTGAGATATGCCATCAGATCACCAGTGGAACGGTTGCTGCGGAAGCCATACTGACGGTCATGGAGATGCTTACGATCTTCGAGATATTCCTTAAGCTGACGGTTAATCAGTGTTTCCATGACCTTAGAAAGAAGGGATGTCAGTGCTATGGGTCGGTAGGAGGAGGGGGAGGATGGGTCACCTTTCTTAGGGACAGGCTGGACAAATGCTGTTTTCCATCTTCTAGGAAAGATTCCAGAAGAATAGGAGCGATGGAAAAGCTTACGCAGTGGCTTTGCCAGTGTGGAAGAACACCTCTTCAGAAGAATCGGGGGTATACCATCCGGGCCAGCGGATTTGTGTATATCGAGATCCTTGAGAACTCTTGCTACTGTACGAGTGCGGAAAGAAATGTGTCCCATGGAAAAATTTACATTCTCAAGTACAGGAGGGGCAACGTTGCTTTGAGGCAGCGTGGAGCTGGCAGCGAAATGGGCGGCGAGCAAGTTTGCCTTCTCTGAAGAGTAAACAATTGGTTTGTTATTGTCGATGAGTCGTGAAAGGCTTGACTCCCACGAACTCGAGATCGTTCGTCGCTACACGACGGAGGTCGTTTAAAAGCGCCACCGTATCAGTGGAGCTGCCAAGGCCCTTTAAGAGGACCGTCTGAATTTTTTCCTCTTTCGGCGTGAAACTGTAATGTTCAGTGGCGGTTTTTTCGAGAATATCTTTAACCTTCTTATGCTGATCCACTGAGAAGCAGTGGATAGCATGTCTATCATTACTCAGCCGTTTGATTAAAAAGTTATCGCCTATGGCGGCACTACATACATCTATTATATCTTTAATATTCAATTTGTATGTGTTAATGGGCGGCACCTCACCTTTTTTGTGTTGGCTGCGATGGCTGTTGCTGCTGCATCTGTTGTTGTATTTGCTGCTGTTGACTCTGCTGCTGTTGAACCCTTCGCGCGGTTTAACACTCAGATGTTTTTCTAATTTTTGCTCTCTTTCATTGTTTCTTTCTGTCCATTTACCAATGGCTGCGTTCACATTTTATCGCTTTTGTATTGCTGTTGTAATAAGCATGATTAAAAACAGGTAATACAAATACATACAAATGGAAACGATGGCGATTATACGAAGTGGAGACAATTCCACTTTCCACACATCAGTCGCTGGAAAGACTGATGACGACCACAATTCAAACATCGTGTGTGGTATATGCAGTGCAGACGAGACACTTGACCACCAAATCGAGAAATTAGAGGCAATTAGAGGACCATCCATCCAATGAGAAGCAGTTAACAGCAGCTGAAAAACAATGTGAGTTATATTTTCGTCAAACAACTACAAGGAACAATAAATACAAAGAACAATAGAATACTACAAAATTATTCAATATTTTGTTTCTTGATGCTTTTTTCACTTTAATGCACACAATACTTTCAAAACAAAATCCAAATGAAATGTAAACTTCAGTGACATTTGCGAATTGTCATATGAAGTAGTGTGTGTTCAAATCAATGTAAATCTCTATAAAAACCTTGATTTCCAAAAAGTGATCTAGATAAAAAAGACATATCTTTTTTTAAAAACGAACATGAAATTTAATCTCAGATCAAAACAAATGTATCTTTTTTAAAAACAAATTCAGCAACAGTTGCCACTTAACTGGAAAGCCAAGGAACAAAAATTTGGCAAGTGGAATGTCAAGAAATTTCAAAAGCGGTCAGGGAAAATATTTTCAAAACTGATCTTTTACATATTAAAATAATTTAATCCTTATAATATAATATAATATATCTAGCTTAGTGTCTGTAAGGCACATTGCCTTTTAGAATGCAACATAACGTTGCACGACACTAGTTAGAAGAATTAGAAAGATAGGAAAGAATTTATTTTTCGGTGCAGTAGATCGAGAATTAGATGACTATTTTCTCACTTAAAACTCACGGAAGGCTTTAGCTTGCACTAGGAGTTAAAAAAATTTCTTCTCTACCTGAGTATCGAACTGACGATCTCCGCGTCAGAAGCAAACATCTTACTACTTTTTTTTTACTTTTAATTGATTTTTATTTTAATATTAACTTATAATTATACTTACGAGCTAGACAAAAATCTTAAAACTAGCTAAAACTATCATCTTAATTAACTTACTGGCCCAATGCGGGCGCTCTAAGTTAATCTTTAACTTCTGCTGTTGTATTTGCTGCTGTTGACTCTGCTGCTGTTGTCTCTGCGGCTGTTTGTTTTGCTGCTGCTGCTGGCTCTGCTGCTGTTGTTGTGCGTTTCTGGATATTGATGGTTGATCCATCTTTAGTTGATGTAGCTGTTCTTTTTGCTGCTGTTGCTGTTTAGCAGACTGTTGTTTTCGTTGCTGCTGTGGTTGTTGTTTCTGCAGCTGTTTTTGCTGCTGCTGTTGTTGTAGTTGCTGCTTCTGCTGCTCAGCCGTCTGGAGGGCCTTAAGCTTGGCTGCCTCCTTTTGCTCTGTGGCGAGCCTTTCCGCCCTCCTTCTGTTTTCCTGTTTTATTCTGACCGCGAGGATCTTCTTCTCGAACTCACTAATTATTTCCTCCTCATCGTCGGATTCCGATGAGGAAGGCCTTTCTCTGGGTGTCTTCGGCAACTTGTGTGTCGTCTGGGGTGCTTGTGTAGTGCCCCTCTCCTTCGTCGGACACATACGACATAGATATGTCCGACGCTAGTCCAGCAACTTCCAGCTGCTGACGTATTTTGCCTGCAGCGTTCGTGTTCGCTGGTCGTATTTCCTCTACGGCTAGAACCTGAGCTGCTGTTGTTGTTGTTGTTGTTGTTGTTGTTCTGGTCTGCCTCTTAACCAGATTAGGCTTAAATTGTTTTTTTCTCCTTTGACTGACGTAATTGCGACATCAGCCGATGTTCTTGGTAGCCCACCATCCGATGAAAAATGGGTTTTAAATTAAATTTCAGAGGATAATGGATGGGAATCGATGAAGTGGAAAGGAGTGTAAGGATGTAAGGTTGAAGTGGGGGAGGCAGAAGATGGCGGGCAAAAAGGGTCAAGATCCCACACCCTACGACGAGTGCGAGGCCGGTCAAGCATGCCAGCAACAACCCTACCGGCAACAAAGGAGCCGCAATAAAAATGGCACCCAACGTGTTTGGTTTCGCTACTGTAAAGTAACGAATCTAAGCATAGAGATTTTGAGCCAGTTCGGTTTAGTTTTTTTTAGTTTTATTATTTTTATTTAATTTTTAACTTTTTTTTACAATTTGAATTTTTTGTGCCTTTTTAGATTCAGTTTTATTTTTTTTTTTAATTTTCATTAACTTTTAATTTTTTTGTTGTTCAGTAATTTTTAGCTTTTTTTATTTTCCTCTGATTTTTGATATGATAGCATGATGGAACTAACTTTCCGTCATAAGTCCCAGTAGCTGAGGGTAGACCTTGGTGCTGCGTTGCGATGACGGAAGTTAGTTTCCAAAAATTGTTAAGACATGGTGTTTAGCGGTCTGAGTCGTAAAGCTGGTAGATTATGCTGGCATCAATGCCCAGATTTGTGAAGACAGCATATAAAGAAAAATAATGATGGAAGAGTCAAAGAGGATTCACGTTGAGTCTTCATGAGAATCTTTCCATCTACAAAGCGAACTTTCTAGAGCCGGTTTGGAATCAAGTTATGGTTTCAGATCGTCCTAGAAAAGAAAGCAACATTTTTAATTTTGTTTGTAAAGTAGATTCAATAGTTAGAGTAGTTTACCAGTTTAATTTTTTTTTAAATTTTTTTTGGCTCGTAGAACCTCGCCATCTTCTATTTCCGACATTTCATTCATTCCTTCTAGAGTAGTTGATTCTCATCTAAATCCAATTGGGTAGGGTATTATAGGATAAGTTTGGTTTTCAGGATTTTTTTTAATAATTTTTTAATTTTTTATAAATTTGTTTTTTTTTATATTCTTTTTTATTAAATACTTTTTTTTATATTTTTTTTAGATTAATGTTTTAGTTTTGTATAGATTTTTTTAATTTTTTTGTTGCTTTGGTTTTAATTATTATATTTTTTTTAAGTTTTTTAGATTTGATAATTAGTTTTTTTTCATATATTTTTTTTTAATTTTTTTTATAACCTTAATTTTGATTAGTATTTAAATTAGTAAGTTTTTTTTTGAAATAGTCTATATATTTTTGTTTGATAATTTACATTTTATACCTCATTTTTTTAATTTTTTTTTTTATATAAATTTTGTTTAATACTTTAGTTTGCGTTTACTTTTTTTATAAGACTTAACTTTACTTTTTTAATTTATTTTAGTGTAGTTATTATCTTGTATATTTTTTGTAAATTTTATTTATTAATTTTAATTTGATTTTGTTTACATTTTTCTTTCTGATTCTGTTTTCTGTTTTTGGTTTTCTTCATATTTTTTCTGCTTTTCTTGATTTTCCCCATTGTTGTTTGAGCAAGGGGAGAGTTTTGTTAGTCGTGAGAGGTTTTTTTATTCCTTTTTTTTTGTTTGGGTGGAAGTCTCGGTTTTTTTTTTTTTTAATTGTTTCGAGACTATATGAGTGATAGTCCCAGTAGTGTCCAAACATAATTTAACTGATTTATACTGGCCTGGTAATTCTCATGTTTCGAGTTGTCCAGACAACGTATTACCCAAAATGTTTCCACCTGTTAATCCGTACACGGTACGCGGTGCACATTCTGTGGCCTCAAGGGCACTAAGTATTGTGACTGCACCCGACAAATGCCGTTTGGATAGGTGGAACATTAAGTATGACGGAAGCGACAACATTTCCGATTTTCTGTTCAAGGTCGAAAGGTTGCAAGCTGCTTCAAATTATAGCGATGAACAAATTTGCTCTTATTTTCACACATTGCTTGCTGGAAAAGCCGATAAATGGTTTTGGGCATTTTTACGGAAAAATCCAGCCGCCAGCTTTCAACAAATGAAGTCAGCCTTGAAGAGAGAATTCGGCTGCAAAGAAAATGATGTCGAGGTATACATGCGCCTGCTCACTCGAAAACAGGGATTTAAGGAATCTTTTGATGATTTCTACAGCTCTGTCGTTGGTCTAAATGACCGTTTAGATGAATCATTCGATTCATTAAAGCTGATGAAAATCATCAAAAGTAATGTCCGGGACAAAATCGGAGAGATTTTGTTGGCAGCGAGTGTTACCAGTTTGGAGCAGCTAATGAATAAAGCCCCAGAAGCGGAACGTTTCTTAGCTAGGAAAAACAGCTTCCATTAAAACCGTTCAGGAAATTCATTTGGACGAAGTTGCGGCATTTAGCAGAGCTGGCGGTTATCGACAACCATCTTCGTCACTGGTGTGTTGGAATTGTGACAAGCTAGGTCATTCTTTCTTTCAATGCCCGTCACACGAAAGAAAGTTTTTCTGTTTTCTCTGCGGCGAAAAAGGCGTCAGCGCCAAAAACACCAGGGAAACCGCCAAGGAAACGACAAAGTCGGGGAGAGTCGGTTCCAAAACAGCTACCCCGCCCAGAGGAAGTAGAAAAAGAAGACGTGATTGAAGGGAGGAATGATCATATTGTTAGTGTATCAGGTCATTGTTCTGGAGATATGTCTGTGGAAGATTCAAATGATAGGGTCGGTAAGGTTTTAGAAGTTGAAGGCCCTTTCAAGATTCTCCAACGAGAAGTTCCAATTTCAGAAAGTCATCCTGTGAAAGTTTTTGCTTTGAAATCTCTTCACGAGAGAAAGCAAAACTATTACAGCAAGCGAGCTGAAATTATTGGTCAGCCAATTGTAAGTACGCAAATTAAAAAGTGTAGGGAAAGATTCAAGAAGCGAAAGCACTTTCAGAGACTCATAGTCGAGACGATCTTGACTTCCAAAACTGATGCTAGATTGTATGCACAAGTAAGGCTGAAAGATGAACTTGTTTCAGGTTTGTTGGTCAGTGGTGCTTCTATCTCTGTTTTGGGAGACGCTTGTTTTGAATTCTAAGAGAGAAATGGAATTCAATTACTACCGTACAAGAATGTCGTGCTGTTGGCTGAGGGGAAATCTCATGATATCGTGGGTTATTGTGAAATCCCAACAACACTTGACGGTATAACGAGGACCATTACCTTCTATGTAATTCCTAACTTGACGCACAAGGTTTATCTTGCTAGGAACTTCTGGACCGAATTCCACCTAACTCCACAAGTGAGCCAGATAGACAGTAATGACTTGTTTGAGGGAAATAGCGATATTGCAGAAGTCGAATTTATCGATTTAACGGCGATTCAGCGAATCAAGTTGGATTCGGTAAAGCGGCTTTTTCCAAATTTTGCTGAGCTAGGTCTTGGTAGGACGCATATAGAAACCCATATTACCGACACGGGTGATGCTGTGCCGATTAAGTCTAAGCACTATCCACTGTCTCCGGTGAAGCAAGCGGAGGTTTTCAAGGAATTGGATCACATTTTAGAGCTTGGGGTAATTGAGGAGAGTAATTCACCTTGGTGTTCGCCTATTGTGTTGGTTCGGAAACCAGGAAAAGTACGTCTTTGCTTGGATAGTCGTAAGCTTAACAGCAAAACGATGAATGATGCATATCCGTTGTCTCATATTGAAGGTTTCATCAGTAGATTAGAAGACACTCATATCATAACGGGTCTTGATCTTAAGGATGCATTTTGGCAAATCCCGTTAGGTGAAGAGTCAAAGCAAAAAACGGCATTCGCAGTTCCCGGAAGACCGCTGTATAACTTTAATGTGATGCCGTTCGGGTTATGCAACGCCGCACAAAGAATGTGTCGTCTAATGGACCGAGTAATTCCTTCTCGGCTCAGACAACATGTTTTCATTTATTTAGATGATCTTTTGATATGTACACCGGATTTCGAAACTCATATTCAAGTATTGACGGACGTGGCAACCTGCCTTCGCAAAGCGAACTTAACCATCAACCTCAATAAGTCCAAGTTCTGCATGCGTGAAATAAAGTTCTTTGATTACATCGTTGGTCAGGGCACGCTAAAAACCAACCCTAAAAAGGTAGACGCGATGGTAAACTTTCCGCTTCCTAAAACGGCAAGACAGGTGCGAAGATTTATCGGTATGACAGGTTGGTACAAGCGTTTTATCAAGATTTATTCAGACCTTGCAGCTCCATTAACCGATTGCCTTAAAAAGAAAAAAGGTTTCGAGTTGACATCTGCAGCCAAGGAAACGTTTGACAAATTGAAAGAAGTGCTAGTCTCCGCCCCTGTATTGACTCAGCCAGACTTTAGCAAAGAGGAGTCGGCATCCCAGCTGGATGCAGATGGTAATGAAAAACCTTTAGCTTTCATGTCAAAAAAGTTGAACAAGGCACAGAAAAATTATACGGTGACAGAGCTGGAATGTCTGGCAGCGGTTCTTAGCATCAGAAAGTTTCGCACCTATATCGAAGGTTTGCCTTTTCGCGTTATTACTGACCATACAAGTCTAAAATGGCTTATGTCTTTAAAGGATTTGAGTGGGCGGCTCGCAAGATGGAGTTTGGAGCTTAAAGGCTTTAATTTTAAAATTGAGCATCGTAAGGGTTCGTTAAATGTTGTTCGGGATGCGCTTTCGAGAGGATATAAGGAGGAACTTTCCATCACGGCGATAGGAATGGAAATAGATATCGACGTGCCCGAGTTTGATTCTGCTGAGTACAGTGCATTGAGAGAGCAAGTCGAAAAGAATCAATCTTCACTTCCAGATCTAGTTGTATCCGACAAATACATATACAAAAGAGTGAGATTTAGAAGTGAAGAACTTGAAAGCGAAGACTCTTGGTGGGGCTTATGGATACCAAACACCTTGATTCAACAAGTCATTGAAATGGCTCACGATTCGAAAATTTGTTGTCATAGTGGCTTCTCCAAGACAAATGTTCGAATTCGTGAGAAGTACTATTGGCCAAAAATGGCTACAGGTTTTAAAACTTATGTGAGTCAATGTGAGGTATGTAAAACCGTGAGTGAGTGACCGATGCAGCGTTTGTACGTTGATTTGTTAGGACCATATCCGCGTACAAAACAGGGAAATGTTTGCATTTTTATCGCTGTTGATAATTTTTCGAAGTATGTTTTCCTGAAGGCGCTTAAGAAAGCAACCTCATCGAAAATTATCGCGTTTTTAGAATCAGATGTTTTCCATGCATTTGGAACACCCGAGTTCCTGTATTCTGATAACGGTAAACAATTTACATCGTCTGAGTTTGGCAAGTTTTTGAACAATTATGGAGTGCAACACATCCAAACAGCTTTTTATTCACCACAGGCAAATATATCGGAGAGGATTCACCCTCTCTCTAACAAAAATAAGAATTATAGATTCAGGCATATACAATCATTAATATCAACAGCACAAGCAACAAGAGAACACGACGAAAGTCATAATATACATATATACAGCCTGGATGCTGTGGCCACTCCATCGCCAGCTGATATCGTCGTAAAAAAAAGGTGAGTGACCTTATAGTTATATAATGCCACTTTTCTATGCTTACATAGGTCTTGTCTGTTTAATGTATACAGTGATTGATTTGTGTGCCTGAAAATATAATTCGATTGGGGAGCAATGCACTATTAGGAAAATATATACAGGGTGTTGTGCATATGAATGTAATATTCGCTCAAGTGGGATTATAAATTATATATACATACGTACATAAATAAATAGTTTAAAGTAACTTCTTGTCGAATAATTGAAAATTAATTATTGTATACATAAATATAGAGTATAATAGTTTAAAAATAAATACTTTTAATAAATATAATGTTAAGAAAAATGTTTAAAAATAGATGAAGTTAAGAAAAAAGGGGGTTTATAATTAGATTTCAGAGGATAATGGATGGGAATCGATGAAGTGGAAAGGAGTGTAAAGATGTTAGGGTGAAGTGGGGGGAGGCAGAAGATGGTGGGCAAAAGGGGTATCGAGGCGGATAAGATACCATGGTAGGGTGGGTAGAGGAGCAGTTCCGCGGACGAATAACACCATCGTCAAAGTCTGGCATGATATTTTTTTGTTGGGCTCTGACAGGGGTCAAGATCTCACTCCCTCCGACGAGCGTGAGGCTGGTCAAGCATGCCGGCAACAAAAGAGCTGTAACAAATAGTTAATGGAATAGTTTACCCGGCGAGATTTTCCCTTGCCATTTTGATCTGCAAACATTCAAAACCAATGTTAATCGACACCTCCTATCTCTCCCCTCCCTATCTACCTAATGCCTGCGCAAGGTGTTACATTAAAAGGGAAACAAGTAGTCCCTTGTGTGCGCGTTAATTATATAAACAAAAAATCATGTTTTTATGTTAATTAGTTATTCCCGGGAAAAAAGGTATATTTTTTACAAATTTCGCAAAAAACGAAGAAAAAAACCCCAAAAAAATGCAGAATTTCACATCATTTCTTCTGTTATAATGCCCGAAATATGATGACTTTTAAAACCCTCAAAATGCACCCCTACACTTACCTTCCTAGACCCACCAATCTGGAGGATGCCATTTTTTGTTGTGGGGAATTGTAGTACTCCTGGCGTGCAAACGCTCCAGCGCCAAACTGATAGGAGAAGTTCGTTGCCTAACTTGCCTATTAGATTTCTGGTTGATAGACCGGGTGGATGAATTCCATACCTAATTGACAGTGCAAGATAAAAATCGCTCAGCTAAGACTTCTATAGCTTGAACCAAATCACTTGGCCAACGGTCGGTTGCGCCGAGAGAGGATTAAGGAGGCCTTACATTATGGATTCGAGGAATACACATTATTACGTATTCGTACATCCTTGCTATAGTTTCTTATAGCTCGTTGATAGAAGTCATAATCAAACCATCATCTCCGTCCACTAGTGATTCTTCCACCTCCTAGGGACGTTTATCTTATGAATTAAAAAAAAATATGAATAATAGTTAATAAAAATAACTTATTATTACTTACTTTTAAATCTTTTCGCATTTTCCATTTCTTTCCTTGTAATAATTGAACAAAAAAATTGATAGTTGCTGGCTTTGTTGCGTTTATAGCCTTCAGAGGCAAAAATTTCAATTTTGAATATGAAAAACGAGAAAAACTGCTCACCTGCACTATGCAAATTATAGGGACCTCGAAATGCAGAAGAACCTGCTATAATCAAGATGAACAAGTTCGTCTTCACCATAATCTTGATCTTGATATTTCCTATTTCCTATAATCTTGATTTATCAAGATCTTCTTCATTTTTATCATCCCTCTCTATCGACCGAATGATTTTTATATGTTATATCCTACTTTTTTGCACAAGTCAAGTTGCGGAATAGTAAAAATCCACCATTTGTTTGTTAGTGTTTTTCTTCAATCAATGTTGAACAATCTATTTTAAAAAAACAACTTAAACAACAAAAAAATATCATTTTCGTTTGTTAAGTTTTTATTGTGATCTGTGCATTTTATTTGTTTTAAATTTAATTTGAAATATTTTTTGATTAATTTGGACTTTCAAATAACTGAACACCTCAAAATTTTCCATGTGTGCTGACAATTTTGTGAATTATATAGCGTGCTTTGAATATGGCACCACTAACCAATTGTATGTGTGTGGCCGTTACTTTTTTTGAGTATAAATAATTATTTGCGCGAAAAAGCGACAGCAAAAATTATTTCCATTGGAATTTGAATATAAGTACATATATACCTTCATTTTCTAGCAAATGGCACAGAATATCTTTTTTTTTTATTTTTGTTACTTTGTTTGATGTTTTTCTAATTTTTGCTCTCTTTCATTGTTTAATTCTGTCCATTAAACCAATGGCTGCGTTCACATTTTATCGCCTTTGTATTGTTGTTGTAATAAGCATGATTAAAAACAGGTAATACATAGGTGATTTAAGAACAAATGGAAACAAATGGAAACGACGGCGATTATACGAAGTGGAAACAATTCCACTATCTTTTCATTGAGTTAGTACACAGGCAATCGATCTCAAACTGTCAAAAGATATATTTTCTGAAGACGAGTTTGGGAAAATCGTTACCAATATAACAAAAAACAATATTAGGGTGTACGGTCGCTGGAAAGGCTGATGACGACCACAATTCAAACATCGTGTGTGGTATATGCAGCGCAGACGAGACACTTGACCACCAAATCGAGAAATTTTGGCAATTAGAGGACCATCCATCCAATGAAAAGTAGTTAAAAGCAGCTGAAAAACAATGTGAGTTATATGTTCATCAAACAACTACAAGGACCAATAAATACAAGGAACAATAGAACACTACAAAATTATTTAATATTTTGTTTCTTGATGCTTTTTTCACTTTAATGCAAACAATACTTTCAAATTAAAAACAAAATCCAAATGAAATGTAAACTTCAGCGAAATTTGCGAATTGTCATATGAAGTAGTGTGTTATCAAATCAATGTAAATCTCTATAAAAACCTTGATTTCCAAAAAGTGATCTACTTAGATAAAAAAAAAGACAGATCTTTTTTTTTAAAAGAACATGAAATTTGATCTCAGATCAAAAAAATGTATTTCAGATCAAAAAAAAAAAATTTATCTTTTTTAAAAAGAAGTTCGACATTAGTTGCCTTTTTACTGGAAAGCCAAGGAACAAAAATTTGGCAAGTGGAATGTCAAGAAATTTCAAAAGCGGTCAGGGAAAATATTTTCAAAACTGATCTTTTTCATATTAAAATAATTTAATCCTTATAATATAATATAATATTTCTAGCTAAGTGTCTGTAAGGCACATTGCCTTTTAGAATGCAACATAACGTTGCACGACACTAGTTAGAAGAATTAGAAAGATAGGAAAGAATTTATTTTTCGGTGCAGTAGATCGAGAATTAGGTTACTATATTCTCACTTAAAACTCACGGAAGGCAGCTTGCACTAGGAGTTAAAAAAATTTCTTCTCAACCTGAGTATCGAACGGACGATCTCCGCGTCAGATTGAATAAAGTTAAACAGTTTATATAAAAAAAATCTGATGGTACAAATATATACTAACAAAAATAAATTAACAGAAATAAATTAACGGAAATAGATTAACAGAAATAAGTACCTTTATAAAACACAATTTTTATATTTATATTTAAGCAAAAACAATGATTATTTTGTGAAGGAGTTTCGAATTATTTAATATTTACACAAGATATTACGGATTACATTAAAAAATCAAAGAACTGCAATAAGACGAGAAAAAAAAAGAAAACGTAAATGAAAAGTTAGAGATGGCATACTTGGGCTTCTAGTTTAGCTAAAAAAAAATGGTCTGTTTATATAAAATAACTAAGAATAGTCAAGTCAAAACAAATTCAAATATGAATTCCTGTAATTGTTTGAGTGTGAAACAAACCGCACAAGTAGTTTCCAACCTCTCTCACCATTTAAAATACTGAGAAGCTCATCGAAAGACAAAAAGCTTTTGCTAAAATAAAGCCTGCGTAGAGAACATATAGTGTCTTAATCTGTTCTGTGTGGCCTATAATTAAGTTCAAGGGTTTCAGTTCGAACCTTAAAGATTAAACTCATATCTGAGGTTGAAAGTTCCTCCCTAAAATAATTATTATCACGCAAGCTCAGATTCAAACGTCTATACGTAACCCTAGAGGTGGAATTTGTTACCCTTTCTAATTGTTCTTGATTGATTTTATCATCTACCACCGATATTAAATCATATGCACTCTTTTCTGTTGCTTACATTCAGATCTAAAGAGACGCTGTGAGCCGACGCGAGCGCGTGCCAGTTTCTAAAAGGTGAATAACCACAGCGGAGTGATACCAGTAAAATTCTTTTATGTAAATTGGTATCAAATTTATGCATTACTTTCGTGAGATAGTCTGCATTGGCTTTCAAACTCCTCACATAAACTTGTGGCAGACCAGATTCAACATATATAGCGTAATTAGGGGTATTAAAAGGCAACCGGAAAATTCGTTTGAAAAAGTATCTTTGAATGCTTTCAATTTCCTCAAAAAATTGGTACCCATAAACTTCAGTTCCATAACAAAGACATTTCGACCGCAAGGTATTAATTTTTGATACGGAAAGTTTTTCTTTAATATGGGCTTTCATACTTAGTTTGTGAGTTATAATAAAAAAAGTATAAATGTCAGAAAGAACAGACGTGTAAATTTCTCATCCGGCAAATATTACAATTAAACTCTTGAATAAAATCGATTTCCAAGTAATAGAAGTAAACCGTGCATTTAAGTCGTTTATATTAATCAAAACAAGTAGAAAATAACTCTGAAGTAGATCTATATATTGTTAATTTCGACTGTTTTTCTTTCTACCATCTCTTCAAATGTCTTTTACACGTAGCAACAAAGAAAAGTCTTTTCCCGAAGCGATTATACCTGAAACAAAAACAACACCTTCGTCTTTGAAAAAAACACCACGGCAAACGCAAAAACCGACGGGTCCTGTAGAAACTTCTGCTCCAGGAACGAATTCGAAGAACGTGTAACAAAGCTCACAGAGGATATTGTAAGCAGAATTACTACAGAGGTCAACCTTCTTAGAAATGATTTTAAACAAAGAATTGACGCCATAGAAAAAAACTGTTCATCTCATGTGAAAGCAATGGAGAGGTATGTGAAAGATCTGCAATCTAAACAACAACAACTCGAAGCGCGCCTAAACGACATGGACAAACATCATCACCTTCTAGAAACAAGAACAAAAAATATGGAAAAACACTTGGAACTCTTGGATTTGGATGCTTTTGGCAATGAAATTGATGATCTGCGTAAAAGATGCGTTGCTTTCGAACGAAGAGAAATTGCATCTTATGCCATAATTTTGGGCATCCCCGAACTTCAAAATGAAAACCTGATGACGACTTTCAACCACTTTTGTCACAGCATCGATCTTCAGCCACCAACTGTCAAAGCAATTTTTCGTCCCCGGAGTCAACAGCAAAACCCACCAGACACTCCAGCAAGCTCTCCCGTTATCATAAAATTCTTTTCTCCTCGTGATAGGAACTCTGTTCTTCAAGCAGTTTCTGATTTCTGTAAAAACAACAACTGGCAGCTATGTGTCAAAGACGTTTACATACAAAGCACCAAAAATTCGCACATATATATGTTTGGAAGCCTCACGAGGAAAAATCGTTTCTACTTCCAACGAGCTTTGCAACTCAAAAGAACCGGTAAACTATTCTCTGTGTTCATCCGCTCTGAAAACGTTTTTGTAAAGGGGAGTGCGGACGCTGAAACATCCTCATTGAGGATGCAACAACCTAAAAGCAACACGACAACACTGGCCACATATAGGAACAAAAGTATTAAATTCAGTATTTCTCTTCCAATTTTTCTCTTCTCTTTCTGTTTTCCTTCTCTCCTTTTTAAAATTATGAATTATTTTTATTATTGTGAAAGTAGTTGCTTTGAGTCAAATAACACCTTAAAAGCTTTGCTGTTAACTCGTAAAATAAATTCTAGGCTCAGAGATGAGTGAAAGTATTAGGAATTCCAGGAGTGGAAGCAGCGATATTATACTTAGATCAATGATTAAAGTCTTAACAAATCACAGGAAATGTTTTAATGTTTACATTTAAATGCGCACAGTTTAATGCCTAAGATCGAAGAGTTTCGTTACTTGTTTGTCAATTCGGGTTTAAGCGCAATTTGCATTTCAGAAACGTGGTTTAAAAAAGATCTCAAAGACAACATGTATTCTTTAAAAGGTTATAAACTCCTTAGAGCGGATAGAAGTATTCGCGGAGGGGGTTGTGTGGCAATTTATCTAAAAGAAGAACTTACTTGTAAAATTATTTGCTCCTCGCATATCGATTCAGGTTTTGAATATCTATTTCTTGAAGTCACAGAGACTGATAGCAATGTAATTTTGGGTACTATTTATAGGGCAAATAATAATATTGATCTAGAACCGCTTTATGAATTAATCGAAGGGATTACAGTTATTTCAACAAACATTATTCTCTGTGGTGACTTCAACAATAACGTCCTAATAGAAAATTGCTTCTGTGAACAAATGGAATCGTAGGCTCTACAATTAGTCAACTCGACAACGCCCACTCATTTTACCCGTTTCTCGAGTACTTTATTGGACCTATTCTTTGTCAGTAATAAAGATCAAATTCTATGTTATGATCAACTCGCAGCACCTGCTTTCTCACATCATGACCTTATTTTTCTGGCATTCGATTTTCAAACAAGAAGACAGACTGAAATCAGTTTTAGAGACTTTAAGAACATAAATACAACAAATCTCGAACACCATATTCGTTCTATCCCTTGGGACAATATCTTTTATATGACATCACCTCACGATCAAATTGAATTTCTAAATAAAAATATTGTTTCCATATTTAATACTCATGTGCCGCTAAAAACCAAAACAAAACTAAGTATATCTAAGCACTGGTTTACGCAATCGATAAAGAATTTAATGAACCAACGCGATCAGGCCTACAAACGCTGGGTTCGTACAAGGGTCGAAAACATTCATGAACTCTACAAAACGTTACGTAAAAAAGTTGTAAAAGTGGAAAGAGATGCAAAAAGAGATTTATATTCAACTCGCATCGATACATCTGCCGATAGTCGCAAACTCTGGAAAAACCTACGAGATTTAAGGATAGGTAAACAAAAGACACGTTTACAAAACGACATTGACATTGAAGAACTAAATATTAAGTTCTCTTCCCTACCAACCATTGCTCCTAGCACCGATCAAGAATCCACTAAAGACGTTGCTGATTTTCTTTTCCCACTGTTTAGTTTTGCGGGTATAAATAGCGTTGATGTACTTGAAAGTATCTTGTCGATCAAATCAAACGCAACTGGTGTTGATGATATAAACCTCATGTTTCTCAAATGTATCTTACTTATAGTGTTACCATTTTTAACACATATTTTTAGTACAATTATTACAACTGGAATTTTTCCGCATCAGTGGAAAATTGCAAAAATTATACCAGTTCCAAAAAATTCTTTAGGTACCGAGTTTCGTCCAATATCAATTTTGCCTTTTTTATCCAAAAGTTTTGAAAAAATCATGCAAAAACAACTCTACGACTTTATTGCACGCCACAACCTCTTAACAAGCATTCAATCTGGTTTTCGTCCTAGGCACAGCTGCACCACAGCCCTTCTTAAGGTCATCGAAGATATAAGGGGACAACTTGATAACAACAGGAGTACCTTCCTTGTCCTTCTAGATTTCTCAAAAGCCTTCGACATAGTTAATCATTCCCAACTTTTGAACAAACTAAGGACTAAATATAACGTCTCCCCAGAAGCTATTAAACTATTCTCGTCGTTTCTTCAAGGTAGAAAACAATCGGTGTTTGTAGACAAGAAACATTCCAAGTTCCTTTCAATTATGAACGGTGTCCCTCAAGGATCAATTCTTTCACCCTTATTATTCTCCCTCTACATAAACGAAATAGCATCCATTTTGACGAATGTCTCTAAACATTTTTATGCAGATGACAAACAAATATACAAAAGTTGTCCCATGGGACTTATTGAAGATTGTGTCTGTACTGTAAACGAAGAACTCGACAAAATCTTTACCTGGACGAAAAGTAACGCTTTGATGCTAAACCCATCAAAATGCAAATGTTTAGTTTTATCTAAAAAAATCCTTGATATCTCCTACTTCCCATCTGTAGTCATCAATGGAACTCCCTTGGAGTACACAAATAAATCAGAAAACTTGGGCATAATCTTTAACAGGACATTAACTTGGAACGATCACATTAATTCAGTAGTAGGGAAAACTTACGCATCATTAAGATTTTTATGGGCAATCCAGGGTTTCACACCACCTAAAACTAGAATGGTCCTTGCCAAAACCTTTGTAATCCCAAACCTTACTTACGGCTGTGGAATTTACAACAATTGTGACTCTGCGAGCAAAAGAAAGTTAAAAGAAGCTTTCAACAACACTCTCCGTTATATTTATGGACTGAGAAAATATGACCATGTATCGCATTTAGCTGAGAACCTTCTACACATGTCCCTTCATAATTTTATAAAGTTTCGTTCGCTAAAAACACTGTTCACCATTATGCAAACAAAACAACCGCAGTATCTGTACGAAATACTTCAATTTGCAGCATCAAACAGGACAAAAACGATGATACTTCCTAAGTTCTCTTGCCTCACATCAGAGAGACAGTTTTTCATCACTGCTGTACGTTCTTGGAATTCACTCCCAACTCAAATACGTGGGTCAAACAGCATACAACAACTGGAAAATAAGCTTAAAATCTATCTCCGTAGTGCCTAACCAAAGCAACTAACTTACTTATTTATCTATTAATTTATTAATCTTTTATTTTTTCTCTCCTTTTCACTTTATTTATAACTATCTACACTCTTATTTCTTCTCGGTATAATGCTTCCTCAATAATTTACTACTTTTTTTTTATCAAATTTTGTAATGATATCTTAACTAAATATTAATGTTAAACTTTCAATTCCATTATTTTTTTTTATATTTTATCTTCTTATTAAAATTGTTAATGTTATTACATTTGCTATCACCAGCTTATAAGACCTCCATCTTACAGTGTTAGTATTTACTTGAAATAAATAAATAAAATAAAATAAATAAATAAATAAAATAATTAGGCCAAGATACTTAAACTCACTAACTACCTCAATATTTTGACCATTTGAATTCCAGTTCCTAGTAAGGTTATCAGATCGGTTTGAGTTCTGAAGTTCATTATTTTAGATTTATTAATATTAATTTTAAGATCCCATGTATCAAAAAACAGTTTCAGCTTATTAATTTGGAGTTGAAGCGTCATAGGATTGTCTGAAGAGATCACCAGGTCATCCGCGTAGAGCAGGAGCTTTATTGACAAATCGCCAAAGGTTACACCTCCTGGTAAGTAATTTTCAATATCATTTTTATATAAGGCGAACATCAACGGACTGAAAACGCAACCCTGTGGGACACCTGTTTCTGATCGGAAAGCTTTAGACTGGTGTTCACCATTGCATACAGTCGCAGACGTGTTCAAAAGAAGCTGTGCATAGACTTTAATGAACTTTGTTAATACACCAATAGTTAAAAGCTTATATAATAGTGAATGCCTATTGATAGTATCAAAAGCAGCTTTTAAATCTACAAAAAAAGTGTACAATGGTTTCTTTTTATCGATAAAACGTTTTGCGATGCTTATAAGATAAAATATTTGACCCATTGTTGAGAGATTAGCCCGAAAACCAGCTTGGAAACAGCTTATAATATAATTGCTGTCAACCCATCTTATAAGTCTACAGTATAAGATCTGAGCAAAAAGTTTTCTTAGTGAACACAAAACGAATATACCTCTGTAATTCTCAGGAGGATTTGGATTACCTTTTTTAGATATAGCACATATTTTCGCCAAGCGAAACCTACTTGGAAACATCTCGTCAATGAACATTTGATTTAGCAATTGTAACGGGGAAATAGGATGAGATAAGAGAGGATTAGGAAAGGATGATGGAAAGGAATTGGTTTGGATAGAGTATAGGAAGGGTCATACTGGCACCGGAGCCATAGGATTTGGACCTGGAGCTAGGTAAGGTAGGATAGAGGACTAGGAAGTGGGATAGGGAGAGGAAGGGTCAGAATGTTCGATGCAAGGGGCCGTGGCATGCTGGCGACGCACGGCTTAGCTCGCCGGAAAGGGAGGGGACCTTGACCCCCGCACCGAACCTCACCTATGTCATGCCTGCTTTAAAATACTTCCCTCTATAGGTTTCTGCTACCGCTCCCCTTGGATCTGCTGTTGTTGTTGCAGATGAGCCGACCCTCACCGCTTCTTGAATCTGGATGGCCGATTTCATACCAGATTCCCTTTTGGTTCACTCAATTGGTTCACTCAGACCGTCCTCATCAGCCCTCCCTCCCCACCCCCTGAAAAGTTCCACTTAGAGCTTCATAATAAACGCTCGGTTTGGTGGTTCACATAGGTTCTTTATTGTTACTACACTCGATTAAATTATATCAAATAACAAAAAAAAAAACAACATTTAAGTTTTCCAGTTGCTTACAAAAATTTGACATTCAAAAAAAAACTTATAAATATAACATACAAAAATATGATACTAGTAAGGAGCTGCAACTATATCGTACACATCAATTGTGCTTATTTTACCTCCCCGCGGTAACCACCGGGTACTGGTGTGTCCATCCGGACATTCCTGCTAAACTTATAAGCGCGAGTGTTGAACACAGAAAAAATAGCAACACTATAATGCTCTGCTTTAATGACTGTTCTGATCGATTCGCAGAAGTCTTGCACGAGCCCCTCAGAAAGAGGACGTACGGCGGATGAGCCCAACCAATTGGACCAACGGTGGCGTCAACAGTCAACGAAGCAGACGCCCTAATGAGCTACTTCGACGTATTTGGAGATAAGGTCATTAGGACAATTCAATGCAAGTCAGGGCATTGAAATAGAGATGGTGGCGGATGAACCCTTAATGGGCCAACGGCAGCGCTCATATCCCAAAAGTGGGTTACTGACTCCGGATTCTCCGGTTCCTTTTGTCCAAGGAATCCAACAAAGGACCTGGCCCTCCAGGTTGGGGGTTGTGCGTGGGGTTAACAACCCTGCCACGGAAAAAAGAAAAAGTTGCGAAGCGACCAATAGCCTCGGAAAAGGACGGATTTACTGTTGACGACCCGGAAAAACGAATCAAGGACAACGACCTTCGGATCTGCATGTGGAATGTTAGAACTCTTAACAGACCACGTGCATCCAAACAACTAGCGGAGGCCCTAGACTGTTACAGAGCAGGAATTACTGCCATCCAGGAAGTGCGATGGAATGGGCCGGGCAAAAGGAGGATGAAAAACTGTGACGTGTACTACGGTGATTGCGCAAGAAGACCACAGCGTTTATTTGGGTGCGGATTCGTCATAAGCGGTAGACTTAGGCAAGAAGTCTTGGGCTTTCGACACGTAAGTGAGCGACTTGTGACAATCCGTATCAAGGCTAAATTCGCCAACATTGGCCTAATATGCGCTCATGCCCCCACAGAGGACAAAGATGACGCCACCAAGGATGACTTCTATGAGCTCCTCGACAAAACATATGAGCAACGCCCTAAATACGACGTAAAGATCGTACTAGGCGATTTTAATGCCAAAATAGGTAAAGAGGAAATCTTTGGTAGGACTGTCGGAAAACATAGCCTACACGACACAACGTCTGAAAACGGACTTAGGCTAATTGACTTCGCAGCGGCACATAACGTCACCATTGCAAGCATACGGTTTCCTCATCTCGATATACACAAAGGGACTTGGCGACACCCATATCAAAGAACCGTCAATCAGATTGATCACGTTGCGATCGATGCAAGACACGCCTCCAGTATCTTAGATGTTCGCACCTTCCGAGCAGCAAACATCGACTCGGATCACTACCTTGTTGCAGCAAAGGTAAGAATGCGAATAACCCGAACTCCACAACAACGGAGTAATACTGTGAGGAAGTATGACGTCGGAAAGCTGCAATCGCAAGAAACCGCCAGAACCTATGCCGATCGAATATCCCGTAACCTCTCTAGAAATCCAGTACCACCAGCATCAAGTGCCGAAGGCCAGTGGCAACACTGCCAACAAGCCATCAGAGATGCCGCAACTGATGTGCTAGGTTTCACCAGACCACCACCACGAAACCTCTGGTTTGATGACGAATGCAGGCAGGCCCATGCAGCCAAACAAGAGGCATATAAAGCGACGCTGCAAAGAAAGACGAGAGCTGCTCGCGAGCTCTACGAGAAGAAAAGACGGGAAGAACACCGGCTTCTCCAAAAGAAAAAGAGAGAGCATGAGAAGCGCGCGATCGAGGATATTGAGAGATGCTACTCCAGAAACAACGTGCGGAAGTTTTACCAACAGGTAAAACAAACATGCCAAGGAAAAAAAACCCGCACAGAAGCCTGTAGAGATGGGAATGGAAACCTCGTAGTAGAGTCACAGTCGGTGCTGAGTACATGGAAGGACCATTTCTGCAGACTGTTAAACGGCGATGAAGACCGAAATCCCGCTGTCAGGCAGAATGAACCATTCAACATGGATGATGACAGACAAAACTTCCGTCCACCTGACCAAAATGAAGTAAGGATAGCAATATCTAAACTCAAAAACAACAAAGCTGCTGGACCCGACGGACTACCCGCCGAACTTTTTAAAGCGGCCGGAGATGACCTGGTGGAGTGCATACACCAACTCATCTCTAAAGTTTGGTCAGAAGAAAGTATGCCTGATGAATGGAACCTCAGCATCGTTTGCCCGATCCACAAGAAAGGAGACCCTCTAAACTGCGCCAACTATAGAGGAATTAGTCTCCTGAATATCGCCTACAAGATCTTCTCTGCCGTACTATGTGAACGCCTAAAACCTTTCGTCAGCAACCTGATTGGCCCCTATCAGTGTGGTTTCAGACCAGGAAAGTCCACAATCGATCAAATGTTCGCGCGACGGCAGATCCTGGAAACGACCCAATAATTCCAAATCGATACCCACCACCTCTTTATCGATTTTAAGGCCGCGTACGATAGCATTTATAGAGACGAGCTATACAGAGCCATGTCAGGTTTTAGCATCCCCACAAAACTCGTCCGACTGTGCAGGATGACGATGGAGAACTCTCGCTGCTCCGTCAAGGTTGGTACTGACCTCACAGTAGCTTTTGACGTCAAAAAAGGATTCCGACAAGGTGATGCGCTATCGTGCGATTTCTTCAACTTAATACTTGAAAAAATTATAAGAAACTCGCATGTCCATTGTAGTGGGACAATTTTTTTTCAAGTCTGTGCAATTGCTAGCATACGCTGACGACATAGACATCATTGGCAGAACTCGGCGAGCTGTCACTGGAACGTTTGCTAGCATAGAAGCTGAAGCGGCTAAGATGGGACTAGCAGTCAATGAGGCCAAAACGAAGTACCTGCTGTCCACAAAAAGGGACACACAACACCGGCGGATTGGACAAAACATCACAATAGACAGGTACAACTTTGAGGTAGTAAGGGACTTTCTGTACCTCGGATCCGCTATAACATCTGACAACAACATCTCGTCAGAAATAAAGCGAAGAATTACTCTTGCCAATCGCTGTTTCTATGGGCTAGGAAGGCAATTGAGTAGCAAAGCCCTCTCTCGAAAGACAAAGGAGACTCTGTATAAGACCCTAATCATCCCAGTCCTGCTCTATGGTGCCGAGGCATGGACTCTATCTAAAGCGGATGAAGATATCCTTAGTCGTTTCGAGCGTAAGATTCTTCGGAGGATTTTTGGCCCTATCTGCGTTAACGGGCTTTGGAGGAGAAGGTTCAACCAAGAACTTTACGAGCTGTACAGCGACATTGACGTGGTCAAAAAAATAGTCATATCACGTTTAAGATGGCTAGGTCATGTAGAGCGAATGGACAACAATGTTCCGGCTCGCAGGATCTTCGATTCCACCCCAGAGGGTAGACGCAGTCAAGGAAGACCTCGCCTTAGGTGGCGCGCTCAAGTGGAGGACGACCTGAACCAACTTGGAGTGAAAAACTGGAGGCAGCTAGCCAAAGACCGAGCTGGCTGGAGAGGCATGTTGGTTGAGGCCCAGGTTTGTCACGAACTGTAGCGCCATCTAAGTAAGTAAGGAGCTTATTACTTAGTATCGTAATGACTAGTAAAATTCAAGCAATTAAATGACCATCAAAAACAAAATAATTATCAGATTACACACCCAACTAGGCCCTATATCAATAGTCGTGCCCGAAGGTGGCCAACTCCGCCCTCACTTTTCCTCCACAAAAATAATATAAAAATACTATTTTATTTTACAATCCCTACCCAGACGCAAACCAAAAAAAAGAGCTTTTTTCCCTCTAATTTGACGAGGGGGGGTTTCTTACGACCTTGGAGAATACTTCAAGTTACCGGTGGTAATTATGAAAAAAAGGAAGGGTGAAGGTGCGCGACGCCCTAGGGCTAACCTTAAGGGTTAGGGGGTGGCGCTTAAAATTCTTAAAATTACACTATCGTAAAACCAAAAATAAATCAAATTAACAATACAATGACAAAAAAAAATTAAAATTAAAAAATAACGACCACTGCCAAAAATAATGGGTATATCCGCCTTTTTGGTTTTGGTTGCTGGAGTCAATCAGGATGATGTCTCGGTTTCTTCAAAAAAAAACTTGAAAACAGTGACGTACAAAACTTGGATTCCGACTGCTATGTGGATTGCGGTCTTTGCTATAATTCTTTTGGGCACAACAATGGCGGGTAGCCCAGTTATTACACGGTACCAGAACCCCTAGTCGGACACTGCACCACTTATTTTCTTGGTGGCACAAAAATATGATAAAATTTTGATACATACAGTTTGTGGCTTAAATGTTTTTTTTTTCTTTTAGGATCCTCCAGTACACTCCCTCGTATGTATGTACGTTGCTGCTGATTCGGCAATATCGCTTATGATGGAACTTCCATACGAAAATCGTTTACACTACGGCCACCGAAAACAGACGTTGATTGCCACTAACAAAAAACTGGCGGCTCAGACTATCAAAACCGCCCTGTTTGCTGTGCCTAGTATGAATGTTAATATTTAAAATAGGAGATACCATCTTCCTACATCGATATAATCTTACCTCAAAAGATGTTCCGTCACTACAGTACGCCTAACCACTACATTTTATATTTTCCTATTGTTTTTCCTCCCTCTGGTCACTAAATTCACTAAATTTGTTATTTTTTTAAAAATCAACTTAAAAAAAAATAACCAAAAATTACACTACACTTACACAAAAAAAATATGTTTTATCTTCCAGGATATATTCACACAACTAACAAATTTAAAAAATCTCTGGGTGCACTTTTCTTTCTTTGTTGCAGCTATTTTACCGGTCAGTTTCCAACTCGCAATTTTTTTTCCGTTTCTTGCTCTGAACCACCGAAAGCCGTACGCTCTACCGCTTTGCTGGAATTTTAACTTGGGGCTCCCCTTTTACGCCCTCTAAATCGATGGTGAATCTATCCATCAGACAATGGGAACAGTTTGCAACATTCTTCAAATTCCACGTCCCCCTTTTTCCCATTGCCACCACTCCTTTCTCCTTCTCGACACTCGCGGCGAATTAAAGTTGTCAGAAACTAAAGATAATCATCCAAAAACTGACAGAACTACCTGTAAATTTCCTTATTGTCCGTGGTTTGTTTTTGCTGTCCTGTCGGCTTATTTTTGTTTTTAAGTAATTTTGTTGTAGTGTGGATTTCCTAAAGACAATGTGCCATGATGCCTAAATAAGTGCGACATACATTATAAATGCAATGCATTGCAGTCGATTTGTTTTTTTTTCTTCTTTTTTGTTTTTTGTTGTGTATCGCGTTGTGAATTATCAGTGCATTTATCATTCAAGATGCACAATTTCAAGAGTATTGATAACCACTTGCATTTTTTTTTTATTTCAGCCTAACCAGACGATCAGTATGTAGTATGTGTGTATGATTTTACTACAGGAGAATTTCACCGTGCAAAGCATTTACAGGTAATTTAAGATTTTATTTTCTTATTTTCTACTTAATATAATTTTATATTTTCTTTTTGCCCTACAGGTAGCCGTAACAAACCACCGGATCTGGCAGAATTTTATTCGGAACAAATATGGTGGATAAAATGCTAGCTGGGACAGTGAGGAAGAACCCCGAAAAACAAAAGACGAGCAATTTTGCATATGACGCAACCACGTAGGTCTGTTGTTCATACTCAGTGCTTTAATAAATCTAACAACTGTTTTTTCTTTTTCATATTCAGGTGAGCTGTGAAAGCATCATTTCCCTTCAGACGTCGAGCCAATATTTTTCTTATAAAAAATCGGGCGAGCCTTTCCGGATTCCTGTAAGTGTTCCTTTCTAATCGTAACTTAGAATTTTTTTTTGTTAGTTTACTTATCTTCTTTTTTTTTATAAACACAAAACACATAAACACTTATATCGCAGTTTGTTTTGATTTATTGCACGTTGATATGCTTACGCCTTTTCGTGTAGGAAGAAATAGGTATCTGGGAATGCGTTCAGTAGCAGCGGCTTAGTTTAGTTTCGCGGCAAACGCTTTGTACCGGAAACAATGCCTAACTCGCTCCATAATTCTAGACTCAGTATATAGTTTCCGATCTAAATCGATAACTTAAAAGACTTATGCAAAAGACATAAGTGTGATATTTAAAAAAAGGAATAAACTACGATTAAGTACCTAACAAACAATTACAAATAACAAGAAAATTTTTTAAATAACACAAATATGTACTGATAAAACAGTAAATTAATAATTAAGATACATCAATAAAATTTGAACAAATGACTTAATAAAATAAATAAATAATCTATAAGTAAAATAATTACTAAAAAAACGAAACAAAATTAGGCAAGATTTAATAAATTAGAAAGCATAACATAAGCACAAATAAAAGTTAATCTGAAATAAATAATAAAACAAAATCGTAACAACAATTATAAATAATAATAAAAAAGTAAATAAATTAAATAAATGACACATAAATCACAGAAGTAAACCTTAAATGCTAAACTAAATAATAAATATATAAATAAATAAAAATACTTTATTAAACAAAAACAAATAAATAAATAAATAAATAAATAAACTATATTCAACAAACACTAATAAATAAATAAATAAACTATATTAGACAGATACTAATAAATAAATAAATTGATACATAAATAAATAAACTATTTTAAATAAATCTTAATAAATAAATACTTAACTTATGATATTCTATTCTATGATATTGCACAGTTACATCACTTCAGCCTTATACTTTCCAAAAAAAAAAACCGTTGTCAGGTTTACACCCTCACAGGCGATACATTTACTAGGAAAGACACGGAATACATTTATAATCACAGGTGGCGGTGGGGGTTTATTGCTTAATATCTCTGGCGTGATATACCCCGACAGTCTTGCCTTTCAAATCTTCCAGTTCATAGCTATTCTTCCCTACGGCCTTAGCAATTCGACATTTGAGAAATTTTGGGCACAATTTTGCGGCTAAATATTTGGAAGAGTCGCTGAGGACGAAGTTGCGTCTGTACACCTCCTGTCCAGGAACGTATTTTACATTCCGAGTCCCAGATTATAGACCTTGTCATTCTTCTCTTTGGCTTTAAGGATATTCTCTTTGATTTTATCTCGGATACTTTGCAACCTGAGTTGTCTGGGAAGAGTCAAAAACTCGCCGTCATCGACTTTGCTCAGCTTCTGTGTCAGTTCATAACTACTACCAGGAGTGATCATATTCATTCCGAATAAGGCGTAATACGGTGAAACCCCTGTAGTGGAATGAACAGAGCTTCTCAAAGCGCAAGCTATGTCGCTGAGGTTAAGATCCCAGTTGCGCTGATCATCTTTTAAATAAGAGCGCACCGTGGAGAAAACAAAGCGGTTCTAAAATGTCGAATGCCTTACTTCTGAAGAAGGTTCTGAAAATCCTTAGCTAAAAACTTCTTGCCATTATCGGAGTGTATTAGCTGAGGCACTCCGAAAGCATTAAAAATTTTGTTCCGGAGAAATTTAACGATACTATTAGTATCCGCTGAACGTAAAGGTTCTAAAAACATATGTTGAGTTAGGTGGTCTAAGACGACAAAAACATAGATATTACCGGGCTTAGTTCTCGGATATGGACCCAAAAAGTCCACATACAGTTTCAGGAACGGACGATCTACACTATAGGTACTGGTGACAGGAGGTCTTAAAATTTGGTTTATTGGTTTGCATTGCTTACACGTTACACATTTTGATACATATTCCCTTATCTGAACGGTCATGTTAGGCCAGTAGAAAAACTGCCGCACTCGGCAAAAGGTTTTTGCCACCCCTCCATGAGCCGCTTGCGGGAGGTCATGAGCCCTTTCTATTATGCCTCCTGTTAACCCAGATGGTACGCCAATTATGTTCATACATGGGCTCCTTCACACTTGACGTGAACGAACGCTTATAAACGAATTTGTCTTCGACCTTTAGATCGGGCAATTCATCTTGGTGTGACCGGATAGTCTCTTTAAGGGCTTTGTATTCTTCAGACTTAAACTCTTCGGAGGATAGGTCTATTAAAGGAGCGATGTCGGCTACATCCAAGCTATCGACATATGCCCGAGAGAGCGTATCCGGAACGACATTCAGCGATCCCTTTCGGTGTTCTATGTCGAAGGTATACGACAGTAAGGCTAAACTCTACCTGGCGAGTCTCCCACTTAAGTCTTTCATGGTCATTAACCATTTTAGACTGGAGTGATCGGTAATGGCCGTAAAATCCATATCCTCGACATAGGGCCTAAACTTTTTGATTGCCATTACCGCTGCCATACACTCTCTCTCGGTCACGCTGTAATTTCTCTGACAGGAATTTAATTTCTGGGAAAAATACGAGATTGGTACCTCTGCTCCATCATCGTCTTTCTGAAACAGATCGACCGATTCCCGTGTCGGACGCATCACATTGGATGTAAAAACGTCTTTTGAATTCCGGATGAGTGAGCACCGGCGCTGTGGTTAGTACGCTGCGATCTCTTCCTCCGTCATCCTAAACTTAGAGTCTTTGTTCTTGAACGTGTCCGTAAGGGGGGCAGTCAAGCTAGAGAAATCCTTGATGAACCGCCTATACCACCCTGCTAAGCCAAGCTGCCGCCGAACTTGTCTGGCGTTTTTCGGCAACGGAAAGTTGACAACAGGTTCGACTTTCGCCGGGTCTGTCCTCACCTTGCCGCCGCCGACGATGAATCCCAAGTATTTTAGTTCCTTAAAACAAAAGTTCGATTTCTTTAGGTTGCTTGTAAGATTGGCCTTTTTTAGACATTCGGCTACTTCGCCCAGCAAAGCGACATGGATCTCGAAGTCCGGTGCGATAATAAACAGGTCGTCTAAATACAAAAAAACAGTGTCCCTGAGTCGTGCAGGAATAACCTTATCCATTAAACGACATAACCTTTGAGCGGCGTTACACAACCCAAAAGGCATGACTGTGAACTGGTATAAGGGTCTTCCCGGTACCGCAAACGCAGTTTTCTCCCTTCTCTCTTTCTCTAGCGGTACTTGCCAGAAAGCTTCCTTCAGAACTACACTTCTTATGAATTAGGTGTTGGGAAGCCGACTGATGAGCCCCTCGATATGAGGAAGAGGGTTCGCGTTCTTTTTGCTTAACGCATTGACCTTACGCGAATCCAGGCAAAAACGATACTCTACCATACCGTCAATTCCAGGCTTCTTGATAAGGACAACAGGCGAGCACCAAGGACTCTCACTTTCCTCTATAACGCCGAGCTCAAGCATTCGGTCGATCTCTTGGTACAATAAGCCTTGTACCGCTGGTGAAACAGGATAGTGACGCTGCTTAACAGGCTCAGCGTCTCCAGTATCGATGAAGTGCTCCATCATTGACGTTTTTCCGAGGCCGTGACGGTCATAATCCAGAAATCTCCGCTTGACCGTCTCCAATTCGTACCGCTGTTCTGGTGTTAGTAAGTGAGCATTTTCCTTGGGAATCGAAACCGAACTGATTACGTTTGGAGCGATTTGGAAGACCTTCCAGAAATCAACCCCTAAATATAGTTCCTCTTCAAGCGAGGGAACCAAAAATAGCGTGATCACATGCCGATGCTTGTTGTAGAACACCTCCGTCTGAACTTTACCGACGATCGTCTGGTTCTTAACATCCGCGGTTTTTACCCCGGATTTGTATGTAATTACATTTAACTTCCCCTCCTTGACCAAATCCATACATCCCTTTCCTAAGATGCTGATACTAGCTCCGCTATCCAACAACCCCAAAATTTCCCTTCCCGCAATCATAACTTTGGCGTACGGTCTTGGATCAGAATTTAGATCCAATACCGTCGCCGAAATTCGTTCTCTTAAATCTTTCCTTTTTTTAGAGCGCTCCCTAGTATTCACGATTTTTCTAGATACCACCGAGGAGCAACCCTTAAAAACCCTATTTTTTGCTATCTCGTACTCTTTAATTCTTATGCTTTATTTCAAATTGTTTTATTTTTTTCTCTAATTTTGCCCTTTCTACTCCCCCCCCTCCTAACTAAAATTTTCACTTCTTTAAACGAGCCTACTGTTCTTTGGTTTGCTATTGGGGTGTCTGCGTGGAACACGACTCCCCCCTCAAGGTCGCATTCCAGGACTGGTTTCCCGGGGTGAAATTAATGCATTTGGGAGTAATAACTCCTTCTTGGCCACACCGGTAGCAAAATATATTTCTTGTCGTAGAAAGACAGTCCATAAATGCATGACCTCGCAAGCGACAGTTCCAACAGGTTAGTGAACCTGGTTCGCCAATCCCTCGCGAAGCCTTGGGCCGAGCTCTGGTGTGCTGAAACGCAGCCACATTATCTTCTCCCACCTGCCATTACTCACCTTCCACTGCCAGTTCGTTCCTCGGTATCGGACGGGGTGTCTTAGAGGGCTCGGGGCTTCTTTATCCTTGATGGGAAACGCGTACCCGGCATCTTTACAGGCTACCCTCGACTGGCCCAGCGTAAAAATTGGCTGCGGGTATACCAGCATCCGAATCCTTTCGTTGAGATTCCGCTTTAGAATTTGTACCAGCTCCATCTCTGGAATCGGAACTCGGAGTTGCGCTCTCAGCTTATCCACCGCCACAAAGAAATCATCGCATGACTGCCCAGTACCGTGCTGACATTCCCACAGGTCTCTCATAATCTCCAGATCCGATTTGGAGTTCCTAAATTGGCGCATCAATGCGTCCTTTAATGCTGGTCAATCTGGACGATAAATGGTTCGCTGGATCTGCCAGTACCACTCGTATGCGGCGCCGGTAAGGAGCAGGTGAAAATCCCTCAGTATTTCTGTCCAGGAACAACCATACTGGCTCTGAAGATTTTCGAGACGGAACACGAAATCTTCAACGGTGAGTACTTCTGAATTTCCTTCGAACTTTAAACCCCATTTGTCTATACTTATTGGGTTTCTCGCATACGCTGGTGCCATGACGCGTATATGGTGAAAGTACCCACCGTTGTTGAGTTGGCTCCCCCTGCTTTCCGGTCTTCGTGTCCAGTAAGGGGCCGTCTGGTTACTCCCGTTCGAATCTCCCACTGGTACGAAATTCTTTGTGGAGGGATCCAGTTGAGGGTATCGAGTACCTACTTGGGTCGGCGGACCGCCGGCTACCTCTTCTCGCTCTTCAGTCCCATTTGGTACCACCCTTCTAGCCGCCGTTTTGGCTGGCTGGTGAGTAGGTAAACGGTTTCCCTCGACTAACATTCTAAAATTTCTTTCCAATTCCGTTTTCAGCTCCCATCGAAGAGAATCAGTGTACTGCTTACACGCATTGTTCACCGCTTGACTAATGGCCGAGAGCAGACCGCTCGATATTGTAGTATCGCCCTGATAGCCGTTCGTCTCTCGATGAGAAACATTGCCGGAAAACGCTGAGCTAGGATGCTGAGGCTCTTCTCGGTCGACTACTTCCAATAGCCGCACCCTCTCCGACGCCCCGCCCCCATTCGTGAGATGGCTATACGGAGGTCACGGCTTAGAGACGGATGCGCCTCTCCTTTGACTTACCGTCGCGGCCGGAAGTGTAGGTGGATGAACTGGATACAGCGGAAGCCAGTTTTGAGACTCGCTTGGTAGCTCGGGAGTTTGGGTTGGAGAGTGCATAAGCGGCATCTTGCTACCACTATTCAGGAGACGATATTGTGAACGGGTAACTGTATGTTTTTCTCTATATGAACTATTAACGATTTTTTTTTATTTCCTCAGTCTCCTCGTCAAGCATACCCCAGAAACAAGCAAACGAATCTCACTACAATTAACCCCCGCGAAAGCACGCTTATTAAATATCCTACAAAACTTAATCGTCTTAGTCTTATAGTAACTAATTCTTATCGCTATTGTATTACAAAAAACAGAAAAGAAAGAAACTTACTAAACCTAATGTCATACAAATACACAAAAACTGTTAAAAATCAAAATTACTACGATACACTAAACTAACTAATTACTTAAAAGCTATCTTATGTTTTAAGTTTTTTCCTAAATCTAATAAATATTGCGATGTAAAAAAAACAGAGACTCAGCTATCTCAATTATTATATGTCCTTTAGGCTATACAATTAGATTATAACAAAAAACAAAACAGTAATCCTACAAAAATTAATCTAAAATTAACATCTACTTATCGTTTCTAAACACTATCGTCTTTCTCACTACTATATACTATTAACCTAACTCTAAATCTATCTTAAGCTTTATATTTTTTTGTGTGCCTTTTTTTCTATATTTTCCACCTCTACTGTACTATATTCTATCCCTATAATCTATATCTATATTCTATACCTAAACGGAAACTCTAATTATTCTTAACTACTATACATTTTTTTTTTTTTTTTAAATATTCCTAACTAACTTAACTCTTCCAAATCTATCTTAATATATATACTGCTCTACCGAATTTAAAAAAAAACGCTTAACAGAAAAAACTACTAAACTAAAAACAATAACTCCTAAGACAAAACGTTTTCATTTTGAACGCTGTCGCTTATTCCTAAACACTAGACGACTATACTATAAAATACACTATTCCTTACATACCATTCCTATAAAACTAAGTTCATTCAAAACACAAAATCCAATAGCTTCTAATCAACGAAAATTAATCTCTTTACAGATTTTTTTTTATTTTTTTTTTATAATATTTTGGGGGTGTTTCGGGAGGCGTAGGACGGTGTATATTTCTTTTTCACTTTGAGTGACGCCTCCGTTGAGCGCCACCATTCATTGGGAGCAGCAGCAGTTGTAAAAAACAGTTGTTTAACGACAAAAAAAATCGACAAATACATATATGTTACATTTGGTACTACTGCCAGAATAGGAATTCTTAGTCGCGATTGGTCAGGCATTCCTAAGAGCAATCCTGACCAAGACTTACTCTCCCTTCCCATCCTGACCGCAGCACCAGATGCAAATGAAAAGGAACTATTCTAACACCCGCCCTCGACTTCACTTCCCGTCGCAATTTGATGGGTACATACAAGACCTTCCTATCCAAGACATACGAAAAGTTTTTTTTTTTCAAGGGCGGATGCCCGAACTTTTAAACAAATAGTGTTTCTGGTTGTTCTCGCCGACATCTCCGACGCCACCCCTCGCATTTGAACTGGTATGCTCCAGGCTTTCCTGATTAACACATAGAGGTTGCTTCGATGATGTCAGCGATAACTTCCAGGAACGGATTGGACAAAAGACAAGGACTAATTTCATTCACTTACGTATGGGCGCCATTTGTAATATAAATGTGGGCAATAGGATGAGATAAGAGAGGATTAGGATAGGATGATGGAAAGGAATTGGTTTGGATAGAGTATAGGAAGGGTCATACTGGCACCGAAGCCATAGGATTTGGACCTGGAGCTAGGTAAGGTAGGATAGAGGACTAGGAAGTGGGATAGGGAGAGGAAGGGTCAGAATGTTCGATGCAAGGGGCCGTGGCATGCTGGCGACGCACGGCTTAGATCGCCGGAAGGGGAAGGGATCTTGACCCCCGCCTGCTTTAAAATACTTCCCTCTATAGGTTTCTGCTCTCGCTCCCCTTGGATCTGCTGTTGTTGTTGCAGATGAGCCGACCCTCACCGCTCCTTGAATCTGGATGGCCGATTTTATACCAGATTCCCTTTTGGTTCACTCAATTGGCGAGGTCACTTCAGACCGTCCTCATCAGCCCTCCCTCCCAACCCTCTGAAAAGTTCCACTTAGAGCTTCATAATAAACACTCGGTTTGGCGTGGTTCACATAGGTTCTTTATTGTTACTAGACTCGATTAAACATTCAAAAAAAAACTTATAAATATAACATAAAAAAATATGATACTAGTAAGGAGCTTATTACTTAGTATCGTTATGACTAGTAAGATTCAAGCAATTAAATGACCATCAAAAACAAAATAATTATCAGATTACACACCCAACTAGGCCCTATATCAATAGTGGTGCCCGAAGGTGGCCAACTCCGCCCTCACTTTTCCTCCACAAAAATAATATAAAAATACTATTTTATTTTACAATCCCTACCCAGACGTAAACAAAAAAAAGAGCTCTTTTCCCTCTAATTTGACGAGGGGGGTTTAATACGACCTTGGAGAATACTTCAAGTTACCGGTGGTAATTATGAAAAAAAGGAAGGGTGAAGGTGCGCGACGCCCTAGGGCTAACCTTAAGGGTTAGGGGGTGGCGCTTAAAATTCTTAAAATTACACTATCGTAAAACCAAAAATAAATCAAATTAACAATACAATGACAAAAAAAAATTAAAATTAAAAAAATAACGACCACTGCCAAAAATAATGGTGATATCCGCCTTTTTGGTTATGGTTGCTGTAGTCAATCAGGATGATGTCTCGGCTTCTTCAAAAAAAACTTGAAAACAGTGACGTACAAAACTTGGATTACGACTGCTATGTGGATTGCGGTCTTTGCTATAATTCTTTTGGGCACAGCAATGGCGGGTAGCCCAGTTATTACACGGTACCAGAACCCCTAGTCGGACACTGCACCACTTATTTTCTTGGTGGCACAAAAATATGATAAAATTTTGATACATATAGTTTGTGGCTTAAATGTTTTTTTTTCTTTTAGGATCCTCCAGTACACTCCCTCGTATGTATGTACGTTGCTGCTGATTCGGCATTATCGCTTATGATGGAACTTCCATACGAAAATCGTTTACACTTCGGCCACCGAAAACAGACGTTGATTGCCACCAAAAAAAAAACTGGCGGCTTCGACTATCAAAACCGCCCTGGTTGCTGTGCCTAGTATGAATGTTAATATTTAAAATAGGAGATACCGTCTTCCTACATCGATATAATCTTACCTCAAAAGATGTTCCGTCACTACAGTACGCCTAACCACTAAATTTTATATTTTCCTATTTTTTTCCTCCCTCTGGTCACTAAATTTACTAAATTTGTTATTTTTTTAAAAATCAACTTAAAAAAAAATAACCAAAAATTACACTACACTTACACAAAAAAAATATGTTTTATCTTCCAGGATATATTCACACAACTAACAAATTTAAAAAATCTCTGGGTGCACTTTTCTTTCTTTGTTGCAGCTATTATACCGGTCAGTTTCCAATTCGCAATTTTTTTCCGTTTCTTGCTACGAACCACCGCAAATCCCAATCGCGCCCTCCTGTGGTAAGTTTGTATCCCAAAAGCCGTACGCTCTACCGGTTTGCTGGAATTTTAACTTGGGGCTCCCCTCTTACGCCCCCAAATCGATGGTGAATATATTCATCAGACAATGTGAACAGTTTGCAACATTCTTCAAATTCCACGTCCCCCTTTTTCCCATTGCCACCACTCCTTTCTCCTTCTCGGCACTAGTGGCGAATTAAAGTTGTCAGAAACTAAAGATAATTATCTAAAAACTGACAGAACTACCTGTCAAGTTCCTTATTGTCCGTGGTTTGTTTTTGCTGTCCTGTCGGCTTATTTTTGTTTTAAGTAATTTTGTTGTAAAAAACCTGAATTTATTTAAATTTTCCTCCAGTCTATCGGATACTGGGCCATCAATATCTAGTTAATTCAGGTAATCCATATCACATTCCCCTTTTTTGTAGTCTGGATTTCCTAAAGACAATGTGCCATGGTTCCTAAATAAATGCGACATATGTAAATGCAATGAATTGCAGTCGATTTGTTTTTTTTTTCTTCTTTTTGTTTTTTGTTGTGTATCGCGTTGTGAATTATCAGTGCATTTATCATTCAAGATACACAATTTCAAGAGTACTGATAACCACTTGCATTTTTTTTTTTAATATCAGCCTGACCAGACGATCAGTATGTAGTATGTATGTATGACATTACTACAGGAGAATTTCACCGTGCAAAGCATTTACAGGTAATTTAAGAATTTATTTTCTTATTTTCTACTTAATATAATTTTATATTTTCTTTTTGCCCTACAGGTAGCCGTAACACAATGTTCCAGAAACTCAGGCGTCGAAAACTTGTAGAACTCGATCGGGATTCCAGCTAATCCCGCAGCCTTATTATTTTTCATTTTATTAAGTGATGGTTATAATTCAAGCATTGTAAAAGGCGAGTCTAGCTCAGGTATCGAAATGTATTGAAGGGCGTAGCTTAAAGAGTTTTGGTTTGAGTCTGAGAGCAAGAGGTTTTCAAAATAGTTTGCTAGTTGATCTACACTTAAACTCAAAGACGATGACTTGCTCCTTCCACCTAAGATCCACACTTTGCACCAAAAAGACTTGGAATCCCTACAGTTTAAAAGATTCCCAGCAGCTTTCTTTAAGTACAATTGCTTTTTGAAATTGCTTAAATCCTTATATATTTTATTTTGTTGCAAGTAGAGTCTTTTGAAAGCTTCATTTGAAGACTGTCTGAAAAGCTTTAAGTAATCTACTTTTTTACACTCTTCATCATACTACTTTGAATTAAAAGATGATTTATTCGGACAAGAACTAAAAACTGCTGAATGCTTAACTAATTCAAAAACAGATTGTGTTGAAAATTCTATGCAAAGTTCAAGCTGATCATTAAAAGAACCCATTTGTTGATTTAAGTTTCGCCTATACAAACAAGCCTTACTTTCGACCCATTTTAGTTTCTTAACAGCATTAGATACTTCAGCTCTGTTGTGGATATCTTGAAGCGTACATTCGTACGACACTACGATAGGCATATGGGTTGAATAGTTTGCCGGATATACCTCAACATTTTTAATCATATCAATGAAGGGCGCTTGGCCTTCACAATACAAAAATCAATTACAGAACAGCCGTGGGAAAATATAAAAGTATAATCGCCCCTGGAATCACCATTTGATACTCCATTTAAGATAAAAAAAACCAAAGTCTTCGAACAACTCTATCAGTAATTTGCCGTTTGTGTTCAAGCAATTATCCAGTGAGTTTCTTATATCAGTAAACTGACCATTATTTAGAACAGGAGAGTTTTGGAAATTACCTATACGACCGTTAAAGTCACCAATGATCATAAGGTTCTCGTACTTGTAATTTAATAATATACTCTGCAATTCTTCGTATTCTGATGACCAGGAATTAAAGTTCAAATATACAGGAATAATATGAAAATGTTTTGAATCACATTCTATATTGATTAAAATTGTGTTACTATAGTTCCTTAAAGTTACATTATTAATACTATTTTCTGAGCGTTTATTTTTGTAGCCACATAATATTCCACCACTAGCTCTCCCGAGTCTGTTATTTCGAATAGCCGGAATACATTTAATGTTAAAATTTTCAAAATATTTATAATATTGCAATTCTTTTCCTTCTTCTAAAAAAGTTTCTAATAAAATTATATCGTATTTTTGAATAAGTTTAAGAAAATCACATTGCGTCTTCTCCAAATGTCGTTTTGACGTACTGAACTTCCTCTTTTGTTTTTGTTTGTAATCCTTGCAGCGAATCGTAGTGAAAAACAAATTTTTCAATTTGCAATTTGGCACCTTTAAAATAAACATTCTCGTTCGGGTTGATTGACAAAACTTTACTTTTGATATCGTTTAGTGCGCTTCTTTTTTTGCGATAGAGTAAAGATTGTTCTTTGTGTACGAAGACTCCGGTACACTTGAATTTTGGTGCGGCCACAATGATTTTATTTGCCATACCAGCGTTTTTAAAATTTAGAACCATCGTTGTTTTTTATTGTGTCGGTTGTTAAATTCCTGAGTGTTTTCGATAATTATATCAGCGTTGTCCTTTAGATCAAGTAGGCCGAGACAAGTTGGTTTAGCAAACTCGACCTTGTTTGGCTTATTATCTGATGGAAAATGCATTACAACAGTTTTATCATTTGCTTTGTTGGACAAAATTTCGAGTTGCTTTTCAAGAGTTTGGCAATAATTTTCGACGAAAGATAAACGCTCTGAGAGTTGGGCATTTTGAGACCGTAATAACAGATTATCTGTTAATATGGCGGCGACGTCATCTTTTGTGGCAATGTTTTTTAAATGTTGATTTAGACATTCATCTAATATATTTTTGAAATCTTTGGATAGCATTATTTGTTCTGACATTTGAATATTTGTTATTGGCACAGATTTCTTACTGTTTGGGGTGCTAACCGGAGATATTTCCGATGCCTTTCTCTAAGGTTGCATATAGGACTTGCCGCCAAAACATTTTTTATGATTTGTAAGAAATTTAAAGTTTTAATTCTCCTACCTTCTTTGTTAGAATTGAGGATTGGTCATTGCTTGTGAGTACAGATTTTTTTCACTGTCAGTTTAAAAGTAATTTTGTAATATTTTGTTAACTTTTTACTAGTTTAAATAATGAAAAACTGAAGAACTTAGACAACTTAGTTAACTTAATTCACTCTCTTTCTCTCGCTTTCCATATTTCACCCTCCACTTCTTAGTTTTTATTTATTTGACCGTTAAAAGGGAACCAGGGTTTATTAAAAAAAATCTATAAAAAACAGACCTTTTTTTTAAAAACGAACATCATCAAAAAAGATTTATCTTTTTTAAAAACAAATTCGACTTGCCACTTAACTGGAAAGCCAACGAACAAAAATTTGGCAAGTGGAATGTCAAGAAATTTCAAAAGCTGTCAGGGAAAATATTTTCAAAACTGATCTTTTTCATATTAAAATAATTTAATCCTTATAATATAATATAATATTTCTAGCTAAGTGTCTGTAAGGCACATTGCCTTTTAGAATGCAACATAACGTTGCACGACACTAGTTAGAAGAATTAGAAAGATAGGAAAGAATTTATTTTTCGGTGCAGTAGATCGAGAATTAGATGACTATTTTCTCACTTAAAACTCACGGAAGGTTTTAGCTTGCACTAGGAGTTAAAAACCTGAGTATCGAACTTACGATCTCCGCGTCAGAAGCAAACATCTTACTTTTACTTTTACTTTTAATCTATTTTTATTTTAACTGTTACTTATATCTACTTAAATGCTAGACAAAAATCTTAAAACTAGCTAAAAATATCATCTTAATTAACTTACTGGCCCTATGTGGGCGCTCTAAATTAATCTCTAACTTAATATTAATTGCCTTTTAGCCTAAAAGTAGCTTAAGTTTATCTTATATGTAAAGGGTTTTATTTTTCACCCAGAAAATGAGAAAAAACTGGGTATCTTACGCTTCCTAATCTATCTTAAACTACTTAAAAACTAACTTAAAATAAACTAAAGATAAACTTAAAATTACTTAAAATAAACCACAGGAACGTGTGCTTTCAAAATATCAATCTTGGGGGTAGTAAGCCCCGGTTGAGGTCATCGCCCTTGCAATGTGTCCGCGAATGAGCTTAATTAAAAAGTTATCTATCCTGTTTGTATTGGCCCCGTTATAAAGAACCTCGTTGGAATAATAATGTTTGTACTCCGACTCTGGTGTTCTACAAAAGTCCGAGACAAGTGCGAAGGCACTGTCTCTCGAACACCCGAATCTTTTCCATTAGAGATGGTGCAACGTTGAACCACACAGGGCATCCGTAGGCAATCATCGGCCTGATAAGGGCCATGTAGCAAATCACTTTCACCCTGCTATCAAGGCGGCTGCTATAAAACAACCGTCTTGTCAGGGCAAAAGCTCCCTTAGCCCTGGTCAGAGCAGCCTCTACATGTCGATTGAAATATAGATACTGATCCAACCAGATGCCAAGGTACTTCACTTTTACTCGCCAGTGGATCTCCATGTGGCCCAGCGATCACTAGCTTGAGCCAGTTCTTTCTCGTATCCCTAGAGGCCCCAGACAAGGGGTTCTAAACAGGATAGTTTCACATTTCTGGAAGTTAATTTTCAGCTTCCAATCATTACAGTTTTTTTGAATTTTATCGAAATCACGTTGTAAGAGAATTCTGATGACTTCAACTTTTGGACCTGTTCTGTACGCAATTAAATCATCGGCATACGCAATTGCATAAGGTAGACTCCCAATGAGATCGCTGGTGTAAATACTAAAGAGAATCGGCGAGTTCACCGCTCCCTGTTGCAGACCGTTTTTAATATCAAACGTTTTGGTAGATGTTACATTGCCACTCTTGACAACAAACTTTCTACCATTAAGCATGTCGTAAGGCATATATAGCTCTGGTATACTTATGCCCCATCTGGTAAGCTTCATATAAAGACCTTCTAGCCATACGGTGTCGAAAGCCTTCTGCAAATCAACCAGACAGGCACCCGTGCATTGATTCTTAGCATTGTTCCATTGGACAGCAGATACTAACTTAGACGCGGCATGAATTGTGTCATGTCCCGACTTAAAGCCGAACTGGGTGTCTGGAATTATATTTTTGTCCTCGGCCCACTTGGACAGAGCACTATTGATAGCTTTTTCGATTACCTTGCTTATACTCGGGAGAAGACTTATCGACCGGAGATTTGCCGGATTGGAATTGTCCTTTCCCTTTTTCGGGAGAGGATGTACAACAGCTGTCTTCCAACTCACTGGATAATATGCATTATTCAGCGCGTTGTTGAACAGTGTTGTGTATATTTCTATACCTTCCTCAGGGAGATGTCGTAGTACAACATGGGTATACCATCGACTCCTGCTGACTTCTTTTTCTTTAATGATGCGAAGATCATTTGTAGTTCGACCTTCGAGATGAGCAGGGAACTTGGCCCATTTCGATCGGCGATGGTGGCGTTTGCCAGATTGTCTTCATTGAACCCGGTAAAACCAAGGTTCTCAGATCGCCATTGCGTGATGCTATTTCGAAGGTTAAACTGATTCAGCAGAGCTCTGTTCTCCAGGTCGTGGTTCGGGCAAATGGAATCATTTACCTTATACACTTGCTGAAAAGCAGAACCCACTGTCTCAACCTTCTCCAATGGATCTTCGATCACAAAGAAGTCGTCGTCCAAGACGGCGTCCCCTAGATCTACTTCTGCGTTCAGGAGTATATTTTTGTTGTCTGTCGTTCTCGGGAGCTTAAGACACGGAAGATCATTTTGAGTGTTCTTTCTAAAAATTTTATTAATCTCGGGAAACATACTCGGGTCGCTAGAATTAACGGCTCGAATTCTGTTATCCCAGTAAGAGTTAATAGACAATCGATAGTTTTGTTTAATGAGCGAGTGGACATTTTTGATTGAAGACTTCAGTGTCCTAATCTCCAGATCATTTCTGTTAGTAAACCGCCTGTATAAGAGTTTTAATCTTGTCAGAAGGCCACTTTTTTATCTGTGTAGTGCGTCTATTATCGCGTTCTTGTACATTTCAGTTGCGTAAGGTTCTTTGTATCGTGGGATTGTTCTGTCCATCGTTTGTTTTATGACACCATCCATCTGAAGCAGGTATCCATCGATATCTACGTTCGATAGATTCTTGTCGTTTGGAGGCGCAATGTCGTTAGAGAGGAGTTCTCTTGTCAGGGTGTTGGAGAAACGTGGCCAGCGTGCCTTACTGAAATTGTAAGAGCGCGCAGGCACAAATTCATCCAACACCACAAGCTCATTTGGTAGCTGAATGACGGCGGAAAGTCCGCAGTGGTCACTGTCGTATTCTACCGTTTGTAAACAGTTTCTTGTCTGTTGGCCCACAGAGACCGTTACTGTCAGTCTTGAGTCTAACAGTAGCAGATCTAGAAAAGCACCGCTCCTTGGGAACGATGGTCTATCTGTAGCAAGAAGGTCGATTTACACTCAATATGGTGTCGACCCATCCAATGAAAAAGATGGTATTCCCTTGGATTTTGGATTTGATTTCCCCAATCTTCATGTTTGCCATTCAAATCTCCGGCAATAATATAGTGATTTTCTTCCAAGTGCAGACTAAGGTACTCGAAAAGTTTTTCGAGCTCTGCAATAAAGTTTGCAGGTTGAGGTGCTTCTTGTGCGTACACTGCAATCACATACATTCGCTTTCCATGTTGGAGAGGAATGCGTATGATGCAAGCTTCTAGCAACTCGAATCTTCGCACTTCACTATTATATATGACCTTATGATCAATACCTTTTCTTAAAAGATAGCGAACCCGCCCCCACGAGTGGAGTTGGGCCGGTCCCTTCGTACGGTATTGTAATTATTATGAGTCAGTTTGTGTTTCTGGTTTAGCTTGGTTTCGCTAGCCAAAAAGACATCTGGACTGTGATCATGCAACAATTGAAACAAATTTGCTCTACGTTCGGTCCTGATTAGTGAATTTACATTCACAACCAGGATTTTGAAGGGGTTCTGGTACAGCGCGCCCATTATGGTTTAAATTGCCCTAAGCTGAGAAGGTAAGCGTAGACACGGTCTAGTCTTTCCTCCTGCTTTCCGAGCTGTTGTTGTAAGCTGGTTAACTGAGCCTGCATGGCCAGCAACACAGTCATTACATCGGCCTATCCTGCAGGTGCCGTAGGCATGGGGGCCTGTTTTGCAACCTTTGGTTGTGGCTGTACCGTTGTTGTTGGCCTCCCTGCCACCATTTGGGCGTAAGAGATTTGGGGCACAACGGCTGTTGGTGAAAGAGCAAAAATAGGTCGCCTCTCCACCACCTTCGGAGCTTTTGTTTGCTTTATCTGCTGAAACTTAGGACAGCCCCGATAACTAGCAGGGTGACCCTCGCCTCCGAAAAGCACACATATAAGTAGAGTCTTATCTTCGACCCTTTCCTGTCCGAGTTTACACTCACCTAAATTGTGGTTCTCACTGCATTTCATCCATACCGCAGTTCGCCGCGGCATGCCCTAACCTTTGGCAGCACATGCATTGAAGCATATCGCCGCGTCTCTTTAGTTTGTCCCATGTAACAACCTGGTAGTCTACGTTGGAAATTTTCCGTAGACTATCTAGTTTGCTTTTGGGCGACAGCTGAACCAGGAAGAATGGTCATTTCCGTTGCTCCCGTCTGGCTCTGACAGTCGTGAAAGGCTTGACCCCCACGAACTCGAGATCGTTCGTCGCTACCCGACGGAGTTCGTTTAAAAGCGCCACCGTGTCAGTGGAGCTGTCAAGGCCCTTTAAGAGGACCGTCTGAATTTTTTCCTCTTTCGGCGTGAAACTGTAATGTTCAGTGACCGTTTTTATAAGAATCTCTTTAACCTTTTTATGGTGATCCACTGAGAAGCAGTGGATAGCATGGTTATCATTACTAAGTCTTTTAATTAAAAAGGTATCGCCTATGGCGTCCCTACATATATCTATTATATCTTTAATATTCATTTTATATGTGTTTATGAGCGGCAACTTACCTTTTTTTTGTGTTGGCTGCGATGGCTGTTGCTGCTGCATCTGCTGTTCTATCTGCTGCTGTTGACATTGCTGCTGTTATCGCAGCTGCTGTTGTCTCTGCTGCTGTTGGTTTTGCTGCTGCTGTTGGACGTTCTTGGACGTCGATGGTTGATCCATATTTATCTGCTGTGGCTGTTCTTTTTACTGTTGTTGCTGTCGCTGTTTAGCAGGCTGTTGTTTTCATTGCTGCTGTGGCTGTTGTTTCTGCAGCTGTGCTGACTGCTGTTGTTGTAGTTGCTGCTGTTGCTGCTCAGCCGTCTGGAGGGCCTTAAGCTTGGCTGCCTCCTTTTGCTCTTTGGCGAGCCTTTACTCCCTCCTTCTTTTTTCTTGTTTGGCTCTGACCGCCAGGATCTTGCGCTCAAACTCACTAATTATTTCTTCCTCATCATCTGACTCCAATGAGGAAGGCCTTTCTTTTGTATGAGTGTTGTTGTTGTCTTCGGCAACTTGTGTGTCGTCTGGGGTACTTGCATAGTGCCCCTCCCCTTCATTGGACGCATACGACACTGATATGTCCGACGCTAGTCCAGCATTTTCCAGCTGCTGACGTATCTTGGAAGCTGCGGTTGTTTTGGCTGGTGGCGCCTTTTCCTTCTCTCCAACTTGCTGTTGTACCAGATAAGCCCTTGTTGGCCTTTTTGTTACTAGGTTCGGCTGAAACTTTTGCCTTCGTCTTCTCTTAACTAACGTCATTGGAACATCAGCCGATTTTTCTGGCTCATCATCCGATGGCGCCATAATCTTATTTTCGGGTAATTTGCCGCCTTCTAGGCTAGTTCTGTTTTCCAACACTTTTTCCCAATTTTTTTTGATGAAGTCCCCCAGGCTGAGCTAATCGCTTATATGGTGTCGATCTTAAGCTCATAGAGGCCGGACGTCAGGTCGAGGTGCGCGCATAAATAATTACACAAAAGTCAAAAAAAAAAATTATTGCGCATTGTTATCGCGAGTGATAAAAAAATAATATTACACACTCGTTTGAGAAATTGGCAAAAACCCCTCGTGTGTGCTGTAAAGAAAATAACAATATCCACTCGTGTCGTTGGAAGACGATAAGATGCCCATTCGCGCTGTGGAAGAAAAAAAAAAAAAAAAAAAAAAAATAATACACACTTGCATAACAAATCAAATTATCCTCCTATCTGTCCCAACCCTTTGTGCTTAGCTTAATTGCCTCTTTCTTATCTACTGTAGGCATCGTATGCTTGCGGTAAATGGATAAGGGCATCTGAGTTTGTCCTATTGTGCTGAATATTTAAATTGATTTTTTGTATGCAAGCTGTCTTATGGGCATAACACCTAAGACAGTTTGTTTATTACAGAGATTAATTTGGATTTTCACTGCATGGTTCGACTTAGTCAGAATTGTGTTTTGTGTGTAAGTATTTTGAAATGGTAAGTGATTTTTGTGTCGTGTATTCAAATGTTCGTGGTATAAGAAAGAATTTCTTTCACCTGTACGTCTATACTGTTCAACACAGGCCAGCTGTTTTGGCATTAAGTGAAACCCAGGTTGGAGTAAATACTGACTTATCAGAGTTTGCTCTACATGGGTATAGCTTGGTGCCATTACTCTTTTCCCATCATGGTCTCGTGGTCTATGTTAGGAATGATATTGCTTGCCAGAGTCTTCCCCAATATGGGCAATGTTCCAACACGGACTTTAACTTCTTGTGGCTCAAATTCACTGTCCGCAAGCATGACATTCATTATTGTTTTATTTACAGGAGTCCAAATCTCGACAGCAATTCCACTTGTAACGAGTTTGATGCGCTGTCTGATTCCATCTCGAAAATTGTTTCCCTTTGTCCTCGCACTGAAATCGTTATTACGGGCGATTTCAATGTACACAATTCCAATTGGCTCCGCTATTCTGGTCAGACAACACCCGAAGGAAGGTATGTCGAGCTCTTTGCCGGGTTACATCACCTTACCCAACTGATCGATGTGCCAACGCGTATACCGGATGTTGCTGGGCAAGCCGCCCATACTCTTGACTTGTTTCTTACTTCTCACCCTGATAAATATACCATTGGTGTAACTTCTCCATTTGGCACTTCAGACCATTGTGTCATTTCAGCTAATTTCTCATCCTCCACCCATCCAGTTAAAGAAAAACTTCCCACCAGGACCGTTTGGCAATACGAGAAAGCCAACTGGGTCGGCCTGAATATTTTTTACCGAAACTTTAACTGGTCACTATGCTTCCTCGATAGTGACATTGATGCAAGTGCTGAAATGATCACAAATGTGATTCTTCTAGGGATGCGTGCTTATATTCCTAACAGAGTAAAAAGCATCAAACCTAAAGAAAAGTCTTGGTTTAATTCTGAGTGTAAAGAAGCTATCAGGCTCAAAGAAGTAAGTTTCCGTTCTTACAAAGCCAACCCTACAGAGGAAAATCGGAAAAAGCACAAACAAGCAAGAAACTCATGCAACTCCGTTATTGAAAGAACCAAATTTTTGCATGACCAAAAATTACGGCAAAAAATTCTGCAGTGTCCCAAAGGCAGTAAAAATTTTTGGTCATTTGTAAAAAATATTAAAAACTCCTCAACATCTTCGGTTCCAACGCTCATCGACAGTAACAAACCAATTGTTTACTCTTCAGAGAAGGCAAACTTGCTCGCCGCCCATTTCGCTGCTAGCTCCACGCTGCCGCATAGCAACGTTGCCCCTCCTGTACTTGAGAATGTAAATTTTTCCATGGGACAGATTTTTTTCCGCACTCGTACAGTAGCAAGAGTTCTCAAAGATCTCGATATACACAAATCCGCTGGCCCGGATGGTATACCCCCGATTCTTCTGAAGAGGTGTTCTTCCACACTGGCAAAGCCACTGCGTAAGCTTTTCCATCGCTCCTACTCTTCTGGAATCTTTCCTAGAAGATGGAAAACAGCATTTGTCCAGCCTGTCCCTAAGAAAGGTGACCCATCCTCCCCCTCCTCCTACCGACCCATAGCACTGACATCCCTTCTTTCTAAGGTCATGGAAACACTGATTAACCGTCAGCTTAAGGAATATCTCGAAGATCGTAAGCTTCTCCATGACCGTCAGTATGCCTTCCGCAGCAACCGTTCCACTGGTGATCTGATGGCATATCTCACCGAACAGTGGAACAAATCTTTACATCGCTTTGGTGAAAGTAAAATTATTGCTCTTGATATCTCCAAGGCAGTTTGGCATGAAGCTCTCTTATCGAAAATGCGTGCTTTTGGGATCGATAATACTCTTGTTCGTTGGATTAGAAGCTATCTTCTGGACCGTTCAATACAAGTTGTATTGGACGGATTCAAGTCTGATTCCCATAAAATAAATGCTGGTGTGCCCCAGGGCTCTGTTCTATCTCCGACTCTTTTCCTCATTTTTATAAATGATCTTCTGTCTGTTACTTCTAATCCACTTAACTGTTTTGCTGACGACTCTACCCTCAGCTTTTCATATTCGTTCGATAATTCACGTCCTTCGCCTTCGGACGTACAATTGCAAAGGTGCCGTATGTCAAGCTCATTAAACTCCGATTTATACAGCATTGTCAAATGGGGTAATAGGAATCGTGTGGAGTTTAATGCTTCGAAAACTCAATGCTGTCTTCTGTCGTTAAAGCTAAACATTCCCCCAATGCCATTGTCCATGAATGGCACTTACATCGAAGAAACCGAAAAGCTCTCAGTACTCGGTATGTGTGTCAACGACGACCTCCGTTGGAACGACCATATATTTGAAATCGCTAAGAATGCTGCTAAGTGCTTAGGTTTTCTGTATCGGTGTAAGAAGTATTTTTCCCCATCTGATCTGGCTACAATTTATAAAGCGTTTATACGCCCTAAACTCGAGTATAACTCCCACCTGTGGGCAGGTGCTTCACAAACATCGCTTCACCTGCTTGATAGAATACAAAATCGAGCGTTAAGATTGATAGGAAATAGAACTGCCGCTGAAACAATTGCCCCTCTCGAACACCGACGCAATGTTTCATGTCTTTCCTTATTTTATCGTTTCTTTTATAAAAAATGTTCACTCGAGGTAGCCAGCTGCATTCCTCCCCTTAAAAGTTTCGCCCGTAATACTCGTCTTGCTAGGAATGTCCATCAGTTCACCCTTGAGCCCAATTTCGGACGTACCGTGAAATATAGGGATTCTTTTTTTAGCCGTACAACACGACTTTGGAATGGTTTACCCGGCGAGATTTTCCCTTGCCATTTCAATTTGCAAACATTCAAAACCAATGTTAATCGACACCTCCTATCTCTCCCCTCCCTATCTTCCCAATTCCCGCGCAGTGTGTTACATTAAAAGGGAAACAAATAGTCCCTTGTGCGCGCGTTAATTATAAAAAAAAAAAAAAAAAAAATATGGTAAACGCTGGTTTTTTTTGTATATATAACTTTGGACTGGCTTGTCCAAAGTTCTAGGACCGTAGATTTTAAAAAAGCTTTTTTTTTTAGAATATAATGCCAAATTAATTTTGGCTACATTTAAAGCAAAAACAAATTTAATTATTTGCCTTTTGGCAAATAAACTAATAATTTACTTTAAATAGTATACTAAATAATCAATTTAACACTTGAAAAAATAACTTTTCACTGTGGAAGTCGTCAACAAGTCTACACTCCTACTGCACTAATGCCCCCTTCGTTGTTCTTTGCCCACACTTTATTAGAATATAACTGGTGCATTTTTAACGCAAAATGATTTAATATGCCAACTTGTAGCAAATTAAATTTCCATTTTTGGGATATTTTTAATTTTTTTTAGTTTCTTTTACTTTTATGCGCGATAACGTCGTAACCGAAGGATTAAGCGCAAAAATTTTTCTAATCAATCATGTTGCAAAATTCAATTTAACTACATATTCAAATTCAATTCAATTTATTAATAGGAGAGTAACATTTATAACATATAATATTTAATTCAAATAAAAATTTAAGCATGGCATATAAGCCGTCTGCCGTATATGATATCGATTAAGTTTTATTTTTTAAGAGATTGAATAAAGTTAAACAGTTTATACAATTAAAATCTGATGGTACAAATATATACTAACAAAAATAAATTAACAGAAATAAATTAGCGGAAATAGATTAACAGAAATAAGTACCTTTACAAAAAACAATTTTTATATTTATATTTAAGCAAAAACAATGTATATTTTGTGTAGGAGTTTCAAATTATTTAATATTTACACAAGATATTACGGATTACATTAAAAAGTCAAAGAACTGCAATACGACGAGAAAAAAAAAAGAAAACGTAAATGAAAAGTTAGAGATGGCATACTTGGGCTTCTAGTTTAGCTAAAAAAAAGGTCTTTTTATATAAAATAACTAAGAATAATCAAGTCAAAACGAATTCAAATATGAATTCCTGTAATTGTTATAATTGTTTGCGTGTGAAACAAATCGCACAAGTAGTTTCCAACCTCTCTCACCATTTAAAATACTGATAAGCTCATCGACAGACAAGACGCTTTTGCTAAAATAAAGCCTGCGTATTTCTTGAAGAATAGGACTATTTCCAATGAAGTGGCGTACGTCTTCAATTTGGTTAAGGTTGCATAGAGAACATATAGCTTCTTAATCTGTTCTGTGTGGCCTATAATTAAGTTTAAGGGTTTCAGTTCGATATGATTAAACTCATATCTGAGGTTGAAAGTTCCTCCCTAAAATTATTATTATCACGCAAGCTCAGATTCAAACGTCTATGCGTAACCCTAGAGGTGGAATTTGTTACCCTTTCTAATTGTTGTTGATAGATTTTATCATGTACCACTGATATTAAATCATAAAAGATGTTTGTCCACTCTTCTCTGTTGCTTACATTCAGATCTAAAGAGACGCTGTGAGCCAACGCGAGCGCGTGCCAGTTTCTAAAAGGTGAATAACCACAGCGGAGTGATACCAGTAGAATTCTTTTATGTAAATTGCTATCAAATCTATGCATTACTTTCGTGAGATAGTCTGCATTGGCTTTCAAGCTCCTCACATAAACTTGTGGTAGACCAGATCCAACATATATTGCGTAATTGGGGGTATTAAAAGGCAATCGGAAAATTCGTTTGAAAAAGTATCTTTGAATGCTTTCAATGTCCTCAAAAAATTGGTACCCATAAACTTCAGTTCCATAACAAAGACATCTATTAACCGTTGCATTAAAAACTTTAAACTTTGGCGTAGAGTCAACAAATTTATTAGTAAAAAAATTTGACCACAAGGTATTAATTGCTGATTTTGATACGGAAAGTTTTTCTTTAATATGCGCTTTCATACTTAGTTTGTGAGTTATAATTAGGACTAGATACTTAAACTCACTAACTACCTCAATATTTTGACCATCTAAATTCCAGTTCCTTGTAAGGTTATCAGATCGGTTTTGAGTTCTGAAGTTCATTATTTTAGATTTATTAATATTAATTTTAAGATCCCATGTATCACAAAACAGTTTCAGCTTATTAATTTGGAGTTGAAGCGTCATAGGATTGTCTGAAAAGATCACCAGGTCATCCGCGTAGAGCAGGAGCTTTATTGACAAATCGCCAAAGGTTACACCTCCTGGTAAGTAATTTTCAATATCATTTATATATAAGGCGAACATCAACGGACTCAAAATGCAACCCTGTGGGACACCTGTTTCTGATCGGAGAGCTTTAGACTGGTGTTCACCATTGCATACAGTCGCACACGTGTTCAAAAGAAGCTGTTCATAGACTTTAATGAACTTTGTTAATATACCAATAGTTGAAATTTGGATTTACAATTTCGAAACTAGTGATTATTCGCTTCCTGGTTATAATTTTATATATTAATACTAATGAAGATTATGCTGCTGGTGGTGTTGGGTGCTTTATTAGGAATGTTTTTTGTTATGACTTCTCAGCTATTAATCTGGTGAGTGATGATGTTTTAAAAATTGAATTTAAAGTGAATAGCGAGGAGTTTTTCTTTTTATGTCCATACAGATTTCATAAATATGTTTTTTCGGTGTTTTATGAAGAATTTTCAAAGTTGTTAGATGATGAAAAATCAAAAAATTTGTTGGTCCTAGGTGATTTTAACATAGATATTCTGGAAAAAAACGATGTAGTTTCTTCTTTTTTAGATCTAATAGCCTTGTAGTTTCCTTGATAAATGAGCCCCCTAGGGTTATATCGGGCAAGTGTCTTGATCATGCTTTTGTTCGTATCGCAAATAAGGATTATCAATTTTCAGATCACAGATCATTCAATGACTGGTTTACTTCTGGAATGCGAAAATAAAATTAAATCTAAGAAATACACTAAGCAAGCTGTTGATAATGAATCTCCTAGAGTTGATCATAGTAAATTAAATAACATGCTTTTGTTTGAGTCTTGGGAACAAGTCTATAATGAGAACGATGTATCAAGGTCGTATGATGTTTTTATAGAGATATTAAAACGTAAAATGGAAATATGTTCATTGAAGCCAAATAACAAACACATAAACAAAAGATTAAAGCCCTGGATTTCCTTAAGGTTAGTGAAAAAGGATTAAAGCTAAGAACAAATTAAGGATAAAGTGCAACAGGCACAAGCAAAAAAGAAAATTAAAGAAGAAATACCAAAAACTCTGCTGTGAACTTAAAAAGGAGATTAAATTATGTAAAGATTCTTGTTATAGAAATCAATTTAGTTCTGCGAAAGGTAATTCCAGGCGTGAATGGCAAGTTGTGAATAGTATTATTAACAAAACGTCTTCAGTATACAACCCTATCGAACTGTGCATCAACAACATTGTTTATAAGAGCTAAAGCGAAATAGGTGAGAAGTTTAATAACTATTTTGTTAATTTAGCTGATAATACCGTTCCAAATGTTAGAACACAATTTTGTCAGAATTGCAATCGGAGTGTTTACAATAGAATAGTAATAGTTTTTTCTTTGAACTTTTAACAGCAATAGAAGTGTCGAAAGCTATAACAAGTCTTAAAAAATACTTATAGCTGTGGGAACGATGGTATTTCTAACCTTCTGTTAAAAAACATTAAATGGAATGTTATTGACATCTTAGCACACATATTCAATAATAGCGTGACATCTGGTATTTTTCCTGATGCAAGAAGTGTGCTGATGTAGTACCACTTTTCAAAAAAGGTGATAAGGATAAAGTTTTTAATTATAGACCCATTTCGCTGCTCCCGTCTATTAGTAAATTTTTTGAAAAACTTATCAAAAAGGATCTGCGAAATTTGTCGATAAACAAAATTTCTTTGCTTCTGCTCAGTATGGGTTTCGCGAAAGACAATTGACAGAAGATGCACTCTTGAATTTCTGTTCTATGGTTTTCAAAAGTTGAGATGACAAAAAATTTTCAGATATAACAAAGGCATTTGATATGGTCAACCACAAAATCTTAGTAGAAAAGCTAGAGTGTGCAGGCTTTAGGGGTTCTATACTCTTATGGCTCACGTCTTATCTTGAGAATCGATCTGAAAAGGTCAAAATTAATAAGACTAGAAGCAGTAAGGAATATACGATTATGGGCGTGCCACAAGGATCTGTCATTGGACCTCTACTGTTTTTAATTTATATTAATTCTGTGTTCGAGCTGCCTTTCAAGGGTGCATTAACAGCTTTTGCAGATGACATAGGATTCGCATACGGGACAAAAAGCCTATTAGACTTGACATCTGAAATTAACTGGGACCTTAGTATTCTTAGAGTCTGGTTTGCTAGCCACAGTCTAGTGATTAGCTCTAAAACGAAATTAATGTTATTTAGTTTGTCTAACGCTAATAGCCCTTTAGTTGACGTGTTTTACCTTTTTCCCGATTGTCAGCGTTATAAATTAGAACACTGTTATTGTGAATCTTTATCCGCAGAGAATACTTTTGATGACAGTTCACGGTGTAATATGAACTGCTTTCAAATAGAAAATGTAGATGAATTCAAATATTTAGGCTTACATCTGAACTCGAAAATGAACTTCTCTACCCATAGGGAAAAGTTGAGGCAGTACTTTCGTTCCGTTCTCAGGCATTTTTTTTATCTACGTTCTGTGTGTAAGGACGAACTCTTAAAAAAATATATATTACGGAATTTTCTTTTCTAAGATGCAATATGCAATAACCTCCTGGGGTGGAACCTATTCCAACAAAATTCAACCACTTTTCATACTACAAAAACTCATGATAAGAAAAATATTAAAAAAGTCGCGTTGGGATCATAGTTTTCCATTGTTTCAGAGTTTGAGGGTTCTTCCTTTACGCCACCTTTATTGCTTTAAGGTATTAAAAATATTCTTTATGAGATCTAGTCATCGCAATCTAAGAGTTCTTAGAAACCATAACGTACGTGGAAACCATTCATTTTTGGTAAAAAATCCTCACTCACGCACCACTGCTTGTCGTAGATTCCTTAATAGGGCATCTTGTAGACTTTTTATTGAATTTCCACTATATCTTAGATCAGAAACTTCAACTTAAAAATTTTTAAAAAAAACTTTACATTTTGGTTGTTCACCTTAGATCATACATGCATTGAATCACTTCTTATGTAATTTGTGATTAACTTAAATAAAATTGAAGTTATGTACTTTTTATTTTCTCATATTTTTTTTCATTCTAAAATTCTTGTAGCTTTTTGAAGGGTCACCCCACCCAATATTTTGTTACATATATACTTTTTCAAACAAACGGATATACCTCTGTAATTCTCAGGAAGATTTGGATTACATTTTTTAAATATAGCACATATTTTCGCCAAGCGAAAGCTACTTGGAAATATCTCATCAGAACATTTGATTTAGCAATGCTAAAATGCGTTCCAGAAACTCAGGGGTCGAAAACTTGTAGAACTCGATCGGGATTCCATCTAATCCCGCAGCCTTATTATTTTTTATTTTATTAAGTGATGATAATAATTCAGGCATTGTAAAAGGCGAGTCTAGCTCAGGTATCGAAATGTATTGAAGGGCGTAGCTTAAAGGGTTTTGATTTGAGTCTGAGAGCAAGAGGTTTTCAAAATAGTTTGCTAGTTGATCTACACTTACGCTCAAAGACGATGACTTGCTCCTTCCACCTAAGATCCACACTTTGCACCAAAAAGACTTGGAATCCCTACAGTTTAAAAGATTCCCAGCAGCTTTCTTTAAGTACAATTGCTTTTTGAAACTGCATAAATCCTTATATATTTTATTTTGTTGCAAGTAGAGTCTTTTGAAAGCTTCATTTGTCTGAAAAGCTTTAAGTAAGCGAAGGATTTTTTCCTACTTTTTTACACCCTTCGTCATACAACTTTGAATTAAAAGATGATTTATTCGGACAAGAACTAAAACCTGCTGAATGCTTAACTAATTCAAAAACAGATTGTGTTGAAGATTCTATGCAAAGCTCAAGCTGATCATTAAAAGAACCCATTTGTTGATTTAAGTTTCGCCTATACAAACTAGCCTTACTTTCGACCCATTTAGTTTCTTAACAGCATTAGATACTTCAGCTCTGTTGTGGATATCTTGAAACGTACATTTGCACGACACTACAATAGGCAGATGGGTTGAATAGTTTGCCGGATATACCTCAACATTTTTAATCATATAAATCCAATCGCCCTTCACAATACAAAAATCAATTACAGAACAGCCATGGGAAGATATAAAAGTATAATCGCCCTTGGAATCACCATTTGATACTCCATTTAAGATAACAAAAACCAAAGCCTTCGAACAACTCTATCAGTATTTTGCCGTTTGTGTTCAAGCAATTATCCAGTGAGTTTCTTATATCAGTAAACTGACCATTATTTAGAACAGGAGAGTTTTGGAAATTACCTATACGACCGTTTAAGTCACCAATGATCAGAAGGTTCTCGTACTTATAATTTAATAATATACTCTGCAATTCTTCGTATTCTGATGACCAGGAATTAAAGTTCAAATATACAGGAATAATATGAAAATGTTTTGAATCACATTCTACATCGATTAAAATTGTGTAACTTTAGTTCCTTAAAGTTACATTATTAATACTATTTTCTGAGCGTTTATTTTTGTAGCCACATAATATTCCAACACTAGCTCTCCCGAGTCTGTTATTTCGAATAGCCGGAATACATTTAATGTTAAAATTTTCAAAATATTTATAATATTGCAATTCTTTTCCTTCTTCTAAAAAAAAATATAACAAAATAATTATATCGTATTTTGGAATAAGTTTAAAAAAATCAGGCGTAAGTAATTTGTTTTTAAGCCCAGTAATGTTATAGCAGAAAATTTAAAAAAATATTTTTTTTTGCAGACGGCAACCCTATCCTATACTGTGTGATGATTAGAGTTGGTACATGAACCATATTGATTAGATATTCTTCGACTACCAGATGGCTCTGCTGCTGCTAAGTTGGTTTGCTTGTAAATGTCAAAAAAACACATTGCGCCTTCTCCAAATGTCGTTTTGACGTACTGAACTTCCTCTTTTGTTTTTGTTTGTAATCCTTGCAGCGAATCGTAGTGAAAAACAAACTTTTCAATTTGCAATTTGGCACCTTTTAAATAAACTTTCGCCTTCGGGTTGATTGACAAAAGTTTACTTTTGATATCGTTTAGTGCGCTTCTTTTTTTGCGATAGAGTAAAGATTGTTCTTTGTGTACGAAGACTCCGGTACCCTTTAATTTTGGTGCGGCCACAATGATTTTATTTGCCATACCAGCGTTTTTAAAATTTAGAACCATCGTTGTTTTTTTATTGTGTCAGTTGTTAAATTCCTGAGTGTTTTCGATAATCATGTCAGTGTTGTCCTTTAGATCAAGTAGGCCGAAACAAGTTTTTTTAGCAAACTCATTATTTGTTCTGACATTTGAATATTTGTTATTGGCACAGATTTTTTACTGTTTGGGGTGCTAACCGGAGATATTTCCGATGCCTTTTTCTTAGGTTGCATATAGGACTTGGCACCAAAACAGTTTTTATGATTTGTAAGAAATTTAAAGTTTTAATTCTCCTACCTTCTTTGTTAGAATTGAGGATTGTTTATTGCTTGTGAGTACACATTTTTTTCACTGTCAGTTTAAAAGTTGTTTTGTATTTTTTTGTTAACTTTTTACTAGTTTAAATAATGAAAAACTGAAGAACTTAGACAACTTAGTTAACTTAATTCACTCTCTTTCTCTCGCTTTCCATATTTCAACCTCCACTTCTAATTTTTATTTATTTGACCGTTAAAAGGGAACGAGGGTTTATTAAAAAAAATCTATAAAAGACAGATCTTTTTTAAAAAACGAACATGAAATTTGATCTCAGATCAAAAAAGTTTATCTCAGATAAAAAAAAATTTATCTTTTTTAAAAACAAATTCGACAATAGTTGCCACTTAACTGGAAAACCAAGGAACAAAAATTTGGCAGGTGGAATGTCAAGAAATTTTAAAAGCGGCCAGGGAAAATATTTTCAAAACTGATCTTTTTCATATTTAAATAATTCAATCCTTATAATTTATTTTATTTATTTATTTATTTATTTATATGAGTAATAGTCTTAACACTAAAAGATACAATATCTTATAAAATTTGTGTAAGCTTCGGTATGTTATACCATATGAGAAATCAATATGTGGTACTAAGCGACTTATTAATTACAATATGAAAACTACAAAGAAAAAGAGAGAAACAAAATATAACTGTTATAATTGTTAAAATTAAATGTTAAATTTTAAAAGAAGTGGAAGATTAAATAAGGTAAAAACCAAAAAACAAAAAAACAAAAAAAAGAACAAAAATTCAAAAATTCATAATCTCAGCTCCCGAAAATGCTCCCATAGTCTCTGCCTGAATCTACGCGTGCAACCTATCAATCTAATACGTCTAGGTAGGGAATTCCACAGCTGGAAAGCGTTAACGAAAAAATTGTCGTTTGGATACAGAAAATGAGTAACGTATAGGTGCAATATCGAGTATCCTAGTGGACTGCGACATAGGGATCCGATTAAAAAGGTAACGTGGCTGGCCAAGGTTCTTAAGCCGTCTCAACAAATTCTATTGGTGCGTTATTTAGAAAAATTTTTGGAAAGTATGGTGTATCTATGTTTGTTCTGGATATAATTAAACATTTTGATTTGGTGGAATTAAAACATAATCCATAATTTCTTGACCATAGCGAAATACTTTCAGGATCTTTATTCATTTCATATGCAGCGTTCTCAATTAGTCCTAATGGAAAGCTTTTGTATACCTGTACGTCATCCGCATACATATGTGTAGAAGAATAATTAACTTGGGAAGGTAGACCATTAACATATAGTGTAAATAGCAATGGCCCTAGGATAGATCCTTGAGGGACACCCATAACAATAGGAAGGAAATCTGATGTTTTGTTATTCGAAACAACTGCTTGCGATCTACCACTCAAGTAAGAAGATATTAGGCTTACAGCAGATGACGAAAAATTGTATTGGTTTAACAGTTTATTACAGAGCATGTTGTGGTTGACCCTATCAAATGCTTAAGACAAATCTAACAGAGTAAGAAACATTACGTTTCCTTCATCTGTTGATTTCCTTATATCTTCAAAAACATTAATTAGGGCAGTAGTGCAGCTGTGCTTAGGACGAAACCCGGACTGATTCTCACATAAAATATCGTTTGCAGCCAAGTAACTACGTATTTGTGTGTTCATGATCTTTTCGAGTATTTTAGAAAGAAATGGCAATATACTTATAGGTCTATAATCGCAACTTGAGCCTTTAGGAATAGGAATAATTTTTGATTGTTTCCATGTGGTAGGAAAGGTCCCTCTCATTAAAATTGAATTGAAGACATAAGTAAAGTATTTCAAGCAGTATGGCAATATGATTTTTATGAACTGTGGATGTATTGCATCAAAACCAACTGAATTTAATTTTACAGAAAGCAATTTTTCTAATACATCAGCTTCGTCCACAACTGAAAAGCTGAAACCTTGTAAATTTTTAGAGCCAATTTGCAGGGGGACGGTTATCTGATTTAAAGCAAAAAGAGGTGAACTACAGACAAATTTTTTGTTAAGTTCGTTGCAGTCAATATCTGTCGGATTGGAACTTTTATTGCCAATCCCAATTTCTTTAATATTTTTCCATAGCTTTGCTCTAGCGATCAAAGGATTTAAACGAGAGGCATAGAAATTTTTCTTTGAATTTCTTATTTCACAAACTACCCGATTCCTTAAAATTTTATACACATTAAAAAGCACATCAAGTATGAAACGTTTCCAACGCTTGTAAGCTTGATCACGCTCATGGATTACTTTTTTAATTTTATTATTAAACCATTTTTCATTATGATTGCTTGTATGTCGTTCTTTAAATGGAACATGGACATTAAAAAGATTACAAATACTGTTTTGAATAAAATTAACTTGGTCGTCAACAGAAAACATACCATACACTTTGTACCATTCAATTGATCTTAAATCGTTTTCTAAAAGATTACGATTAATACAATTAAAATCTCTAAAACAAACAGTAGTATCCAAACGACTGGGAGAACATTTAAAAGTTAGGTGAATAAGGTCATGTCGAGAGAAACATAATATAATATTTCTAGCTAAGTGTCTGTAAGGCACATTGCCTTTTAGAATGCAACATAACGTTGCACGACACTACTTAGAAGAATTAGAAGATAGGAAAGAATTTATTTTTCGGTGCAGTAGATCGAGAATTAGGTGACTATTTTCTCACTTAAAACTCACGGAAGGCTTTAGCTTGCACTAGGAGTTAAAAAAAATTCTTCTCAACCTGAGTATCGAACTGACGATCTCCGCGTCAGAAGCAAACATCTTATCTACTTTTACTTTTAATTGATTTTTATTTTTTCTTTTACTTATATCTACTTAAATGCTAGACAAAAATCTTAAAACTAGCTAAAACTATCATCTTAATTAACTTACTGGCCCTATGCGGGCGCTCTAAATTATACTCTAACTTAATTTTAATTGCCTTTCGGCCTAAAAATAGCTTAAGTTTATCTTATATATAAAGGGTTTTTATTTTTCACCCAGAAAATGAAAAAAAACTGGGTATCTTATCAGTTTATTAATCTGTCTTAGACTACTTAAGAACTAACTTAAAACTAAACTAAAAATAAACTAAAAATAAACTTAAAATAACTTAAAATACACCTAAAATACTTAAATCCAATGTTCGTGGTATAAGAAAGAATTTCTTTCACCTGTACGTCTACACTGTTCAATACAGGCCAGCTGTTTTGGCATTAAGTGAAACCCAGGTTGGAGTAAATACTGATTTATCAGAGTTTGCTCTACATGGGTATAGCTTGGTGCCATTACTCTTTTCCCATCATGGTCTCGTGGTCTATGTTAGGAATGATATTGCTTGCCAGAACCTTCCCCAATATGGGCAATGTTCCAACACGGACTTTAACTTCTTGTGGCTCAAATTCACTGTCCGCAAGCATGTCATTCATTATTGTTTTATTTACAGGAGTCCAAATCTCGGCAGCAATTCCACTTGTAACGAGTTTGATGCGCTGTCTGATTCCATCTCGAAAATTGTTTCCCTTTGTCCTCGCACTGAAATCGTTATTACGGGCGATTTCAATGTTCACAATTCCAATTGGCTCCGCTATTCTGGTCAGACAACACCCGAAGGAAGGTATGTCGAGCTCTTTGCCGGGTTACATCACCTTACCCAACTGATCGATGTGCCAACGCGTGTACCGGATGTTGCTGGGCAAGCCGCCCATACTCTTGACTTGTTTCTTACTTCTCACCCTGATAAATATACCATTAGTGTAACTTCTCCATTTGGCACTTCAGACCATTGTGTCATTTCAGCTAATTTCTCATCCTCTACCCATCCAGTTAAAGAAAAACTTCCCACCAGGACCGTTTGGCAATACGAGAAAGCCAACTGGGACGGCCTGAATATTTTTTTCCGAAACTTTAACTGGTCACTATGCTTCCTCGATAGCGACATTGATGCCAGTGCTGAAATGATCACAAATGTGATTCTTCTAGGGATGCGTGCTTTTATTCCAAACAGAGTAAAAAGCATCAAACCTAAAGAAAAGTCTTGGTTTAATTCTGAGTGTAAAGAAGCTATCAGGCTCAAAGAAGTAAGTTTCCGTTCTTACAAAGCCAACCCTACAGAGGAAAATCGGAAAAAGCACAAACAAGCAAGAAACTCATGCAACTCCGTTATTGAAAGAACCAAATTTTTGCATGACCAAAAACTACGGCAAAAAATTCTGCAGTGTCCCAAAGGCAGTAAAAAATTTTGGTCATTTGTAAAAAATATTAAAAACTCTTCAACATCTTCGGTTCCAACGCTCATCGACGGTAACAAACCAATTGTTTACTCTTCAGAGAAGGCAAACTTGCTCGCCGCCCATTTCGCTGCTAGCTCCACGCTGCCGCATAGCAACGTTGCCCCTCCTGTACTTGAGAATGTAAATTTTTCCATGGGACAGATTTTTTTCCGCACTCGTACAGTAGCAAGAGTTCTCAAAGATCTCGATATACACAAATCCGCTGGCCCGGATGGTATACCCCCGATTCTTCTGAAGAGGTGTTCTTCCACACTGGCAAAGCCACTGCGTAAGCTTTTCCATCGCTCCTACTCTTCTGGAATCTTTCCTAGAAGATGGAAAACAGCTTTTGTCCAGCCTGTCCCTAAGAAAGGTGACCCATACTCCCCCTCCTCCTACCGACCCATAGCACTGACATCCCTTCTTTCTAAGGTCATGGAAACACTGATTAACCGTCAGCTTAAGGAATATCTCGAAGATCGTAAGCTTCTCCATGACCGTCAGTATGGCTTCCGCAGCAACCGTTCCACTGGTGATCTGATGGCATATCTCACCGAACAGTGGAACAAATCTTTACATCGCTTTGGTGAAAGTAAGATTATTGCTCTTGATATCTCCAAGGCATTTGATAGAGTTTGGCATGAAGCTCTCTTATCGAAAATGCGTGCTTTTGGGATCGATAATACTCTTGTTCGTTGGATTAGAAGCTATCTTCTGGACCGTTCAATACAAGTTGTATTGGACGGATTCAAGTCTGATTCCCATAAAATAAATGCTGGTGTGCCCCAGGGCTCTGTTCTATCTCCGACTCTTTTCCTCATTTTTATAAATGATCTTCTGTCTGTTACTTCTAATCCACTTAACTGTTTTGCTGACGACTCTACCCTCAGCTTTTCATATTCGTTCGATAATTCACGTCCTTCGCCTTCGGACGTACAATTGCAACGGTGCCGTATGTCAAGCTCATTAAACTCCGATTTATACAGCATTGTCAAATGGGGTAATAGGAATCGTGTGGAGTTTAATGCTTCGAAAACTCAATGCTGTCTTCTGTCGTTAAAGCTAAACATTCCCCCAATGCCATTGTCCATGAATGGCACTTACATCGAAGAAACCGAAAAGCTCTCAGTACTCGGTACCATATATTTGAAATCGCTAAGAATGCTGCTAAGTGCTTAGGTTTTCTGTATCGGTGTAAGAAGTATTTTTCCCCATCTGATCTGGCTACAATTTATAAAGCGTTTATACGCCCTAAACTCGAGTATAACTCCCACCTGTGGGCAGGTGCTTCACAAACATCGCTTCACCTGCTTGATAGAATACAAAATCGAGCGTTAAGATTGATAGGAAATAGAACTGCCGCTGAAACAATTGCCCCTCTCGAACACCGACGCAATGTTTCATGTCTTTCCTTATTTTATCGTTTCTTTTATAAAAAATGTTCACTCGAGGTAGCCAGCTGCATTCCTCCCCTTTAAAGTTTCGCCCGTAATACCCGTCTTGCTAGGAGTGCCCATCAGTTCACCCTTGAGCCCAATTTCGGACGTACCGTGAAATATAGGGATTCTTTTTTTAGCCGTACAACACGACTTTGGAATGGTTTACCCGGCGAGATTTTCCCTTGCCATTTCAATTTGCAAACATTCAAAACCAATGTTAATCAACACCTCCTATCCCTCCCCTCCCTATCTTCCTAATGCCCGCGCAGTGTGTTACATTAAAAGGGAAACAAATAGTCCCTTGTGCGCGCGTTAATTAAAAAAAAAAAAAAAAAAAAAATCTAGAACAGCCACAGCAAGCTTTTTTTGATTTTTTTTTTTTTTTTTTTTGGTGCCGCCGCAACTGCCCTATTTAACTTAAAGCTACAACAGATATATGTAGTCGGCCATAGGCAATATTTCGTCTTTGCCGACTGAAAATTATCGGGTTTTAGTTAAGCCACCAAAATTGGTGGACCTGATCTAGGGCTTCCTTCCGATCCCGGTCGGGCACGGCCCTACTACCAGCGACTATGTCTCGGACGTAGAGGAGCCGCCTATCGACTGTTCTGCGGCCGACGTGGTAGATCAACGGAATCGCCGATCTATCCTGAATCAGCCCTCGACTATCAAGGTATAGGAAAGCCTCGGGCGGGATAAAACCACTCGAACGTGTGCTTTCGAAATATTCATCTTGGGGGTAGTAAGCCCCGTAGATTTGTCCATTAGTTGAGGTCATCGCCCTTGCAATGTGTCCGCGAATGAGCTTAATTAAAAAGTTATCTATCCTGTTTGTATTGGCCCCGTTGTATAGGACCTCGTTGGAATAATAATGTTTGTACTCCGACTCTGGTGTTCTATAAGGACCGAGACAAGCGCGAAGGCACTGTCTCTCGAACAGTAGTAGATCTAGAAAGGCACCGCTCCTTGGGAACGATGGTCTATCTGTAGCAAGAAGGTCGATTTTATACTCAATATGGTGTCGACCCATCCAATCAAAAAGATGGTATCCCCTTGGATTTTGGATTTGATTTCCCCAATCTTCATGTTTGGCATTGAAATCCCCAGCGATAATGTAGTAGTTTTCATCCGAGTACAGACTTAGACACTCGAAAAGTTTTTCGAGCTCTGCAATAAAGTTTGCAGGTTAAGGTGCTTCTTGTGCGTACACTGCGATCACATACATTCGCTTCCCATGTTGGAGAGGAATGCATATGATGCAAGCTTCTAACAACTCGAATCTTCGCACTTCACTATTATATATGACCTTATGATCAATACCTTTTCCTAACAAGATAGCGACGCCGCCACACGAGTGGAGTTGGGCCGGTCCCTTCTTACGATATTGTAATTATTATGAGTCAGTTTGTGTTTCTGGTTTAGCTTGGTTTCGCTAGCCAAAAAGACATCTGGACTGTGGTCATGCAACAATTGAAACAAATTTGCTCTACGTTCGGTCCTGATTAGTGAATTTACATTCACAGCCAGGATTTTAAAGGGGTTTTCGTACAGCGCGCCCATTATGGTTTAAATTGCCCTAAGCTGGGAAGGTAAGCGTAGACACGGTCTAGTCTTTCCTCCTGCTTTCCGAGCTGTTGTTGAAGGCTGGTTAACAGGGCCTGCATGGCCAGCAACACAGTCATTATATCGGCCTGTCCCGCAGGTGCCGTAGGCACGGGGGCCTGTTTGGCAACCTTTGGTTGTGGCTGTACCGTTGTTGTTGCCCTCCCTGCCGCCATTTGGGCGTAAGAGATTTGTGGCACAACGGCTATCGGTGCAGGAGCAAAAATAGTTCGCCTCTCCACCACCTTCGGAGCTTTTGTTTGCTTTATCTGCTGAAACTTAGGACAGCCCCGATAACTAGCAGGGTGCCCCTCGCCCCCGCAAAGCACACATTTAAGTAGAGTCTTATCTTCGACCCTTTCCTGTCCGAGTTTACACTCACCTATATTGTGGTTCTCACTGCATTTTACGCAGCGAGACTGCATACCGCAGTTCGCCGCGGCATGCCCGAACCTTTGGCAGCGCATGCATTGAAGCATGTCGCCGCGTCTCTTTAGTTTGTCCCAGGTTACAACCTGGTAGTCTAGCTTGGTGATTTTCTTTAGACTATCCAGTTTGCTTTTGGGCGACAGCTGTACCAGGAAGAACGGTAATTTCCGTTGCTCCCGTCTGGCTCTAACAGTCGTAAAAGGGTTGACCCCCACGACCTCAAGATCGTTCGTCGCTACCCGACGGAGTTCGTTTAAAAGCGCCACCGTATCAGTGGAGCTATCAAGGCCCTTTAAGAGGACCGTATGAATTTTTTCCTCTTTCGGCGTGAAACTGTAGTGTTCAGTGGCCGTTTTTTCGAGAATTTCCTTAACTTTCTTATGCTGATCCACTGAGAAATCAGTGGATAGCATTTCTATCATTATTAAGTCGTTTAATTAAAAAATTGTCGCCTATGGCGTCTCTACATATATCTATTATATCCTTAATGTTCATTTTATAAGTGTTTATGGGCGGCACCTTACCCTTTTTCTGTGTTGGCTGCGATGGCTGTTGCTGATGCATCTGCTGTTGTGTCTGCTGCTGTTGACTCTGCTGCTGTTGTCTCAGCTGCTGTTGTCTCAGCTGCTGTTGTCTCTGCTGCTGTTGGTTTTGCTGCTGCTGTTCGTCTTGCTGCTTCTGTTGGGCGTTCTTAGACGTCGATCGTTGAATAGCATATATTTGCTGTGGCTGTTCTTTTTTCTGTTGTTGCTGCTGCTGTTTAGCAGGCTGTTGTTTTTGCTGCTGCTGTGGTAGTTGTTTCTGCAGCTGTGCTTGCTGCTGTTGTTGTTGTAGTTGCTGCTTCTGCTGCTCAGCCGTCTGGAGGGCCTTAAGCTTGGCTGCCTCCTTTTGCTCTTTGGCGAGCCTTTCCGCCTTCCTTCTATTTTCCTGTTTGGTTCTGACCGCCAGGATTTTGCGCTCAAACTCGCTAATTACTTCTTCCTCATCATCTGACTCTGATGAGGAAGGCATTTTTTTTGTATTGGTGTTGCTGTTGTTGTTGCCTTCGGCAACTGTTGTGTCGTCAGGGGTGCTTGTGTAGTGCCCCTCTCCTTCGTCGGACACATACGACACAGATATGTCCGACGTTACGCCAGCAACTTCCATCTGCTGACGTATCTTTTCTGCGGCACTGGACTTGGCTGGCCGCTCTTTTCCCAACTCCTCTCTGGGTTGCACTATTGCCGGAGTTGCCCTGGTTTGCCTTTTCACCAGATTAGGCTTAAATTGTTTTTTTCGCCTTTTCGCTGACGTCATTGCGACATCAGCCGATGTTCTTGGTAGCCCATCATCCGATGGCACCACCTCTTCGGTCTTGTCTACCATTAGCTGGGACATTTTCTCGCCCTCTAGGCTTTGTCTATTCTCTAAAACTTTTTCCCAAAAAGTTTTTGTGAGGTCACACAGGCCGGATTCGAACCTGGGTTCCTCTGCGCCGCGATCGGCCACTCTACCACTGAGCTATTGGCTTATATATAACTTGATGGTTTTTTTGAGTAGATATACCTTTGGGTTGCTTGCCCAAAGATCTACGTATGTTGTAGCTTTTAAAAAAAGCTTTTTTGTATTGGAAAATTAAATCCAAAATAATTTTTGCTTTATTAAAGCCAAAAATACAAAGAATAACTGAACTTTTTTGCCTTTTGGCAAAAAAAAACAAACTGACTTTACTGGAATTACTTTAATAAATAAAAATATTCACTTGTAAATATCACTTTGAAAGTCGTCAACAATGTCTTCGCTCCTCCACAGTTGCTGATCGACTGACAAACATCTTATCTACTGCACCAATGCCCCCTTCTTTGCCCACACTTTCGCGCCATTGGAATATAACTAATGCATTTTTAACGCAAAATGACTTAATATTTTAGTCGATCAGCAACTGTGAAGGAGTGTAGACTTGTTGACGACTTTCACAGTATTATTTCCAAGTGTTTACTTAATTATAAAAGTATTTAAAGTAAATTATTAGTTTATTTGCCAAAAGGCAAATAATTAAATTTGTTTTTTGCTATTAATATAGCCAAAATTAATTTGGCATTATATTATAATAAAAAAAAAAAAAAAAGAAGCTTTTTTAAAAGCTACCGTCCTCGAACTTTGGACAAGCCAGTCCAAAGTTATATGTACCAAAAACCCAAGATTTACCATATAAGCTATTAGCTCAGGTGGTAGAGTGGCCGATCGCGGCGTAGAGGAACCCAGGTTCGAATCCGGCCTGGGTGACTTCACCAACACTTTTTGGGAAAAAGTGTTGGAAAATAGAGAAAGCCTAGAAGGCGTGAAGAAAATCTCCCAACCAATGGAAGAGGAGAAAGATAAGGTGGTGCCATCGGATGATGGGCAACCAAAATCGGCTGATGCAGCAATGACGTCAGTGAAAAGGAAAAAGCGACAGGTGAAGCCAAAACCTTATCTTGTCAAGAGGCAAATAAGAGCAGCTCCGGCCCAAGTTCAAGCCGTAGAGATGGAACCAGAGCGGCCAGCCAAGAAGAGTGCCGCAGCAAAAATACAACAGCAGCTGGAAGTTGCTGGTGTGACGTCGGACATATCTGTGTCGTATGTGTCCGACGAAGGGGAGGGGCACTACACCGGTACCCCAGACGACACCCAAGTTGCCGAAGACCACATGACCGTGGAGCTAATCCCTTCCTCATCGGAATCCGACGATGAGGAGGAAATAATTAGTGAGTTCGAGCAGAAAATCCTGGCAGTCTGAATAAAACAGGAAAATAGAAGGAAGGCGGAAAGGCTCGCCAAAGAGCAAAAGGAGGCAGCCAAGCTCAAGGCCCTCCAGACGGCTGAGCAGCAACAGCAACAACTACAACAACAGCAGCAAGCACAGATGCAGAAACAACAACTACAGCAGCAGCAAAAACAACAGCCTGCTAAAAACAACAGCAACAACAGCAAAAAGAACAGAAAATAGAGATGGATCAACCATCGACCTCTAAAAAGGCACAACAGCAGCAGCAGAACCAACAGCAGCAGCAAAGCCAACAGCAGCAGAGACAAAAGCAGCTGAGACAACAGCAGCAGAGTCAACAGAAGCAGGACCAACAGCAGCAGCCACCGCAGCAAAAACAAAAAACAGGTAAGGTGCCGCCAATTAATACTTTTAAGATGGACATTAAAGAAATTATTGATATATGTAGGGACGCCATAGGCGATAACTTTTTGATAAAGAGATTAGGTAATAATCGGCATGCTATCCACTGCTTTTCAGTGGATCAGCACAAAACAGTTAAAAATATCCTCCAAAAAACGGCCACTGAACAATACAGTTTCACGCGGAAAGAGGAACAAATCCAAACGGTCCTCTTAAAGGGCCTTGATAGCTCCACTGATACGATGGCGCTTTTAAACGAACTCCGTCGGGTAGCGAAGAACGATCTCGAGTTCGTGGGGGTCAAGCCTTTCACTACTGTCAGAGCCAGACGGGAGAAACGGAAATTACCGTTTTTCCTGGTTCAGCTGTCGCCCAAAAGCAAACTGGATAGTCTACGGAAAATTACCAACGTAGACTACCAGGTTATAACCTGGGACAAATTAAAGAGACGTGGCGACATGCTTCAATGCATGCGCTGCCAAAGGTTCGGGCATGCCGCGGCGAACTGCGGTATGCAGTCTCGCTGCGTGAAATGCAGTGAGAACCACAATTAAGGTGAGTGTAAGCTCGGACAGGAAAGGGTCGAAGATAAGACTCTACTTAAATGTGTGCTTTGCGGGGGTGAGGGGCACCCTGCTAGTTATCGGGGCTGTCCTAAGTTTCAGCAGATAAAGCAAACAAATGCTCCGAAGGTGGCGGAGAGGCGACCTGCTTTTGCTCCTGCACCGACAGCCGTTGTGCCCCAAATCTCTTACGCCCAAATGGCGGCAGGGAGGGCAACAACAAACGTACAGCCACAACCAAAGGTTGCCAAACAGGCCCCCGTGCCTACGGCACCTGCGGGACAGGCCGATATAATGACTGTGTTGCTGGCCATGCAGGCCCTGTTAACCAGCCTTCAAAAACAGCTCGGAAAGCAGGAGGAAAGACTAGACCGTGTCTACGCTTACCTTCCCAGCTTAGGGCAATTTAAACCATAATGGGCGCGCTGTACGAAAACCCCTTTAAAATCCTGGCTGTGAATGTAAATTCACTAATCAGGACCGAACGTAGAGCAAATTTGTTTCAATTGTTGCATGACCACAGTCCAGATGTCTTTTTGGCTAGCGAAACCAAGCTAAACCAGAAACACAAACTGACTCATAATAATTACAATATCGTAAGAAGGGACCGGCCCAACTCCAGTCGTGGGGGCGGCGTCGCTATCTTTTTACGAAAAGGTATTGATCATAAGGTCATATATAATAGTGAAGTGCGAAGATTCGAGTTGTTAGAAGCTTGCATCATATGCATTCCTCTCCAACATGGGAAGCGAATATATGTGATCGCAGTGTACGCACATGAAGCACCTCAACCTGCAAACTTTATTGCAGAGCTCGAAAAACTTTTCGAGTGTCTTAGTCTGTACTCGGATGAAAACTACTACATTATCGCCGGAGATTTGAATGCCAAACATGAAGATTGGGGAAATCAAATCCAAAATCCAAGGGGATACCATCTTTTTAATTGGATGGGTCGACACCATGTTGAGTATAAAATCGACCTTCTTGCAACAGATAGACCATCGTTCCCAAGGAGCGGTGCTTTTCTAGATCTACTACTGTTAGACTCAAGACTGACAGTAACTGACTTTGTGGGCCAACAGACAAGAAACTGTTTACAGACGGTAGAATACGACAGTGATCACTGCGGACTTTCCGCCGTCATACAGCTACCAAATGAACTTATTACTCTTACAATTTTAGTAAGGCACGCTGGCCACGTTTCTCCAACATCCTGACAAGAGAACTCCTCTCTAACGACATTGCCCCTCCAAACGACAGGAATCTATCGAACGTAGATATCGATGGATACCTGCTTCAGATGGATGGTGTCATAAAACAAACGATGGACAGAACAATCCCACGATACAAAGAACCTTACGCAACTGAAATGTACAAGAACGCGATAATAGACGCACTACATAGACAAAAAAGTGGCCTCCTGACAAGATTAAAACTCTTGTACAGGCGGTTTACTGACAGAAACGATCTGGAGATTAGGACACTGAAGTCTTCAATCAAAAATGTCAACTCGCTCATTAAACAAAACTATCGATTGTCTATTAACTCTTACTGGGATAACAGAATTCGAGCCGTTAATTCTAGCGACCCGAGTATGTTTCCCGAGATTAATAAAATCTTTAGAAAGAACACTCAAAATGATCTTCCGTGTCTTAAGCTCCAAAGAACGACAGACAACGAAAACATACTCCTGACCGCAGGAGTAGATCTGGGGGACGCCGTCTTGGACGACGACTTCTTTGTGATCGAAGATCCAATGGAGAAGGTTGAGACAGTGGGTTCTGCTTTTCAGCAAGTGTATAAGGTGAATGAGTCCATTCATCCAAATCACGACCTGGAGAACAGAGCACTGCTGAATCACTTCTACCTGCGAAATAGCATCACGCAATGGCGATCTGAGAATCTTGGTTTTACCGGATTCAATGAAGACAATCTGGCAAATGCCACCGTCGCCGAGCGAAATGGGCCAAGTTCCCTGCTCATCTCGAAGGTCGAACTACAAATGATCTTCGCATCATTAAAGTAAAAGAAGTCAGCAGGAGTCGATGGTATACCCAATGTTGTACTGCGACATCTCCCTGAGGATGCAATTAACATACACACAACACTGTTCAACAACGCGCTGAATAATGCATATTATCCAGTGAGTTGGAAGACAGCTGTAGTACATCCTCTCCCCAAAAAGGGAAAGGACAATTCCAATCCGGAAAATCTCCGGTCGATAAGTCTTCTTCCGAGTATCAAAAATTTATTCGAAAAGGTTATCAATAGAGCTCTGTCCAAGTGGGCCGAGGACAAAAATATAATTCCAGACACCCAGTTCGGCTTTAAGGCGGGACATGACACAATTCATGCCGCGTCTAAGTTAGTATCTGCTGTCCAATGGAACAATGCTAAGAATCAATGCACGGGTGCCTGTCTGGTTGATTTGGAGCAAGCTTTCGACACCGTATGGTTAGAGGGTCTGTATCTGAAGCTAACCAGATGGGACATAAGCAAACCACTGCTATATATGCTTTATGACATGCTTAATGGTAGAAAATTTGTTGTCAAGAGTGGCAATGTAACATCTACCACAACGTTGGATAGCAGGGAGCGGTGAACTCAAGACGGTTGTTTTATAGCAGCCGCCTTGATAGCAGGGTGAAAGTGATTTGCTACATGGCCCTAATCATGCCGATGATTGCCTATGGATGCCCTGTGTGGTTCAACGTTGCACCATCTCTAATGGAAAAGATTCGGGTGTTCGAGAGACAGTGCCTTTGCACTTGTCTCGGTCTTTATAGAACACCAGAGTCGGAGTACAAACATTATTATTCCAACAAGGTCCTATACAACGGGGCCAATACAAACAGGATAGATAACTTTTTAATTAAGCTCATTCGCGGACACATTGCAAGGGCGATGACCTCAACTAATGGACAAATCTTCGGGGCTTACTACCCCCAAGATGAATATTTTGAAAGCACACGTTCGAGTGGTTTTATCCCGCCCGAGGCTTTCCTATACCTTGATTCAGGATAGATCGGCGATTCCGTTGATCTACCACGTCGGCCGCAGAACAGTCGATAGGCGGCTCCTCTACGACCGAGACATAGTCGCTGGAAGCGAAGCAGAGCGCCTCCGTTTCAGTAGGGCCGTGCCCGACCGGGATCGGAAGGAAGCAGTAGATCAGGTCCACCATTTTTGGTGGCTTAACTAAAACCCGATAATTTTCAGTCGGCAAAGACGAAATATCGCCTATGGCCGACTACATATATCTATTGTAGCTTTAAGTAAGGTAGGGCAGTTGCGGCGGCACCAAAAAAAAAAAAAAAATACAAAAAAAAATATAAAAACACAAAAATCAAAAAAAAGCTTGCTCTGGCTGTTCTAGATTTAAGTATTTTAGGTGTATTTTAAGTTATTTTAAGTTTATTTTTAGTTTATTTTTAGTTTAGTTTTAAGTTAGTTCTTAAGTTGTTTAAGACAGATTAATAAACTGATAAGATACCCAGTTTTTTTCATTTTCTGGGTGAAAAATAAAAACCCTTTATATATAAGATAAACTTAAGCTATTTTTAGGCCGAAAGGCAATTAAAATTAAGTTAGAGTATAATTTAGAGCGCCCGCATAGGGCCAGTAAGTTAATTAAGGTGATAGTTTTAGCTAGTTTTAAGATTTTTGTCTAGCATTTAAGTAGGTATAAGTAAAAGAAAAAATAAAAATCAATTAAAAGTAAAAGTAAAAGTATGACTTAATATGCCAACTTGTAGCAAATAAAATTTCCATTTTTGGGATATTTTTAATTTTTTTCAGTTTCTTTTACTTTTATGCGCGATAACGTCGTAACCGAAGGATTAAGCGCAAAATTTTTCCTAATCAATCATGTTGCAAAATTCAATTTACCTACATATTCAAATTCCATTCAATTCAATTCAATTTATTAATAAAAATAGAGTAACATTTATAACATATAATATTTAATTCAAATAAAAATGTAAGCATGGCATATAAGCCGTCTGCCGTATATGATATCGATTAAGTTTTATTTTTTAAGAGATTGAATAAAGTTAAACAGTTTATACAATTAAAATCTGATGGTACAAATATATACTAACAAAAATAAATTAACAGAAATAAATTTACGGAAATAGATTAACAGAAATAAGTACCTTTATAAAACACAATTTTTATATTTATATTTAAGCAAAAACAATGATTATTTTGTGAAGGAGTTTCGAATTATTTAATATTTACACAAGATATTACGGATTACATTAAAAATTCAAAGAACTGCAATAAGCCGAGAAAAAAAAGAAAACGTAAATGAAAAGTCAGAGATGGCATACTTGGGCTTCTAGTTTAGCTAAAAAAAATGGTCTTTTTATATAAAATAACTAAGAATAGTCAAGTCAAAAAAAATTCAAATATGAATTCCTGTAATTGCTTGCGTGTGAAACAAACCAAACAAGTAGTTTCCAACCTCTCTCACCATTTAAAATACTGATAAGCTCATCGAAAGGCAAGACGCTTTTGGTAAAATAAAGCCTGCGTAGAGAACATATAGCGTCTTAATCTGTTCTGTGTGGCCTATAATTAAGTTCAAGAGTTTCAGTTCGAACCTTAAAGATTAAACTCATATCTGAGGTTGAAAGTTCCTCCCTAAAATAATTATTATCACGCAAGCTCAGATTCAAACGTCTAAACGTAATCCTAGAGGTGGAATTTGTTACCCTTTCTAATTGTTGTTGATTGATTTTATCATCTACCACCGATATTAAATCATAAAAGATGTTTGTCCACTCTTCTCTGTTGCTTACATTCAGATCTAAAGAGACGCTGTGAGCCGACGCGAGCGCGTGCCAGTTTCTAAAAGGTGAATAACCACAGCGGAGTGATACCAGTAGAATTCTTTTATGTAAATTGCTATCAAATCTATGCATTACTTTCGTCTGCACGATCAGTAGATCGAGAATTAGGTGACTATTTTCTCACTTAAAACTCACGGAAGGCTTAAGCTTGCACTAGGAGTTAAAAAAAATTCTTCTCAACCTGAGTATCGAACTGACGATCTTCGCGTCAGAAGCAAACATCTTTCTTCTTATTTTTTCTACTTTTAATTGATTTTTACTTATATCTACTTAAATGCTAGACAAAAATCTTAAAACTAGCTAAAAATATCATCTTAATTAATTTACTGGCCCTATGCGGGCGCTCTAAATTAATCTTTAACTTAATTTAATTGCCTTTCGGCCTAAAAATAACTTAAATTTATCCGATATATTGGGGTTTTATTTTTCACCCAGAAAATGAAATAGAAAAACTGGATTATCTTATCGGGTACTAATGACTTAAACTACTTAAAACTAACTTAAAATAAACTAAAATAAACTTAAAATTACTTAAAATAAACCTAAAATACTTAAAATACTTAAAACTAGAACCGCCACAGCAAGCTGCATCTGCCCTATCTAACTTAAAGATAGAATAGATATATGTAGTCGGCCATAGGCGATATTTCGTTGAAATATCGGTTTTTAACTGAGGCACCAGAATAGGTGTATCTGATCACGGGCTTCCTTCCGATCCCTGTCGGGCACGGCCCTACTGAAACGGAGGCGTTCTGCTTCGCTCCCAGCGACTATGTCTCGGTCGTAGAGGAGCCGCCTATCGACTGTTCTGCGGCCGACATGGTAGATCAACGGAATCGCCGATCTATCCTGAATCAGCCCTCGACTATCAAGGTATAGGAAAGCCTCGGGCGGGATAAAACCACTCGAACGTGTGCTTTCAAAATATTCATCTTGGGGGTAGTAATCCCCGAAGAATTGTCCATTAGTTGAGGTCATCGCCCTTGCAATGTGTCCGCGGATGAGCTTAATTAAAAAGTTATCTACCCTGTTTACATTGGCCCCGTTATATAGAACCTCGTTGGAATAATAATGTTTGTACTCCGACTCTGGTGTTCTACAAAGTCCGAGACAAGTGCAAAGGCACTGTGTTTCGAACACCCGAATCTTTTCCATTAGAGATGGTGCAACGTTGAACCACACAAGGCATCCGTAGGCAATCATCGGCCTGATAAGGGCCATGTAGCAAATCAGTTTCACCCTGCTATCAAGGCGGCTGCTATAAAACAACCGTCTTGTCAGGGCAAAAGCTCCCTTAGCCCTGGTTAGAACAGCCTCTACATGTCGATTGAAATATAGATACGGAATCAACCAGATGCCAAGGTACTTCACTTTTACTCGCCAGTGGATGTCCATGTGGCCCAGCGATCACTAGCTTGCACCAGTTCTTTCTCGTATCCCTAGAGGCCCCAGACAAAGGGGTTCTAAACAGGATAGTTTCACATTTTTGGAAGTTAATTTTCAGCTTCCAATCATTACAGTTTTTTTGAATTTTATCGAAATCACGTTGTAAGAGAATTCTGATGACTTCAACTTTTGGACCTGTTCTGTACGCAACTAAATCATCGGCATACGCAATTGCATGAGGTAGACTCCCAATGAGATCGCTGGTGTAAATACTAAAGAGAATCGGTGAGTTCACCGCTCCCTGTTGCAGACCGTTTTTGATATCAAACGTTGTGGTAGATGTTACATTGCCACTCTTGACAACAAACTTTCTACCATTAAGCATGTCGTAAAGCATATATAGCAGTAGTTTAGTTATGCCACATCTGGTTAGCTTCAGATACGGTGTCAAAAGCCTTCTCCAAATCAACCAGACAGGCACCCGTGCATTGATTTTTAGCATTGTTCCATTGGACAGCAGATACTAACTTAGACGCGGCATGAATTGTGTCATGTCCCGCCTTAAAGCCGAACTGGGTGTCTGTAATTATATTTTTGTCCTCGGTCCACTTGGACAGAGCTCTATTGATAACCTTTTCGAATACCTTACTCATAATCGGAAGAAGACTTATGGACCGGAGATTTGCCGGATTGGAATTGTCCTTTCCCTTTTTCGGGAGAGGATGTACAACTGCTGTTTTCCAACTCACTGGATAATATGCATTATTCAGCGCGTTGTTGAACAGTGTTGTGTATATGTTAATTGCTTCCTCAGGGAGATGTCGTAGTACTACATTGGGTATACCATCGACTCCTGCTGACTTCTTCTTCTTTATTGATGCGAAGATCATTTGTAGTTCGACCTTCGAGATGAGCAGTGAACTTGGCCCATTTCGCTCGGCGATAGTGGCATTTGCCAGATTGTCTTCATTGAATCCGGTAAAACCAAGATTCTCAGATCGCCATTGCGTGATGCTATTTCGCAGGTAGAAGTGATTCAGCAGTGCTCTGTTCTCCAGGTCGTGATTTGGATGAATGGACTCATTCACCTTATACACTTGCTGAAAAGCAGAACCCACTGTCTCAACCTTCTCCAATGGATCTTCGATCGCAAAGAAGTCGCCGTCCAAGACGGCGTCCTCCAGATCTACTCCTGCGGTCAGGAGTATGTTTTCGTTGTCTGTCGTTCTTTGGAGCTTAAGACACGGAAGATCATTTTGAGTGTTCTTTCTAAAGATTTTATTAATCTCGGGAAACATATTCGGGTCGCTAGAATTAACGGCTCGAATTCTGTTATCCCAGTACGAGTTAATAGACAATCGATTATTTAGTTTAATGAGCGAGTTGACATTTTTGATTGACGACTTCAGTGTCCTAATCTCCAGATCATTTCTATTAGTAAACCGCCTGTATAAGAGTTTTAATCTTGTCAGAAGGCCACTTTTTTGTCTATTTAGTGCGTCTATTATCGCGTTCTTGTACATTTCAGTTGCGTAAGGTTCTTTGTATCGTGGGATTGTTCTGTCCATCGTTTGTTTTATGACACCATCCATCTGAAGCAGGTATCCATCGATATCTACGTTCGATAGATTCCTGTCGTTTGGAGGGGCAATGTCGTTAGAGAGGAGTTCTCTTGTCAGGATGTTGGAGAAACGTGGCTAGCGTGCCTTACTGAAATTGTAAGAGCGCGCAGGCACAAATTCATCCAAGACCACAAGTTCATTTGGTAGCTGTATGACGGCGGAAAGTCCGCAGTGGTCACTGTCGTATTCTACCGTTTGTAAACAGTTTCTCGTCTGTTGGGTCACTGAGTCCGTTACTGTCAGTCTTGAGTCTAACAGTAGTAGATCTAGAAAAGCACCGCTCCTTGGGAACGATGGTCTATCTGTAGCAAGAAGGTCGATTTTACACTCAATATGGTGTCGACCCATCCAATGAAAGAGATGGTATCCCCTTGGATTTTAGATTTGATTTACCCAATCTTCATGTTTGGCATTCAAATCTCCGGCGATAATGTAGTAGTTTTCATCCGAGTACAGACTAGGACACTCGAAAAGTTTTTCGAGCTCTGCAATAAAGTTTGCAGGTTGAGGTGCTTCTTGTGCGTACACTGCGATCACATACATTCGCATCCCATGTTGGAGAGGAATGCATATGATGCAAGCTTCTAACAACTCAAATCTCCGCACTTCACTATTGTATATGACCTTTTGATCAATACCTTTTCGTAAAAAGGTAGCGACGCCGCCCCCACGAGTGGAGTTGGGCCGGTCCCTTCTTACGATATTGTAATTATTATGAGTCAGTTTGTGTTTCTGGTTTAGCTTGGTTTCGCTAGCCAAAAAGACATCTGGACTGTGATCATGCAACAATTGAAACAAATTTGCTCTACGTTCGGTCCTGATTAATGAATTTACATTCACAGCCAGGATTTTAAAGGGGTTCTCGTACAGCGCGCCCATTATGGTTTAAATTGCCTTAAGCTGGGAAGGTAAGCGTAGACACGGTCTAGTCTTTCCTCCTGCTTTCCGAGCTGTTGTTGTAGGCTGGTTAACTGAGCCTTCATGGCCAGCAACACAGTCATTATATCGGCCTATCCCGCAGGTGCCGTAAGCACGGGGGCCTGTTTGGCAACCTTTGGTTGTGGCTGTACCGTTGTTGTTGCCCTCCATGCCGCCATTTGGGCGTAAGAGATTTGGGGCACAACGGCTGTCGGTGCAGGAGCAAAAATAGGTCGCCTCTCCACCACCTTCGGAGCTTTTGTTTGCTTTATCTGCTGAAACTTAGGACAGCCCCGATAACTAGCAGGGTGCCCCTCGCCCTCGCAAAGCACACATTTAAGTAGAGTCTTATCTTCGACCCTTTCCTGTCCGAGTTTACACTCACCTAAATTGTGGTTCTCACTGCATTTTACGCAGCGAGACTGCATACCGGAGTTCGCCGCGGCATGCCCGAACCTTTGGCAGCGCATGCATTGAAGCATTTCGCCGCGTCTCTTTAATTTGTCCCAGGTTACAACCTGGTAGTCTACGTTGGTAATTTTCCGTAGACTATCCAGTTTTCTTTTGGGCGACAGCTGAACCAGGAAGAACGGTAACTTCCGTTGCTCCCGTCTGGCTCTGACAGTCGTGAAAGGATTGACCCCCACGAACTCGAGATCGTTCGTCGCTACACGACGGAGTTCGTTTAAAAGCGCCACCGTGTCAGTGGAGCTATCAAGGCCCTTTAAGAGGACCGTTTGGATTTTTTCCTCTTTCGGCGTGAAACTGTAGTGTTCAGTGGCCGTTTTTTTTGAGAATCTCTTTAACCTTCTTATGCTGATCCACTGAGAAGCAGTGGATAGGATATCTATCATTACTAAGTCTTTTAATTAAAAAGGTATCGCCTATGGCGTCCCTACATATAGCTATTATATCTTTAATGTTCATTTTGTATGTGTTAATTGGCGGCACCTTACCTTTTTTTATATTGGCTGTGCTGGCTGTTGCTGTTGTATCTGCTGCTGTTGACTCAGCTGCTGTTGGGCGTTCTTAGACGTCGATGGTTGATTAGCATATATTTGCTGTGGCTGTTCTTTTTTATCATGTTGCTGCTGCTGTTTAGCAGGCTGTTGTTTTTGCTGCTGCTGTGGTTGTTATTTCTGCAGCTGTGCTTTCTGCTGTTGTTGTTGTTGCTGCTGTTTCTGCTCAGCCGTCTGGAGGGCCTTTAGTTTAGCTGCCTCCTTTTGCTCTTTGGCGAGCCTTTCATCCCTCCTTCTTTTTTCTTGTTTGGCTCTGACCGCCAGGATTTTGCGCTCAAACTCACTTATTATTTCTTCCTCATCATCTGGCTCCGATGAGAAAGGCCTTTGTTCTGTATGATTGTTGTTGTTGTCTTCGGCAACTTGTGTCTCGTCTGGGGTACTTGTATAGTGCCCCTCCCCTTCGTCGGACACATACGACACTGATATGTCCGACGCTAGTCCAGCATTTTCCAGCTGCTGACGTTTTTTGGAAGCTGCGGATGTTTTAGCTGGTCGCGCCTCTTCCTTCTCTCCAACTTGTTTTTGAACCAGATTTGCCCTTGTTGGCCTTTTCGTTACTAGGTTCGGCTGAACCTTTTGCCTTCGTCTTCTCTTGACTGACGTCATTGGAACATCAGCCGATTTTTCTGGCTCATCATCCGATGGCGCCATACTCTTGCTTACGGGTAATTTGCCGCCTTCTAGGCTATTTCTGTTTTCCAACACTTTTTCCCAAAAAGTGTTGGTGTAGTCCCCCAGGCTGGATTCGAACCTGGGTTCTTCTTCATCGCGTCCGGCCACTCTACTTTTAAGAGATTTTTATTTTAACTTTTTCTTATATCTACTTAAATGCTAGAAAAAAATCTTAAAACTAGCTAAAAATATCATCTTAAGTAACTTACTGGCCCTATGCGGGCGCTCTAAATTAATCTCTAACTTAATTTTAATTGCCTTTCGGCCTAAAAATAATTTAAATTTATCTTATCTATATCGGGTTTTATTTTTTCCCAGAAAATTAAAAAAAAAACTGGTTTATTTTTATCTATTTAACTATCTTAAACTACTTAAAAACGAACTTAAAATAAACTAAAGATAAACTTAAAATTACTTAAAATAAACCTAAAATACTTAAAATTACTTAAAATTAGAACAGCCACAGCAAGCTTTTTTTTTATTTTTGTTCTTTTATATGTGGATAAAACCACTCGAACGTGTGCTTTCAAAATATTCATCTTGGGGGTAGTAAGCCCCGAAGATTTGTCCATTAGTTGAGGTCATCGCCCTTGCAATGTGTCCGCGAATGAGCTTAATTAAAAAGTTATCTATCCTGTTTATATTGGCCCCGTTGTATAGGACCTCGTTGGAATAATAGTGTTTGTACTCCGACTCTGGTGTTCTATAAAGACCGAGACAAGTGCGAAGGCACTGTCTCTCGAACACCCGAATCTTTTCCATTAGAGATGGTGCAACGTTGAACCACACAGGGCATCCATAGGCAATCATCGGCCTGATTAGGGCCATGTAGCAAATCACTTTCACCCTGCTATCAAGGCGGCTGCTATAAAACAGCCGTCTTGTCAGGGCAAAAGCTCCCCTAGCCCTGGTCAGAGCAGCCTCTACATGTCGATTGACATATAGATACTGATCCAACCAGATGCCAAGGTACTTTACTACACTTTTACTCGCCAGTGGATGTCCATGTGGCCCAGCGATCACTAGCTTGCGCCAGTTCTTTCTCGTATCCCTAGAGGCCCCCGACAAAGGGGTTCTAAACAGGATAGTTTCACATTTCTGGAAGTTAATTTTCAGCTTCCAATCATTACAGTACTTTTGAATTTTATCGAAATTACGTTGCAAGAGAATTCTGATGACTTCAACTTTTGGACCTGTTCTGTACGCAACTAAATCATCGGCATACGCAATTGCATGAGGTAGACTCCCAATGAGATCGCTGGTGTAAATACTAAAGAGAATTGGCGAGTTCACCGCTCCCTGTTGCAGACCGTTTTTGATATCAAACGTTGTGGTAGATGTTACATTGCCACTCTTGACAACAAACTTTCTACCATTAAGCATGTCGTAAAGCATATATAGCAGTGGTTTACTTATGCCCCATCTGGTTAGCTTCAGATACAGACCTTCTAACCATACGGTGTCAAAAGCCTTCTCCAAATCAACCAGACAGGCACCCGTCCATTGATTTTTAGCATTGTTCCATTGGACAGCAGATACTAACTTAGACGCGGCATGAATTGTGTCATGTCCCGCCTTAAAGCCGAACTGGGTGTCTGGAATTATATTTTTGTCCTCGGCCCACTTGGACAGAGCTCTATTGATAACCTTTTCGAATACCTTACTGATACTCGGAAGAAGACTTATGGACCGGAGATTTGCCAGATTGGAATTGTCCTTTCCCTTTTTGGGAAGAGGATGTACAACTGCTGTCTTCCAACTCACTGGATAATATGCATTATTCAGCGCGTTGTTGAACAGTGTTGTGTATATGTTAATTGCATCCTCAGGGAGATGTCGTAGTACAACATTGGGTATACCATCGACTCCTGCTGACTTCTTTTTCTTTAATGATGCGAAGATCATTTGTAGTTCGACCTTCGAGATGAGCAGGGAACTTGGCCCATTTCGCTCGGCGACGGTGGCGTTTGCCAGATTGTCTTCATTGAATCCGGTAAAACCAAGATTCTCAGATCGCCATTGCGTGATGCTATTTCGAAGGTAGAAGTGATTCAGCAGAGCTCTGTTCTCCAGGTCGTGATTTGGATGAATGGACTCATTCACCTTATACACTTGCTGAAAAGCAGAACCCACTGTCTCAACCTTCTCCAATGGATCATCGATCACAAAGAAGTCGTCGTCCAAGACGGCGTCCCCCAGATCTACTCCTGTGGTCAGGAGTATGTTTTCGTTGTCTGTCGTTCTTTGGAGCTTAAGACACGGAAGATCATTTTGAGTGTTCTTTCTAAAGATTTTATTAATCTCGGGAAACATACTCGGGTCGCTAGAATTAACGGCTCGAATTCTGTTATCCCAGTAAGAGTTAATAGACAATCGATAGTTTTGTTTAATGAGCGAGTTGACATTTTTGATTGAAGACTTCAGTGTCCTAATCTCCAGATCGTTTCTGTCAGTACAAGAGTACAAGAGTTTTAATCTTGTCAGGAGGCCACTTTTTTGTCTATGTAGTGCGTCTATTGTCGCGTTCTTGTACATTTCAGTTGCGTTATGTTCTTTGTATCGTGGGATCGTTCTGTCCATTGTTTGTTTTATGACACCATCCATCTGAAGCAGGTATCCATCGATCTCTACGTTTGATAGATTCCTGTCGTTTGGAGGCACAATGTCGTTAGAGAGGAGTTCTCTTGTCAGGATGTTGGAAAAACGTGGCCAGCGTGCCTTACTAAAATTGTAAGAGCGCGCAGGTACAAATTCCTCCAACACCACAAGTTCATTTGGTAGCTGTATGATGGCGGAAAGTCCGCAGTGGTCACTGTCGTATTCTACCGTCTGTAAATAGTTTCTTGTCTGTTGGCCCACAGAGTCAGTTACTGTCAGTCTTGAATCTAACAGTAGTAGATCTAGAAAAGCACCGCTCCTTGGGAACGATGGTCTATCTGTAGAAAGCAGAGCGATTTTATACTCAACATGGTGCTGACCCATCCAATTAAAAAGATGGCATCCCCTCGGATTTTGGATTTGATTTCCCCAATCTTCATGTTTGGCATTGAAATCCTCAGCGATAATAAAGTAATTTTCATCCGAGTGCAGATTAAGGCACTCGAAAAGTTTTTCGAGCTCTGCAATAAAATTTGCAGGTTGAGGTGCTTCTGGTGCTTACACTGCGATCACATACATTCGCTTTCCGTGTTGGAGAGGAATGCATATGATGCAAGCTTCTAGCAACTCGAATCTTCGCACTTCACTATTATATATGACCTTATGATCAATACCTTTCCGCAAAAAGATAGCGACCCCGCCCCCATAAGTGGAGTTGGGCCGGTCCCTTCTTACGATATTGTAATTATTATGAGTCAGTTTGTGTTTCTGGTTTAGCTTGGTTTCGCTAGCCAAAAAGACATCTGGACTGTGATCATGCAACAATTGAAACAAATTTGCTCTACGTTCGGTCCTGATTAGTGAATATACATTCACAGCCAGGATTTTAAAGGGGTTCTCGTACAGCGCGCCCATTATGGTTTAAATTGCCCTAAGCTGGGAAGGTAAGCGTAGACACGGTCTAGTCTTTCCTCCTGCTTTCCGAGCTGTTGTTGTAGGCTGGTTAACTGGGCCTTCATGGCCAGCAACACAGTCATTATATCGGCCTGTCCTGCAGGTGCCGTAGGCACGGGGGCCTGTTTGGCAACCTTTGGTTGTGGCTGTACCGTTGTTGTTGCCCTCCCTGCCGCCATTTGGGCGTAAGAGATTTGTGGCACAACGGCTATCGGTGCAGGAGCAAAAATAGGTCGCCTCTCCACCACCTTCGGAGCTTTTGCTTGCTTTATCTGCTGAAACTTAGGACAGCCCCGATAACTAGCAGGGTGCCCCTCGCCCCCGCAAAGCACACATTTAAGTAGAGTCTTATCTTCGACCCTCTCCTGTCCGAGTTTACACTCACCTATATTGTGGTTCTCACTGCATTTCACGCAGCGAGACTGCATACCGCAGTTCGCCGCGGCATGCCCGAACCTTTGGCAGCGCATGCATTGAAGCATGTCGCCGCGTCTCTTTAGTTTGTCCCAGGTTACAACCTGGTAGTCTAGCTTGGTAATTTTCCGTAGACTATCCAGTTTGCTTTTGGGCGACAGCTGTACCAGGAAGAACGGTAATTTCCGTTGCTCCCGTCTGGCTCTAACAGTCGTGAAAGGCTTGACCCCCACGAACTCAAGATCGTTCGTCGCTACCCGACGGAGTTCGTTTAAAAGCGCCACCGTTTCAGTGGAGCTATCAAGGCCCTTTAAGAGGACCGTCTGAATTTTTTCCTCTTTCGGCGTGAAACTGTAGTGTTCAGTGGCCGTTTTTTCGAGAATTTCCTTAACTTTCTTATGCTGATCCACTGAGAAGCAGTGGATAGCATGTCTATCATTGTTAATTCGTTTAATTAAAAAATTGTCGCCTGTGGCGTCTCTACATAAATCTATTATATCCTTAATGTTCATTTTAAAAGTGTTAATTGGCGGCACCTTACCTTTTTTTTGTGTTGGCTGCGCTGGCTGTTGCTGCTGCTGTTGAATCTGCTGCTGTTTACTCTGCTGCTGTTGTCTCAGCTGCTGTTGTCTTTGCTGCTGTTGGTTTTGCTGCTGCTGTTGGTTCTGCTGCTGCTGTTGGTTCTGCTGCTGCTGTTGGTTCTGCTGCTGCTGTTCGTTTTGCTGCTGCTGTTGTGCCTTTTTAGAGGTCGATGGTTGATCCATCTCTATTTGCTCTTATTTTTGCTGTTGTTGCTGTTGTTGTTTAGCAGGCTGTTGTTTTTGCTTCTGCTGTGGCTGCTGTTTCTGCAGCTGTGGTTGCTGTTGTTGTTGTTGTTGTTGCTGTTTCTGCTGCTCAGCCGTCTGGAAGGCCTTAAGCTTGGCTGCCTCCTTTTGCTCTTTGGCGAGCCTTTCATCCCTCCTTCTTTTTTCTTGTTTGGCTCTGACCGCCAGGATCTTGCGCTCAAAGTCACTGATTATTTCCTCCTCATCGTCGGATTCCGATGAGGAAGGCCTTTGTTCTGTATGATTGTTGTTGTCTTCGGCAACTTGTGTGTCGTCAGGGGTGCTTGTATAGTGCCCCTCCCCTTCGTCGGACACATACGAGACTGATATGTCCGACGCTAGTCCAGCATTTTCCAGCTGCTGGCGTATTTTAGAGGGTGCGGTCGTTTTGGCTGGTCGCGCCTCTTCCTTCTCTCCAACTGGCGGTGCCAGATTCGCTCTTGTTGGCCTTTTTGTTATCAGGTTCGGCTGAACCTTCTGCCTTCTTCTTCTTTTGACTGACGTCATTGGGACATCAGCCGATTTTTCTGGCTCATCATCCGATGGCGCCATAATTTTATTTTCGGGTAATTTGCCGCCTTCTAGGCTATTTCTGTTTTCCAACACTTTTTCCCAAAAAGTGTTGGTGAAGTCCCCCAGGCTGGATTCGAACCTGGGTTCTTCTTTACCGCGTCCGGCCACTCTACCACTTGAGCTAATCGCTTATATGGTAAAGTTTGGGTTTTTGGTTAATATAACTTTGGACTGGCTTGTCCAAAGTTCGAGGACAGCTTTTAAAAAAGCTTTTTTTTTTTTTTTGGAAAATTATATCTAAATTAATGTTTGCTTTATTAAAAGCAAAACAAAATTAATTTGCCTTTTGGCAAAAAACAAACTCACTTTTTACTGTAATTACTTTAATATAAAAATAATCACTTGAAAAAATACTTCTTCACTGCGAAAGTCGTCAGGTGTGTTGTTACCTTCACAGTATCTGAACGACAGCAGACATCTTATCTACTGCACCAATGCCCCCTTCTTTGCCCACACTTTCGCGCCATTGGAATATAGCTGGTGCATTTTTAACGCAAAATGACTTAATATGCCAACTTGTAGCAAATAAAATTTCCATTTTTGGGATATTTTTAATTTTTTTTCAGTTTCTTTTACTTTTATGCGCGATAACGTCGTAACCGAAGAATTAAGCGCAAAAATTTTCCTAATCAATCATGTTGCAAAATTCAATTTACTTACATATTCAAATTCCAATTTATTAATAAAAATAGAGTAACATTTATAACATATAATATTTAATTCAAATAAAAATGTAAGCATGGCATATAAGCTGTCTGCCGTATATGATATCGATTAAGTTTTATTTTTTAAGAGATTGAATAAAGTTAAACAGTTTATACAATTAAAATCTGATGGTACAAATATATACTAACAAAAATAAATTAACAGAAATAAATTAACGGAAATAGATTAACAGAAATAAGTACCTTTATAAAACACAATTTTTATATTTATATTTAAGCAAAAACAATGATTATTTTGTGAAGGAGTTTCGAATTATTTAATATTTACACAAGATATTACGGATTACATTAAAAATTCAAAGAACTGCAATAAGACGAGAAAAAAAGAAAACGTAAATGAAAAGTTAGAGATGGCATACTTGGGCTTTTAGTTTAGCTAAAAAAAATGGTGTTTTTATATAAAATAACTAAGAATAGTCAAGTCAAAACAAATTCAAATATCAATTCCTGTAATTGTTTGCGTGTGAAACAAACCGCACAAGTAGTTTCCAACCTCTCTCACCATTTAAAATACTGATAAGCTCATCGAAAGGCAAGACGCTTTTGGTAAAATAAAGCCTGCGTAGAGAACATATAGCGTCTTAATCTGTTCTGTGTGGCCTATAATTAAGTTCAAAAGTTTCAGTTCGAACCTTAAAGATTAAACTCATATCTGAGGTTGAAAGTTCCTCCCTAAAATAATTATTATCACGCAAGCTCAGATTCAAAAGTCTAAACGTAATCCTAGAGGTGGAATTTGTTACCCTTTCTAATTGTTGTTGATTGATTTTATCATCTACCACCGATATTAAATCTTAAAAGATGTTTGTCCACTCTTCTCTGTTGCTTACATTCAGATCTTAAGAGACGCTGTGAGCCGACGCCAGCGCGTGCCAGTTTCTAAAAGGTGAATAACCACAGCGGAGTTATACAGTAGAATTCTTTTATGTAAATTGCTATCAAATCTATGCATTACTTTCGTGAGATAGTCTGCATTGGCTTTCAAACTCCTCACATAAACTTGTGGCAGACCAGATTCAACATATATTGCGTAATTGGGGGTATTAAAAGGCAACCGGCAATTCGTTTGAAAAAGTATCTTTGAATGCTTTCAATTTCCTCAAAAAATTTGTACCCATAAACTTCAGTTCCATAACAAAGACATCTATTAACCGTTGCATTAAAAACTTTAAACTTTGAATTACTCACCAAATTTATTAGTAAAAAATTTTGACCGCAAGGTATTAATTGCTGATTTTGTTACGGAAAGTTTTTCTTTAATATGGGCTTTCATACTTAGTTTGTGAGTTATAATTAGGCCTAGATACGTAAACTCACTAACTACCTCAATATTTTGACCATTTAAATTCCAGTTCCTTGTAAGGTTATCAGATCGGTTTTGAGTTCAGAAGATCATTATTTTAGATTTATTAATATTAATTTTAAGATCGCATGTATCACAAAACAGTTTCAGCTTATTAATTTAGAGTTGAAGCGTCATAGGATTGTCTGAAAAGATCACCAGGTCAACCGCGTAGAGCAGGAGCTTTATTGACAAATCGCCAAAGGTTACACCTCGTGATAAGTAATTTTCAATTTCATTTATATATAAGGCGAACATCAACGGACTCAAAACGCAACCCTGTGGGACACCTGTTTCTGATCGGAAAGCTTTAGACTGGTGTTCACCATTGCAAACAGTCGCAGACGTGTTCAAAAGAAGCTGTTCATAGACTTTAATGAACTTTGTTAATACACCAATAGTTGAAAGCTTATATAATAGTGAATGCCTATTGATAGTATCAAAAGCAGCTTTGAAATCTACAAAAAACGTGTACAATGGTTTCTTTTTATCGATGAAACGTCTTGCGATGCTTGTAAGAGAAAATATTTGATCCATTGTTGAGAGATTAGCCCGAAAACTAGCTTGGAAACAGCTTATAATATTATTGCTGTCAACCCATCTTATAAGTCTACAGTATAAGATCTGAGCAAAAAGTTTTCTTAGTGAATACAAAACGGATATACCTCTGTAATTCTCAGGAAGATTTGGATTACATTTTTTAATTATAGCACATATTTTCGCCAAGCGAAAGCAACTTGGAAACATCTCGTCAATGAACATTTGATTTAGCAATGCTAAAATGCGTTCCAGAAACTCAGGGGTCGAAAACTTGTAGAACTCGATCGGGATTCCATCTAATCCCGCAGCCTTATTGTTTTTCATTTTATTAAGTGATGATAATAATTCAAGCATTGTAAAAGGCGAGTCTAGCTCAGGTATCGAAATGTATTGAAGGGCGTAGCTTAAAGAGTTTTGGTTTGAGTCTGAGAGCAAGAGGTTTTCAAAATAGTTTGCTAGTTGATCTACACTTACGCTCAAAGACGATGACTTGCTCCTTCCACCTAAGATCCACACTTTGCACCAAAAAGACTTGGAATCCCTACAGTTTGAAAGATTCCCAGCAGCTCTCTTTAAGTTCAATTGCTTTTTGAAACTGCATAAATCCTTATATATGTTATTTTGTTGCAAGTAGAGTCTTTTGAAAGCTTCATTTGAAGACTGTCTGAAAAGCTTTAAGTAAGCGAAAGATTTTTTCCTACTTTTTTTACACTCTTCGTCATACCACGAAGATGATTTATTCGGACAAGAACTAACAACTGCTGAATGCTTAACTAATTCAAAAATAGATTGTGTTGAAGATTCTATGCAAAGTTCAAGCTGATCATTAAAAGAACCCATTTGTTGATTTAAGTTTCGCCTATTGTATAGACGAAACTTAAATCAACAAAGGGGTTACTAGCCTTACTTTCGACCCATTTTAGTTTCTTAACAGCATTAGATACTTCAGCTCTGTTGTGGATATCTTGAAACGTACATTCGCACGAGACTACAATAGGCAGATTGGTTGAATAGTTTGCCGGATATACCTCAATATTTTTAATCAAATCAATCCAATCGCCCTTCACAATACAAAAATCCATTACAGAACAGCCATGGGAAGATATAAAAGTATAATCGCCCTTAGAATCACCATTTGATACTCCATTTAAGATAAAAAAAACCAAAGTCTTCGAACAACTCTATCAGTAATTTGCCGTTTGTGTTCAAGCAATTATCCAGTGAGTTTCGTATATCAGTAAACTGACCATTATTTAGAACAGGAGAGTTTTTGAAATTACCTATACGACCGTTAAAGTTACCAATGATCATAAGGTTCTCGTACTTGTAATTTAATAATATACTCTGCAATTCTTCGTATTCTGATGACCAGGAATTAAAGTTCAAATATACAGGAATAATATGAAAATGTTTTGAATCCCATTCTACATCGATTAAAATTGTGTTACTTTAGTTCCTTAAAGTTACATTATTAATACTATTTTCTGAGCGTTTTTTTTGTAGCTACATAATATTTCAACACTAGCTCTCCCGAGTCTGTTATTTCGAATAGCAGGAATACATTTAATGTTAAAATTTTCAAAATATTTATAATATTGCAATTCTTTTCCTTCTTCTAAAAAAATTTCTAATAAAATAATTATATCGTGTTTTTGAATAAGTTTAAAAAAATCAGGCGTAAGTAATTTGTTTTTAAGCCCCGTAATGTTATAGCTGAAAATTTTAAGAAATATATTTTTTTGGCAGACGGCAACCCTATCCTATACTGTGTGATGATTATAGTTGGTACATGAACCATCTTGATTAGATATTCTTCGACTACCAGATGGCTCTGCTGCTGCTAAGTTGGTTTGCTTGTAGATGTCAAAAAAGCACATTGCGTCTTCTCCAAATGTCGTTTTGACGTACTGAACTTCCTCTTTTGTTTTTGTTTGTAATCCTTGCAACAAATCGTAGTGAAAAACAAACTTTTCAATTTGCAATTTGGCACCTTTTAAATAAACTTTCGCCTTCGGGTTGATTGACAAAAGTTTACTTTTGATATCGTTTAGTGCGCTTCTTTTTTTGCGATAGAGTAAAGATTGTTCTTTGTGTACGAAGACTCCGGTACCCTTTAATTTTGGTGCGGCCACAATGATTTTATTTGCCATACCAGCGTTTTTAAAATTTAGAATCATCGTTGTTTTTTTATTGTGTCAGTTGTTAAATTCCTGAGTGTTTTCGATAATCATGTCAGTGTTGTCCTTTAGATCAAGTAGGCCGAAACAAGTTTTTTTAGCAAACTCATTATTTGTTCTGACATTTGAATATTTGTTATTGGCACAGATTTTTTACTGTTTGGGGTGCTAACCGGAGATATTTCCGATGCCTTTCTCTTAGGTTGCATATAGGACTTGGCACCAAAACAGTTTTTATGATTTGTAAGAAATTTAAAGTTTTAATTCTCCTACCTTCTTTGTTAGAATTGAGGATTGTTTATTGCTTGTGAGTACACATTTTTTTCACTGTCAGTTTAAAAGTTGTTTTGTATTTTTTTGTTAACTTTTTACTAGTTTAAATAATGAAAAACTGAAGAACTTAGACAACTTAGTTAACTTAATTCACTCTTTTTCTCTCGCTTTCCATATTTCAACCTCCACTTCTAATTTTTATTTATTTGACCGTTAAAAGGGAACGAGGGTTTATTAAAAAAAATCTATAAAAGACAGATCTTTTTTAAAAAACGAACATGAAATTTGATCTCAGATCAAAAAAGTTTATCTCAGATAAAAAAAAATTTATCTTTTTTAAAAACAAATTCGACAATAGTTGCCACTTAACTGGAAAACCAAGGAACAAAAATTTGGCAGGTGGAATGTCAAGAAATTTTAAAAGCGGCCAGGGAAAATATTTTCAAAACTGATCTTTTTCATATTTAAATAATTCAATCCTTATAATTTATTTTATTTATTTATTTATTTATTTATATGAGTAATAGTCTTAACACTAAAAGATACAATATCTTATAAAATTTGTGTAAGCTTCGGTATGTTATACCATATGAGAAATCAATATGTGGTACTAAGCGACTTATTAATTACAATATGAAAACTACAAAGAAAAAGAGAGAAACAAAATATAACTGTTATAATTGTTAAAATTAAATGTTAAATTTTAAAAGAAGTGGAAGATTAAATAAGGTAAAAACCAAAAAACAAAAAACCAAAAAAAAAAAAAAAAATTCAAAAATTCATAATCTCAGCTCCCGAAAATGCTCCCATAGTCTCTGCCTGAATCTACGCGTGCAACCTATCAATCTAATACGTCTAGGTAGGGAATTCCACAGCTGGAAAGCGTTAACGAAAAAATTGTCGTTTGGATACAGAAAATGAGTAACGTATAGGTGCAATATCGAGTATCCTAGTGGACTGCGACATAGGGATCCGATTAAAAAGGTAACGTGGCTGGCCAAGGTTCTTAAGCCGTCTCAACAAATTCTATTGGTGCGTTATTTAGAAAAATTTTTGGAAAGTATGGTGTATCTATGTTTGTTCTGGATATAATTAAACATTTTGATTTGGTGGAATTAAAACATAATCCATAATTTCTTGACCATAGCGAAATACTTTCAGGATCTTTATTCATTTCATATGCAGCGTTCTCAATTAGTCCTAATGGAAAGCTTTTGTATACCTGTACGTCATCCGCATACATATGTGTAGAAGAATAATTAACTTGGGAAGGTAGACCATTAACATATAGTGTAAATAGCAATGGCCCTAGGATAGATCCTTGAGGGACACCCATAACAATAGGAAGGAAATCTGATGTTTTGTTATTCGAAACAACTGCTTGCGATCTACCACTCAAGTAAGAAGATATTAGGCTTACAGCAGATGACGAAAAATTGTATTGGTTTACCAGTTTATTACAGAACATGTTGTGGTTGACCCTATCAAATGCTTTAGACAAATCTAACAGAGTAAGAAACGTTACGTTTCCTTCATCTGTAGATTTCCTTATATCTTCAACAACATTAATTAGGGCAGTAGTGCAGCTGTGCTTAGGACGAAACCCGGACTGATTCTCACATAAAATATCGTTGGCAGCCAAGTAACTACGTATTTGTGTGTTCATGATCTTTTCGAGTATTTTAGAAAGAAATGGCAATATATTTATAGGTCTATAATCGCAACTTGAGCCTTTAGGAATAGGAATAATTTTTGATTGTTTCCATGTGGTAGGAAAGGTCCCTCTCATTAAAATTGAATTGAAGACATAAGTAATGTATTTCAAGCAGTATGGCAATATGATTTTTATGAACTGTGGATGTATTGCATCAAAACCAACTGAATTTGATTTTACAGAAAGCAATTTTTCTAATACATCGGCTTCGTCCACAACTGAAAAGCTGAAAACTTCTAAATTTTGAGAGCCAATTTGCGGGGGGACGGTTATCTGATTTAAAGCAAAAAGAGGTGAACTACAGACAATTTTTTTGTTAAGTTCGTTGCAGTCAATATCTGTCGGATTGGAACTTTTATTGCCAATCCCAATTTCTTTAATATTTTTCCACAGCTTTGCTCTAGCGATCAAAGGATTTAAACGAGAGGCATAGAATTTTCTCTTTAAATTTCTTATTTCACAAACTACCCGATTCCTTAAAATTGTATACACATTAAAAAGCACATCAAGTCTGAAACGTTTCCAACGCTTGTAAGCTTGATCACGCTCATGGATTACTTTTTTAATTTTATTATTAAACCATTTTTCATTATTATTGCTTGAATGTCGTTCTTTAAGTGGAACATGGACATTAAAAAGATTACAAATACTGTTTTGAATAAAATTAACTTGGTCGTCAACAGAAAACATACCATACACTTTGTACCATTCAATTGATCTTAAATCGTTTTCTAAAAGATTACGATTAATACAATTAAAATCTCTAAAACAAACAGTAGTATCCAAACGACTGGGAGAACATTTAAAAGTTAGGTGAATAAGGTCATGTCGAGAAACATAATATAATATTTCTAGCTAAGTGTCTGTAAGGCACATTGCCTTTTAGAATGCAACATAACGTTGCACGACACTACTTAGAAGAATTAGAAGATAGGAAAGAATTTATTTTTCGGTGCAGTAGATCGAGAATTAGGTGACTATTTTCTTACTTAAAACTCATGGAAGGCTTTAGCTTGCACTAGGAGTTAAAAAAAATTCTTCTCAACCTGAGTATCGAACTGACGATCTCCGCAGAAGCAAACATCTTATCTACTGCACCAATACCCCCTTCTTTGCCCACACTTTCGCGCCATTGGAATATAACTGGTGCATTTTTAACGCAAAATGACTTAATATGCCAACTTGTAGCAAATAAAATTTCCATTTTTGGGATATTTTTAATTTTTTTCAGTTTCTTTTACTTTTATGCGCGATAACGTCGTAACCGAAGGATTAAGCGCAAAAATTTTCCTAATCAATCATGTTGCAAAATTCAATTTACCTACATATTCAAATTCCATTCAATTCAATTCAATTTATTAATAAAAATAGAGTAACATTTATAACATATAATATTTAATTCAAATAAAAATGAAAGCATGGCATATAAGCCGTCTGCCGTATATGATATCGATTAAGTTTTATTTTTTAAGAGATTGAATAAAGTTAAACAGTTTATACAATTAAAATCTGATGGTACAAATATATACTAACAAAAATAAATTAACAGAAATAAATTAACGGAAATAGATTAACAGAAATAAGTACCTTTATAAAACACAATTTTTATATTTATATTTAAGCAAAACCAATGATTATTTTGTGAAGGAGTTTCGAATTATTTAATATTTACACAAGATATTACGGATTACATTAAAAATTCAAAGAACTGCAATAAGACGAGAAAAAAAGAAAACGTAAATGAAAAGTTAGAGATGGCATACTTGGGCTTCTAGTTTAGCTTAAAAAAAATGGTCTTTTTATATAAAATAACTAAGAATAGTCAAGTCAAAACAAATTCAAATATGAGTTCCTGTAATTGTTTGCGTGTGAAACAAACCACACAAGTAGTTTCCAACCTCTCTCACCATTTAAAATACTGATAAGCTCATCGAAAGGCAAGACGCTTTTGCTAAAATAAAGCCTGCGTAGAGAACGTATAGCGTCTTAATCTGTTCTGTGTGGCCTATAATTAAGTTCAAGGGTTTCAGTTCGAACCTTAAAGATTAAACTCATACCTGAGGTTGAAAGTTCCTCCCTAAAATAATTATTATCACGCAAGCTCAGATTCAAACGTCTATACGTAACCCTAGAGGTGGAATTTGTTACCCTTTCTTATTATTCTTGATTGATTTTATCATCTACCACCGATATTAAATAATAAAAGATGTTTGTCCACTCTTCTCTGTTGCTAACATTCAGATTTAAAGAGACGCTGTGAGCCGACGCGAGCGCGTGCCAGTTTCTAAAAGGTGAATAACCACAGCGGAGTGATACCAGTAGAATTCTTTTATGTAAATTGCTATCAAATCCATGCATTTCTTTCGTGAGATAGTGTGCATTGGCTTTCAAACTCCTCACATAAACTTGTGGCAGACCAGATTTAACATATATTGCGTAATTGGGGGTATTAAAAGGCAACCGGAAAATTCGTTTGAAAAAGTATCTTTGAATGCTTTCAATTTCCTCAAAAAATTGGTACCCATAAACTTCAGTTCCATAACAAAGACATCTATTAACCGTTGCATTAAAAACTTTAAACTTTGACGCAGTCAACAAATTTATTAGAAAAAAATTTTACCGCAAGGTATTAATTGCCGATTTTGATACGGAAAGTTTTTCTTTAATATGGGCTTTCATACTTAGTTTGTGAGTTATAATTAGGCCTAGATACGTAAACTCACTAACTACCTCAATATTTTGACCATTTAAATTCCAGTTCCTTGTAAGGTTATCAGATCGGTTTTGAGTTCAGAAGATCATTATTTTAGATTTATTAATATTAATTTTAAGATCGCATGTATCACAAAACAGTTTCAGCTTATTAATTTAGAGTTGAAGCGTCATAGGATTGTCTGAAAAGATCACCAGGTCAACCGCGTAGAGCAGGAGCTTTATTGACAAATCGCCAAAGGTTACACCTCGTGATAAGTAATTTTCAATTTCATTTATATATAAGGCGAACATCAACGGACTCAAAACGCAACCCTGTGGGACACCTGTTTCTGATCGGAAAGCTTTAGACTGGTGTTCACCATTGCAAACAGTCGCAGACGTGTTCAAAAGAAGCTGTTCATAGACTTTAATGAACTTTGTTAATACACCAATAGTTGAAAGCTTATATAATAGTGAATGCCTATTGATAGTATCAAAAGCAGCTTTGAAATCTACAAAAAACGTGTACAATGGTTTCTTTTTATCGATGAAACGTCTTGCGATGCTTGTAAGAGAAAATATTTGATCCATTGTTGAGAGATTAGCCCGAAAACTAGCTTGGAAACAGCTTATAATATTATTGCTGTCAACCCATCTTATAAGTCTACAGTATAAGATCTGAGCAAAAAGTTTTCTTAGTGAATACAAAACGGATATACCTCTGTAATTCTCAGGAAGATTTGGATTACATTTTTTAAATATAGCACATATTTTCGCCAAGCGAAAACTACTTGGAAACATCTCATCAGAACATTTGATTTAGCAATGCTAAAATGCGTTCCAGAAACTCAGTGGTTGAAAACTTGTAGAACTCGATCGGGATTCCATCTAATCCCGCAGCCTTATTATTTTTTTATTTTATTAAGTGATGATAATAATTCAAGCATTGTAAAAGGCGAGTCTAGCTCAGGTATCGAAATGTATTGAAGGGCGTAGCTTAAAGAGTTTTGGTTTGAGTCTGAGAGCAAGAGGTTTTCAAAATAGTTTGCTAGTTGATCTACACTTACGCTCAAAGACGATGACTTGCTCCTTCCACCTAAGATCCACACTTTGCACCAAAAAAACTTGGAATCCCTACAGTTTAAAAGATTCCCAGCAGCTTTCTTTAAGTACAATTGCTTTTTGAAACTGCATAAATCCTTATATATTTTATTTTGTTGCAAGTAGAGTCTTTTGAAAGCTTCATTTGTCTGAAAAGCTTTAAGTAAGCGAAGGATTTTTTCCTACTTTTTTACACCCTTCGTTATACAACTTTGAATTAAAAGATGATTTATTCGGACAAGAACTAAAACCTGCTGAATGCTTAACTAATTCAAAAACAGATTGTGTTGAAGATTCTATGCAAAGCTCAAGCTAATCATTAAAAGAACCCATTTGTTAATTTAAGTTTCGCCTATACAAACTAGCCTTACTTTCGACCCATTTAGTTTCTTAACAGCATTAGATACTTCAGCTCTGTTGTGGATATCTTGAAACGTACATTCGCACGACACTACAAATAGGCAGATGGGTTGAATAGTTTGCCGGATATACCTCAACATTTTTAATCATATCAATCCAATCGCCCTTCACAATACAAAAATCAATTACGGAACAGCCATGGAAAGATATAAAAGTATAATCGCCCTTGGAATCACCATTTGATACTCCATTTAAGATAAAAAAAACCAAAGCCTTCCAAAATTTCTATCAGTAATTTGCCGTTTGTGTTCAAGCAATTATCCAGTGAATTTCTTATATCAGTAAACTGACCATTATTTAGAACAGGAGAGTTTTGGAAATTACCTATACGACCGTTAAAGTCACCAATGATCATAAGGTTCTCGTACTTGTAATTTAATAATAAACTCTGCAATTCTTCGTATTCTGATGACCAGGAATTAAAGTTCAAATATACAGGAATAATATGAAAATGTTTTGAATCACATTCAACATCGATTAAAATTGTTTAACTTTAGTTCCTTAAAGTTACATTATTAATACTATTTTCTGAGCGTTTATTTTTGTAGCCACATAATATTCCACCACTAGCTCTCCCGAGTCTGTTATTTCGAATAGCCGGAATACATTTAATGTTAAAATTTTCAAAATATTTATAATATTGCAATTCTTTTCCTTCTTCTAAAAAAATTTCTAATAAAATAATTATATCGTATTTTTCAATCAGTTTAAAAAAATCAGGCGTAAGTAATTTGTTTTTAAGCCCAGTAATGTTATAGCAGAAAATTTTAAAAAATATTTTTTTTTTGGGAGACGGCAACCCTATCCTATACTGTGTGATGATTATAGTTGGTACATGAACCATCTTGATTAGATATTCTTCGACTACCAGATGGCTCTGCTGCTGCTAAGTTGGTTTGCTTGTAGATGTCAAAAAACCACATTGCGTATTCTCCAAATGTCGTTTTGACGTACTGAACTTCCTCTTTTGTTTTTGTTTGTAATCCTTGCAACGAATCGTAGTGAAAAACAAACTTTTCAATTTGCAATTTGGCACCTTTTAAATAAACTTTCGCCTTCGGGTTGATTGACAAAAGTTTACTTTCGATATCGTTTAGTGCGCTTCTTTTTTGCGATAGAGTAAAGATTGTTCTTTGTGTACGAAGACTCCGGTACCCTTTAATTTTGGTGCGGCCACAATGATTTTATTTGCCATACCAGCGTTTTTAAAATTTAGAACCATCGTTGTTTTTTTATTGTGTCAGTTGTTAAATTCCTGAGTGTTTTCGATAATCATGTCAGTGTTGTCCTTTAGATCAAGTAGGCCGAAACAAGTTTTTTTTAGCAAACTCATTATTTGTTCTGACATTTGAATATTTGTTATTGGCACACATTTTTTACTGTTTGGGGTGCTAACCGGAGATATTTCCGATGCCTTTCTCTTAGGTTATTATATAGGACTTGGCACTTAAACAGTTTTTATGATTTGTAAGAAATTTAAAGTTTTAATTCTCCTACCTTCTTTTGTTAGAATTGAGGATTGTTTATTGCTTGTGAGTACACATTTTTTTCACTTTCAGTTTAAAAGTTATTTTGTAATTTTTTGTTAACTTTTTACTAGTTTAAATAATGAAAAACTGAAGAACTTAGACAACTTAGTTAACTTAATTCACTCTCTTTCTCTCGCTTTCCATATTTCAACCTCCACTTCTTAGTTTTTATTTATTTGACAGTTAAAAGGGAACGAGGGTTTATTAAAAAAAATCTATAAAAGACAGATCTTTTTTTAAAAACGAACATGAAATTTGATCTCAGATCAAAAAAATTTATCTCAGATCAAAAAAAATTATCTTTTTTAAAAACAAATTCGACAATAGTTGCCACTTAACTGGAAAGCCAAGGAACAAAAATTTGGCAAATGGAATGTCAAGAAATTTTAAAAGCGGCCAGGGAAAATATTTTCAAAACTGATCTTTTTCATATTAAAATAATTCAATCCATATAATTTATTTTATTTATTTATTTATTTATTTATATGAGTAATAGTCTTAACACTAAAAGATACAATATCTTATAAAATTTGTGTAAGCTTCGGTATGTTATACCATATGATAAATCAATATGTGGTACTAAGCGACTTATTAATTACAATATAAAAACTACAAAGAAAAAGAGAGAAACAAAATATAACTGTTATAATTGTTAAAATTAAATGTTAAATTTTAAAAGAAGTGGAAGATTAAATAAGGTAAAAACCAAAAAAAAAAAAAAAAAAGAACAAAAATTCAAAAATTCATAATCTCAGCTCCCGAAAACGCTCCCATGGTCTCTGCCTGAATCTACGCGTGCAACCTATCAATCTAATACGTCTAGGTAGGGAATTCCACAGCTGGAAAGCGTTAACGAAAAATTGTCGTTTGGATACAGAAAATGAGTAACGTATAGGTGCAATATCGAGTATCCTAGTGGACCGCGACATAGGGATCCGATTAAAAAGGTAACGTGGCTGGCGGGTCTGCATAATATAATGCAACAGAGCAATTGTTCTAAAACTTAAAAGGTTTTGGAAAGTGATACCATATATCGATTTTGAAAAGTGAGAGATGTGATCATATCGTCTCAGACCATAAATGTAACGTGCAATGCTATTGAAAGCAACAGTAAGCCATCGCTTGTGCTCATAGTCACAATTGGTAAATATTTCACATCCAAAAAGAATTATGGGCATAAGTAAAGTCTTAGCAAGTATTATCCTAGTTTTAATTGGAGTTATATATTGGGTTATCCAAAGCGTTCGTAGTCCGGCGTAGACTTTTCCAAACGCTTGTCTGATATGATTATCCCAGGTAAGAGTTTTGTTAAAGGTTACGCCAAGGTTCTTAGCCGTCTCAACAAATTCTATTGGTGCGTTATTTAGAAAATTTTTTGGAAAGTATGATGTATCTATGTTTGTTCTGGATATAATTAAACATTTTGATTTGGTGGAATTCAAGCATAATCCATTATTTCTTGACCATAGCGAAATACTTTCAAGATCTTTATTCATTTCATATGCAGCGTTCTCAATTAGTCCTAATGGAAAGCTTTTGTATACCTGTACGTCATCCGCATACATATGTGTAGAAGAATAATTAACTTGGGAAGGTAGACCATTAATATATATAGTAAATAGCAATGGCCCTAGGATAGATCCTTGAGGGACACCCATAACAATAGGAAGGAAATCTGATGTTTTGTTATTCGAAACAACTGCTTGCGATCTACCACTCAAGTAAGAAGATATTAGGCTTACAGCAGATGACGAAAAATTGTATTGGTTTACCAGTTTATTACAGAACATGTTGTGGTTGACCCTATCAAATGCTTTAGACAAATCTAACAGAGTAAGAAACGTTACGTTTCCTTCATCTGTAGATTTCCTTATATCTTCAACAACATTAATTAGGGCAGTAGTGCAGCTGTGCTTAGGACGAAACCCGGACTGATTCTCACATAAAATATCGTTGGCAGCCAAGTAACTACGTATTTGTGTGTTCATGATCTTTTCGAGTATTTTAGAAAGAAATGGCAATATATTTATAGGTCTATAATCGCAACTTGAGCCTTTAGGAATAGGAATAATTTTTGATTGTTTCCATGTGGTAGGAAAGGTCCCTCTCATTAAAATTGAATTGAAGACATAAGTAATGTATTTCAAGCAGTATGGCAATATGATTTTTATGAACTGTGGATGTATTGCATCAAAACCAACTGAATTTGATTTTACAGAAAGCAATTTTTCTAATACATCGGCTTCGTCCACAACTGAAAAGCTGAAACCTTGTAAATTTTGAGAGCCAATTTGCGGGGGGACGGTTATCTGATTTAAAGCAAAAAGAGGTGAACTACAGACAATTTTTTTGTTAAGTTCGTTGCAGTCAATATCTGTCGGATTGGAACTTTTATTGCCAATCCCAATTTCTTTAATATTTTTCCACAGCTTTGCTCTAGCGATCAAAGGATTTAAACGAGAGGCATAGAATTTTCTCTTTAAATTTCTTATTTCACAAACTACCCGATTCCTTAAAATTGTATACACATTAAAAAGCACATCAAGTCTGAAACGTTTCCAACGCTTGTAAGCTTGATCACGCTCATGGATTACTTTTTTAATTTTATTATTAAACCATTTTTCATTATTATTGCTTGAATGTCGTTCTTTAAGTGGAACATGGACATTAAAAAGATTACAAATACTGTTTTGAATAAAATTAACTTGGTCGTCAACAGAAAACATACCATACACTTTGTACCATTCAATTGATCTTAAATCGTTTTCTAAAAGATTACGATTAATACAATTAAAATCTCTAAAACAAACAGTAGTATCCAAACGACTGGGAGAACATTTAAAAGTTAGGTGAATAAGGTCATGTCGAGAAACATAATATAATATTTCTAGCTAAGTGTCTGTAAGGCACATTGCCTTTTAGAATGCAACATAACGTTGCACGACACTACTTAGAAGAATTAGAAGATAGGAAAGAATTTATTTTTCGGTGCAGTAGATCGAGAATTAGGTGACTATTTTCTTACTTAAAACTCATGGAAGGCTTTAGCTTGCACTAGGAGTTAAAAAAAATTCTTCTCAACCTGAGTATCGAACTGACGATCTCCGCAGAAGCAAACATCTTATCTACTGCACCAATACCCCCTTCTTTGCCCACACTTTCGCGCCATTGGAATATAACTGGTGCATTTTTAACGCAAAATGACTTAATATGCCAACTTGTAGCAAATAAAATTTCCATTTTTGGGATATTTTTAATTTTTTTCAGTTTCTTTTACTTTTATGCGCGATAACGTCGTAACCGAAGGATTAAGCGCAAAAATTTTCCTAATCAATCATGTTGCAAAATTCAATTTACCTACATATTCAAATTCCATTCAATTCAATTCAATTTATTAATAAAAATAGAGTAACATTTATAACTTAATATTTAATTCAAATAAAAATGTAAGCATGGCATATAAGCCGTCTGCCGTATATGATCGATTAAGTTTTATTTTTTAAGAGATTGAATAAAGTTAAACACTTTACATATACTAACAAAAATAAATTAACAAATTAACAGAAATAAATTAACGGAAATAGATTAACAGAAATAAGTACCTTTATAAAACACAATTTTTATATTTATATTTAAGCAAAAACAATGATTATTTTGTGAAGGAGTTTTGAATTATTTAATATTTACACAAGATATTACGGATTACATTAAAAATTCAAAGAACTGCAATAAGACGAGAGAGAAAGAAAACGTAAATGAAAAATTAGAGATGGCATACTTGGGCTTCTAGTTTAGCTAAAAAAAAATGGTGTTTTTATATAAAATAACTAAGAATAGTCAAGTCAAAACAAATTCAAATATGAATTCCTGTAATTGTTTGCGTGTGAAACAAACCGCACAAGTAGTTTCCAACCTCTCTCACATATATCGTCTTAATCTGTTCTGTGTGGCCTATAATTAAGTTCAAGAGTTTCAGTTCGAACCTTAAAGATTAAACTCATATCTGAGGTTGAAAGTTCCTCCCTAAAATAATTATTATCACGCAAGCTCAGATTCAAACGTCTAAACGTAATCCTAGAAGTGGAATTTGTTACCCTTTCTAATTGTTGTTGATTGATTTTATCATCTACCACCGATATTAAATCATAAAAGATGTTTGTCCACTCTTCTCTGTTGCTTACATTCAGATCTAAAGAGACGCTGTGAGCCGACGCGAGCGCGTGCCAGTTTCTAAAAGGTGAATAACCACAGCGGAGTGATACCAGTAGATTTCTTTTATGTAAATTGCTATCAAATCTATTTTTTTTTTTTTTTTTTTTTTTTTTTTTTTATAATTAACGCGCGCACAAGGGATTATGTGTTTCCCTTTTAATGTAGAACACACTGCGCGGGCATTACGAAGATAGGGAGGGGAGAGATAGGAGGTGCCGATTAACATTGGTTTTGAATGTTTGCAGATCAAAATGGCAAGGGAAAATCCCGCCGGGTAAACTATTCCAGATTCGTGTCGTTCGGCTAAAAAAAGAATCCCTATATTTCACGGTACGTCCGAAATTAGGCTCAAGGGTGAACTGATGAGCATTCCTTGCGAGACGAGTATTACGGGAGAAACTTTTAAGGGGAGGAATGCAACTGGCTACTTCGAGTGAACATTTTTTGTAAAAGAAACGATAAAATAAGGAAAGACATGAAACATTGCGTCGGTGTTCGAGTGGGGCAATTGTTTCAGCGGCAGTTCTATTACCTATCAATCTTAACGCTCGATTTTGTATTCTATCAAGCAGATGAAGCGATGTTTGCGAAGCACCTGCCCAGAGGTGGGAGTTATACTCGAGTTTAGGGCGTATAAACGCTTTATAAATTGTAGCCAGATCAGATGGGGAAAAGTACTTCTTACACCGATACAGAAAACTTAAGCACTTTGCAGCATTCTTAGCGATCTCAAATATATGGTCGTTCCAACGGAGGTCGTCGTTGACACACATACCGAGTACTGAGAGCTTTTCGGTTTCTTCGATGTAAGTGCCATTCATGGACAATGGCATTGGGGGAATGTTTAGCTTTAACGACAGAAGACAGCATTGAGTTTTCGAAGCATTAAACTCCACACGATTTCTATTACCCCATTTAACAATGCTGTATAAATCGGAGTTTAATGAGCTTGACATACGGCACCGTTACAATTGTACGTCCGAAGGCGAAGGACGTGAATTATCGAACGAATATGAAAAGCTGAGGGTAGAGTCGTCAGCAAAACAGTTAAGTGGATTAGAAGTAACAGACAGAAGATCATTTATAAAAACGAGGAAAAGAGTCGGAGACAGAACAGAGCCCTGGGGCACACCAGCACTTATTTTATGGGAATCAGACTTGAATCCGTCCAATACAACTTGTATTGAACGGTCCAGAAGATAGCTTCTAATCCAACGAACAAGAGTATTATCGATCCCAAAAGCACGCATTTTCGATAAGAGAGCTTCATGCCAAACTCTATCAAATGCCTTGGAGATATCAAGAGCAATAATCTTACTTTCACCAAAGCGATGTAAAGATTTGTTCCATTGTTCGGTGAGATATGCCATCAGATCACCAGTGGAACGGTTGCTGCGGAAGCCATACTGACGGTCATGGAGAAGCTTACGATCTTCGAGATATTCCTTAAGCTGACGGTTAATCAGTGTTTCCATGACCTTAGAAAGAAGGGATGTCAGTGCTATGGGTCGGTAGGAGGAGGGGGAGGATGGGTCACCTTTCTTAGGGACAGGCTGGACAAATGCTGTTTTCCATCTTCTAGGAAAGATTCCAGAAGAGTAGGAGCGATGGAAAAGCTTACGCAGTGGCTTTGCCAGTGTGGAAGAACACCTCTTCAGAAGAATCGGGGGTATACCATCCGGGCCAGCGGATTTGTGTATATCGAGATCTTTGAGAACTCTTGCTACTGTACGAGTGCGGAAAAAAATGTGTCCCATGGAAAAATTTACATTCACAAGTACAGAAGGGGCAGCGTTGCTTTGAGGCAGCGTGGAGCTGGCAGCGAAATGGGCGGCGAGCAAGTTTGCCTTCTCTGAAGAGTAAACAATTGGTTTGTTATTGTCGATGAGCGTTGGAACCGAAGATGTCGAGGAGTTTTTTATATTTTTTACAAATGACCAAAAATTTTTACTGCCTTTGGGACACTGCAGAATTTTTTGCCGTAATTTTTGGTCATGCAAAAATTTGGTTCTTTCTATAACGGAGTTGCATGAGTTCCTTGCTTGTTTGTGCTTTTTCCGATTTTCCTCTGTAGGGTTGGCTTTGTAAGATCGGAAACTTACTTCTTTGAGCCTGATAGCTTCTTTACACTCAGAATTAAACCAAGACTTTTCTTTAGGTTTGATGCTTTTTACTCTGTTAGGAATAAAAGCACGCATCCCTAGAAGAATCACATTTGTGATCATTTCAGCACTGGCATCAATGTCACTATCGAGGAAGCATAGTGACCAGTTAAAGTTTCGGAAAAAGAAATTCAGGCCGTCCCAGTTGGCTTTCTCGTATTGCCAAACGGTCCTGGTGGGAAGTTTTTCTTTAACTGGATGGGTGGGGGATGAGAAATTAGCTGAAATGATACAATGGTCTGAAGTGCCAAATGGAGAAGTTACACTAATGGTATATTTATCAGGGTGAGAAGTAAGAAACAAGTCAAGAGTATGGGCTGCTTGCCCAGCAACATCCGGTATACGCGTTGGCACATCGATCAGTTGGGTAAGGTGATGTAACCCGGCAAAGAGCTCGACATACCTTCCTTCGGGTGTTGTCTGACCAGAATAGCGGAGCCAGTTGGAATTGTGTACATTGAAATCGCCCGCAATAACGATTTCAGTGCGAGGACAAAGGGAAACAATTTTCGAGATGGAATCAGACAGTGCATCAAACTCGTTACAAGTCGAATTACTGTCAAGATTTGGACTCCTGTAAATAAAACAATAATGAATGACATGCTTGCGGACAGTGAATTTGAGCCATAAGAAGTTAAAGTCCGTGTTGGAACATTGCCCATATTGGGGAAGGCTCTGGCAAGCAATATCATTCCTAACATAGACCACGAGACCATGATGAGAAAAGAGTAATGGCACCAAGCTATACCCATGTAGAGCAAATTCTGATAAATCAGTGAAAATCAAAATTAACTTCTGTAATAATCAAACTGTCTTAGGTGTTATGCCCATAAGACAGCCTGTTTACAAAAAATCAATCCAAACATTCAGCACAATAAGACAAATTCAGATGCCCTTATCTATTTACCGCAAGCATTGTATGGTCATACGATGCCTACAGTAGATAAGAAAGAGGCAGTTAAGCACAAAGGTCTTGGGACAGAATAGAGGATAATTTGTTATTCGAATGCGTTTTATTTATTTTTTTTTTCTTCTTCAGCGCGAGTGGGCATCTTTTTCATTCATCCTACGACGCGAGTGAACACTATTATTTTTTTTTTTACAGCACACGCGAGGGGTTTTTTTCTAATTTCTCAACGAGCGTGTATTATTTTTTTCCTTAAAGCACTCGCGATAACAACGCGCAACAATTATTTGTTTGGACTTCGTTTAACTAATTGTGCGCACACCTCGACATCCGTCTTCAACGAGCTTAGGATCGACACTCACCAATCTATGCATTACTTTCGTGAGATAGTCTGCACGATCAGTAGATCGAGAATTAGGTGACTATTTTCTCACTTAAAACTCACGGAAGGCTTTAGCTTGAACTAGGAGTTAAAAAAAATTCTTCTCAACCTGAGTATCGAACTGACGATCTCCGCGTCAGAAGCAAACATCTTACTTTTTTACTTTTAAGAGATTTTTATTTTAACTTTTTCTTATATCTACTTAAATGCTAGACAAAAATCTTAAAACTAGCTAAAAATATCATCATAAGTATCTTACTGGCCCTATGCGGGCGCTCTAAATTAATCTCTAACTTAATTTTAATTGCCTTTCGGCCTAAAAATAACTTAAATTTATCTTATCTAAATCGGATTTTATTTCTTCTCAGAAAATTAAAAAAAAACTGGTTTATTTTTATCTATTTAACTTAATCTATCTTAAACTACTTAAAAACGAACTTAAAATAAACTAAAGATAAACTTAAAATTACTTAAAATAAACCCAAAATACTTAAAATTACTTAAAATTAGAACAGCCACAGCAAGCTTTTTTGATTTTGGTGTTTTTATATTCATTTATTTCATTTTTTTTTTTTTTTTTTTTTGGTGCCTCCGCAACTGCCCTACCTAACTTAAAAAGCAAACATCTTATCTACTGCACCAATGCCCCCTTCTTTGCCCACACTTTCGCGCCATTGGAATATAACTGGTGCATTTTTAACGCAAAATGACTTAATATGCCAACTTGTAGCAAATAAAATTTCCATTTTTGGGATATTTTAAATTTTTTTCAGTTTCTTTTACTTTTATGCGCGATAACGTCGTAACCGAAGGATTAAGCGCAAAAATTTTCCTAATCAATCATGTTGCAAAATTCGATTTACCTACATATTCAAATTCTATTCAATTCAATTCAATTTATTAATAAAAATAGAGTAACATTTAAAACATATAATATTTAATTCAAATAAAAATGTAAGCATGGCATATAAGCCGTCTGCCGTATATGATATCGATTAAGTTTTATTTTTTAAGAGATTGAATAAAGTTAAACAGTTTATACAATTAAAATCTGATGGTACAAATATATACTAACAAAAATAAATTAACAGAAATAAATTAACGGAAATAGATTAACAGAAATAAGTACCTTTATAAAACACAATTTTTATATTTATATTTAAGCAAAAACAATGATTATTTTGTGAAGGAGTTTTGAATTATTTAATATTTACACAAGATATTACGGATAGCATTAAAAATTCAAAGAACTGCAATAAGACGAGAAAAAAAGGAAAACGTAAATGAAAAGTTAGAGATGGCATACTTGGGCTTCTAGTTTAGCTAAAAAAAAAAATGGTGTTTTTATATAAAATAACTAAGAATAGTCAAGTCAAAACAAATTCAAATATCAATTCCTGTAATTGTTTGCGTGTGAAACAAACCGCACAAGTAGTTTTCAACCTCTCTCACCATTTAAAATACTGATAAGCTCATCGAAAGGCAAGACGCTTTTGATAAAATAAAGCCTGCGTAGAGAACATATAGCGTCTTAATCTGTTCTGTGTGGCCTATAATTAAGTTCAAAAGTTTCAGTTCGAACCTTAAAGATTAAACTCATATCTGAGGTTGAAAGTTCCTCCCTAAAATAATTATTATCACGCAAGCTCAGATTCAAACGTCTAAACGTAATCCTAGAGGTGGAATTTGTTACCCTTTCTAATTGTTGTTGATTGATTTTATCATCTACCACCGATATTAAATCATAAAAGATGTTTGTCCACTCTTCTCTGTTGCTTACATTCAGATCTAAAGAGACGCTGTGAGCCGACGCGAGCGCGTGCCAGTTTCTAAAAGATGAATAACCACAGCGCAGTGATACCAGTAGAATTCTCTTATGTAAATTGCTATCAAATCTATGCATTACTTTCGTGAGATAGTCTGCATTGGCTTTCAAACTCCTCACATAAACTTGTAGCAGACCAGATTCAACATATATTGCGTAATTGGGGGTATTAAAAGGCAACCGGCAATTCGTTTGAAAAAGTATCTTTGAATGCTTTCAATTTCCTCAAAAAATTGGTACCCATACTTCAGTTCCATAACAAAGACATCTATTAACCGTTGCATTAAAAACTTTAAACTTTGACGCAGTCAACAAATTTATAAGTAAAAAATTTTGACCGCAAGGTATTAATTGCTGATTTTGTTACGGAAAGTTTTTCTTTAATATGGGCTTTCATATTTAGTTTGTGAGTTATAATTAGGCCTAGATACTTAAACTCACTAACTACCTCAATATTTTGACCATTTAAATTCCAGTTCCTTGTAAGGTTATCAGATCGGTTTTGAGTTCTGAAGATCATTATTTTAGATTTATTAATATTAATTTTAAGATCCCATGTATCACAAAACAGTTTCAGCTTATTAATTTGAAGTTGAAGCGTCATAGGATTGTCTGAAAAGATCACCAGGTCAACCGCGTAGAGCAGGAGCTTTATTGACAAATCGCCAAAGGTTACACCTCGTGATAAGTAATTTTCAATATCATGTATATATAAGGCGAACATCAACGGACTCAAAACGCAACCCTGTGGGACACCTGTTTCTGATCGGAAAGCTTTAGACTGGTGTTCACCATTGCATACAGTCGCAGACGTGTTCAAAAGAAGCTGTTCATAGACTTTAATGAACTTTGTTAATACACCAATAGTTGAAAGCTTATATAATAGTGAATGCCTATTGATAGTATCAAAAGCAGCTTTGAAATCTACAAAAAAAGTGTACTATGGTTTCTTTTTATCGATAAAACGTCTTGCGATGCTTGTAAGAGAAAATATTTGATCCATTGTTGAGAGATTAGCCCGAAAACCAGCTTGGAAACAGCTTATAATATTATTGCTGTCAACCCATCTTATAAGTCTACAGTATAAGATCTGAGCAAAAAGTTTTCTTAGTGAATACAAAACGGATATACCTCTGTAATTCTCAGGAAGATTTGGATTACCTTTTTTAATTATAGCACATATTTTCGCCAAGCGAAAGCAACTTGGAAACATCTCGTCAATGAACATTTGATTTAGCAATGCTAAAATGCGTTCCAGAAACTCAGGGGTCGAAAACTTGTAGAACTCGATCGGGATTCCATCTAATCCCGCAGCCTTATTGTTTTTCATTTTATTAAGTGATGATAATAATTCAAGCATTGTAAAAGGCGAGTCTAGCTCAGGTATCGAAATGTATTGAAGGGCATAGCTTAAAGAGTTTTGGTTTGAGTCTGAGAGCAAGAGGTTTTCAAAATAGTTTGCTAGTTGATCTACACTTACGCTCAAAGACGATGACTTGCTTCTTCCACCTAAGATCCACACTTTGCACCAAAAAAACTTGGAATCCCTACAGTTTAAAAGATTCCCAGCAGCTTTCTTTAAGTACAATTGCTTTTTGAAACTGCATAAATCCTTATATATTTTATTTTGTTGCAAGTAGAGTCTTTTGAAAGCTTCATTTGTCTGAAAAGCTTTAAGTAAGCGAAGGATTTTTTCCTACTTTTTTACACCCTTCGTTATACAACTTTGAATTAAAAGATGATTTATTCGGACAAGAACTAAAACCTGCTGAATGCTTAACTAATTCAAAAACAGATTGTGTTGAAGATTCTATGCAAAGTTCAAGCTAATCATTAAAAGAACGCATTTGTTTATTTAAGTTTCGCCTATACAAACTAGCCTTACTTTCGACCCATTTTAGTTTCCTAACAGCATTAGATACTTCAGCTCTGTTGTGGATATCTTGAAACGTACATCCGCACGACACTACAATAGGCAGATGGTTGAATAGTTTGCCGGATATACCTCAACATTTTTAATCATATCAATCCAATCGCCCTTCACAATACAAAAATCAATTACAGAAAAGCCATGGGAAGATATAAAAGTATAATCGCTCTTGGAATCACCATTTGATACTCCATTTAAGATAAAAAAAAACCAAAGTCTTCGAACAACTCTATCAGTAATTTGCCGTTTGTGTTCAAGCAATTATCCAGTGAGTTTCTTATATCAGTAAACTGACCATTATTTAGAACAGGAGAGTTTTGGAAATTACCTATACGACCGTTAAAGTCACCAATGATCATAAGGATCTCGTACTTGTCATTTAATAATATACTCTGCAATTCTTCGTATTCTGATGACCAGGAATTAAAGTTCAAATATACAGGAATAATATGAAAATGTTTTGAATCACATTCTACATCGATTAAAATTGTGTTTCTTTAGTTCCTTAAAGTTACATTATTAGTACTATTTTCTGAGCGTTTATTTTTGTAGCCACATAATATTTCACCACTAGCTCTCCCGAGTCTGTTATTTCGAATAGCCGGAATACATTTAATGTTAAAATTTTCAAAATATTTATAATATTGCAATTCTTTTCCTTCTTCTAAAAAAAATTCTAATAAAATAATTATATCGTATTTTTGAATAAGTTTAAAAAAATCAGGCGTAAGTAATTTGTTTTTAAGCCCAGTAATGTTATAGCAGAAAATTTTAAAAAATATATTTTTTTGGCAGACGGCAACCCTATCCTATACTGTGTGATGATTATAGTTGGTACATGAACCATCTTGATTAGATATTCTTCGACTACCAGATGGCTCTGCTGCTGCCAAGTTGGTTTGCTTGTAAATGTCAAAAAAGCACATTGCGTCTTCTCCAAATGTCGTTTTGACGTACTGAACTTCCTCTGTTGTTTTTGTTTGTAATCCTTGCAGCGAATTTAGTGAAAAACAAACTTTTCAATTTGCAATTCGGCACCTTTTAAATAAACTTTCGCCTTCGGGTTGATTGACAAAAGTTTACTTTTTAGTTTAGTGCGCTTCTTTTCTTGCGATAGAGTAAAAATTGTTCTTTGTGTACGAAGACTCCGGTACCCTTTAATTTTGGTGCGGCCACAATGATTTTATTTGCCATACCAGCGTTTTTAAAATTTAGAACCATCGTTGTTTTTTTATTGTGTCAGTTGTTAAATTCCTGAGTGTTTTCGATAATCATGTCAGCGTTGTCCTTTAGATCAAGTAGACCTAAACAAGTTTGTTTAGCAAACTCAACCTTGTTTGGCTTATTATCTGATGGAAAATGCATTACAACAGTTTTATCATTTGCTTTGTTGGACAAAATTTCGAGTTGCTTTTCAAGAGTTTGGCAATAATTTTCAACGAAGGATAAACGCTCTGAGAGTTGGGCATTTTGACACCGTAATAACAGAATATCGGTTAATATGGCCGCGACGTCATCTTTTGTGGCAATGTTTTTAAAATGTTGATTTAGACATTCATCTAATATATTTTTTTGGATTGCATTATTTGTTCTGACATTTGAATATTTGTTATTGGCACAGATTTCTTACTGTTTGGGGTGCTAACCGGAGATATTTCCGATGCCTTTCTCTTAGGTTGCATATAGGACTTGCCACCAAAACAGTTTTTTATGATTTGTAAGAAATTTAAAGTTTTAATTCTCCTACCTTCTTTGTTAGAATTGAGGATTGTTTATTGCTTGTGAGTACACATTTTTTTCACTGTCAGTTTAAAAGTTATTTTTTAATTTTTTGTTAACTTTTTACTAGTTTAAATAATGAAAAACTGAAGAACTTAGACAGCTTAGTTAACTTAATTCACTCTCTTTCTCTCGCTTTCCATATTTCAACCTCCACTTCTTAGTTTTTATTTATTTGACCGTTAAAAAGGAACGAGTGTTTATTAAAAAAAATCTATAAAAGACAGATCTTTTTTTAAAAACGAACATGAAATTTGATCTCAGATCAAAAAAATTTATCTCAGATCAAAAAAAAATTATCTTTTTTAAAAACAAATTCGACAATAGTTGCCACTTAACTGGAAAGCCAAGGAACAAAAATTTGGCAAATGGAATGTCAAGAAATTTTAAAAGCGGCCAGGGAAAATATTTTCAAAACTGATCTTTTTCATATTAAAATAATTCAATCCATATAATTTATTTTATTTATTTATTTATTTATTTATATGAGTAATAGTCTTAACACTAAAAGATACAATATCTTATAAAATTTGTGTAAGCTTCGGTATGTTATACCATATGATAAATCAATATGTGGTACTAAGCGACTTATTAATTACAATATAAAAACTACAAAGAAAAAAAGAGAAACAAAATATAACTGTTATAATTGTTAAAATTAAATGTTAAATTTTAAAAGAAGTGGAAGATTAAATAAGGTAAAAACCAAAAAAAAAAAAAAAAAAAAAGAACAAAAATTCAAAAATTCATAATCTCAGCTCCCGAAAACGCTCCCATAGTCTCTGCCTGAATCTACGCGTGCAACCTATCAATCTAATACGTCTAGGTAGGGAATTCCACAGCTGGAAAGCGTTAACGAAAAATTGTCGTTTGGATACAGAAAATGAGTAACGTATAGGTGCAATATCGAGTATCCTAGTGGACCGCGACATAGGGATCCGATTAAAAAGGTAACGTGGCTGGCGGGTCTGCATAATATAATGCAACAGAGCAATTGTTCTAAAACTTAAAAGGTTTTGGAAAGTGATACCATATATCGATTTTGAAAAGTGAGAGATGTGATCATATCGTCTCAGACCATAAATGTAACGTGCAATGCTATTGAAAGCAACAGTAAGCCATCGCTTGTGCTCATAGTCACAATTGGTAAATATTTCACATCCAAAAAGAATTATGGGCATAAGTAAAGTCTTAGCAAGTATTATCCTAGTTTTAATTGGAGTTATATATTGGGTTATCCAAAGCGTTCGTAGTCCGGCGTAGACTTTTCCAAGCGCTAGTCTGATATGATTATCCCAGGTAAGAGTTTTGTTAAAGGTTACGCCAAGGTTCTTAGCCGTCTCAACAAATTCTATTGGTGCGTTATTTAGAAATTTTTTTGGAAAGTATGATGTATCTATGTTTGTTCTGGATATAATTAAACATTTTGATTTGGTGGAATTCAAGCATAATCCATTATTTCTTGACCATAGCGAAATACTTTCAAGATCTTTATTCATTTCATATGCAGCGTTCTCAATTAGTCCTAATGGAAAGCTTTTGTATACCTGTACGTCATCCGCATACATATGTGTAGAAGAATAATTAACTTGGGAAGGTAGACCATTAATATATAGTGTAAATAGCAATGGCCCTAGGATAGATCCTTGAGGGACACCCATAACAATAGGAAGGAAATCTGATGTTTTGTTATTCGAAACAACTGCTTGCGATCTACCACTCAAGTAAGAAGATATTAGGCTTACAGCAGATGACGAAAAATTGTATTGGTTTACCAGTTTATTACAGAGCATGTTGTGGTTGACCCTATCAAATGCTTTAGACAAATCTAACAGAGTAAGAAACGTTACGTTTCCTTCATCTGTAGATTTCCTTATATCTTCAACAACATTAATTAGGGCAGTAGTGCAGCTGTGCTTAGGACGAAACCCGGACTGATTCTCACATAAAATATCGTTGGCAGCCAAGTAACTACGTATTTGTGTGTTCATGATCTTTTCGAGTATTTTAGAAAGAAATGGCAATATATTTATAGGTCTATAATCGCAACTTGAGCCTTTAGGAATAGGAATAATTTTTGATTGTTTCCATGTGGTAGGAAAGGTCCCTCTCATTAAAATTGAATTGAAGACATAAGTAATGTATTTCAAGCAGTATGGCAATATGATTTTTATGAACTGTGGATGTATTGCATCAAAACCAACTGAATTTGATTTTACAGAAAGCAATTTTTCTAATACATCGGCTTCGTCCACAACTGAAAAGCTGAAACCTTGTAAATTTTGAGAGCCAATTTGCGGGGGGACGGTTATCTGATTTAAGGCAAAAAGAGGTGAACTACAGACAATTTTTTTGTTAAGTTCGTTGCAGTCAATATCTGTCGGATTGGAACTTTTATTGCCAATCCCAATTTCTTTAATATTTTTCCACAGCTTTGCTCTAGCGATCAAAGGATTTAAACGAGAGGCATAGAATTTTCTCTTTAAATTTCTTATTTCACAAACTACCCGATTCCTTAAAATTGTATACACATTAAAAAGCACATCAAGTCTGAAACGTTTCCAACGCTTGTAAGCTTGATCACGCTCATGGATTACTTTTTTAATTTTATTATTAAACCAATTTTCATTATTATTGCTTGAATGTCGTTCTTTAAGTGGAACATGGACATTAAAAAGATTACAAATACTGTTTTGAATAAAATTAACTTGGTCGTCAACAGAAAACATACCATACACTTTGTACCATTCAATTGATCTTAAATCGTTTTCTAAAAGATTACGATTAATACAATTAAAATCTCTAAAACAAACAGTAGTATCCAAACGACTGGGAGAACATTTAAAAGTTAGGTGAATAAGGTCATGTCGAGAAACATAATATAATATTTCTAGCTAAGTGTCTGTAAGGCACATTGCCTTTTAGAATGCAACATAACGTTGCACGACACTACTTAGAAGAATTAGAAGATAGGAAAGAATTTATTTTTCGGTGCAGTAGATCGAGAATTAGGTGACTATTTTCTTACTTAAAACTCATGGAAGGCTTTAGCTTGCACTAGGAGTTAAAAAAAATTCTTCTCAACCTGAGTATCGAACTGACGATCTCCGCAGAAGCAAACATCTTTTCTACTGCACCAATGCCCCCTTCTTTGCCCACACTTTCGCGCCATTGGAATATAACTGGTGCATTTTTAACGCAAAATTACTTAATATGCCAACTTGTCGCAAATAAAATTTCCATTTTTGGGATATTTTTAAATTTTTTCAGTTTCTTTTACTTTTATGCGCGATAACGTCGTAACCGAAGGATTAAGCGCAAAAATTTTCCTAATCAATCATGTTGCAAAATTCAATTTACCTACATATTCAAATTCCATTCAATTCAATTCAATTTATTCATAAAAATAGAGTAACATTTATAACATATAATATTTAATTCAAATAAAAATGAAAGCATGGCATATAAGCCGTCTGCCGTATATGATATCGATTAAGTTTTATTTTTTAAGAGATTGAATAAAGTTAAACAGTTTATACAATTAAAATCTGATGGTACAAATATATACTAACAAAAATAAATTAACAGAAATAAATTAACGGAAATAGATTAACAGAAATAAGTACCTTTATAAAACACAATTTTTATATTTATATTTAAGCAAAACCAATGATTATTTTGTGAAGGAGTTTCGAATTATTTAATATTTACACAAGATATTACGGATTACATTAAAAATTCAAAGAACTGCAATAAGACGAGAAAAAAAGAAAACGTAAATGAAAAGTTAGAGATGGCATACTTGGGCTTCTAGTTTAGCTTAAAAAAAATGGTCTTTTTATATAAAATAACTAAGAATAGTCAAGTCAAAACAAATTCAAATATGAGTTCCTGTAATTGTTTGCGTGTGAAACAAACCACACAAGTAGTTTCCAACCTCTCTCACCATTTAAAATACTGATAAGCTCATCGAAAGGCAAGACGCTTTTGCTAAAATAAAGCCTGCGTAGAGAACGTATAGCGTCTTAATCTGTTCTGTGTGGCCTATAATTAAGTTCAAGGGTTTCAGTTCGAACCTTAAAGATTAAACTCATACCTGAGGTTGAAAGTTCCTCCCTAAAATAATTATTATCACGCAAGCTCAGATTCAAACGTCTATACGTAACCCTAGAGGTGGAATTTGTTACCCTTTCTTATTATTCTTGATTGATTTTATCATCTACCACAGATATTGAATCATAAAAGATGTTTGTCCACTCTTCTCTGTTGCTTACATTCAGATCTAAAGAGACGCTGTGAGCCGACGCGAGCGCGTGCCAGTTTCTAAAAGGTGAATAACCTCAGCGGAGTGATACCAGTAGAATTCTTTTATGTAAATTGCTATCAAATCTATGCATTACTTTCGTGAGATAGTCTGCATTGGCTTCCAAACTCCTCACATAAACTTGTGGCAGACCAGATTCAACATATATTGCGTAATTGGGGGTATTAAAAGGCAACCGGAAAATTCGTTTGAAAAAGTATCTTTGAATGCTTTCAATTTCCTCAAAAAATTGGTACCCATAAACTTCAGTTCCATAACAAAGACATCTATTAACCGTTGCATTAAAAACTTTAAACTTTGAATTACTCAACAAATTTATTAGTACAAAATTTTGACGGCAAGGTATTAATTGCTGAATTTGATACGGAAAGTTTTTCTTTAATATGGGCTTTCATACTTAGTTTGTGAGTTATAATTAGGCCTAAATATTTTGACCATTTAAATTCCAGTTCCTTGTAAGGTTATCAGATCGGTTTTGAGTTCTGAAGATCATTATTTTAGATTTATTAATATTAATTTAAAGATACCATGTATCACAAAACAGTTTCAGCTTATTAATTCGGAGTTGAAGCGTCATAGGATTGTCTGAAGAGATCACCAGGTCAACCGCGTAGAGCAGGAGCTTTATTGACAAATCGCCAAAGGTTACACCTCCTTGTAAGTAATTTTCAATATCATTTATATATAGGGCGAACATCAACGTACTCAAAACGCAACCCTGTGGGACACCTGTTTCTGATCAGAAAGCTTTAGACTGGTGTTCACCATTGCATACAGTCGCAGACGTGTTCAATAGAAGCTGTTCATAGACTTTAATGAACTTTGTTAATACACCAATAAATACACCTATTGGTAGTATCAAAAGCAGCTTTGAAATCTACAAAAAAAGTGTACAATGGTTTCTTTTTATCGATAAAACGTCTTGCGATGCTTGTAAGAGAAAATATTTGATCCATTGTTGAGAGATAAGAACAAAAACCAGCTTGGAAAGAGCTTATAATATTATAGCTGTCAACCCATCTTATAAGTCTACAGTATAAGATCTGAGCAAAAAGTTTTCTTAGTGAAAACAAAACGGATATACCTCTGTAATTCTCAGGAAGATTTGGATTACCTTTTTTAAATATAGCACATTTTTTCGCCAAGCGAAAGCTACTTGGAAACATCTCATCAGAACATTTGATTTAGCAATGCTAAAATGCGTTCCAGAAACTCAGGGGTCGAAAACTTGTAGAACTCGATTGGGATTCCATCTAATCCCGCAGCCTTATTATTTTGTTATTTTATTAAGTGATGATAATAATTCAAGCATTGTTAAAGGCGAGTCTAGCTCAGGTATCGAAATGTATTGAAGGGCGTAGCTTAAAGAGTTTTGGTTTGAGTCTGAGAGCAAGAGGTTTTCAAAATAGTTTGCTAGTTGATCTACACTTACGCTCAAAGACGATGACTTGCTCCTTCCACCTAAGATCCACACTTTGCACCAAAAAGACTTGGAATCCCTACAGTTTAAAAGATTTCCAGCAGCTTTCTTTAAGTACAATTTCTTTTTGAAACTGCATAAATCCTTATATATGTTATTTTGTTGCAAGTAGAATCTTTTGAAAGCTTCATTTGAAGACTGTCTGAAAAGCTTTAAGTAAGCAAAAGATTTTTTCCTACTTTTTTTACACTCTTCGTCATACCACGAAGATGATTTATTCGGACAAGAATTAACAACTGCTGAATGCTTAACTAATTCAAAAATAGATTGTGTTGAAGATTCTATGCAAAGTTCAAGCTGATCATTAAAAGAACCCATTTGTTAATTTAAGTTTCGCCTATACAAACTAGCCTTACTTTCGACCCATTTTAGTTTCTTAACAGCATTAGATACTTCAGCTCTGTTGTGGATATATTGAAACGTACATTCGCACGACACTACAATAGGCAGATGGGTTGAATAGTTTGCCGGATATACCTCAATATTTTTAATCATATCAATCCAATCGCCCTTTACAATACAAAAATCAATTACAGAACAGCCATGGGAAGATATAAAAGTATAATCGCCCTTGGAATCACCATTTGATACTCCATTTAAGATAAAAAAAACCAAAGTCTTCGAACAACTCTATCAGTAATTTGCCGTTTGTGTTCAAGCAATTATCCAGTGAGTTTCGTATATCAGTAAACTGACCATTATTTAGAACAGGAGAGTTTTTGAAATTACCTATACGACCGTTAAAGTTACCAATGATCATAAGGTTCTCGTACTTGTAATTTAATAATATACTCTGCAATTCTTCGTATTCTGATGACCAGGAATTAAAGTTCAAATATAAAGGAATAATATGAAAATGTTTTGAATCACATTCTACATCGATTAAAATTGTGTTACTTTAGTTCCTTAAAGTTACATTATTAATACTATTTTCTGAGCGTTTATTTTTGTAGCCACATAATATTCCACCACTAGCTCTCCCGAGTCTGTTATTTCGAATAGCCGGAATACATGTAATGTTAAAATTTTCAAAATATTTATAATATTGCAATTCTTTTCATTCTTCTAAACAAATTTCTAATAAAATAATTATATCGTATTTTTGAATAAGTTTAAAAAAATCAGGCGTAAGTAATTTGTTTTTAAGCCCAGTAATGTTATAGCAGAAAATTTTAAGAAATATATTTTTTTGGCAGACGGCAACCCTATCCTATACTGTGTGATGATTATAGTTGGTACATGAACCATCTTGATTAGATATTCTTCGAATACCAGATGGCTCTGCTGCTGCTAAGTTGGTTTGCTTGTAGATGTCAAAAAAGCACATTGCGTCTTCTCCAAATGTCGTTTTGACGTACTGAACTTCCTCTTTTGTTTTTGTTTGTAATCCTTGCAGCGAATCGTAGTGAAAAACAAACTTTTCAATTTGCAATTTGGCACCTTTTAAATAAACTTTCGCGTTCGGGTTGATTGACAAAAGTTTACTTTTGATATCGTTTAGTGCGCTTCTTTTTTTGCGATAGAGTAAAGATTGTTCCTTGTGTACGAAGACTCCGGTACCCTTTAATTTTGGTGCGGCCACAATGATTTTATTTGCCATACCAGCGTTTTTAAAATATAGAACCATCGTTGTTTTTTTATTGTGTCAGTTGTTAAATTCCTGAGTGTTTTCGATAATCATGTCAGCGTTGTCCTTTAGATCAAGTAGGCCGAAACAAGTTTGTTTAGCAAACTCAACCTTGTTTGGCTTATTATCTGATGGAAAATGCATTACAACAGTTTTATCATTTGCTTTGTTGGACAAAATTTCGAGTTGCTTTTGTGGCAATGTTTTTAAAATGTTGATTTAGACATTCATCTAATATATTTTTGAAATCATTGGATTGCATTATTTGTTCTGACATTTGAATATTTGTTATTGGCACAGATTTCTTACTGTTTGGGGTGCTAACCGGAGATATTTCCGATGCCTTTCTCTTAGGTTGCATATAGGACTTGCCACCAAAACAGTTTTTTATGATTTGTAAGAAATTTAAAGTTTTAATTCTCCTACCTTCTTTGTTAGAATTGAGGATTGTTTATTGCTTGTGAGTACAGGTTTTATTCACTGTCAGTTTAAAAGTTAGTTTGTAATTTTTTGTTAACTTTTTACTAGTTTAAATAATGAAAAACTGAGGAACTTAGACAACTTAGTTAACTTAATTCACTCTCTTTCTCTCGCTTTCCATATTTCAACCTCCACTTCTTAGTTTTTTATTTATTTGACCGTTAAAAGGGAACGAGGGTTTATTAAAAAAAATCTATAAAAGACAGATCTTTTTTTAAAAACGAACATGAAATTTGATCTCAGATCAAAAGAATTTATCTCAGATCAAAAAAAATGTATCTTTTTTAAAAACAAATTCGACAATAGTTGCCACTTAACTCGAAAGCCAATGAACAAACATTTGGCAAGTGGAATGTCAAGAAATTTTAAAAGCGGCCAGGGAAAATATTTTCATAACTGATCTTTTTCATATTAAAATAATTTAATCCTTATAATATAATATAATATTTCTAGCTAAGTGTCTGTAAGGCACATTGCCTTTTAGAATGCAAGATAACGTTGCACGACACTAGTTAGACGAATTAGAAAGATAGGAAAGAATTTATTTTTCGGTGCAGTAGATCGAGAATTAGGTGACTATTTTCTCACTTAAAACTCACGGAAGGCTTTAGCTTGCACTAGGAGTTAAAAAAAATTTCTTCTCAACCTGAGTATCGAACTGACGATCTCCGCGTCAGAAGCAAACATCTTACTTTTTACTTTTAAGAGATTTTTATTTTAACTTTTTCTTATATCTACTTAAATGCTAGACAAAAATCTTAAAACTAGCTAAAAATATCATCTTAATTAACTTAATGGCCCTATGCGGGCGCTCTAAGTTAATCTCTAACTTAATTTTAATTGCCTTTCGGCCTAAAAATAACTTAAATTTATCTTATCTATATCGAGTTTTATTTTTTCCTAGAAAATTAAAAAAACTGGTTTATCTTTATCTACTTAATTTAATCTATCTTAAACTACTTTAAAACGAATTTAAAATAAACTAAAGATAAACTTAAAATTACTTTAAATAAACCTAAAATACTTAAAATTACTTAAAATTATTTTATATTTTTTTTTGTATTTTTTCAATATTTTTTTTTTTTTTTTTTGGTGCCGCCGCAACTGCCCTACCTAACTTAAAGCTACAAAAGATATATGTAGTCGGCCATAGGCGATATTTATCTTATCTATATCGGGTTTTATTTTTTCCCAGAAAATTAAAGAGAAAACTGGTTAATCTTTATCTACTTAATTTAATCTATCTTAAACTACTTTAAAACGAACTTAAAATAAACTAAAAATAAACTTAAAATAACTTAAAATAAACTTAAAGTACTTAAATCTAGAACAGCCACAGCAGACTTTTTTTTTTTTTTTTTTTTTTTTTTTTTTTTTTTTTGGTGCCGCTGCAACTGCCCTACCTAACTTAGATACTAAAGATATATGTAAGTCGACCATAGGCGATATTTCGTCTATGTCGACTGAAAATGGTCGGGTTTTAGCTAAGCCACCAAAATTGGTGGACCTGATCTAAGGCTTCCTTCCGATCCCGGTCGGGCACGGCCCTACTGAAACGGAGGCACTCTGCTTCGCTCCCAGCGACTATGTCTCGGTCGTAGAGGAGCCGCCTATCGACTGTTCTGCGGCCGACGTGGTAGATCAACGGAATCGCCGATCTATCCTGAATCAGCCCTCGACTATCAAGGTATAGGAAAGCCTCGGGTGGGATAAAACCACTCGAACGTGTGCTTTCAAAATATTCATCTTGGGGGTAGTAAGCCCCGAAGATTTGTCCATTAGTTGAGGTCATCGCCCTTGCAATGTGTCCGCGAATGAGCTTAATTAAAAAGTTATCTATCCTGTTTGTATTGGCCCCGTTGTATAGGACCTCGTTGGAATAATAGTGTTTGTACTCCGACTCTGGTGTTCTATAAAGACCGAGACAAGTGCGAAGGCACTGTCTCTCGTACACCCGAATCTTTTCCATTTTCCACTTTCACCCTACTATCAAGGCGGCTGCTATAAAACAACCGTCTTGTCAAGGCAAAAGCTCCCCTAGCCCTGGCCAGAGCAGCCTCTACATGTCGATTGAAATATAGATACTGATCCAACCAGATGCCAAGGTACTTTACTACACTTTTGCTCGCCAGTGGATGTCCATGTGGCCCAGCGATCACTAGCTTGCGCCAGTTCTTTCTCGTATCCCTAGAGGCCCCAGACAAAGGGGTTCTAAACAGGATAGTTTCCCATTTCTGGAAGTTAATTTTCAGCTTCCAATCATTACAATAGTTTTGAATTTTATCGAAATCACGTTGCAAGAGAATTCTGATGACTTCAACTTTTGGACCTGTTCTGTACGCAACTAAATCATCGGCATACGCAATTGCATGAGGTAGACTCCCAATGAGATCGCTGGTGTAAATACTAAAGAGAATCGGCGAGTTCACCGCTCCCTGTTGCAGACCGTTTTTAATATCAAACGTTGTGGTAGATGTTACATTGCCACTCTTGACAACAAACTTTCTACCATTAAGCATGTCGTAAAGCATATATAGCAGTGGTTTACTTATGCCCCATCTGGTTAGCTTCAGATACAGACCTTCTAACCATACGGTGTCAAAAGCCTTCTCCAAATCAACCAGACAGGCACCCGTCCATTGATTTTTAGCATTGTTCCATTGGACAGCAGATACTAACTTAGACGCGGCATGAATTGTGTCATGTCCCGCCTTAAAGCCGAACTGGGTGTCTGGAATTATATTTTTGTCCTCGGCCCACTTGGACAGAGCTCTATTGATAACCTTTTCGAATACCTTACTGATACTCGGAAGAAGACTTATGGACCGGAGATTTGCCAGATTGGAATTGTCCTTTCCCTTTTTGGGAAGAGGATGTACAACTGCTGTCTTCCAACTCACTGGATAATATGCATTATTCAGCGCGTTGTTGAACAGTGTTGTGTATATGTTAATTGCATCCTCAGGGAGATGTCGTAGTACAACATTGGGTATACCATCGACTCCTGCTGACTTCTTTTTCTTTAATGATGCGAAGATCATTTGTAGTTCGACCTTCGAGATGAGCAGGGAACTTGGCCCATTTCGCTCGGCGACGGTGGCGTTTGCCAGATTGTCTTCATTGAATCCGGTAAAACCAAGATTCTCAGATCGCCATTGCGTGATGCTATTTCGAAGGTAGAAGTGATTCAGCAGAGCTCTGTTCTCCAGGTCGTGATTTGGATGAATGGACTCATTCACCTTATACACTTGCTGAAAAGCAGAACCCACTGCCTCAACCTTCTCCAATGGATCTTCGATCACAAAGGATTCGTCGTCCAAGACGGCGTTCCCCAGATCTACTCCTGCGGTCAGGAGTATGTTTTCGTTGTCTGTCGTTCTTTGGAGTTTAAGACACGGAAGATCATTTTGAGTATTCTTTCTAAAGATTTTATTAATTTCGGGAAACATACTCGGGTCGTTAGAATTAACGGCTCGAATTCTGTTATCCCAGTACGAGTTAATAGACAATCGATAGTTTAGTTTGATGAGCGAGTTGACATTTTTGATTGAAGACTTCAGTGTCCTGATTTCCAGATCGTTTCTGTCAGTAAACCGCCTGTACAAGAGTTTTAATCTTGTCAGGAGGCCACTTTTTTGTCTATGTAGTGCGTCTATTGTCGCGTTCTTGTACATTTCAGTTGCGTTATGTTCTTTGTATCGTGGGATCGTTCTGTCCATCGTTTGTTTTATGACACCATTCATCTGATGCAGGTATCCATTGATCTCTACGTTCGATAGATTCCTGTCGTTTGGAGGCAAAATGTCGTTAGAGAGGAGTTCTCTTGTCAGGAAGTTGGAGAAACGTGGCCAGCGTGCCTTACTAAAATTGTAAGAGCGCGCAGGCACAAAAAATATGGTTTAAATTGCCCTTAGCTGGGAAGGTAAGCATAGACACGGTCTTGTCTTTCCTCCTGCTTTCCGAGCTGTTGTTGTAGGCTGGTTAACTGGGCCTGCATGGCCAGCAACACAGTCATTATATCGGCCTGTCCCGCAGGTGCCGTAGGCACGGGGACCTGTTTGGCAACCTTTGGTTGTGGCTGTACCGTTGTTGTTGCCCTCCCTGCCGCCATTTGGGCGTAAGAGATTTGGGGCACAATGGCTGTCGGTGCAGGAGCAAAAATAGGTCGCCTCTCCACCACCTTCGGAGCTTTTGTTTGCTTTATCTGCTGAAACTTAGGACAGCCCCGATAACTAGCAGGGTGCCCCTCGCCTCCGCAAAGCACACATTTAAGTAGAGTCTTATCTTCGACCCTTTCCTGTCCGAGTTTACACTCACCTAAATTGTGGTTCTCACTGCATTTCACGCAGCGAGACTGCATACCGCAGTTCGCCGCGGCATGCCCGAACCTTTGGCAGCGCATGCATTGAAGCATGTCGCCGCGTCTCTTTAGTTTGTCCCAGGTTACAACCTGGTAGTCTAGCTTGGTGATTTTCCTTAGACTATCCAGTTTGCTTTTGGGCGACAGCTGTACCAGGAAGAACGGTAATTTCCGTTGCTCCCGTCTGGCTCTAACAGTCGTGAAAGGCTTGACCCCCACGAACTCAAGATCGTTCGTCGCTACCCGACGGAGTTCGTTTAAAAGCGCCACCGTATCAGTGGAGCTATCAAGGCCCTTTAAGAGGACCGTCTGAATTTTTTCCTCTTTCGGCGTGAAACTGAAGTGTTCAGTGGCCGTTTTTTCGAGAATTTCTTTAACTTTCTTATGCTGATCCACTGAGAAGCAGTGCTGCTGTGGCTGTTGTAATTTTAAGTATTTTAGGTTTATTTTAAGTAAGTTTAAATTTACTTTTAGTTTATTTTAAGTTAGTTTTTAGGTAGTTTAAGATAGATTAAGAAAACGATAATGATGACCTAGTTTTTAATTTTTTCTGGGTAAAAAATAAAACCCCAATATAGATAAGATAAAATTAAGTTATTTTTAGGCCGAAAGGCAATTAAAATTAAGTAAGAGATTAATTTAGAGCGCCCGCATAGGGCCAGTAAGTTAATTAAGATGATATTTTTAGCTAGTTTTAAGATTTTTGTCTAGCATTTAAGTAGATATAAGAAAAAGTTAAAATAAAAATCTCTTAAAAGTAAAAAAAAAACATGCGCTGCCTTTTGTTGGCTTTTCGGGTTTTTTTTTTTTTTTTTTTTTTTTTTTTTATGCCGCCGCAACTGCCCTACCTAACTTAGATACTAAAGATATATGTAGGTCGGCCATAGGCGATATGTCCGTCTATGTCGACTAAAAATTTCGGGTTTTAGCTAAGCCACCAAAATTGGTGGAACTGATCTACTGCTTCCTTCCGATCCCGGTCGGGCACGGCCCTACTGAAACGGAGGCGCTCTGCTTCGCTCCCAGTGACTGTGTCTCGGTCGTAGAGGGCGGCTCCTCTCGACTGTTCTGCGGCCGACGTGGTAGATCAACGGAATCGCCGATAGATATCCTGAATCAGCCCTCGACTATCAAGGTATAGGAAAGCCTCGGGCGGGATAAAACCACTCGAACGTGTGCTTTTAAAATATTCATCTTGGGGGTAGTAAGCCCCGAAGATTTGTCCATTAGTTGAGGTCATCGCCCTTGCAATGTGTCCACGAATGAGCTTAATTAAAAAGTTATCTATCCTGTTTGTATTGGCCCCGTTGTATAGGACCTCGTTGGAATAATAATGTTTGTACTCCGACTCTGGTGTTCTATAAAGACCGAGACAAGTGCGAAGGCACTGTCTCTCGAACACCCGAATCTTTTCCATTAGAGATGGTGCAACGTTGAACCACACAGGGCATCCATAGGCAATCATCGGCCAAATGAGCAAATCACTTTCACTCTGCTGTCAAGGCGGCTGCTATAAAACAACCGTCTTGTCAGAGCAAAAGCTCCCCTAGCCCTGGCTAGAGCAGCCTCTACATGTCGGTTGAAATATAGAAACTGATCCATCCAGATGCCAAGGTACTTTACTACACTTTTACTCGCCAGTGGATGTCCATGTGGCCCAGCGATCACTAGCTTGCGCCAGTTCTTTCTCGTAGCCCTAGAAGCCCTACACACAGGGGTTCTAAACAAAATAGTTTCACATTTTTGGAAGTTAATTTTCAGCTTCCAATCATTACAATATTGCTGAATTTTATCGAAATCACGTTGCAAGAGAATTCTGATAACCTCAACTTTTGGACCTGTTCTGTACGCAATTAAATCATCGGCATACGCAATTGCATGAGGTAGACTCCCAATGAGATCGCTGGTGTAAATACTAAAGAGAATCGGCGAGTTCACCGCTCCCTGTTGCAGACCGTCGTTTTTAATATCAAAAGTTGTGGTAGATGTTACATTGCCACTCTTGACAACAAACTTTCTATCATTAAGCATGTCGTAAAGCATATATAGCAGTGGTTTACTTATGCCCCATCTGGTTAGCTTCAGATAAAGACCCTCTAACCATACGGTGTCGAAAGCCTTCTCCAGATCAACCAGACAGGCACCCGTGCATTGATTCTTAGCATTGTTCCATTGGACAGCAGATACTAACTTTGACGCGGCATGAATTGTGTCATGTCCCGCCTTAAAGCCGAACTGGGTGTCTGGAATTATATTTTTGTCCTCGGACCACTTGGACAGAGCTCTATTGATAACTTTTTGAATACCTTGCTGATACTCGGAAGAAGACTTATCGACCGGAGATTTGCCGGATTGGAATTTTCCTTTCCCTTTTTGGGGAGAGGATGTACCACAGCTGTCTTCCAACTCACTGGATAATATGCATTATTCAGCGCGTTGTTGAACAGTGTTGTGTATATGTTAATTGCATCCTCGGGGAGATGTCTTAGTACAACATTGAGTATACCATCGACTCCTGCTGACTTCTTTTTCTTTAATGATGCGAAGATCATTTGTAGTTCGACCTTCGAGATGAGCAGGGAACTTGGCCCATTTAGCTCGGCGATAGTGGCGTTTGCCAGATTGTCTTCATTGAACCCGGTAAAACCAAGATTCTCAGATCGCCATTGCGTGATGCTATTTCGAAGGTAAAAGTGATTCAGCAGAGCTCTGTTCTCCAGGTCGTGGTTCGGGCAAATGGAATCATTCACCTTATACACTTGCTGAAAAGCAGAACCCACTGTCTCAACCTTCTCCAATGGATCTTCGACCACAAAGAAATCGTCATCCAAGACGGCGTCCCCCAGATCTATTCCTGCGGTCAGGAGTATGTTTTCATTGTCTGTCGTTCTCGGAAGCTTAAGACACGGAAGATCGTTTTGATTGTTTTTTCTGAAGATTTTATTAATCTCGGGAAACATACTCGGGTCGCTAGAGTTAACGGCTCGAATTCTGTTATCCCAGTTCAAGTTAATAGACAATCTGTAATTTTGCTTTATGAGCGAGTTGACGTTTTTAATTGACGAATTTAGTGTCCTAATCTCCAGATCGTTTCTTTCAGTAAACCGTCTGTACAAGAGTTTTAATCTTCTCAGAAGGCCACTTTTTTGTCTGTGTAGTGCGTCTATTGTCGCGTTCTTGTAAGTTTCAGTTGCGTTATGTTCTTTGTATCGTGGGATTGTTCTGTCCATCGTTTGCTTTATTACACCATCCATCTGATGCAGGTATTCATCGATCTCTACGTTCGATAGATTCCTGTCGTTTGGAGGCACAATGTCGTTAGAGAGGAGTTCTCTTGTCAGGGTGTTGGAGAAACGTGGCCAGCGTGCCTTACTAAAATTGTAAAAGCGCTCAGGCACAAATTCATCCAACACCACAAGCTCGTTTGGTAGCTGTATGACGGCGGCAAGTCCGCAGTGGTCACTGTCGTATTCTACCGTCTGTAAACAATTTCTTGTATGTTGGCTGACAGAGTCAGTTATTGTCAGTCTTGAGTCTAACAGTAGTAGATCCAGAAAAGCACCGCTCCTTGGGAACGATGGTCTATCTGTAGCAAGGAGGTCGATTTTAAACTCAATATGATGTCGACCCATCCAATTAAATAATAATTAAAGATGGCATCCCCTTAGATTTTGGATTTGATTTCCCCAATCTTCGTGCTTGGCATTTAAATCCCCAGCGATAATGTAGTAATTTTCATCCGAGTGCAGACTAAGACACTCGAAAAGTTTTTCGAACTCTGCAATAAAGTTTGCAGTTTGAGGTGCTTCTTGTGCGTACTCTGCGATCACATACATTCGCTTCCCATGTTGGAGAGGAATGCATGTGATGCAAGCTCGAATCTTCGCACTTCACTATTATATATGACTTTATGATCAATACCTTTTCGTAAAAAAATAGCGACCACGCCCCCACGAGTGGAGTTGGGCCGGTCCCTTCTTACGATATTGTAATTATTGTGAGTCAGTTTGTGTTTCTGGTTTAGCTTGGTTTCGCTAGCCAAAAAGACATCTGGACTGTGATCATGCAACAATTGGAACAAATTTGCTCTACGTTCGGTCCTGATTAGTGAATTTACATTCACAGCCAGGATTTTAAAGGGGTTCTCGTACAGCGCGCCCATTATGGTTTAAATTGCCCTAAGCACGGCACGGGGGCCTGTTTGGCTACCTTTGGTTGTGGCTGTACCGTTGTTGTTGCCCTCCCTGCCGCCATTTGGGCGTAAGAGATTTGGGGCACAACGGCTATCGGTGCAGGAACAAAAATAGGTCGCCTCTCCACCAGCTTCGGAGCTTTTGTTTGCTTTATCTGCTGAAACTTAGGACAGCCCCGATAACTAGCAGGGTGCCCCTCGCCACCGCAAAGCACACATTTAAGTAGAGTCTTATCTTCGACCCTTTCCTGTCCGAGTTTACACTCACCTCAATTGTGGTTCTCACTGCATTTCACGCAGCGAGACTGCATACCGCAGTTCGCCGCGGCATGCCCGAACCTTTGGCAGCGCATGCATTGGAGCATGTCGCCGCGTCTCTTTAATTTGTCCGCGATCGGCCACTCTACCACTGAGCTATTGGCTTATATATAACTTGATGGTTTTTTGAGTAAATATACCTTTGGGTTGCTTGCCCAAAGATCTACGTATGTTGTAGCTTTTAAAAAAGCTTTTTTTATTTGAAAATTGGTGCAATTTTAACGCAAAATGACTTAATATGCCAACTTGTCGCAAATAAAATTTCCTTTTTTGGGATATTTTAAAATTTTTTCAGTTTCTTTTACTTTTATGCGCGATAACGTCGTAACCGAAGGATTAAGCGCAACAATTTTCCTAATCAACCATGTTGCAAAATTGAATTTACCTGCATATTCAAATTCAATTCAATTCAATTCAATTTATTCATAAAAGTAGAGTTACATTTATAACATATAATATTTAATTCAAATAAAAATGTAAGCATGGCATATAAGCCGTCTGCCGTATATGATATCGATTAAGATTTATTTTTTAAGAGATGGAATAAAGATAAACATTGCTTTCAAACTCCTCACATAAACTTGTGGCAGACCAGATTCAACATATATTGCGTAATTGGGGGTTTTAAAAGGCAACCGGAAAATTCGTTTGAAAAAGTATCTTTGAATGCTTTCAATTTCCTCAAAAAATTGGTACCCATAAACTTCAGTTCCATAACAAAGACATCTATTAACCGTTGCATTAAAAACTTTAAACTTTGACGCAGTCAACAAATTTATTAGTAAAAAAATTTTACCGCAAGGTATTAATTGCTGATTTTGATACGGAAAGTTTTCTTTAATATGGGCTTTCATACTTAGTTTGTGAGTTATAATTAGGCCTAGATACTTAAACTCACTAACTACCTCAATATTTTGACCATTTAAACTCCAGTTCCTTGTTAGGTTATCAGATCGGTTTTGAGTCCTGAAGATCATTATTTTAGATTTATTAATATTAATTTTAAGATCCCATGTATCACAAAACAGTTTCAGCTTATTAATTTGGAGTTGAAGCGTAATAGGATTGTCTGAAAAGATCACCATCCGCGTAGAGCAGCAGCTTTATTGACAAATCGCCATCGGTAAGTAATTTTCAATATCATTTATATATAGGGCGAACACCAACGTACTCAAAACGCAACCCTCTGGGACACCTGTTTCTGATCGGAAAGCTTTAGACTGGTGTTCACCATTGCATACAGTCGCAGACGTGTTCAAAAGAAGCTGTTCATAGATTTTAATGAACTTTGTTAATACACCAATAGTTGAAAGCTTATATAATAGTGAATGCCTATTGATAGTATCAAAAGCAGCTCTTAAATCTACAAAAAAAGTGTACAATGGTTTCTTTTTATCGATAAAACGTCTTGCGATGCTTGTAAGAGAAAATATTTGATCCATTGTTGAGAGATTAGCCCGAAAACCAGCTTGGAAACAGCTTATAATATTATTGCTGTCAAGTCAAGTCTACAGTATAAGATCTGAGCAAAAAGTTTTCTTAGTGAACACAAAACGGATATACCTCTGTAATTCTCAGGAAGTTTTGGATTACATATTTTAAATATAGCACATATTTTCGCCAAGCAAAAGCTACTTGGAAACATCTCGTCAATGAACATTTGATTTAGCAATGCTAAAATGCGTTCCAGAAACTCAGGGGTCGAAAACTTGTAGAACTCGATCGGGATTCCATCTAATCCCGCAGCCTTATTATTTTTCATTTTATTAAGTGATGATAATTATTCAAGCATTGTAAAAGGCGAATCTAGCTTAGGTATCGAAATGTATTGAAGGGCGTAGCTTAAAGAGTTTTGGTTTGAGTGTGAGAGCAAGAGGTTTTTAAAATAGTTTGCTAGTTGATCTACACTTACGCTCAAAGACGATGACTTGCTCCTTCCACCTAAGATCCACACTTTGCACCAAAAAGACTTGGAATCCCTACAGTTTAAAAGATTCTCAGCAGCTTTCTTTAAGTACAATTGCTTTTTGAAACTGCATAAATCCTTATATATGTTATTTTGTTGCAAGTAGAGTCTTTTGAAAGCTTCATTTGAAGACTGTCTGAAAAGCTTTAAGTAAGCGAAAGATTTTTTCCTACTATTTTTACACTCTTCGTCATACCACGAAGATGATTTATTCGGACAAGAACTAACAACTGCTGAATGCTTAACTAATTCAAAAATAGATTGTGTTGAAGATTCTATGCAAAGTTCAAGCTGATCATTAAAAGAACCCATTTGTTGATTTAAGTTTCGCCTATACAAACTAGCCTTACTTTCGACCCATTTAAGTTTCTTAACAGCATTAGATACTTCAGCTCTGTTGTGGATATCTTGAAACGTACATTCGCACGACACTACAAAAGGCAGATGGGTTGAATAGTTTGCCGGATATACCCCAATATTTTTAATCATATCGATCCAATCGCCTTTCACAATACAAAAATCAATTACAGAACAGCCATGGGAAGATATAAAAGTATAATCGCCCTTGGAATCACCATTTGATACTCCATTTAAGATAACAAAAAAACAAAGTCTTCGAACAACTCTATCAGTAATTTTCCGTTTGTGTTCAAGCAATTATCCAGTGAGTTTCTTATATCAGTAAACTGACCATTATTTAGAACAGGAGAGTTTTTGAAATTACCTATACGACCGTTAAAGTTACCAATGATCATAAGGTTCTCGTACTTGTAATTTAATAATATACTCTGCAATTCTTCGTATTCTGATGATCAGGAATTAAAGTTCAAATATACAGGAATAATATGAAAATGTTTTGAATCACATTCTACATCGATTAAAATTGTGTTACTTTAGTTCCTTAAAGTTACATTATTAATACTACTTTCTGAGCGTTTATTTTTGTAGCCACATAATATTTCACCACTAGCTCTCCTGTTATTTCGAATAGCCGGAATACATTTAATGTTAAAATTTTCAAAATATTTTTAATATTGCAATTCTTTTCCTTCTTCTAAAAAACTTTCTAATAAAATAATTATATCGTATTTTTGAATAAGTTTAAAAAAATCAGGCGAAAGTAATTTGTTTTTAAGCCCCGTAATGTTATAGCAGAAAATCTTAAAAAATATATTTTTTTTGGCAGACGGCAACCCTATCCTATACTGTGTGATGATTATAGTTGGTACATGAACCATCTTGATTAGATATTCTTCGACTACCAGATGGCTCTGCTGCTGCTAAGTTGGTTTGCTTGTAAATGTCAAAAAAACACATTGCGCCTTCTCCAAATGTCGTTTTGACGTACTGAACTTCCTCTTTTGTTTTTGTTTGTAATCCTTGCAACGAATCGTAGTGAAAAACAAACTTTTCAATTTGCAATTTGGCACCTTTTAAATAAACTTTCGCCTTCGATTGATTGACAAAAGTTTACTTTTGATATCGTTTAGTGCGCTTCTTTTTTTTGCGATAGAGTAAAGATTGTTCTTTGTGTACGAAGACTCCGGTACCCTTTAATTTTGGTGCGGCCACAATGATTTTATTTGCCATACCAGCGTTTTTAAAATTTAGAACCATCGTTGTTTTTATATTGTGTCAGTTGTTAAATTCCTGAGTGTTTTCGATAATCATGTCAGCGTTGTCCTTTAGATCAAGTAGGCCGAAACAAGTTTGTTTAGCAAACTCAACCTTGTTTGGCTTATTATCTGATGGAAAATGCATTACAACAGTTTTATCATTTGCTTTGTTGGACAAAATTTCGAGTTGCTTTTCAAGAGTTTGGCAATAATTTTCAACGAAGGATAAACGCTCTGAGAGTTGGGCATTTTGACACCGTAATAACAGAATATCGGTTAATATGGCCGCGACGTCATCTTTTGTGGCAATGTTTTTAAAATGTTGATTTAGACATTCATCTAATATATTTTTGAAATCATTGGATTGCATTATTTTTTCTGACATTTGAATATTTGTTATTGGCACAGATTTCTTACTGTTTGGGGTGCTAACCGGAGATATTTCCGATGCCTTTCTCTTAGGTTGCATATAGGACTTGCCACCAAAACAGTTTTTATGATTTTTTAAGAAATTTAAAGTTTTAATTCTCATACCTTCTTTGTTAGAATTGAGGATTGTTTATTGCTTGTGAGTACAGATTTTTTTCACTGTCAGTTTAAAAGTTATTTTGTAATTTTTTGTTAACTTTTTACTAGTTTAAATAATGAAAAACTGAAGAACTTAGACAACTTAGTTAACTTAATTCACTCTCTTTCTCTCGCTTTCCATATTTCAACCTCCACTTCTTAGTTTTTTATTTATTTGACCGTTAAAAGGGAACGAGGGTTTATTAAAAAAAATCTATAAAAGACAGATCTTTTTTTAAAAACGAACATGAAATTTGATCTCAGATCAAAAAAATTTATCTCAGATCAAAAAAAATTTATCTTTTTTAAAAACAAATTCGACAATAGTTGCCACTTAACTGGAAAGCCAAGGAACAAAAATTTGGCAAGTGGAATGTCAAGAAATTTTAAAAGCGGCCAGGGAAAATATTTTCAAAACTGATCTTTTTCATATTAAAATAATTTAATCCTTATAATATAATATACTATTTCTAGCTAAGTGTCTGTAAGGCACATTACCTTTTAGAATGCAACATAACGTTGCAAGACCCTAGTAAGAAGAATTAGAACTAGTTAGAAGAAGAAAGATTTTATTTTTCGGTGCAGTAGATCGAGAATTAGGTGACTATTTTCTCACTTAAAACTCACGGAAGGCTTTAGCTTGCACTAGGAGTTAAAAAAATTTCTTCTAAACCTGAGTATCGAACTGACGATCTCCGCGTCAGAAGCAAACATTTTTTTTTTTTTTTTTTTTTTTTTTTTTTTATATAGATTTTTTATTGATCCTTATCTTATAACAACTTAAATGCTAGACAAAAATCTTAAAACTAGCTAAAACTATCAACTTAATTAACTTACTGGTCTAAATTAATCTCTAACTTAATTTTAATTGCCTTTCGGCCTAAAAATAACTTATTTTATTTTTTACCCAGAAAATAAAAAAAACGGGGTGACTAGCGATTTCTTAATCTATCTTAAACTACTTAACAACTAACTTAAAATAAACTAAAAATAAACTTAAAATGACTTAAAATAAACCTAAAATACTTAAAATTAGATCAGCAACAGCAAGCTTTTTGTATTTTTAATTTTTTTTGTTGGATTTTTGAATTTTTATATAAATTTTTTTTTTTTTTTTTTTTGGTGCCGCCGCAACTGCCCTACCTAACTTAACCTAAAGAAACCTAAGATAATTATAGGTCGGCCATAGGCGATATTTCGTCTATAACGACTGAAATATCGGTTTTAACTGAGCCACCAGAATTGGTGGACCTGATCACGGGCTTCCTTCCGATCCCGGTCGGGCACGGCCCTACTGAAACGGAGGCGCTCTGCTTCGCTCCCAGCGACTATGTCTCGGTCGTAGAGGAGCCGCCTATCGACTGTTCTGCGGCCGACGTGGTAGATCAACGGAATCGCCGATCTATCCTGAATCAGCCCTCGACTATCAAGGTATAGGAAAGCCTCCGGCGGGATAAAACCACTCGAACGTGTGCTTTCAAAATATTCATCTTGGGGGTAGTAAGCCCCGAAGATTTGTCCATTAGTTGAGGTCATCGCCCTTGCAATGTGTCCGCGAATGAGTTTAATTAAAAAGTTATCTATCCTGTTTGTATTGGCCCCGTTGTATAGGACCTCGTTGGAATAATAATGTTTGTACTCCGACTCTGGTGTTCTATAAAGACCGCGACATGTGCGAAGGCACTGTCTCTCGAACACCCGAATCTTTTCCATTAGAGATGGTGCAACGTTGAACCACACGGGGCATCCATAGGCAATCTTCGGCCTAATGAGGGCCATGTAGCAAATCACTTTCACCCTGCTATCAAGGCGGCTGCTATAAAACAACCGTCTTGTCAGGGCAAAAGCTCCCCTAGCCCTGGCCAGAGCAGCCTCTACATGTCGATTGAAATATAGATACTGATCCAACCAGATGCCAAGGTACTTTACTACACTTTTACTCGCCAGTGGATGTCCATGTGGCCCAGCGATCACTAGCTTGCGCCAGTTCTTTCTCGTATCCCTAGAGGCCCTAGACAAAGGGGTTCTAAACAAGATAGTTTCACATTTCTGGAAGTTAATTTTCAGCTTCCAGTCATTACAATAGTTTTGAATTTTATCGAAATCACGTTGCAAGAGAATTCTGATGACTTCAACTTTTGGACCTGTTCTGTACGCAATTAAATCATCGGCATACGCAATTGCATGAGGTAGACTCCCAATGAGATCGCTGGTGTAAATACTAAAGAGAATCGGCGAGTTCACCGCTCCCTGTTGCAGACCGTTTTTAATATCAAACGTTGTGGTAGATGTTACATTGCCACTCTTGACAACAAACTTTCTACCATTAAGCATGTCATAAAGCATATATAGCAGTGGTTTACTTATGTCCCATCTGGTTAGCTTCAGATACAGATCCTCTAACCATACGGTGTCGAAAGACTTCTCCAAATCAACCAGACAGGCACCCGTCCATTGATTCTTAGCATTGTTCCATTGGACAGCAGATTCTAGCTTCGACGCGGCATGAATTGTGTCATGTCCCGCCTTAAAGCCGAACTGGGTGTCTGGAATTATATTTTTGTCCTCGGCCCACTTGGACAGAGCTCTATTGATAACCTTTTCGAATACCTTACTGATACTCGGAAGAAGACTCTCCCTTTTTTGGGAGAGGATGTACAACTGCTGTCTTCCAACTCACTGGATAATATGCATTATTCAGCGCGTTGTTGAACAGTGTTGTGTATATGTTTATTGCTTCCTCAGGGAGATGTTGTAGTTCAACATTGGGTAAAACCATCGACTCCCGCTGACTTCTTTTTCTTTTTTTTTTAAAACGAACATGAAATTTGATCTCAGATCAAAAAAAATTATCTCAAATCAAAAAAAATGTATCTTTTTTAAAAACAAATTCGACAATAGTTGCCACTTAACTGGAAGGCCAAGGAACAAAAATTTGGCCAGTGGAATGTCAAGAAATTTTAAAAGCGGCCAGGGAAAATATTTTCAAAACTGATCTTTATCATATTAAAATAATTTAATCCTTATAATATAATATACTATTTCTAACTAAGTGTCTGTAAGGCACATTGCCTTTTAGAATGCAACATAACGTTGCACGACACTAGTTAGAAGAACTAGAAAGATAGGAAAGAATTTATTTTCTCAATTAAAACTCACGGAAGGCTTTAACTTGCACTAGGAGTTAAAAAAATTTCTTCTCAACCTGAGTATCGAACTGACGATCTCCGCGTCAGAAGAAAACATCTTACTTTTTTTTACTTTTAATTGATTTTTATTTTTCTTTTACTTATATCTACTTAAATGCTAGACAAAAATCTTAAAACTAGCTAAAACTATCATCTTAATTAACTTACTGGCCCTATGCGGGCGCTCTAAATTATACTCTAACTTAATTTTAATTGCCTTTCGGCCTAAAAATAGCTTAAGTTTATCTTATATGTAAAGGGTTTTTATTTTTCACCCAGAAAATGAAAAAAAAAAACTGGGTATCTTATCAGTTTATTAATTACTTAAGAACTAACTTAAAACTAAACTAAAAATAAACTAAAAATAAACTTAAAATAACTTAAAATACACCTAAAATACTTAAATCTAGAACAGCCACAGCAAGCTTTTTTTTTTTTTTTTTTTTTTTTTTTTTTTTTTTTTTTTTTTTTTTTTGGTGCCGCCGCAACTGCCCTACCTAACTTAAAGCTACAATAGATATATGTAGTCGGCCATAGGCGATATTTCGTCTTTGCCGACTGAAAATTATCGGGTTTTAGTTAAGCCACCAAAATTGGTGGACCTGATCTACTGCTTCCTTCCGATCCAGGTCGGGCACAGCCCTACTGAAACGGAGGCGCTCTGCTTCGCTCCCAGCGACTATGTCTCGGTCGTAGAGGAGCCGCCTATCGACTGTTCTGCGGCCGACGTGGTAGACCAACGGAACCGCCGATCTATCCTGATTCAGCCCTCGACTATCAAGGTATAGGAAAGCCTCGGGTGGGATAAAACCACTCGAACGTGTGCTTTCAAAATATTCATCTTGGGGGTAGTAAGCCATGAAGATTTGTCCATTAGTTAAGGTCATCGCCCTTGCAATGTGTCCGCGAATGAGCTTAATTAAAAAGTTATCTATCCTGTTTATATTGGCCCCGTTGTATAGGACCTCGTTGGAATAATGATGTTTGTACTCCGACTCTGGTGTTCTATAAAGACCGAGACAAGTGCGAAGGCACTGTCTCTCGAACACCCGAATCTTTTCCATTAGAGATGGTGCAACGTTGAACCACACAGGGCATCCGTAGGCAATCATCGGCCTGATAAGGGCCATGTAGCAAATCACTTTCACCCTGCTAACAAGGCGGCTGCTATAAAACAACCGTCTTGTCAGGGCAAAAGCTCCCCTAGCCCTGGCCAGAGCAGCCTCTACATGTCGATTGAAATATAGATACTGATCCAACCAGATGCCAAGGTACTTTACTACATCTTTACTCGCCAGTGGATGTCCATGTGGCCCAGCGATTACTAGCTTGCGCCAGTTCTTTCTCGTATCCCTAGAGGCCCCAGACAAAGGGGTTCTAAACAGGATAGTTTCACATTTCTGGAAGTTAATTTTCAGCTTCCAGTCATTACAATAGTTTTGAATTTTATCGAAATCACGTTGCAAGAGAATTCTGATGACTTCAACTTTTGGACCTGTTCTGTACGCAATTAAATCATCGGCATACGCAATTGCATGAGGTAGACTCCCAATGAGATCGCTGGTGTAAATACTAAAGAGAATCGGCGAGTTCACCGCTCCCTGTTGCAGACCGTTTTTAATATCAAACGTTGTGGTAGATGTTACATTGCCACTCTTGACAACAAACTTTTTACCATTAAGCATGTCATAAAGCATATATAGCAGTGGTTTACTTATGTCCCATCTGGTTAGCTTCAGATACAGACCCTCTAACCATACGGTGTCGAAAGCCTTCTCCAAATCAACCAGACAGGCACTCGTGCATTGATTCTTAGCATTGTTCCATTGGACAGCAGATACTAGCTTTGATGCGGCATGAATTGTGTCATGTCCCGCCTTAAAGCCGAACTGGGTGTCTGGAATTATATTTTTGTCCTCGGCCCACTTGGACAGAGCTCTATTGATAACTTTTTGAATACCTTGCTGATACTCGGAAGAAGACTTTTCGACCGGAGATTTGCCGGATTGGAATTTTCCTTTCCCTTTTTGGGGAGAGGATGTACCACAGCTGTCTTCCAACTCACTGGATAATATACATTATTCAGCGCGTTGTTGAACAGTATTGTGTATATGTTAATTGCATCTTCGGGGAGATGTCGTAGTACAACATTGGGTATACCATCGACTCCTGCTGACTTCTTTTTCTTTAATGATGTGAAGATCATTTGTAGTTCGATCTTCGAGATGAGCAGGGAACTTGGCCCATTTCGCTCGGCGACGGTGGCATTTGCCAGATTGTCTTCATTGAATCCGGTAAAACCAAGATTCTCAGATCGCCATTGCGTGATGCTATTTCGCAGGTAGAAGTGATTCAGCAGAGCTCTGTTTTCCAGGTCGTGATTTGGATGAATGGACTCATTCACCTTATACACTTGCTGAAAAGCAGAACCCACTGTCTCAACCTTCTCCAATGGATCTTCGATCACAAAGAAATCGTCATCCAAGACGGCGTCCCCCAGATCTATTCCTGCGGTCAGGAGTATGTTTTCATTGTCTGTCGTTCTCGGAAGCTTAAGACACGGAAAATCGTTTTGATTGTTTTTTCTGAAGATTTTATTAATCTCGGGAAACATACTCGGGTCGCTAGAATTAACGGCTCGAATTCTGTTATCCCAGTACAAGTTAATAGACAATCTGTAATTTTGCTTTATGAGCGAGTTGACGTTTTTAATTGACGACTTTAGTGTCCTAATCTCCAGATCGTTTCTTTCAGTAAACCGTCTGTACAAGAGTTTTAATCTTCTCAGAAGGCCACTTTTTTGTCTGTGTAGTGCGTCCATTGTCGCCTTCTTGTAAGTTTCAGTTGCGTTATGTTTTTTGTATCGTGGGATTGTTCTGTCCATCGTTTGCTTTATTACACCATCCATCTGATGCAGGTATCCATCGATCTCTACGTTCGATAGATTCCTGTCGTTTGGAGGCACAATGTCGTTAGAGAGGAGTTCTCTTGTCAGGGTGTTGGAGAAACGTGGCCAGCGTGCCTTACTAAAATTGTAAGAGCGCGCAGGCACAAATTCATCCAACACCACAAGTTCATTTGGTAGCTGTATGACGGCGGAAAGTCCGCAGTGGTCACTGTCGTATTCTACCGTCTGTAAACAGTTTCTTGTCTGTTGGCTCACAGAGTCAGTTACTGTCAGTCTTGAGTCTAACAGTAGTAGATCTAGAAAAGCACCGCTCCTTGGGAACGATGGTCTTTCTGTAGCATGAAGGTCGATTTTATACTCAATATGGTGTCGACCCATCCAATCAAAAAGATGGTATCCCCTTGGATTTTGGATTTGATTTCCCCAATCTTCATGTTTGGCATTGAAATCCCCAGCGATAATAAAGTAATTTTCATCCGAGTGCAGGCTAAGGCACTCGAAAAGTTTTTCGAGCTCTGCAATAAAGTTTGCAGGTTGAGGTGCTTCTTGTGCTTACACTGCGATCACATACATTCGCTTCCCATGTTGGAGAGGAATGCATATGATGCAAGCTTCTAACAACTCGAATCTTCGCACTTCACTATTATATATGACCTTATGATCAATACCTTTTCGTAAAAAGATAGCGACCCCGCCCCCACGAGTGGAGTTGGGCCGGTCCCTTCTCACGATATTGTATTTGTTATGAGTCAGTTTGTGTTTCTGGTTTAGCTTGGTTTCGCTAGCCAAAAAGACATCTGGACTGTGATCATGCAACAATTGAAACAAATTTGCTCTACGTTCGGTCCTGATTAGTGAATTTACATTCACAGCCAGGATTTTAAAGGGGTTCTCGTACAGCGCGCCCATTATGGTTTAAATTGCCCTAAGCTGGGAAGGTAAGTGTAGACACGGTCTAGTCTTTCCTCCTGCTTTCCGAGCTGTTGTTGTAGGCTGGTTAACTGGGCCTGCATGGCCAGCAACACAGTCATTATATCGGCCTGTCCCGCCGGTGCCGTCGGCACGGGGGCCTGTTTGGCCACCTTTGGTTGTGGCTGTACCGTTGTTGTTGCCCTCCCTGCCGCCATTTGGGCGTAAGAGATTTGGGGCACAACGGCTATCGGTGCAGGAGCAAAAATAGGTCGCCTCTCCACCACCTTCGGAGCTTTTGTTTGCTTTATCTGCTGAAACTTAGGACAGCCCCGATAACTAGCAGGGTGCCCCTCGCCTCCGCAAAGCACACATTTAAGTAAGGTCTTATCTTCGACCCTTTCCTGACCGAGCTTACACTCACCTAAATTGTGGTTCTCACTGCATTTCACGCAGCGAGACTGCATACCGCAGTTCGCCGCGGCATGCCCGAACCTTTGGCAGCGCATGCATTGAAGCATGTCGCCGCGTCTCTTTAATTTGTCCCAGGTTACAACCTGGTAGTCTAGCTTGGTGATTTTCCTTAGACTATCCAGTTTGCTTTTGGGCGACAGCTGTACCAGGATGAACGGTAATTTCCGTTGCTCCGTCTGGCTCTAACAGTCGTGAAAGGCTTGACCCCCACGAACTCAAGATCGTTCGTCGCTACCCGACGGAGTTCGCTTAAAAGCGCCACCGTATCAGTGGAGCTATCAAGGCCCTTTAAGAGGACCGTCTGAATTTTTTCCTCTTTCGGCGTGAAACTGTAGTGTTCAGTGGCCGTTTTTTCGAGAATTTCTTTTACTTTTTTATGCTGATCCACTGAAAAGCAGTGGATAGCATGTCTATCATTATTAAGTCGTTTGATTAAAAAATTGTCGCCTATGGCGTCTCTACATATATCTATTATATCCTTAATGTTCATTTTATATGTATTAATGGGCGGCACCTTACCTTTTTTGTGTGTTGGCTGCGCTGGCTGTTGCTGCTGCTGTTGTATCTGCTGCTGTTGGGCGTTCTTGGACGTCGATGGTTGTTGTGGCTGTTCTTTTTGCTGCTGTGGCTGTTGTTGTTTAGCAGACTGCTGCTTCCGCTGCTGCTGTGGTTGTTGTTTCTGCAGTTGTGCTTGCTGCTGTTCTTGAATTTGCTGCTGTTGCTTCTCTGCCGTCTGGAGGGCCTTAACTCTGGCTGCCTCCTTTTGCTCTTTGGCGAGCCTTTCCGCCCTCCTTCTATTTTCTTGCTTTGTTCTGACCGCCAGGATCTTGCGCTCGAACTCGCTGATTTTTTCCTCCTCATCGTCGGATTCTGATGAGGAAGGCCTTTCTTCTATCTGGGTGTCGGCAATTTGTGTGTCGTCAGGGGTGCTTGTATAGTGCCCCTCCCCTTCGTCGGACACATACGACACAGATATGTCCGACGCTTGTCCAGCAACTTCCAGCTGCTGACGTATTTTGGCTGCAGCGTTCGTCTTCGCTGGTCGTATCTCCTCTACGGCTAGAACCTGAGCTGTTGTTGTTCTGGTTTGCCTTTTAACCAGATTAGGTTTATATTGCTTTTTTCGTCTTTTTGCTGACGTCATTGCGACATCAGCCGATGTTGTTGGTAGCCCATCATCCGATGGCACCACCTCTTCGGTCTTGTCTACCATTGGCTGGGACATTTTCTCGCCTTCTAGGCTTTGTCTATTTGATAAAACTTTTTCCCAAAAAAGTTTTGTGAAGTCACCCAGGCCGGATTCGAACCTGGGTTCCTCTGCGCCGCGATCGGCCACTCTACCACTGAGCTATTGGCTTATATATAACTCAATGGTATTTTGGGTAGATATACCTTTGGGTTGCTTGCCCAAAGATCTATGTATGTTGTAGCTTTTAAAAAAGCTTTTTTTGTGTTGGAAAATTAAAACCATAATAATTTTTGCTTTATTAAATGCAAAAATATAAAGAATAATTGAACTGTTTTGCCTTTTGGCAAAAAAACTAACTGATTTTACTGGAATTACTTTAATTAATAAAAATATTCACTTGTAAATATCACTGTGAAAGTCGTCAACAATGTCTTCGCTCCTTCACAGTTGCTAATCGACTGAAGCAAACATCTTATCTACTGCACCAATGCCCCCTTCTTTGCCCACACTTTCGCGCCATTGGAATATAACTGGTGCATTTTTAACGCAAAATGACTTAATATGCCAACTTGTCGCAAATAAAATTTCCATTTTTGGGATATTTTTAAATTTTATCAGTTTCTTTTACTTTTATGCGCGATAACGTCGTAACCGAAGGATTAAGCGCAAAAATTTTCCTAATCAATCATGTTGCAAAATTCAATTTACCTACATATTCAAATTCAACTCAATTCAATTCAATTTATTCATAAAAATAGAGTAACATTTATAACATATAATATTTAATTCAAATAAAAATGTAACATGGCATATAAGCCGTCTGCCGTATATGATATCAATTAAGTTTTATTTTTTAAGAGATTGAATAAAGTTATATTTATACAATTAAAATCTGATGGTACAAATATATACTAACAAAAATAAATTAACAGAAATAAATTAACGGAAATAGATTAACAGAAATAAGTACCTTTATAAAACACAATTTTTATATTTATATTTAAGCAAAAACAATGATTATTTTGTGAAGGAGTTTCGAATTATTTAATATTTACACAAGATATTACGGATTACATTAAAAATTCAAAGAACTGCAATAAGACGAGAAAAAAAGAAAACGTAAATGAAAAGTTAGAGATATTTGGGCTTCTAGTTTAGCTAAAAAAAATGGTCTTTTTATATAAAATAACTAAGAATAGTCAAGTCAAAACAAATTCAAATATGAATTCCTGTAATTGGAATTTAAAATACTGATAAGCTCATCGAAAGACAAAAAGCTTTTGCTAAAATAAAGCCTGCGTAGAAAACATATAGTGTCTTAATCTGTTCTGTGTGGCCTATAATTAAGTTCAAGGGTTTCATTTCGAACCTTAAAGATTAAACTCATATCTGAGGTTGAAAGTTCCTCCCTAAAATAATTATTATCACGCAAGCTCAGATTCAAACGTCTAAACCTAACCCTAGAGGTGGAATTTGTTACCCTTTCTAATATTTGTTGATTAATTTTATCATCTACCACCGATATTAAATAATAAAAGATGTTTGTCCACTCTTCTCTCCTCACATAAAATTGTGGCTGACCAGATTCAACATATATTGCGTAATTGGGGGTATTAAAAGGCAACCGGAAAATTCGTTTGAAAAAGTATCTTTGAATGCTTTCAATTTCCTCAAAAAATTGGTACCCATAAACTTCAGTTCCATAACAAAGACATCTATTAACCGTTGCATTAAAAACTTTAAACTTTGACGCAGTCAACAAAATTATTAGTAAAAAAATTTGACCGCAAGGTATTGATTGCTGATTTTGATACGGAAAGTTTTTCTTTAATATGGGCTTTCATACTTAGTTTGTGAGTTATAATTAGGCCTAGATACTTAAACTCACTAACTACCTCAATATTTTGACCATTTAAATTCCGGTTCCTTGTTATGTTATCAGATCGGTTTTGAGTCCTGAAGATCATTATTTTAGATTTATTAATATTAATTTTAAGATCCCATGTATCACAAAACAGTTTCAGCTTATTAATTTGGAGTTGAAGCGTCATAGGATTGTCTGAAAAGATCACCATCCGCGTAGAGCAGGAGCTTTATTGACAAATCGCCAAAGGTTACACCTCGGTAAGTAATTTTCAATATCATTTATATATAGGGCGAACAGCAACGTACTCAAAACGCAACCCTGTGGGACACCTGTTTCTGATCGGAAAGCTTTAGACTGGTGTTCACCAATGCATACAGTCGCAGACGTGTTCAAAAGAAGCTGTTCATAGACTTTAATGAACTTTGTTAATACACCAATAGTTGAAAGCTTATATAATAGTGAATGCCTATTGATAGTATCAAAAGCAGCTTTGAAATCTACAAAAAAAGTGTACTATGGTTTCTTTTTAAGTTGAGAGATAAGCCCGAAAACCAGCTTGGAAACAGCTTATAATATTATTGCTGTCAACCCATCTTATAAGTCTACAGTATAAGATCTGAGCAAAAAGTTTTCTTAGTGAACACAAAACGGATATACCTCTGTAATTCTCAGGAAGATTTGGATTACCTTTTTTAATTATAGCTCATATTTTCGCCATGCGAAAGCTACTTGGAAACATCTCGTCAATGAACATTTGATTTAGCAATGCTAAAATGCGTTCCAGAAACTCAGGGGTCGAAAACTTGTAGAACTCGATCGGGATTCCATCTAATCCCGCAGCCTTATTATTTTTCATTTTATTAAGTGATGATAATTATTCAAGCATTGTAAAAGGCGAGTCTAGCTCACGTATCGAAATGTATTGAAGGGCGTAGCTTAAAGAATTTTGGTTTGAGTTGAGAGCAAGAGGTTTTCAAAATAGTTTGCTAGTTGATCTACACTTACGCTCAAAGACGATGACTTGCTCCTTCCACCTAAGATCCACACTTTGCACCAAAAAGACTTGGAATCCCTACAGTTTGAAAGATTCCCAGCAGCTCTCTTTAAGTTCAATTGCTTTTTGAAACTGCATAAATCCTTATATATGTTATTTTGTTGCAAGTAGAGTCTTTTGAAAGCTTCATTTGAAGACTGTCTGAAAAGCTTTAAGTAAGCGAAAGATTTTTTCCTACTTTTTTTACACTCTTCGTCATACCACGAAGATGATTTATTCGGACAAGAACTAACAACTGCTGAATGCTTAACTAATTCAAAAATAGATTGTGTTGAAGATTCTATGCAAAGTTCAAGCTGATCATTAAAAGAACCCATTTGTTGATTTAAGTTTCGCCTATTGTATAGACGAAACTTAAATCAACAAAGGGGTTACTAGCCTTACTTTCGACCCATTTTAGTTTCTTAACAGCATTAGATACTTCAGCTCTGTTGTGGATATCTTGAAACGTACATTCGCGCGAGACTACAATAGGCAGATTGGTTGAATAGTTTGCCGGATATACCTCAATATTTTTAATCAAATCAATCCAATCGCCCTTCACAATACAAAAATCCATTACAGAACAGCCATGGGAAGATATAAAAGTATAATCGCCCTTAGAATCACCATTTGAGCAATTATCCAGTGAGTTTCGTATATCAGTAAACTGACCATTATTTAGAACAGGAGAGTTTTTGAAATTACCTATACGACCGTTAAAGTTACCAATGATCATAAGGTTCTCGTACTTGTTATTTAATAATATACTCTGCAATTCTTCGTATTCTGATGACCAGGAATTAAAGTTCAAATATACAGGAATAATATGAAAATGTTTTGAATCCCATTCTACATCGATTAAAATTGTGTTACTTTAGTTCCTTAAAGTTACATTATTAATACTATTTTCTGAGCGTTTTTTTTGTAGCTACATAATATTTCACCACTAGCTCTCCCGAGTCTGTTATTTCGATTAGCCGGAATACATTTAATGTTAAAATTTTCAAAATATTTATAATATTGCAATTCTTTTCATTCTTCTAAAAAAAATTCTAATGAAATAATTATATCGTATTTTTGAATAAGTTTAAAAAAATCAGGCGTAAGTAATTTGTTTTTAAGCCCCGTAATGTTATAGGAGAAAATTTTAAGAAATATATTTTTTTGGCAGACGGCAACCCTATCCTATACTGTGTGATGATTATAGTTGGTACATGAACCATCTTGATTAGATATTCTTCGACTACCAGATGGCTCTGCTGCTGCTAAGTTGGTTTGCTTGTAGATGTCAAAAAAAGCACATTGCGTCTTCTCCAAATGTCGTTTTGACGTACTGAACTTCCTCTTTTGTTTTTGTTTGTAATCCTTGCAGCGAATCGTAGTGAAAAACAAACTTTTCAATTTGCAATTTGGCACCTTTTAAATAAACTTTCGCCTTCGGGTTGATTGACAAAAGTTTACTTTTGATATCGTTTAGTGCGCTTCTTTTTTTTGCGATAGAGTAAAGATTGTTCTTTGTGTACGAGGACTCCAGTACCCTTTAATTTTGGTGCGGCCACAATGATTTTATTTGCCATACCAGCGTTTTTAAAATTTAGAACCATCGTTGTTTTTTTTATTGTGCCAGTTGTTAAATTCCTGAGTTTTTTCGATAATCATGTCAGCGTTGTCCTTTAGATCAAGTAGGCCGAAACAAGTTTGTTTAGCAAACTTAACCTTGTTTGGCTTATTATCTGATGGAAAATGCATTACAACAGTTTTATCATTTGCTTTGTTGGACAAAATTTCGAGTTGCTTTTCAAGAGTTTGGCAATAATTTTCAACGAAGGATAAACGCTCTGAGAGTTGGGCATTTTGACACCGTAATAACAGAATATCGGTTAATATGGCCGCGACGTCATCTTTTGTGGCAATGTTTTTAAAATGTTGATTTAGACATTCATCTAATATATTTTTGAAATCATTGGATTGCATTATTTTTTCTGACATTTGAATATTTGTTATTGGCACAGATTTCTTACTGTTTGGGGTGCTAACCGGAGATATTTCCGATGCCTTTCTCTTAGGTTGCATATAGGACTTGCCACCAAAACAGTTTTTATAATTTTTTAAGAAATTTAAAGTTTTAATTCTCATACCTTCTTTGTTAGAATTGAGGATTGTTTATTGCTTGTGAGTACAGATTTTTTTCACTGTCAGTTTAAAAGTTATTTTGTAATTTTTTGTTAACTTTTTACTAGTTTAAATAATGAAAAACTGAAGAACTTAGACAACTTAGTTAACTTAATTCACTCTCTTTCTCTCGCTTTCCATATTTCAACCTCCACTTCTTAGTTTTTTATTTATTTGACCGTTAAAAGGGAACGAGGGTTTATTAAAAAAAATCTATAAAAGACAGATCTTTTTTTAAAAACGAACATGAAATTTGATCTCAGATCAAAAGAATTTATCTCAGATCAAAAAAAATGTATCTTTTTTAAAAACAAATTCGACAATAGTTGCCACTTAACTCGAAAGCCAATGAACAAACATTTGGCAAGTGGAATGTCAAGAAATTTTAAAAGCGGCCAGGGAAAATATTTTCATAACTGATCTTTTTCATATTAAAATAATTTAATCCTTATAATATAATATAATATTTCTAGCTAAGTGTCTGTAAGGCACATTGCCTTTTAGAATGCAAGATAACGTTGCACGACACTAGTTAGACGAATTAGAAAGATAGGAAAGAATTTATTTTTCGGTGCAGTAGATCGAGAATTAGGTGACTATTTTCTCACTTAAAACTCACGGAAGGCTTTAGCTTGCACTAGGAGTTAAACAAATTTCTTCTCAACCTGAGTATCGAACTGACGATCTCCGCGTCAGAAGCAAACATCTTATCTACTGCACCAATGCCCCCTTCTTTGCCCACACTTTCGCGCCATTGGAATATAACTGGTGCATTTTTAACGCAACATGACTTAATATGCCAACTTGTCGCAAATAAAATTTCCATTTTTGGGATATTTTTAAATTTTTTCAGTTTCTTTTACTTTTATGCGCGATAACGTCGTAACCGAAGGATTAAGCGCAAAAATTTTCCTAATCAATCATGTTGCAAAATTCAATTTACCTACATATTCAAATTCAATTCAATTCAATTCAATTTATTCATAAAAATAGAGTAACATTTATAACATATAATATTTAATTCAAATAAAAATGTAAGCATGGCATATAAGCCGTCTGCCGTATATGATATCGATTAAGTTTTATTTTTTAAGAGATTGAATAAAGTTATATTTATACAATTAAAATCTGATGGTACAAATATATACTAACAAAAATAAATTAACAGAAATAAATTAACGGAAATAGATTAACAGAAATAAGTACCTTTATAAAACACAATTTTTATAACAATGATTATTTTGTGAAGGAGTTTCGAATTATTAAATATTTACACAAGATATTACGGATTACATTAAAAATTCAAAGAACTGCAATAAGACGAGAAAAAAAGAAAACGTAAATGAAAAGTTAGAGATGGCATACTTGGGCTTCTAGTTTAGCTAAAAAAGAAATGGTCTTTTTATATAAAATAACTAAGAATAGTCAAGTCAAAACAAATTCAAATATGAATTCCTGTAATTGTTTACGTGTGAAACAAACCGCATAAGTAGTTTCCTACCTCTCTCACCATTTAAAATACTGATAAGCTCATCGAAAGACAAAAAGCTTTTGCTAAAATAAAGCCTGCGTAGAGAACATATAGTGTCTTAATCTGTTCTGTGTTGCCTATAATTAAGTTCAAGGGCTTCAGTTCGAACCTTAAAGATTAAACTCATATCTGAGGTTGAAAGTTCCTCCCTAAAATAATTATTATCACGCAAGCTCAGATTCAAACGTCTATACGTAACCCTAGAGGTGGAATGTTACCCTTTCTAATTGTTGTTGATTGATTTTATCATCTACCACCGATATTAAATAATAAAAGATGTTTGTCCACTCTTCTCTGTTGCTAACATTCAGATTTAAAGAGACGCTGTGAGCCGACGCGAGCGCGTGCCAGTTTCTAAAAGGTGAATAACCACAGCGGAGTGATACCAGTAGAATTCTTTTATGTAAATTGCTATCAAATCCATGCATTTCTTTCGTGAGATAGTGTGCATTGGCTTTCAAACTCCTCACATAAACTTGTGGCAGACCAGATTTAACATATATTGCGTAATTGGGGGTATTAAAAGGCAACCGGAAAATTCGTTTGAAAAAGTATCTTTGAATGCTTTCAATTTCCTCAAAAAATTGGTACCCATAAACTTCAGTTCCATAACAAAGACATCTATTAACCGTTGCATTAAAAACTTTAAACTTTGACGCAGTCAACAAATTTATTAGAAAAAAATTTTACCGCAAGGTATTAATTGCCGATTTTGATACGGAAAGTTTTTCTTTAATATGGGCTTTCATACTTAGTTTGTGAGTTATAATTAGGCCTAGATACTTAAACTCACTAACTACCTCAATATTTTGACCATTTAAATTCCAGTTCCTTGTTAGGTTATCAGATCGGTTTTGAGTCCTGAAGATCATTATTTTAGATTTATTAATATTAATTTTAAGATCCCATGTATCACAAAACAGTTTCAGCTTATTAATTTGGAGTTGAAGCGTCATAGGATTGTCTGAAAAGATCACCATCCGCGTAGAGCAGGAGCTTTATTGACAAATCGCCAAAGGTTACACCTCGTGATAAGTAATTTTCAATATCATTTATATATAAGGCGAACATCAACGGACTCAAAACGCAACCCTGTGGGACACCTGTTTCTGATCGGAAAGCTTTAGACTGGTGTTCACCATTGCATACAGTCGCAGACGTGTTCAAAAGAAGCTGTTCATAGACTTTAATGAACTTTGTTAATACACCAATAGTTGAAAGCTTATATAATAGTGAATGCCTATTGGTAGTATCAAAAGCAGCTTTGAAATCTACAAAAAAAGTGTACTATGGTTTCTTTTTATCGATTAAACGTCTTGCGATGCTTGTAAGAGAAAATATTTGATCCATTGTTGAGAGATTAGCCCGAAAACCAGCTTGGAAACAGCTTATAATATTATTGCTGTCAACCCATCTTATAAGTCTACAGTATAAGATCTGAGCAAAAAGTTTTCTTATGGTATACAAAACGGATATACCTCTGTAATTCTCAGGAAGATTTGGATTACCTTTTTTAATTATAGCACATATTTTCGCCAAGCGAAAGCTACTTGGAAACATCTCGTCAATGAACATTTGATTTAGCAATGCTAAAATGCGTTCCAGAAACTCAGGGGTCGAAAACTTGTAGAACTCGATCGGGATTCCATCTAATCCCGCAGCCTTATTGTTTTTCATTTTATTAAGTGATGATAATAATTCAAGCATTGTAAAAGGCGAGTCTAGCTCAGGTATCGAAATGTATTGAAGGGCGTAGCTTAAAGAGTTTTGGTTTGAGTCTGAGAGCAAGAGGTTTTCAAAATAGTTTGCTAGTTGATCTACACTTACGCTCAAAGACGATGACTTGCTCCTTCCACCTAAGATCCACACTTTGCACCAAAAAGACTTGGAATCCCTACAGTTTAAAAGATTCCCAGCAGCTTTCTTTAAGTACAATTGCTTTTTGAAACTGCACGAAGATGATTTATTCGGACCAGAACTAACAACTGCTGAATTCTTAACTAATTCAAAAATAGATTGTGTTGAAGATTCTATGCAAAGTTCAAGCTGATCATTAAAAGAACCCATTTGTTGATTTAAGTTTCGCCTATACAAACTAGCCTTACTTTCGACCCATTTAGTTTCTTAACAGCATTAGATACTTCAGCTCTGTTGTGGATATCTTGAAACGTACATTCGCACGACACTACAATAGGCAGATTGGTTGAATAGTTTGCCGGATATACCTCAATATTTTTAATCAAATCAATCCAATCGCCCTTCACAATACAAAAATCCATTACAGAACAGCCATGGGAAGATATAAAAGTATAATCGCCCTTAGAATCAGCATTTGATACTCCATTTAAGATAAAAAAACCAAAGCCTTCGAAAAACTCTATCAGTAATTTGCCGTTTGTGTTCAAGCAATTATCCAGTGAGTTTCGTATATCAGTAAACTGACCATTATTTAGAACAGGAGAGTTTTTGAAATTACCTATACGACCGTTAAAGTTACCAATGATCATAAGGTTCTCGTACTTGTAATTTAATAATATACTCTGCAATTCTTCGTATTCTGATGACCAGGAATTAAAGTTCAAATATACAGGAATAAAATGAAAATGTTTTGAATCACATTCTACATCGATTAAAATTTTGTTACTTTAGTTCCTTAAAGTTACATTATTAATACTATTTCCTGAGCGTTTATTTTTGTAGCCACATAATATTCCACCACTAGCTCTCCCGAGTCTGTTATTTCGAATAGCAGGAATACATTTAATGTTAAAATTTTCAAAATATTTATAATATTGCAATTCTTTTCCTTCTTCTAAAAAAATTTCTAATAAAATAATTATATCGTGTTTTTGAATAAGTTTAAAAAAATCAGGCGTAAGTAATTTGTTTTTAAGCCCCGTAATGTTATAGCTGAAAATTTTAAGAAATATATTTTTTTGGCAGACGGCAACCCTATCCTATACTGTGTGATGATTATAGTTGGTACATGAACCATCTTGATTAGATATTCTTCGACTACCAGATGGCTCTGCTGCTGCTAAGTTGGTTTGCTTGTAGATGTCAAAAAAGCACATTGCGTCTTCTCCAAATGTCGTTTTGACGTACTGAACTTCCTCTTTTGTTTTTGTTTGTAATCCTTGCAACAAATCGTAGTGAAAAACAAACTTTTCAATTTGCAATTTGGCACCTTTTAAATAAACTTTCGCCTTCGGGTTGATTGACAAAAGTTTACTTTTGATATCGTTTAGTGCGCTTCTTTTTTTGCGATAGAGTAAAGATTGTTCTTTGTGTACGAAGACTCCGGTACCCTTTAATTTTGGTGCGGCCACAATGATTTTATTTGCCATACCAGCGTTTTTAAAATTTAGAACCATCGTTGTTTTTTTTTTTTTTAGCAAACTCATTATTTGTTCTGACATTTGAATATTTGTTATTGGCACAGATTTTTTACTGTTTGGGGTGCTAACCGGAGATATTTCCGATGCCTTTCTCTTAGGTTGCATATAGGACTTGGCACCAAAACAGTTTTTATGATTTGTAAGAAATTTAAAGTTTTAATTCTCCTACCTTCTTTGTTAGAATTGAGGATTGTTTATTGTTTGTGAGTACACATTTTTTTCACTGTCAGTTTAAAACTTATTTTGTAATTTTTTGTTAACTTTTTACTAGTTTAAATAATGAAAAACTGAAGAACTTAGACAACTTAGTTAACTTAATTCACTCTCTTTCTCTCGCTTTCCATATTTCAACCTCCACTTCTTAGTTTTTATTTATTTGACCGTTAAAAGGGAACGAGGGTTTATTAAAAAAAATCTATAAAAGACAGATCTTTTTTTAAAAACGAACATTAAATTTGATCTCAGATCAAAAAAAATTATCTCAGATCAAAAAAAAATTATCTTTTTTAAAAACAAATTCGACAATAGTTGCCACTTAACTGGAAAGCCAAGGAACAAAAATTTGGCAAGTGGAATGTCAAGAAATTTTAAAAGCGGCCAGGGAAAATATTTTCAAAACTGATCTTTTTCATATTAAAATAATTTAATCCTTATAATATAATATAATATTTCTAGCTAAGTGTCTGTAAGGCACATTGCCTTTTAGAATGCAACATAACGTTGCACGACACTAGTTAGACGAATTAGAAAGATAGGAAAGAATTTATTTTTCGGTGCAGTAGATCGAGAATTAGGTGACTATTTTCTCACTTAAAACTCACGGAAGGCTTTAGCTTGCACTAGGAGTTAAAAAATTTCTTCTCAACCTGAGTATCGAACTGACGATCTCAACGAAGCAAACATTTTTTTTTTTTTTTTTTTTTTTTTTTTATAGATTTTTTATTGATCTTTATCTTATAACAACTTAAATGCTAGACAAAAATCTTAAAACTAGCTAAAACTATCAACTTAATTAACTTACTGGCCCTATGCGGGCGCTCTAAAATAATCTCTAACTTAATTTTAATTGCCTTTCGGCCTAAAAATAACTTAATTTTATCTTATCCTTGACGGATTTTATTTTTTACCCAGAAAATAAAAAAAAACGGGGTGACTATCGATTTCTTAATCTATCTTAAACTATTTAACAACTAACTTAAAATAAACTAAAAATAAACTTAAAATGACTTAAAATAAACCTAAAATACTTAAAATTAGATCAGCAACAGCAAGCTTTTTGTATTTTAAATTTTTTTTTGTTGGATTTTTGAATTTTTAAATAATTTTTTTTTTGGTGCCGCCGCAACTGCCCTACCTTACTTAACCTTAAGAAACCTAAGATAATTATAGGTCGGACATAGGCGATATTTCGTCTATGACGACTGAAATATCGGTTTTAACTGAGCCACCAGAATTGGTGGACCTGATCACGGGCTTCCTTCCGATCCCGGTCGGGCACGGCCCTACTGAAACGGAGGCGCTCTGCTTCGCTCCCAGCGACTATGTCTCGGTCGTAGAGGAGCCGCCTATCGACTGTTCTGCGGCTGACGTGGTAGATCAACGGAATCGCCGATCTATCCTGAATCAGCCCTCGACTATCAAGGTATAGGAAAGCCTCTGGCGGGATAAAACCACTCGAACGTGTGCTTTCAAAATATTCATCTTGGGGGTAGTAAGCCCCGAAGATTTGTCCATTAGTTGAGGTCATCGCCCTTGCAATGTGTCCGCGAATGAGTTTAATTAAAAAGTTATCTATCCTGTTTGTATTGGCCCCGTTGTATAGGACCTCGTTGGAATAATAATGTTTGTACTCCGACTCTGGTGTTCTATAAAGACCGCGACATGTGCGAAGGCACTGTCTCTCGAACACCCGAATCTTTTCCATTAGAGATGGTGCAACGTTGAACCACACGGGGCATCCATAGGCAATCTTCGGCCTAATGAGGGCCATGTAGCAAATCACTTTCACCCTGCTATCAAGGCGGCTGCTATAAAACAACCGTCTTGTCAGGGCAAAAGCTCCCCTAGCCCTGGCCAGAGCAGCCTCTACATGTCGATTGAAATATAGATACTGATCCAACCAGATGCCAAGGTACTTTACTACACTTTTACTCGCCAGTGGATGTCCATGTGGCCCAGCGATCACTAGCTTGCGCCAGTTCTTTCTCGTATCCCTAGAGGCCCTAGACAAAGGGGTTCTAAACAAGATAGTTTCACATTTCTGGAAGTTAATTTTCAGCTTCCAGTCATTACAATAGTTTTGAATTTTATCGAAATCACGTTGCAAGAGAATTCTGATGACTTCAACTTTTGGACCTGTTCTGTACGCAATTAAATCATCGGCATACGCAATTGCATGAGGTAGACTCCCAATGAGATCGCTGGTGTAAATACTAAAGAGAATCGGCGAGTTCACCGCTCCCTGTTGCAGACCGTTTTTAATATCAAACGTTGTGGTAGATGTTACATTGCCACTCTTGACAACAAACTTTCTACCATTAAGCATGTCATAAAGCATATATAGCAGTGGTTTACTTATGTCCCATCTGGTTAGCTTCAGATACAGACCCTCTAACCATACGGTGTCGAAAGCCTTCTCCAAATCAACCAGACAGGCACCCGTGCATTGATTCTTAGCATTGTTCCATTGGACAGCAGATACTAGCTTCGACGCGGCATGAATTGTGTCATGTCCCACCTTAAAGCCGAACTGGGTGTCTGGAATTATATTTTTGTCCTCGGCCCACTTGGACAGAGCTCTATTGATAACCTTTTCGAATACCTTACTGATACTCGGAAGAAGACTTATCGACCGGAGATTTGCCGGATTGGAATTGTCCTTTCCCTTTTTGGGGAGAGGATGTACAACTGCTGCCTTCCAACTCACTGGATAATATGCATTATTCAACGCGTTGTTGAACAGTGTTGTGTATATGTTTATTGCTTCCTCAGGGAGATGTCGTAGTACTACATTGGGTATACCATCGACTCCCGCTGACTTCTTTTTCTTTTTTTTTTAAAACGAACATGAAATTTGATCTCAGATCAAAAAAATTTATCTCAGATCAAAAAAATGTATCTTTTTTAAAAACAAATTCGACAATAGTTGCCACTTTACTGGAAAGCCAAGGAACAAAAATTTGGCAAGTGGAATGTCAAGAAATTTTAAAAGCGGCCAGGGAAAATATTTTCAAAACTGATCTTTTTCATATTAAAATAATTTAATCCTTATAATATAATATAATATTTCTAGCTAAGTGTCTGTAAGGCACATTGCCTTTTAGAATGCAACATAACGTTGCACGACACTAGTTAGACGAATTAGAAAGATAGGAAAGAATTTATTTTTCAGTGCAGTAGATCGAGAATTAGGTGACTATTTTCTCACTTGCACTAGGAGTTAAAAAAATTTCTTCTCAACCTGAGTATCGAACTGACGATCTCCCCGTCAGAAGCAAACATCTTTTTTACTTTTAATTGATTTTTATTTTCACTTTTACTTATATCTACTTAAATGCTAGACAAAAATCTTAAAACTAGTTAAGAATATCATCTTAATTAAATTACTGGCCCTATGCGGGCGCTCTAAATTAATCTCTAACTTCATTTTAATTGCCTTACGGCCTAAAAAATAACTTAAATTTATCCTATCTATATCGGGTTTTATTTTTTCCCAGAAAATTAAAAAAAAAAAACTGGTTAATCTTTATCAACTTAACTTAATCTATCTTAAACTACTTAAAATAAACTAAAGATAAACTTAAAATAACTTAAAATAAACCTAAATTACTTAAAATTACTTAAAATTAGAACAGCCCAGCAAGCTTTTTGATTTTCGTGTTTTTTTTTTTTTTTTTTTTTTTTTTTTTTTTTTCGTTCCGCCGCAACTGCCCTACCTAACTTAAAGCTACATTAGATATATGTAGTCGGCCATAGGCGATATTTCGTCTTTGCCGACTGAAAATTATCGGGTTTTAGTTAAGCCACCAAAATTGGTGGACCTGATCTAGGGCTTCCTACCGATCCCGGTCGGGCACGGCCCTACTGAAACGGAGGCGCTCTGCTTCGCTCCCAGCGACTATGTCTCGGTCGTAGAGGAGCCGCCTATCGACTGTTCTGCGGCCGACCTGGTAGATCAACGGAACCGCCGATCTATCCTGAATCAGCCCTCGACTATCAAGGTATAGGAAAGCCTCGGGCGGGATAAAACCACTCAAACGTGTGCTTTCAAAATATTCATCTTGGGGGTAGTAAGCCCCGAAGATTTGTCCATTCCGAATCTTTTCCATTAGAGATGGTGCAACGTTGAACCACACCGGCCATCCATAGGCAATCATCGGCCTGATGAGGACCATGTAGCAAATCACTTTCACCCTGCTATCAAGGCGGCTGCTATAAAACAATCGTCTTGTCAGGGCAGAAGCTCCCCTAGCCCTGGCCAGAGCAGCCTCTACATGTCGATTGAAATATAGATACTGATCCAACCAGATGCCCAGGTACTTTACTACACTTTTACTCGCCAGTGGATGTCCATGTGGCCCAGCGATCACTAGCTTGCGCCAGTCCTTTCTTGTATCCCTTGAGGCCCCAGACAAAGGGGTTCTAAACAGGATAGTTTCACATTTCTGGAAGTTAATTTTCAGCTTCAAATCATTACAGTACTTTTGAATTTTATCGAAATCACGTTGCAAGAGAATTCTGATGACTTCAACTTTTGGACCTGTTCTGTACGCAACTAAATCATCGGCATACGCAATTGCATGAGGTAGATTCCCAATGAGATCGCTGGTGTAAATACTAAAGAGAATCGGCGAGTTCACCGCTCCCTGTTGCAGACCGTTTTTAATATCAAACGTTGTGGTAGATGTTAAATTGCCACTCTTGACAACAAACTTTCTACCATTAAGCATGTCGTAAAGCATATATAACAGTGGTTTACTTATGCCCCAACTGGTTAGCTTCAGATAAAGACCTGCTAACCATACGGTGTCGAAAGCCTTCTCCAAATCAACCAGACAGGCACCCGTGCATTGATTCTTAGCATTGTTCCATTGGACAGCAGATACTAGCTTTGACGCGGCATGAATTGTGTCATGTCCCGCCTTAAAGCCGAACTGGGTGTCTGGAATTATATTTTTGTCCTCGGCCCACTTGGACAGAGCTCTATTGATAACCTTCTCGAATACCTTGCTGATACTCGGAAGAAGACTTATCGACCGGAGATTTGCCGGATTGGAATTTTCCTTTCCCTTTTTGGGGAGAGGATGTACAACTGCTGCCTTCCAACTCACTGGATAATATGCATTATTCAGCGCGTTGTTGAACAGTGTTGTGTATATGTTTATTGCTTCCTCAGGGAGATGTCGTAGTACAACATTGGGTATACCATCGACTCCTGCTGACTTCTTTTTCTTTAATGATGTGAAGATCATTTGTAGTTCGACCTTCGAGATGAGCAGGGAACTTGGCCCATTTCGCTCGGCGACGGTGGCATTTGCCAGATTGTCTTCATTGAATCCGGTAAAACCAAGATTCTCAGATCGCCATTGCGTGATGCTATTTCGCAGGTAGAAGTGATTCAGCAGAGCTCTGTTCTCCAGGTCGTGATTTGGATGAATGGACTCATTCACCTTATACACTTGCTGAAAAGCAGAACCCACTGTCTCAACCTTCTCCAATGGATCTTCGATCACAAAGAAGTCGTCGTCCAAGACGGCGTCCCCCAGATCTACTCCTGCGGTCAGGAGTATGTTTTCGTAGCCCATCATCCGATGGCACCACCTCTTCGGTCTTGTCTACCATTGGCTGGGACATTTTCTCGCCTTCTAGGCTTTGCCTATTTTCTAAAACTTTTTCCCAAAAAGTTTTTGTGAAGTCACCCAGGCCGGATTCGAACCTGGGTTCCTCTGCGCCGCGATCGGCCACTCTACCACTGAGCTATTGGCTTATATATGACTCAATGGTTTTTTGGGTAGATATACTTTGGGTTGCTTGCCCAAAGATCTACGTAGGTTGTAGCTTTTAAAAAAGCTTTTTTGTATTGGATAAGTAAATCCAAAATAATTTTTGCTTTATTAAAGGCAAAAATACAAAGAATAATTGACCTTTTTTTTTGCCTTTTGGCAAAAAAACAAACTGACTTTACTGGAATTACTTTAATAAATAAAAATAATCACTTGTAAAAATCACTGTGAAAGTCGTCAACAATTTCTTCGCTCCTCCACAGTTGCTGATCGACGATCCGCGTCAGAAGCAAACATCTTATCTACTGCACCAATGCCCCCTTCTTTGCCCACACTTTCGCGCCTTTGGAATATAACTGGTGCATTTTAAACGCAAAATGACTTAATATGCCAACTTGTCGCAAATAAAATTTCCATTTTTGGGATATTTTAAAATTTTATCAGTTTCTTTTACTTTTATGCGCGATAACGTCGTAACCGAAGGATTAAGCGCAAAAATTTTCCTAATCAATCATGTTGCAAAATTCAATTTACCTACATATTCAAATTCAACTCAATTCAATTCAATTTATTCATAAAAATAGAGTAACATTTATAACATATAATATTTAATTCAAATAAAAATGTAAGCATGGCATATAAGCCGTCTGCCGTATATGATATCGATTATTTTTTAAGAGATTGAATAAAGTTAAACAGTTTATACAATTAAAATCTGATGGTACAAATATATACTAACAAAAATAAATTAACAGAAATAAATTAACGGAAATAGATTAACAGAAATAAGTACCTTTATAAAACACAATTTTTATATTTATATTTAAGCAAAAACAATGATTATTTTGTGAAGGAGTTTCGAATTATTTAATATTTACACAAGATATTACGGATTACATTAAAAATTCAAAGAACTGCGAGAAAAAAAGAAAACGTAAATGAAAAGTTAGAGATGGCATACTTGGGCTTCTAGTTTAGCTAAAAAAAATGGTCTTTTTATATAAAATAACTAAGAATAGTCAAGTCAAAACAAATTCAAATATGAATTCCTGTAATTGGAATTTAAAATACTGATAAGCTCATCGAAAGACAAAAAGCTTTTGCTAAAATAAAGCCTGCGTAGAAAACATATAGTGTCTTAATCTGTTCTGTGTGGCCTATAATTAAGTTCAAGGGTTTCAGTTCGAACCTTAAGGATTAAACTCATATCTGAGGTTGAAAGTTCCTCCCTAAAATAATTATTATCATGCAAGCTCAGATTCAAACGTCTAAACCTAACCCTAGAGGTGGAATTTGTTACCCATTCTAATTGTTGTTGATTGATTTTATCACCTACCACCGATATTAAATAATAAAAGATGTTTGTCCACTCTTCTCTGTTGCTAACATTCAGATTTTAAGAGACGCTGTGAGCCGACGCGAGCGCGTGCCAGTTTCTAAAAGGTGAATAACCACAGCGGAGTGGTACCAGTAGAATTCTTTTATGTAAATTGCTATCAAATCTATGCATTACTTTCGTCAGATAGGCTGCATTGGCTTTCAAACTCCTCACATAAACTTGTGGCAGACCAGATTCAACATATATTGCGTAATTGGGGGTATTAAAAGGCAACCGGAAAATTCGTTTGAAAAAGTATCTTTGAATGCTTTCAATTTCTTCAAAAAATTGGTACCCATAAACTTCAGTTCCATAACAAAGACATCTATTAACTGTTGCATTAAAAACTTTAAACTTTGACGCAGTCAACAAATTTATTAGTAAAAAATTTTGACCGCAAGGTATTAATTGCTGATTTTGATATGGAAAGTTTTTCTTTAATATGGGCTTTCATACTTAGTTTGTGAGTTATAATTAGGCCTAGAAACTTAAACTCACTAACTACCTCAATATTTTGACCATTTAAATTCCGGTTCCTTGTTAGGTTATCAGATCGGTTTTGAGTCCTAAAGATCATTATTTTAGATTTATTAATATTAATTTTAAGATCCCATGTATCACAAAACGTGATAAGTAACTTTCAATATCATTTATATATAGGGCGAACATCAACGTACTCAAAACGCAACCCTCTGGGACACCTGTTTCAGATCAGAAAGCTTTAGACTGGTGTTCACCATTGCATACAGTCGCAGACGTGTTCAAAAGAAGCTGTTCATAGACTTTAATGAACTTTGTTAATACACCAATAGTTGAAAGCTTATATAATAGTGAATGCCTATTGAAAGTATCAAAAGCAGCTTTTAAATCTTTTTTTTTATCGATAAAACGTCTTGCGATGCTTGTAAGAGAAAATATTTGATCCATTGTTGAGAGATTAGCCCGAAAACCAGCTTGGAAACAGCTTATAATATTATAGCTGTCAACCCATCTTATAAGTCTACAGTATAAGATCTGAGCAAAAAGTTTTCTTAGTGAACACAAAACGGATATACCTCTGTAATTCTCAGGAAGATTTGGATTACCTTTTTTAATTATAGCACATATTTTCGCCAAGCGAAAGCTACTTGGAAACATCTCGTCAATGAACATTTGATTTAGCAATGCTAAAATGCGTTCCAGAAACTCAGGGGTCGAAAACTTGTAGAACTCGATCGGGATTCCATCTAATCCCGCAGCCTTATTATTTTTCATTTTATTAAGTGATGATAATTATTCAAGCATTTTAAAAGGCGAGTCTAGCTCAGGTATCTAAATGTATTGAAGGGCGTAGCTTAAAGAATTTTGGTTTGAGTTGAGAGCAAGAGGTTTTCAAAATAGTTTGCTAGTTGATCTACACTTACGCTCAAAGACGATGACTTGCTCCTTCCACCTAAGATCCACACTTTGCACCAAAAAGACTTGGAATCCCTACAGTTTAAAAGATTCCCAGCAGCTTTCTTTAAGTACAATTGCTTTTTGAAACTGCATAAATCCTTATATATGTTATTTTGTTGCAAGTAGCGTCTTTTGAAAGCTTCATTTGAAGACTGTCTGAAAAGCTTTAAGTAAGCGAAAGATTTGTTCCTACTTTTTTTACACTCTTCGTCATACCACGAAGATGATTTATTTGGACAAGAACTAACAACTGCTGAATGCTTAACTAATTCAAAAATAGATTGTGTTGAAGATTCTATGCAAAGTTCAAGCTGATCATTAAAAGAACCCATTTGTTGATTTAAGTTTCGCCTATACAAACTAGCCTTACTTTCGACCCATTTAAGTTTCTTAACAGCATTAGATACTTCAGCTCTGTTGTGGATATCTTGAAACGTTCATTCGCACGACACTACAAAAGGCAGATGGGTTGAATAGTTTGCCGGATATACCTCAATATTTTTAATCATATCGATCCAATCGCCTTTCACAATACAAAAATCAATTACAGAACAGCCATGGGAAGATATAAAAGTATAATCGCCCTTAGAATCACCATTTGATACTCCATTTAAGATAACAAAAACCAAAGTCTTCGAACAACTCTATCAGTAATTTGCCGTTTGTGTTCAAGCAATTATCCAGTGAGTTTCGTATATCAGTAAACTGACCATTATTTAGAACAGGAGAGTTTTTGAAATTACCTATACGACCGTTAAAGTTACCAATGATCATAAGGTTCTCGTACTTGTAATTTAATAATATACTCTGCAATTCTTCGTATTCTGATGACCAGGAATTAAAGTTCAAATATACAGGAATAATATGAAAATGTTTTGAATCACATTCTACATCGATTAAAATTGTGTTACTTTAGTTCCTTAAAGTTACATTATTAATACTACTTTCTGAGCGTTTATTTTTTGTAGCCACATAATATTTCACCACTAGCTCTGCCGAGTCTGTTATTTCGAATAGCCGGAATACATTTAATGTTAAAATTTTCAAAATATTTATAATATTGCAATTCTTTTCCTTCTTCTAAAAAAATTTCTAATAAAATAATTATATCGTATTTTTCAATAAGTTTACAAAAATCAGGCGTAAGTAATTTGTTTTTAAGCCCCGTAATGTTATAGCAGAAAATTTTAAAAAATATATTTTTTTGGCAGACGGCAACCCTATCCTATACTGTGTGATGATTATAGTTGGTACATGAACCATCTTGATTAGATATTCTTCGACTACCAGATGGCTCTGCTGCTGCTAAGTTGGTTTGCTTGTAGATGTCAATAAAGCACATTGCGTCTTCTCCAAATGTCGTTTTGACGTACTGAACTTCCTCTTTTGTTTTTGTTTGTAATCCTTGCAACGAATCGTAGTAAAAAACAAACTTTTCAATTTGCAATTTGGCACCTTTTAAATAAACTTTCGCCTTCGGGTTGATTGACAAAAGTTTACTTTTGATATCGTTTAGTGCGCTTCTTTTTTTGCGATAGAGTAAAGATTGTTCTTTGTGTACGAAGACTCCGGTACCCTTTAATTTTGGTGCGGCCACAATGATTTTATTTGCCATACCAGCGTTTTTAAAATTTAGAACCATCGTTGTTTTTTTTATTGTGCCAGTTGTTAAATTCCTGAGTTTTTTCGATAATTATGTCAGCGTTGTCCTTTAGATCAAGTAAGCCGAAACAAGTTTGTTTAGCAAACTCAACCTTGTTTGGCTTATTATCTGATGGAAAATGCATTACAACAGTTTTATCATTTGCTTTGTTGGACAAAATTTCGAGTTGCTTTTCAAGAGTTTGGTAATAATTTTCAACGAAGGATAAACGCTCTGAGAGTTGGGCATTTTGACACCGTAATAACAGAATATCGGTTAATATGGCCGCGACGTCATCTTTTGTGGCAATGTTTTTAAAATGTTGATTTAGACATTCATCTAATATATTTTTGAAATCATTGGATTGCATTATTTGTTCTGACATTTGAATATTTGTTATTGGCACAGATTTCTTACTGTTTGGGGTGCTAACCGGAGATATTTCCGATGCCTTTCTCTTAGGTTGCATATAGGACTTGCCACCAAAACAGTTTTTATGATTTGTAAGAAATTTAAAGTTTTAATTCTCCTACCTTCTTTGTTAGAATTGAAGATTGTTTATTGCTTGTGAGTACACATTTTTTTCACTGTCAGTTTAAAACTTATTTTGTATTTTTTTGTTAACTTTTTACTAGTTTAAATAATGAAAAACTGAAGAACTTAGACAAATAAGTTAACTTAATTCACTCTCTTTCTCTCGCCTTCCATATTTCAACCTCCACTTCTTCGTTTTTATTTATTTCACCGTTAAAAGGGAACGAGGGTTTATTAAAAAAAATCTATAAAAGACAGATTTTTTTTTATAAACGAACATTAAATTTGATCTCAGATCAAAAAAAATTATCTCAGATCAAAAAAAATTTATATTTTTTAAAAACAAATTCGACAATAGTTGCCACTTAACTGGAAAGCCAAGAAACAAAAATTTGGCAAGTGGAATGTCAAGAAATTTTAAAAGCGGCCAGGGAAAATATTTTCAAAACTGATCTTTTTCATATTAAAATAATTTAATCCTTATAATATAATATACTATTTCTAGCTAAGTGTCTGTAAGGCACATTACCTTTTAGAATGCAACATAACGTTGCAAGACCCTAGTAAGAAGAATTAGAACTAGTTAGAAGAAGAAAGATTTTATTTTTCGGTGCAGTAGATCGAGAATTAGGTGACTATTTTCTCACTTAAAACTCACGGAAGGCTTTAGCTTGCACCAGGAGCTAAAAAAATTTCTTCTCAACCTGAGTATCGAACTGACGATCTCCGCGTCAGAAGCAAACATCTTATCTACTGCACCAATGCCCCCTTCTTTGCCCACACTTTCGCGCCATTGGAATATAACTGGTGCATGTTTAACGCAAAATTACTTAATATGCCAACTTGTCGCAAATAAAATTTCCATTTTTGGGATATTTTTAAATTTTTTCAGTTTCTTTTACTTTTATGCGCGATAACGTCGTAACCGAAGGATTAAGCGCAAAAATTTTCCTAATCAATCATGTTGCAAAATTCAATTTACCTACATATTCAAATTCAATTCAATTCAATTCAATTTATTCATAAAAATAGAGTAACATTTATAACATATAATATTTAATTCAAATAAAAATGTAACATGGCATATAAGCCGTCTGCCGTATATGATATCGATTAAGTTTTATTTTTTAAGAGATTGAATAAAGTTAAACAGTTTATACAATTAAAATCTGATGGTACAAATATATACTAACAAAAATAAATTAACAGAAATAAATTAACGGAAATAGATTAACAGAAATAAGTACCTTTATAAAACACAATTTTTATATTTATATTTAAGCAAAAACAATGATTATTTTGTGAAGGAGTTTCGAATTATTTAATATTTACACAAGATATTACGGATTACATTAAAAATTCAAAGAACTGCAATAAGTCGAGAAAAAAAGAAAACGTAAATGAAAAGTTAGAGATGGCATACTTGGGCTTCTAGTTTAGCTAAAAAAATGGTCTTTTTATATAAAATAACTAAGAATAGTCAAGTCAAAACAAATTCAAATATGAATTCCTGTAATTGTTTGCGTGTGAAACAAACCGCACAAGTAGTTTCCAACCTCTCTAACCATTTAAAATACTGATTAGCTCATCGAAAGACAAAAAGCTTTTGCTAAAATAAAGCCTGCGTAGAGAACATATAGTGTCTTAATCTGTTCTGTGTGGCCTATTATTAAGTTCAAGGGTTTCAGTTCGAACCTTAGAGATTAAACTCATATCTGAGGTTGAAAGTTCCTGTTCTGTGTGGCCTATTATTAAGTTCAAGGGTTTCAGTTCGAACCTTAGAGATTAAACTCATATCTGAGGTTGAAAGTTCCTCCCTAAAATAATTATTATCACGCAAGCTCAGATTCAAACGTCTAAACGTAACCCTAGAGGTGGAATTTGTTACCCTTTCTAATTGTTGTTGATTGATTTTATCATCTACCACCGATATTAAATAATAAAAGATGTTTGTCCACTCTTCTCTGTTGCTAACATTCAGATTTTAAGAGACGCTGTGAGCCGACGCGAGCGCGTGCCAGTTTCTAAAAGGTGAATAACCACAGCGGAGTGATACCAGTAGAATTCTTTTATGTAAATTGCTATCAAATCTATGCATTACTTTCGTCAGATAGGCTGCATTGGCTTTCAAACTCCTCACATAAACTTGTGGCAGACCAGATTCAACATATATTGCGTAATTGGGGGTATTAAAAGGCAACCGGAAAGTTCATTTGAAAAAGTATCTTTGAATGCTTTCAATTTCTTCAAAAAATTGGTACCCATAAACTTCAGTTCCATAACAAAGACATCTATTAACTGTTGCATTAAAAACTTTAAACTTTGACGCAGTCAACAAATTTATTAGTAAAAAATTTTGACCGCAAGGTATTAATTGCTGATTTTGATACGGAAAGATTTTCTTTAATATGGGCTTTCATACTTAGTTTCTGAGTTATAATTAGGCCTAGAAACTTAAACTCACTAACTACCTCAATATTTTGACCATTTAAATTCCGGTTCCTTGTTAGGTTATCAGATCGGTTTTGAGTCCTGAAGATCATTATTTTAGATTTATTAATATTAATTTTAAGATCCCATGTATCACAAAACGTGATAAGTAACTTTCAATATAATTTATATATAGGGCGAACATCAACGTACTCAAAACGCAACCCTTTGGGACACCTGTTTCTGATCAGAAAGCTTTAGACTGGTGTTCACCATTGCATACAGTCGCAGACGTGTTCAAAAGAAGCTGTTCATAGACTTTAATGAACTTTGTTAATACACCAATAAATACACCTATTGGTAGTATCAAAAGCAGCTTTGAAATCTACAAAAAAAGTGTACAATGGTTTCTTTTTATCGATAAAACGTCTTGCGATGCTTGTAAGAGAAAATATTTGATCCATTGTTGAGAGATAAGAACAAAAACCAGCTTGGAAAGAGCTTATAATATTATAGCTGTCAACCCATCTTATAAGTCTACAGTATAAGATCTGAGCAAAAAGTTTTCTTAGTGAACACAAAACGGATATACCTCTGTAATTCTCAGGAAGATTTGGATTACCTTTTTTAATTATAGCACATATTTTCGCCAAGCGAAAGCTACTTGGAAACATCTCATCAGAACATTTGATTTAGCAATGCTAAAATGCGTTCCAGAAACTCAGGGGTCGAAAACTTGTAGAACTCGATTGGGATTCCATCTAATCCCGCAGCCTTATTATTTTGTTATTTTATTAAGTGATGATAATAATTCAAGCATTGTTAAAGGCGAGTCTAGCTCAGGTATCGAAATGTATTGAAGGGCGTAGCTTAAAGAGTTTTGGTTTGAGTCTGAGAGCAAGAGGTTTTCAAAATAGTTTGCTAGTTGATCTACACTTACGCTCAAAGACGATGACTTGCTCCTTCCACCTAAGATCCACACTTTGCACCAAAAAGACTTGGAATCCCTACAGTTTAAAAGATTCCCAGCAGCTTTCTTTTAGTACAATTGCTTTTTGAAACTGCATAAATCCTTATATATATTATTTTGTTGCAAGTAGAGTCTTTTGAAAGCTTCATTTGAAGACTGTCTGAAAAGCTTTAAGTAAGCGAAAGATTTTTTCCTACTTTTTTTACACTCTTCGTCATACCACGAAGATGATTTATTCGGACAAGAACTAACAACTGCTGAATGCTTAACTAATTAAAAAATAGATTGTGTTGAAGATTCTATGCAAAGTTCAAGCTGATCATTAAAAGAACCCATTTGTTGATTTAGGTTTCGCCTATTGTATAGACGAAACTTAAATCAACAAATGGGTTACTAGCCTTACTTTCGACCCATTTTAGTTTCTTAACAGCATTAGATACTTCAGCTTTGTTGTGGATATCTTGAAACGTACATTCGCACGACACTACAATAGGCAGATGGGTTGAATAGTTTGCCGGATATACCTCAATATTTTTAATCATATCAATCCAATCGCCCTTTACAATACAAAAATCAATTACAGAACAGCCATGGGAAGATATAAAAGTATAATCGCCCTTAGAATCACTATTTGATACTCCATTTAAGATAAAAAAAACCAAAGTCTTCGAACAACTCTATCAGTAATTTGCCGTTTGTGTTCAAGCAATTATGCAGTGAGTTTCGTATATCAGTAAACTGACCATTATTTAGAACAGGAGAGTTTTTGAAATTACCTATACGACCGTTAAAGTTGCCAATGATCATAAGGTTCTCGTACTTGTAATTTAATAATATACTCTGCAATTCTTCGTATTCTGATGACCAGGAATTAAAGTTCAAATATACAGGAATAATATGAAAATGTTTTGAATCACATTCTACATCGATTAAAATTGTGTTACTTTAGTTCCTTAAAGTTACATTATTAATACTATTTTCTGAGCGTTTATTTTTGTAGCCACATAATATTCCACCACTAGCTCTCCCGAGTCTGTTATTTCGAATAGCCGGAATACATTTAATGTTAAAATTTTCAAAATATTGCAATTCTTTTCATTATTCTAAACAAATTTCTAATAAAATAATTATATCGTATTTTTGAATAAGTTTAAAAAAATCAGGCGTAAGTAATTTGTTTTTAAGCCCCGTAATGTTATAGCAGAAAATTTTAAGAAATATATTTTTTTGGCAGACGGCAACCCTATCCTATACTGTGTGATGATTATAGTTGGTACATGAACCATCTTGATTAGATATTCTTCGAATACCAGATGGCTCTGCTGCTGCTAAGTTGGTTTGCTTGTAGATGTCAAAAAAGCACATTGCGTCTTCTCCAAATGTCGTTTTGACGTACTGAACTTCCTCTTTTGTTTTTGTTTGTAATCCTTGCAGCGAATCGTAGTGAAAAACAAACTTTTCAATTTGCAATTTGGCACCTTTTAAATAAACTTTCGCCTTCGGGTTGATTGACAAAAGTTTACTTTTGATATCGTTTAGTGCGCTTCTTTTTTTTGCGATAGAGTAAAGATTGTTCTTTGTGTACGAAGACTCCGGTACCCTTTAATTTTGGTGCGGCCACAATGATTTTATTTGCCATACCAGCGTTTTTAAAATTTAGAACCATCGTTGTTTTTTTGATTGTGCCAGTTGTTAAATTCCTGAGTTTTTTCGATAATCATGTCAGCGTTGTCCTTTAGATCAAGTAGGCCGAAACAAGTTTGTTTAGCAAACTCAACCTTGTTTGGCTTATTATCTGATGGAAAATGCATTACAACAGTTTTATCATTTGCTTTGTTGGACAAAATTTCGAGTTGCTTTTCAAGAGTTTGGCAATAATTTTCAACGAAGGATAAACGCTCTGAGAGTTGGGCATTTTGACACCGTAATAACAGAATATCGGTTAATATGGCCGCGACGTCATCTTTTGTGGCAATGTTTTTAAAATGTTGATTTAGACATTCATCTAATATATTTTTGAAATCATTGGATTGCATTATTTGTTCTGACATTTGAATATTTGTTATTGGCACAGATATAGATAAAACAGTTTTTATGATTTGTAAGAAATTTAAAGTTTTAATTCTCCTACCTTCTTTGTTAGAATTGATGATTGTTTATTGCATGTGAGTACAGATTTTTTTCACTGTCAGTTGTTAACTTTTTACTAGTTTCAATAATGAAAAACTGAAGAACTTAGACAACTTAGTTAACTTAATTCACTCTCTTTCTCTCGCTTTCCATATTTCAACCTCCACTTCTTAGTTTTTATTTATTTGACCGTTAAAAGGGAACGAGGGTTTATTAAAAAAAATCTATAAAAGACAGATCTTTAACATTAAATTTGATCTCAGATCAAAAAAAATTATCTCAGATCGAAAAAAAATTATCTTTTTTAAAAACAAATTCGACAATAGTTGCCACTTAACTGGAAAGCCAAGGAACAAAAATTTGGCAAGTGGAATGTCAAGAAATTTTAAAAGCGGCCAGGGAAAATATTTTCAAAACTGATCTTTTTCATATTAAAATAATTTAATCCTTATAATATAATATAATATTTCTAGCTAAGTGTCTGTAAGGCACATTGCCTTTTAGAATGCAACATAACGTTGCACGACACTAGTTAGAAGAATTAGAAAGATAGGAAAGAATTTATTTTTCGGTGCAGTAGATCGAGAATTAGGTGACTATTTTCTCACTTAAAACTCACGGAAGGCTTTAGCTTGCACTAGGAGTTAAAAAAATTTCTTCTCAACCTGAGTATCGAACTGACGATCTCCGCGTCAGAAGCAAACATTTTACTTACTTTTTACTTTTAAATGATTTTTATTTTACTTTTACTTATATCTACTTAAATGCTAGACAAAAATCTTAAAACTAGCTAAAACTATCATCTTAATTAACTTACTGGCCCTATGCGGGCGCTCTAAATTAATCTTTATCTTAATTTAATTGCCTTTCAGCCCAAAAATAACTTAAAATTATCTTATCTATATTGGGGTTTTATTTTTTACCCAGAAAAATTTAAAAACTAGGTCATCATTATCATTTTTTAATCTATCTTAAACTACTTAAAAACTAACTTAATATAAACTAAAAATAAGCTTAAACTTACTTAAAATAAACTTTAAATACTTAAAATTACAACAGCCGCAGCAGCCTTTTTTATTTTAACATTTTTTTGTTGGATTTTCGTTTTTTTTTTTTTTTTTTTTTTTTTTTTTGGTGCCGCCGCAACTGCCCTACCTAACTTAGATACTAAAGATATATGTAAGTCGGCCATAGGCGATATTTCGTCTATGTCGACTAAAAATGGTCGGGTTTTAGCTAAGCCACCAAAATTGGTGGACCTGATCTAGGGCTTCCTTCCGATCCCGGTCGGGCACGGCCCTACTGAAACGGAGGCGCTCTGCTTCGCTCCCAGCGACTATGTCTCGGTCGTAGAGGAGCCGCCTATCGACTGTTCTGCGGCCGACCTGGTAGATCAACGGAATCGCCGATCTATCCTGAATCAGCCCTCGACTATCAAGGTATAGGAAAGCCTCGGGCGGGATAAAACCACTCGAACGTGTGCTTTCAAAATATTCATCTTGGGGGTAGTAAGCCCCGAAGATTTGTCCATTAGTTGAGGTCATCGCCCTTGCAATGTGTCCGCGAATGAGCTTAATTAAAAAGTTATCTATCCTGTTTATATTGGCCCCGTTGTATAGGACCTCGTTGGAATAATAGTGTTTGTACTCCGACTCTGGTGTTCTATAAAGACCGAGACAAGTGCGAAGGCACTGTCTCTCGAACACCCGAATCTTTTCCATTAGAGATGGTGCAACGTTGAACCACACAGGGCATCCGTAGGCAATCATCGGCCTGATAAGGGCCATGTAGCAAATCACTTTTACCCTGCTATCAAGGCGGCTGCTATAAAACAACCGTCTTGTCAGGGCAAAAGCTCCCCTAGCCCTGGCCAGAGCAGCCTCTACATGTCGATTGAAATATAGATACTGATCCAACCAGATGCCAAGGTACTTTACTACATTTTTACTCGCCAGTGGATGTCCATGTGGCCCAGCGATCACTAGCTTGCGCCAGTTCTTTCTCGTATCCCTAGAGGCCCCAGACAAAGGGGTTCTAAACAGGATAGTTTCACATTTCTGGAAGTTAATTTTCAGCTTCCAATCATTACAGTATTTTTGAATTTTATCGAAATCACGTTGCAAGAGAATTCTGATGACTTCAACTTTTGGACCTGTTCTGTACGCAACTAAATCATCGGCATACGCAATTGCATGAGGTAGGCTCCCAATGAGATCGCTGGTGTAAATACTAAAGAGAATCGGTGAGTTCACCGCTCCCTGTTGCAGACCGTTTTTAATATCAAACGTTGTGGTAGATGTTACATTGCCACTCTTGACAACAAACTTTCTACCATTAAGCATGTCGTAAAGCATATATAACAGTGGTTTACTTATGCCCCATCTGGTTAACTTCAGATACAAACCTTCTAACCATACGGTGTCAAAAGCCTTCTCCAAATCAACCAGACAGGCACCCGTGCATTGATTTTTAGCATTGTTCCATTGGACAGCAGATACTAACTTAGACGCGGCATGAATTGTGTCATGTCCCGCCTTAAAGCCGAACTGGGTGTCTGGAATTATATTTTTGTCCTCGGCCCACTTGGACAGAGCTCTATTGATAACCTTTTCGAATACCTTACTGATACTCGGAAGAAGACTTATCGACCGGAGATTTGCCGGATTGGAATTGTCCTTTCCCTTTTTGGGGAGAGGATGTACAACTGCTGTCTTCCAACTCACTGGATAATATGCATTATTCAGCGCGTTGTTGAACAGTGTTGTGTATATGTTTATTGCTACCTCAGGGAGATGTCGTAGTATAACATTGGGTATACCATCGACTCCTGCTGAGCAAACATCTTATCTACTGCACCAATGCCCCCTTCTTTGCCCACACTTTCGCGCCATTGGAATATAACTGGTGCATTTTTAACGCAAAATGACTTAATATGCCAACTTGTCGCAAATAAAATTTCCATTTTTGGGATATTTTTAAATTTTTTCAGTTTCTTTTACTTTTATGCGCGATAACGTCGTTATCGAAGGATTAAGCGCAAAAATTTTCCTAATCACTCATGTTGCAAAATTCAATTTACCTACATATTCAAATTCAATTCAATTCAATTTATTCATAAAAATAGAGTAACATTTATAACATATAAAATTTAATTCAAATAAAAATGTAAGCATGGCATATAAGCCGTCTGCCGTATATGATATCGATTAAGTTTTATTTTTTAAGAGATTGAATAAAGTTATATTTATACAATTAAAATCTGATGGTACAAATATATACTAACAAAAATAAATTAACGGAAATAGATTAACAGAAATAAGTACCTTTATAAAACACAATTTTTATATTTATATTTAAGCAAAAACAATGATTATTTTGTGAAGGAGTTTCGAATTATTAAATATTTACACAAGATATTACGGATTACATTAAAAATTCAAAGAACTGCAATAAGACGAGAAAAAAAGAAAACGTAAATGAAAAGTTAGAGATGGCATACTTGGGCTTCTAGTTTAGCTAAAAAAAAATGGTCTTTTTATATAAAATAACTAAGAATAGTCAAGTCAAAACAAATTCAAATATCAATTCCTGTAATTGTTTACGTGTGAAACAAACCGCACAAGTAGTTTCCTACCTCTCTCACCATTTAAAATACTGATAAGCTCATCAAAGACAAAAAGCTTTTGCTAAAATAAAGCCTGCGTAGAGAACATATAGTGTCTTAATCTGTTCTGGGTTGCCTATAATTAAGTTCAAGCGCTTCAGTTCGAACCTTAAAGATAAAACTCATATCTGAGGTTGAAAGTTCCTCCCTAAAATAATTATTATCACGCAAGCTCAGATTCAAACGTCTATACGTAACCCTAGAGGTGGAATTTGTTACCCTTTCTAATTGTTGTTGATTGATTTTATCATCTACCACCGATATTAAATAATAAAAGATGTTTGTCCACTCTTCTCTGTTGCTAACAGATCTTCAGATTTTAAGAGACGCTGTGAGCCGACGCGAGCGCGTGCCAGTTTCTAAAAGGTGAATAACCTCAGCGGAGTGATACCAGTAGAATTCTTTTATGTAAATTGCTATCAAATCTATGCATTACTTTCGTGAGATAGTCTGCATTGGCTTTCAAACTCCTCACATAAACTTGTGGCAGACCAGATTCAACATATATTGCGTAATTGGGGGTATTAAAAGGCAACCGGAAAGTTCATTTGAAAAAGTATCTTTGAATGCTTACAATTTCCTCAAAAAATTGGTACCCATAAACTTCAGTTCCATAACAAAGACATCTATTAACCGTTGCATTAAAAACTTTAAACTTTGACGCAGTCAACAAATTTATTAGAAACAATTTTGACCGCAGGGTATTAATTGCCGATTCTGATACGGAAAGTTTTTCTTTAATATGGGCTTTCATACTTAGTTTGTGAGTTATAATTAGGCCTAGATACTTAAACTCACTAACTACCTCAATATTTTGACCATTTAAATTCCAGTTCCTTGTTAGGTTATCAGATCGGTTTTGAGTCCTGAAGATCATTATTTTAGATTTATTAATATTAATTTTAAGATCACATGTATCACAAAACAGTTTCAGCTTATTAATTTGGAGTTGAAGCGTCATAGGATTGTCTGAAAAGATCACCATCCGCGTAGAGCAGGAGCTTTATTGACAAATCGCCAAAGGTTACACCTCGTGATAAGTAATTTTCAATATCATTTATATATAGGGCGAACATCAACGTACTCAAAACGCAACCCTGTGGGACACCTGTTTCAGATCAGAAAGCTTTAGACTGGTGTTCACCATTGCATACAGTCGCAGACGTGTTCAAAAGAAGCTGTTCATAGACTTTAATGAACTTTGTTAATACACCAATAGTTGAAAGCTTATATAATAGTGAATGCCTATTGATAGTATCAAAAGCAGCTTTGAAATCTACAAAAAAAAGTGTACTATGGTTTCTTTTTATCGATAAAACGTCTTGCGATGCTTGTAAGAGAAAATATTTGATCCATTGTTGAGAGATTAGCCCGAAAACCAGCTTGGAAACAGCTTATAATATTATTGCTGTCAACCCATCTTATAAGTCTACAGTATAAGATCTGAGCAAAAAGTTTTCTTAGTGAATACAAAACGGATATACCTCTGTAATTCTCAGGAAGATTTGGATTACCTTTTTTAATTATAGCACATATTTTCGCCAAGCGAAAGCTACTTGGAAACATCTCGTCAATGAACATTTGATTTAGCAATGCTAAAATGCGTTCCAGAAACTCAGGGGTCGAAAACTTGTAGAACTCGATCGGGATTCCATCTAATCCCGCAGCCTTATTGTTTTTCATTTTATTAAGTGATGATAATAATTCAAGCATTGTTAAAGGCGAGTCTAGCTCAGGTATCGAAATGTATTGAAGGGCGTAGCTTAAAGAGTTTTGGTTTGAGTCTGAGAGCAAGAGGTTTTCAAAATAGTTTGCTAGTTGATCTACACTTACGCTCAAAGACGATGACTTGCTCCTTCCACCTAAGATCCACACTTTGCACCAAAAAGACTTGGAATCCCTACAGTTTAAAAGATTCTTAGCAGCTTTCTTTAAGTACAATTGCTTTTTGAAACTGCATAAATCCTTATATATGTTATTTTGTTGCAAGTAGAGTCTTTTGAAAGCTTCATTTGAAGACTGTCTGAAAAGCTTTAAGTAAGCGAAAGATTTTTTCCTACTTTTTTAACACTCTTCGTCATACCACGAAGATGATTTATTCGGACCAGAACTAACAACTGCTGAATGCTAAACTAATTCAAAAATAGATTGTGTTGAAGATTCTATGCAAAGTTCAAGCTGATCATTAAAAGAACCCATTTGTTGATTTAAGTTTCGCCTATACAAACTAGCCTTACTTTCGACCCATTTTAGTTTCTAAACAGCATTAGATACTTCAGCTCTGTTGTGGATATCTTGAAGCGTACATTCGCACGACACTACGATAGGCAGATGGGTTGAATAGTTTGCCGGATATACCTCAATATTTTTAATCAAATCAATCCAATCGCCCAAAAAAATCCATTACAGAACAGCCATGGGAAGATATAAAAGTATAATCGCCCTTAGAATCACCATTTCATACTCCATTTAAGATAAAAAAACCAAAGTCTTCGAACAACTCTATCAGTAATTTGCCGTTTGTGTTCAAGCAATTATCCAGTGAGTTTCTTATATCAGTAAACTGACCATTATTTAGAACAGGAGAGTTTTGGAAATTACCTATACGACCGTTAAAGTCACCAATGATCATAAGGTTCTCGTACTTGTAATTTAATAATATACTCTGAAATTCTTCGTATTCTGATGACCAGGAATTAAAGTTCAAATACACAGTTCCTTAAAGTTACATTATTAATACTATTTTCTGAGCGTTTATTTTTGTAGCCACATAATATTTCACTACTAGCTCTCCCGAGTCTGTTATTTCGAATAGCTTTCCAAAAAGTGATCTAGATAAAAAAAGACAGATCTTTTTTTAAAAACGAACATGAATTTTGATCTCAGATCAAAAAAATTTATCTCAGATCAAAAAAAGTTTATATTTTTTAAAAACAAATTCGACAATAATTGCCACTTAACTGGAAAGCAAAGGAACAAAAATTTGGCAAGTGGAATGTTAAGAAATTTCAAAAGTGGTCAGGAAAATATTTCTAAAACTGATCTTTTTCATATTTAAATAATTTAATCCTTATAATATAATATAATATTTCGAGCTAAGTGTCTGTAAGGCACATTACCTTTAAGAATGCAACATAACGTTGCACGACACTAGTTAGAAGAATTAGAACTAGTTAGAAGAAGAAAGATTTTATTTTTCGGTGCAGTAGATCGAGAATTAGGTGACTATTTTCTCACTTAAAACTCACGGAAGGCTTTGGTTTGCACCAGGAGCTAAAAAAAATTCTTCTCAACCTGAGTATAGAACTGACGATCTCCGCGTCAGAAGCAAACATCTTTTTTTTTTTAATTTAAAATTTTTTTTTTTGCCCTACCCTAACTACCTACCTAACTTAACTTAAAGAAACCTAAGATAATTATAGGTCGGCTAAGGGCGATATTTCGTCTATGACGACTGAAAACAGCGGGTTCTAACTAAGCCACCAAAATTGGTGGATCTGAGCAAGGGCTTCCTTCCAATCCCGGTCGGGCACGGCCCTGCTGAAACGGAGGCGCTCTGCTTCGCTCCCACCCAGAAGCCGCCTATCGACTATTCTGCGGTCAACGTGGTAGATCAACGGAATCGCCGATCTATTCTGAATCAGCCCTCGACTATCAAGGTATAGGAATGCCTCATGCGGCATAAAACCACTCGAACGTGTACTTTCAAAATACTCATCTTGGGGGTAGTAAGCCTCGAAGATTTGTCCATTAGTTGAGGTCATCGCCCTTGCAATGTGTCCGCAAATGAGCTTAATTAAAAAGTAATCTATCCTGTTTGAATTGGAACCGTTGTATAGGACCTAGTTGGAATAATAGTGTTTGTACTCCGACTCTGGTGTTTTATAAAGTCCGGGACAAGTGCGAAGGCACTGTCTCTCGAACACCCGAATCTTTTCCATTAGAGATGGTGCAACGTTGAACCACACAGGGCATCCATAGGCAATCATCGGCCTAATGAGGGTCATGTCGCAAATCACTTTCACCCTGCTATCAAGGCGGCTGCTATAAAACAACCGTCCTGTCAGGGCAAAAGCTCGGTTGAAATATAGAAACTGATCCAGTCATATTCCAAGGTACTTTACTACACTTTTACTGGCTAGTGGATGTCCATGTGGCCCAGCGATCACTAGCTTGAGCCAGTTCTTTCTCGTATCCCTAGAAGCCCTAGACACAGGGGTTCTAAACAGGATAGTTTCACATTTCTGGAAGTTAATTTTCAGCTTCCAATCATTACAATATTTCTGAATTTTATCGAAATCACGTTGCAAGAGAATTCTAATGACTTCAACTTTTGGACCTGTCTGTACGCAACTAAATCATCAGCATACGCAATTGCATGAGGTAGACTCCCAATGAGATCGCTGGTGTAAATACTAAAGAGAACCGGCGAGTTCACCGCTCCCTGTTGCAGACCGTTTTTAATATCAAACGTTGTGGTAGATGTTACATTGCCACTCTTGAAAAGAAACTTTCTACCAATAAGCATGTCGTAAAGCATATATAGCAGTGGTTTACTTATTCCCCATCTGGTTAGCTTCAGATAAAGATATTCTTACCATACGGTGTCGAAAGCCTTTTCCAAATCAACCAGACAAGAACCTGTGCATTGGTTCTTAGCATTGTTCCATTCGACAGCAGATACTAGCTTAGACGCGGCATGAATTGTGTCATGTCCCTCCTTAAAGCCGAACTGAGTGTCTGGAATTATATTTTTGTCCTCTGCCCACTTGGGCAGAGCTTTATTGATAACTTTTTTGAATACTTTGCTGATACTCGGAAGAAGACTTATCGACCGGAGATTTGCCGGATTGGAATTGTCCTTTCCCTTTTTCGGGAGCGGATGTACAACAGCTGTCTTTCAACTCACTGGATAATATGCATTATTCAGTGCTGGATAATATGCATTATTCAGTGCGTTGTTGAGCAGTGTTGTGAATATGTCTATTGCTTCCTCAGGGAGATGTCGTAGTACAATATTAGGTATACCATCGACTCTTGCTGACTTCTTTTTCTTTAATGATGCAAAGGTCAGCAAACATCTTATCTACTGCACCAATGCCCCCTTCGTGTTTCTTTGCCCACACTTTCGCGCCATTGGAATATAACTGGTGCATTTTTAACGCTAAATGACTTAATATGCCAACTAGTAGCAAATAAAATTTCTTATAATTTTGGTCTGTAAAGCTTGTTTGTACAACCATTAGAACAGTTTCTTTTTACGATAACGTCGTAACCGAAGGATTAAGCGCAAAAATTTTCCTAATCAATCATGTTGCAAATTCGATTTACCTACATATTTCAACCTCCACTTCTTATTTTTTATTTATTTGACCGTTAAAAGGGAACGAGGGTTTATTAAATAAAAATCTATAACAAAATTTAAATTGAATGAAGTACCTTTATACTCTAGTCGGCAGGTAGTTTTAGATGGAAAACAATCGGAACTTAATAATGTTATTCAGGGATGGTTAATTAACATTTTCTACGGCTAAAGTGTCCATTTATTTATTTATGCAAATATGTAGGGCGTGAAATTTCTTACATTTTGACTATTCATTCATGTTTTTATGTTAATTAGTTATTCCCGGGAAAAAAGGTATATTTTTTTCAAATTTCGCAAAAAACGCTAAAAAACCCCAAAAAAATGCAGAATTTCACATCATTTCTTCTGTTATAATACCCGAATTATTAGGAAATGTTGTTGCAACTAAGAATTTCACCAACTTTTGACACCTTCAAAATCCACCCCTACCCTCACCTTCTTAGACCCAACAATCCGGAGGATGTCATTTCTTGTTGTGGGGAATGGTAGTACTCCTGGCGTGCAAAGGCTCCAGTGCCAAACTGATAGGAGAATTTCGTTGCCTAACTTGCCTATTAAATTTCTGGTTGATGGACGGGGTGAATTCCATACCTAATTGACAGTGCAAGATAAGAATCACTCAGCTAAGACTTCTATAGCTTGAATCAAATCACTTGGCCAACGGTCGGTTGCGCCGAGAGAGGATTAAGGAGGCTTTACATGTATCTTCCTCTTCATCTGCAAAAAAGGAGGACACAACATAAAAAAATTATACTTGTGCGATAGAGAGGGGAGACCAAATGCAGATCATCTTCATGGATGTAGATTATGGGAAATATGAGTGAAAATTGGAGATTATAGTGAAGATTAACATGTTCATCTATAGTATAGCATCTCATCTGCAACATTATAGCATTTCATCTGCAAGATTGGTTTATTTGTTTGGGTGACTTTGTTTGTTAGTGTTTTTCTTCAATCAATGTTGAACAATCTATGTAAAAAAAAAGAAACTTAAACAACAAAAAATATCATTTTCGTTTGTTAAGTTTTTATTGTGATCCGTGCATTTTATATGTTTTAAATTTAATTCGAAATATGTTTTGATTAATTTGGACTTTCAAATACCTGTACATCTCAAATTTTTCCATGTGCGCAGACAATTTTTGTGAATTATATAGCGTGCTTTGAATATGGCACAACTAACCAATTGTATGTGTGTGGCCGTTACTTTCTTTTGAGTATACCATTGTATATAAACTGCCTATAGTACTACTCATTGTATATAAACTGCTATAGTACTATCATGACGACCGGTGGACGGTGGCGTTCCAAGCGGCTCTAGGGAAAAAGATTACTCGATGAATTGAAGTTCATTTACAAAGAGAATTCTCAGAGAAATTAGCTGAATTAGTCTTTATTCATAGGTAATTTATGAGTAATTTATAAAAGAGGTAGATTAAGCAATAGATGGAAAGGGAAACAAGAGGCAGGAATGTATATACATTGTTGCTTACCTTACAGTTTAAGGTTAAGAAAAAATTTGTTGATATGCCGTTCATATACAATGTTGACATGAATATATCTGATGTTGGACATTGTATATAAACTGCCTTTCGTACATTATTATATACAATGTTCTGCCCTATATTCTTTGGGCAGATGAACGATGTTTGTTTTTGTTTTTTTTTGCGTAGGTTGCGGTTGCTGTGCTGTGCATTGTATACATTGCATATACATTACTACACGGAAGTAGGTTTGGTTAGTTATATGTATGCATATTCAAACGATATTTTCCAGCTGATCATCATTGTATCGGTTGTATGCATTGTATATAAACTGCCTTGCTTATAAGAAATACACTGCTAATAAGCATTGTATATGAATTGCTATAGTTCTATGCAATGCTAATAGCTAATAAGAAAATACAGTAGCAGACGATAAAGTAAGTATGTGTATGTACGAATAATCCATAAATCTGGTATAGGTAAAGTACTTTGTATCTGATTTCGGACACGAAGGTTCTAAAAATTGTGTTTTGTGAGTTTTGGCGGTTTTTTGATAACCGAATAAATTAATAACTGTGAATTGTGTTGTGTTTTGGTAAAAGGAAGTTTATTGGCAATATCATTGTATATATAGTGTTGTATTATTGTATTTTTGTTAATTAATTTGTATTTTTTACTTAGTGTGTTGTGTTTAGTGTAAAGTAAGATTGTTATTTATTCTATTATTTTTATTATTATATTTTTATTATATATTTTTATATTTATATTAATTATAAATAAGTTAGTGTTATTTTAAATTTAAATTAAGTATTAATAAAAATGGCTTCATGTGCCTATGGGGGCTGCGACGAGCGCAAAAGGTCACTTGGTTTGTCCTTTTTCAATGTGCCAACAGACCACAGGCGACCAATTTGGCTAAAACACGGCAATGTCCCACACTTGAGAAGTTTCCCTAGGGACTTCAAAATGTGTGAACAGCATTTTTTCGCTAAGGACATCGTGTTAAGGGCAACATTGAAGCGTTTGAGCAAAAATGCACTGCCGATATCTTCCGCATCGGTATGCAGCTGCTCAGAAACTTCCATCGATTCCTCATGTGCCCGAATTATGGAAGCATGTAGGATTCGATTACAGCCGACCTCAACGGTCACGTCAGCACCTTTCAATGTGGAATGCCCATTACCCATGGAGGGGGTTATAGCTTCAACCCCTAACACCGAGCCTCAACCCATTCCATCTAGTCCAAGCTTGTCGTTGGTGAATTTGGCTGCAAGTTCTGCCAAAACATATGTTAGAGATTATTCTCTAACAAATGTGTCCAATACGACTCCCATATCGCCTTCCCAATTTCCTTCGCCGAGGTTACACACCTACAAAACAACTCCCCGTAGAACAAAACGGCAGCGTTCAATACCGGCGTTTATGTTAAGAACGCCGAGAAGGCTCAGGAAAAGCAAGGAATATAACTTGGAAAAAGGCGTCATGAAGCAAATGGAGCATTCGACAGAGGAGGTAAGGAGATTTGTTATGGTGCAACTGTTCCATAAACAAAACACTTATTCTATAAATCCCCTGCCTGCTACAACTACATGTTGAGAGCAGGATTTAAAATGCCATCGGTAAGCACCATTTATCGTTGGCATTCAGAGATACGACTTAAGGCAGGATTTAGGATATGTCATTATAAGGAAATCTGCAGTTTTCATCTGGGAAACTTATTTGAAAAAAATTAAATCAACCCGTTTTCAAAATATTTCGAAAACCAATTTTTTTTTAGAAAATTGAAAAAAAAGTTTTCGAAAATTTTGAAATGCCATGTTAATTGAATTATAAATGACTTCCTGTGTGCAAAATTTTATTGAAATCAGGATATTGGTTAACGATAAAACGGCATTTGAAAAAAACGGTTCTATGAGAGGCACCGTTATAGAACAAATTTCGAAAAATTCATTCAAACTGAAAGATGTATTGTTGTAAAAAAATAGCATCCTGAAAGTTTGATCAAAATCGTTGGAACCATTTTCGATAAAATCAAACTTTTTGTTAAACGGCAAATAAAGTTCATTTTTGACCTAGAGCAAAAATGAGAAATACCCCCCGAGATACTACCTAATAAATACTAAATACCAAGTTTGAACCAAATCGGCCCATCCGTTTAGGCTGTAGAGCACCGAACAGCCAGACATTTTTCGAACCAACTTCTTTCGACTTCTCTATCATCGTAATATCATGTTTGATTATTATCTCAATTTTTTTTTTATAGTAGGTACCTATAATCGCAAGTAAAAAACCATTTGAAATCCGACATCTGGGATAGTTTAAACATTTTTTTAACGAAAACCCGCCGCAGACGAACATTTTAAAAAAAGAATCACGAAAATCGGCCCACTTTTTAATTTTCTACAGCCAAAAAACCCACCGCGATATAAAAATAAGATTTGCATTAACTATGAATTTCCTACCCGCGAGCAAATGGTAGGTCAGTTATTTCATACAAAGCCTCAAAAAAACAAAAATCATTACTACCTGCAGTCTATATCAATTTCCAAACAAAAAAATATGAATGTATCTCCATGCATAGTTTTCACCCTTGTATCATTGTATATGAATTGAATAGGCAGTTTATATACAATGTACCTATCTGCATTGAAAACAAAATTCATACCAAAATCCATTCAATAAATCCAGCAAGAATTAAGTTCGTGTTAAATTTCTAAGAATGTATGAGTACATTTTTTGAAAACGACAACGTTCAATTTATAGGTAGCAAATAAACCCAAATTGAATATCTTAAAAATAAACCACTTCAAAAAGCTGGTCAATGACATATGTACATATTGTACATGTATTGCATATAAAAAAAATGTAAGCAACGAAGTTGGATCGTGTATGAATCCTCATTGTATATAGACTCCATAGGCAGTTTATATACAATGCAATAAAAATTAAATTGCACGACTGGATCGCACGTACTTGCTCTTATGTGCGGTCACAGCTTGGAATAAAATTTGAAAAATATTAAGGGATTATATTCGATTTTTCTGACTTTTGATTGTTCGAATAAAGTACGTTAAAATGTATTGGGTGAAATAATTTAAACGCCATTTTATTTCTTTAGGCAATGTAAGAAAGTGTGATTTTTTTCAAAATTGTAAAAGCCGTTTTTAAATAAAACGGGTTTTTTTAACAACTTTTTTTAAAAAAATAAAAAAAATAATTCATGCATTCAAACTTAAGCACAAAAATAACGTACATTTAAAAACAAAATTTAAAAAAAATTCACTTACCCGTTTTCAAAATATTGATTTTTCAAAAAAAAAAAAAAATTTAAATTATTAAAAATACAAAAAAAAAAGTTTTCAAAAAAAAATGTATGCATAATTACTCAAGCTGCCTACATCTTCTTGAATATCAATTTTGATTGTAATCGGATCACCAATTTTCGAAAAAGTCGAAGAAAAAAAAAAACGGTCCTATGGGAGGTACCGGTTTTAGCCCACCATATTATTTTTTTTTTTCACCAAAATATAATGCATACCTACAGTAGTACACTGATTTTTTTTATAAAAATTCTTGGAGCCGTTTTCGAGAAAAATAAGCTTTTATATAACGGTTATATGATATGTACCGTTAATTTTTGAGCTAAAAAAAATTGAAAAAAAGCCCTTTGTAGAATGTCAAAAGAACCTTAAGTTCAAAATTTGAAGACGATTGTCCCACCCGTTTAGGCTGCATTCCAAAATACATCCGTACAGACAGACAGACAGAATTTTGGCAGTAACTCAAATATGTTTCTCTATCATCGTAATGTCATGTTTGATTGTTATCTCAAAATTTTTATAACTTGTATTATAGTACCTATAATCGCAAGTAAAAAATAGTTATATACAATTTGGTACAAGTAAACCTTAGTTATCATTTATTATTTAATATGTTGTTGATATATACTTTTTTTGGATAAGAGGGACTAGTTGCCCTTCTGCCTCCTACCGATGTAGGTCATTGAAATTTTGAGAACCAGTTTGATTCAAGCGCTGTAAGAAACCAACGTGAAGTTGGCTCCTGAAAGTCCATACATATTAGGTCAATGTTTGTAATATTTTGAAGAGCTATTTTTTCAAGTTATGGAATCGTGAATATGAAAAAAATCGAAATAACTATCAAACATGTTACATGTCATTACTATGATATAACAGTGTAAACAATTAGGTAGTTATCTGTCTGCTTGAATATATTCGTATGTACATGTGAATTTATGGTTTTTTGGCCTTAACGGCTAAACAGATTCTCTTCAATTTTTGTACCTATATTATAATTAGGACTTCTAGGCTCGGAGATATCCTTATTCTTATTTTTGAATTTTCTCACTGCATTTGGTTTTCAAAAGACACTTTTTTTAGACTGCATTCTAAATGGAAATCTTTGAATGCAGTTTCTTGCCGGATGCAAACTTGATTCTGGAAATGTATTTATCTTCTTTCTAGGACTTCTAGGTTCGGAGATATCCTTATTCTTATTTTTGAATTTTCTCACTATCTTTGCATTTGGTTTTTAAAAGACACTTTTTTTAGACTGAATTCTAAATAGAAATCTTTGAATGCACTTTCTTGTCGGATGCAAACCTGATTCTGGAAATGTATTTATCTTCTTTCTAGGACTTTTAGGTTCGGAGATATCCTTATTCTTATTTTTGAATTTTCTCACTATCTTTGCATTTGGTTTTCAAAAGACACTTTTTTAGACTGCATTCTAAATAAAAAAATTTGAATGCAGTTTCTTGCCGGATGCAAACCTGATTCTGGAAATGTATTTATCTTCTTTCTAGGACTTCTAGGTTCGGAGATATCCTTATTCTTATTTTTGAATTTTCTCACTATCTTTGCATTTGGTTTTCAAAAGACACTTTTCTGAGACTGCATTCTAAATAGAAATCTTTGCATGCAGTTTCTTGCCGGATGCAAACCTGATTCTGGAAATGTATTTATCTTCTTTCTGGGACTTCTAGGTTCGGAGATATCCTTATTCTTATTTTTGAATTTTCTCACTATCTTTGCATTTGGTTTTCAAAAGACACTTTTCTGAGACTACATTCTAAATTGAAATCTTTGAATGCAAACCTGGTTGAAGCTTAATGAAACGAAAATTCGTCACGACAAAGAGACAAACACATAAACATGTATATAGAACTGTTAGCTTTTCCAGTTGTTTAGTATATTACCTTTCCACTTGTTTCCTGTTTATAATAATATAATATTTGAAAATAAAAAGATATAAGGGTTTTTTCAGTTTGGTTTGTATTTTAGTATGGACAAATTTGAACAACTGGCATAAAGATTCCTAGGAATCAGCAAATAAATTAAAATAGCTTAATTATGTTTGATGGAACGAAAAACTTATGATGTTTTTTCATATAAGCATTTCTTCAGTAATAATTATAATTTTGTTTCACGGTTTCTGTTGTTGAAATTCCAATATTTAAATATGTACATACACCATTTATGGACTCTGTTATTGCATGTTGTTGTTGTTAGTTTTTCAATCTTTTTTCTGAATTTTCTCGCATTGTAGATGAAGAAAATTGTGGTTGAATTTTGTTGTTAAGAGGTTAAATATTGTATGTGCCGTCGGAAATATGTGCTGAATTTAGAATGAATTGAAATGTACTATCGTCAGCCGTTGGAGCCAAGTTGCTTTTATCTATAAGAATTATTAAAAAATAATGAACTTTTTGATTTTTGTTTAATCAAGTAGCAAGCATTGATGTGTTTATATTCAGGACAGAGACGAGGCAACTTACTTGAACTAAACAAAATACAAAGCGAACGATAAGAAACTCTTTCCTTTCAATTCATAATGTACGTAAAATGAATGATTGAAGATTTGTGCTTGAAGTGTGTATGCAATGTAAAGCAGAATTTACTTACACTCCTCCTCCTCCAATGCTTGATGAGATGTTGACGTTTGTATATGCCGCTTTAGGGTGATGTTATAAGTGCTTGGCCTTGTCTTTGACGTCAAGATTGTATTTAGTAGCCTTCGGTACGGGCACAGCCGGTCGGATGTTTCGTCATGTCACACAGTGATCCTCCCAATGATTGTTGTTCAACCAGTAACCAAAGCAATCTTCTTGTAGATGTTACTCGCAGCTTCTTCGAATGTAGTCAATTCCACGCGTGAGAAATTCATAAAGTAAATCATTTCTTGGGCAGAACAAGAGAAGAGGCCTTTTTTCATCCTTTTTCTTTTGTGCCTGAATTAAACCCTTTCTTGGTCGACCTGGACCATATTTCACTGGAGCACTAGAATTGAAAACTTCTGGTTACGGAACATCTGCCTTAACAGCTGGCTGCGATGTATATCCGTAATCGTGAACCACATAGTAATTTTATTTAATGGGTCTGTCGACGTTATGGATTTGATGTCGCTGCCGTCAAACTTATAGGCGGTAGCAAATAAGTTTGCTACAATGCAACTTGACTTGCTTGATGTTGAAGATGTTGACGACATCTTGACTTCATCCGGAATACTATTGTCTTCATCCGCATCTCAGACAATTTCGACCACAAATAAGTTGAGTCTTTTTTCGACGGCTGGCAATTCCGGAGGTACTGTTTGTAGCGATGGTTCTTCAAATGCAGACTTAGGCGAAACCACTGATTGTGCTTTCTTAGCATTCCGCTCTTTTGCTTTTATATTCTCGTCTGCTTCCTCTTGGCAACCTGGTGTTTGTTGGGAATCCGGTGGCGAATTCATAATTATTTCCTCCAAATCCGATGAGAATGCCAGACGATTGATAGCGGCAGTTGTGCTAGATAAACTCGGTTGCACTTTTTATCTTCTAAATCTGAATAGATCTTAAATTTCCACTTGCGTGGCTACCCGTATCCCCAGACTTTTGTAGTTGGAAGTGGCATTTTGCCATTGTGAGAAGACAGGCAAGATAGCGACATTTGACCATCAACTTTGGTCGGTTGAATCGGACTACTAGATTCCTTATATCCGCACATCGTCATCGCTGGATGAAATAGCGCTAGAAAAAAAATATATTGCGTTACAGAAAATTATTACAAAATAAAATAACAAAGGAATTTTAAAATCTATCTACCTTGAAAATGAAATTGAATTTTTTGTTTTGATTTTCGCTGTCAATTGCTTGCGACAGAATTTGGGACAAGAAAACTGGGTTTACATGTGCAAGTGTTTTTTAATTTAATAACAATATAGCCAAGTTACGTTACGAATGGTTTATTTATAATTTGTTAATTAATTAATAAACTAAGGTTTTCCAAATTCTAAAAATGGTTTTCCAAATTTGTCCAAACAATTCCTCATCGATTGAAACCAAAAAAGTCCACTTTTTTTTCTATGTGCTGCTAACTATACGCCAAATCTTTAATTGTTAATAACTTTTAAACTATAGTTTTCCAAATTCTAAAAATGGTTTTCCAATTTTTTCCAAATGTTTTCCAAATTCGGGGCACCAAAAAAATCAAAATTCCCGACTTAGTGCTGCTAACTATACGGGGGTCGAAATAAACATATAAAATACAAAAATACATAAGTCAACACCAAAAATTGAAAAACAAATTGATAAATCAACTTACAAAAATGTTTAAGGACAAAGAATACAAGTCTCCTCGCATCTTACAATTATATGGATAAAAAACAATCTATTAGATTATGTAAAAAAAGTGCGTGCGTACAAAGTACACATGTCGGAAGTGAAACTTCTTTTTTTATTTTTTATTGATTTATAAATTTAAGTCATATCACTCTACACACCGTATGCAAACTAATGACTATGTAAATAAATAAAACAGATCTGCGTTTACTCACTCGCTTGCTCCTTACTATCGGTCCATGGCTATGTGCTTCATGCTACGTTCGCCGGTTTTCACTCTCTCTCAAACGGTTCAAATGATGAATTGTAAATTAAAATATCACGTGTTTTTTGTAAATACTAAAATTTCCTAACCTTCAAATGAATTAACATAAGATAATAATAATAATTGTAAATGAACAAAATGATAACAATTATATTACTTACTCTGAATAACTGCTTAGTATAGGACGATTTACAAATTAATCACAAATTATTTATTTATAAATTTAACTCAGATCTGCGTTTACTCACTCGCTTGATCCATGGCTATGTGCTTCATGCTACGTTCGCCCTTTCTCACTTTCCCTCAATCGGTCTCAATCGCTCTCTACCTATTCTTAGACAAAAACTTTGCACATATCCGTGTCACTACTTCCGTTTCATCCGTAAGCAATTTACCCTCATGCGCGTAAAGGAGTTTCTCTTCAAAAGTTTTTCGAAATATTTTTAAGCTGAATTGGTTTGGCTATCTACATCTTCCTGAATATCAAATTTGATTGTAATAGGTTAAGCAGTTCTCGAGAAAGTCGAAGAAAAAAAATGGCTCTATAGGGGGTACCGTTATAGAACAAATTTCGAAAAATGTATTCTTATTGAAAGATAGCAGCACCCTGAAAGTTTTATCAAAATCGTTGGAGCCATTTTCGAGAAAAACAAAATGAAAGATTATTGTGAATGTACCTGATTCTATTTTCATCATGACTTATACCAATGCGTTCTCTTTAATATATCATTATTGTCTTGATACTTTACTTTATACCTTTTTATAAGTCACTCTTAAATAAACTCTTGAAATGAACCGTTTATCCCATTTCCTATTCATAACAATTAACTTCTGCTCTGCCGTAAAAAATCCCACCCGCTCTTATCTTTAATGATCAGTGATCATTTCACATATAGAAGACCACACAAAATCCACAATAAGCAAAGATACCTCACTCCCTCTCAATCGGTCTCAATCGCTCTCTACCTAGTCTTAGACAAAAACGTTGCACATTTCCGTGTCGCTACTTCCATTTCATCCATTGTATATAAACTGCTATAGTACTATCATGACGACCGGTGGACGGTGGCGTTCCAAGCGGCTCTAGGGAAAAAGATTACTCGATGAATTGAAGTTCATTTACAAAGAGAATTCTCAGAGAAATTAGCTGAATTAGTCTTTATTCATAGGTAATTTATGAGTAATTTATAAAAGAGGTAGATTAAGCAATAGATGGAAAGGGAAACAAGAGGCAGGAATGTATATACATTGTTGCTTACCTTACAGTTTAAGGTTAAGAAAAAATTTGTTGATATGCCGTTCATATACAATGTTGACATGAATATATCTGATGTTGGACATTGTATATAAACTGCCTTTCGTACATTATTATATACAATGTTCTGCCCTATATTCTTTGGGCAGATGAACGATGTTTGTTTTTGTTTTTTTTGCGTAGGTTGCGCTTGCTGTGCTGTGCATTGTATACATTGCATATACATTACTACACGGAAGTAGGTTTGGTTAGTTATATGTATGCATATTCAAACGATATTTTCCAGCTGATCATCATTGTATCGGTTGTATGCATTGTATATAAACTGCCTTGCTTATAAGAAATACACTGCTAATAAGCATTGTATATGAATTGCTATAGTTCTATGCAATGCTAATAGCTAATAAGAAAATACAGTAGCAGACGATAAAGTAAGTATGTGTATGTACGAATAATCCATAAATCTGGTATAGGTAAAGTACTTTGTATCTGATTTCGGACACGAAGGTTCTAAAAATTGTGTTTTGTGAGTTTTGGCGGTTTTTTGATAACCGAATAAATTAATAACTGTGAATTGTGTTGTGTTTTGGTAAAAAGAAGTTTATTGGCAATATCATTGTATATATAGTGTTGTATTATTGTATTTTTGTTAATTAATTTGTATTTTTTACTTAGTGTGTTGTGTTTAGTGTAAGGTAAGATTGTTATTTATTCTATTATTTTTATTATTATATTTTTATTATATATTTTTATATTTATATTAATTATAAATAAGTTAGTGTTATTTTAAATTTAAATTAAGTATTAATAAAAATGGCTTCATGTGCCTATGGGGGCTGCGACGAGCGCAAAAGGTCACTTGGTTTGTCCTTTTTCAATGTGCCAACAGACCACAGGCGACCAATTTGGCTAAAACACTTCAATGTCCCACACTTGAGAAGTTTCCCTAGGGACTTCAAAATGTGTGAACAGCATTTTTTCGCTAAGGACATCGTGTTAAGGGCAACATTGAAGCGTTTGAGCAAAAATGCACTGCCGATATCTTCCGCATCGGTATGCAGCTGCTCAGAAACTTCCATCGATTCCTCATGTGCCCGAATTATGGAAGCATGTAGGATTCGATTACAGCCGACCTCAACGGTCACGTCAGCACCATTCAATGTGGAATGCCCATTACCCATGGAGGGGGTTATAGCTTCAACCCCTAACACCGAGCCTCAACCCATTCCATCTAGTCCAAGCTTGTCGTTGGTGAATTTGGCTGCAAGTTCTGCCAAAACATATGTTAGAGATTATTCTCTAACAAATGTGTCCAATACGACTCCCATATCGCCTTCCCAATTTCCTTCGCCGAGGTTACACACCTACAAAACAACTCCCCGTAGAACAAAACGGCAGCGTTCAATACCGGCGTTTATGTTAAGAACGCCGAGAAGGCTCAGGAAAAGCAAGGAATATAACTTGGAAAAAGGCGTCATGAAGCAAATGGAGCATTCGACAGAGGAGGTAAGGAGATTTGTTATGGTGCAACTGTTCCATAAACAAAACACTTATTCTATAAATCCCCTGCCTGCTACAACTACATGTTGAGAGCAGGATTTAAAATGCCATCGGTAAGCACCATTTATCGTTGGCATTCAGAGATACGACTTAAGGCAGGATTTAGGATATGTCATTATAAGGAAATCTGCAGTTTTCATCTGGGAAACTTATTTGAAAAAAATTAAATCAACCCGTTATCAAAATATTTCGAAAACCAATTTTTTTTTAGAAAATTGAAAAAAAAAGTTTTCGAAAATTTTGAAATGCCATGTTAATTGAATTATAAATGACTTCCTGTGTGCAAAATTTTATTGAAATCAGGATATTGGTTAACGATAAAACGGCATTTGAAAAAAACGGTTCTATGAGAGGCACCGTTATAGAACAAATTTCGAAAAATTCATTCAAACTGAAAGATGTATTGTTGTAAAAAAATAGCATCCTGAAAGTTTGATCAAAATCGTTGGAACCATTTTCGATAAAATCAAACTTTTTGTTAAACGGCAAATAAAGTTCATTTTTGACCTAGAGCAAAAATGAGAAATACCCCCCGAGATACTACCTAATAAATACTAAATACCAAGTTTGAACCAAATCGGCCCATCCGTTTAGGCTGTAGAGCACCGAACAGCCAGACATTTTTCGAACCAACTTCTTTCGACTTCTCTATCATCGTAATATCATGTTTGATTATTATCTCAATTTTTTTTTTATAGTAGGTACCTATAATCGCAAGTAAAAAAACATTTGAAATCCGACATCTGGGATAGTTTAAACATTTTTTTAACGAAAACCCGCCGCAGACGAACATTTTAAAAAAAGAATCACGAAAATCGGCCCACTTTTTAATTTTCTACAGCCAAAAAACCCACCGCGATATAAAAATAAGATTTGCATTAACTATGAATTTCCTACCCGCGAGCAAATGGTAGGTCAGTTATTTCATACAAAGCCTCAAAAAAACAAAAATCATTACTACCTGCAGTCTATATCAATTTCCAAACAAAAAAATATGAATGTATCTCCATGCATAGTTTTCACCCTTGTATCATTGTATATGAATTGAATAGGCAGTTTATATACAATGTACCTATCTGCATTGAAAACAAAATTCATACCAAAATCCATTCAATAAATCCAGCAAGAATTAAGTTCGTGTTAAATTTCTAAGAATGTATGAGTACATTTTTTGAAAACGACAACGTTCAATTTATAGGTAGCAAATAAACCCAAATTGAATATCTTAAAAATAAACCACTTCAAAAAGCTGGTCAATGACATATGTACATATTGTACATGTATTGCATATAAAAAAAATGTAAGCAACGAAGTTGGATCGTGTATGAATCCTCATTGTATATAGACTCCATAGGCAGTTTATATACAATGCAATAAAAATTAAATTGCACGACTGGATCGCACGTACTTGCTCTTATGTGCGGTCACAGCTTGGAATAAAATTTGAAAAATATTAAGGGATTATATTCGATTTTTCTGACTTTTGATTGTTCGAATAAAGTACGTTAAAATGTATTGGGTGAAATAATTTAAACGCCATTTTATTTCTTTAGGCAATGTAAGAAAGTGTGATTTTTTTCAAAATTGTAAAAGCCGTTTTTAAATAAAACGGGTTTTTTTAACAACTTTTTTTAAAAAAATAAAAAAAATAATTCATGCATTCAAACTTAAGCACAAAAATAACGTACATTTAAAAACAAAATTTAAAAAAAATTCACTTACCCGTTTTCAAAATATTGATTTTTCAAAAAAAAAAAAAAATTTAAATTATTAAAAATACAAAAAAAAAAGTTTTCAAAAAAAAATGTATGCATAATTACTCAAGCTGCCTACATCTTCTTGAATATCAATTTTGATTGTAATCGGATCACCAATTTTCGAAAAAGTCGAAGAAAAAAAAAAACGGTCCTATGGGAGGTACCGGTTTTAGCCCACCATATTATTTTTTTTTTTCACCAAAATATAATGCATACCTACAGTAGTACACTGATTTTTTTTATAAAAATTCTTGGAGCCGTTTTCGAGAAAAATAAGCTTTTATATAACGGTTATATGATATGTACCGTTAATTTTTGAGCTAAAAAAAATTGAAAAAAAGCCCTTTGTAGAATGTCAAAAGAACCTTAAGTTCAAAATTTGAAGACGATTGTCCCACCCGTTTAGGCTGCATTCCAAAATACATCCGTACAGACAGACAGACAGAATTTTGGCAGTAACTCAAATATGTTTCTCTATCATCGTAATGTCATGTTTGATTGTTATCTCAAAATTTTTATAACTTGTATTATAGTACCTATAATCGCAAGTAAAAAATAGTTATATACAATTTGGTACAAGTAAACCTTAGTTATCATTTATTATTTAATATGTTGTTGATATATACTTTTTTTGGATAAGAGGGACTAGTTGCCCTTCTGCCTCCTACCGATGTAGGTCATTGAAATTTTGAGAACCAGTTTGATTCAAGCGCTGTAAGAAACCAACGTGAAGTTGGCTCCTGAAAGTCCATACATATTAGGTCAATGTTTGTAATATTTTGAAGAGCTATTTTTTCAAGTTATGGAATCGTGAATATGAAAAAAATCGAAATAACTATCAAACATGTTACATGTCATTACTATGATATAACAGTGTAAACAATTAGGTAGTTATCTGTCTGCTTGAATATATTCGTATGTACATGTGAATTTATGGTTTTTTGGCCTTAACGGCTAAACAGATTCTCTTCAATTTTTGTACCTATATTATAATTAGGACTTCTAGGCTCGGAGATATCCTTATTCTTATTTTTGAATTTTCTCACTGCATTTGGTTTTCAAAAGACACTTTTTTTAGACTGCATTCTAAATGGAAATCTTTGAATGCAGTTTCTTGCCGGATGCAAACTTGATTCTGGAAATGTATTTATCTTCTTTCTAGGACTTCTAGGTTCGGAGATATCCTTATTCTTATTTTTGAATTTTCTCACTATCTTTGCATTTGGTTTTTAAAAGACACTTTTTTTAGACTGAATTCTAAATAGAAATCTTTGAATGCACTTTCTTGTCGGATGCAAACCTGATTCTGGAAATGTATTTATCTTCTTTCTAGGACTTTTAGGTTCGGAGATATCCTTATTCTTATTTTTGAATTTTCTCACTATCTTTGCATTTGGTTTTCAAAAGACACTTTTTTAGACTGCATTCTAAATAAAAAATTTTGAATGCAGTTTCTTGCCGGATGCAAACCTGATTCTGGAAATGTATTTATCTTCTTTCTAGGACTTCTAGGTTCGGAGATATCCTTATTCTTATTTTTGAATTTTCTCACTATCTTTGCATTTGGTTTTCAAAAGACACTTTTCTGAGACTGCATTCTAAATAGAAATCTTTGCATGCAGTTTCTTGCCGGATGCAAACCTGATTCTGGAAATGTATTTATCTTCTTTCTGGGACTTCTAGGTTCGGAGATATCCTTATTCTTATTTTTGAATTTTCTCACTATCTTTGCATTTGGTTTTCAAAAGACACTTTTCTGAGACTACATTCTAAATTGAAATCTTTGAATGCAAACCTGGTTGAAGCTTAATGAAACGAAAATTCGTCACGACAAAGAGACAAACACATAAACATGTATATAGAACTGTTAGCTTTTCCAGTTGTTTAGTATATTACCTTTCCACTTGTTTCCTGTTTATAATAATATAATATTTGAAAATAAAAAGATATAAGGGTTTTTTCAGTTTGGTTTGTATTTTAGTATGGACAAATTTGAACAACTGGCATAAAGATTCCTAGGAATCAGCAAATAAATTAAAATAGCTTAATTATGTTTGATGGAACGAAAAACTTATGATGTTTTTTCATATAAGCATTTCTTCAGTAATAATTATAATTTTGTTTCACGGTTTCTGTTGTTGAAATTCCAATATTTAAATATGTACATACACCATTTATGGACTCTGTTATTGCATGTTGTTGTTGTTAGTTTTTCAATCTTTTTTCTGAATTTTCTCGCATTGTAGATGAAGAAAATTGTGGTTGAATTTTGTTGTTAAGAGGTTAAATATTGTATGTGCCGTCGGAAATATGTGCTGAATTTAGAATGAATTGAAATGTACTATCGTCAGCCGTTGGAGCCAAGTTGCTTTTATCTATAAGAATTATTAAAAAATAATGAACTTTTTGATTTTTGTTTAATCAAGTAGCAAGCATTGATGTGTTTATATTCAGGACAGAGACGAGGCAACTTACTTGAACTAAACAAAATACAAAGCGAACGATAAGAAACTCTTTCCTTTCAATTCATAATGTACGTAAAATGAATGATTGAAGATTTGTGCTTGAAGTGTGTATGCAATGTAAAGCAGAATTTACTTACACTCCTCCTCCTCCAATGCTTGATGAGATGTTGACGTTTGTATATGCCGCTTTAGGGTGATGTTATAAGTGCTTGGCCTTGTCTTTGACGTCAAGATTGTATTTAGTAGCCTTCGGTACGGGCACAGCCGGTCGGATGTTTCGTCATGTCACACAGTGATCCTCCCAATGATTGTTGTTCAACCAGTAACCAAAGCAATCTTCTTGTAGATGTTACTCGCAGCTTCTTCGAATGTAGTCAATTCCACGCGTGAGAAATTCATAAAGTAAATCATTTCTTGGGCAGAACAAGAGAAGAGGCCTTTTTTCATCCTTTTTCTTTTGTGCCTGAATTAAACCCTTTCTTGGTCGACCTGGACCATATTTCACTGGAGCACTAGAATTGAAAACTTCTGGTTACGGAACATCTGCCTTAACAGCTGGCTGCGATGTATATCCGTAATCGTGAACCACATAGTAATTTTATTTAATGGGTCTGTCGACGTTATGGATTTGATGTCGCTGCCGTCAAACTTATAGGCGGTAGCAAATAAGTTTGCTACAATGCAACTTGACTTGCTTGATGTTGAAGATGTTGACGACATCTTGACTTCATCCGGAATACTATTGTCTTCATCCGCATCTCAGACAATTTCGACCACAAATAAGTTGAGTCTTTTTTCGACGGCTGGCAATTCCGGAGGTACTGTTTGTAGCGATGGTTCTTCAAATGCAGACTTAGGCGAAACCACTGATTGTGCTTTCTTAGCATTCCGCTCTTTTGCTTTTATATTCTCGTCTGCTTCCTCTTGGCAACCTGGTGTTTGTTGGGAATCCGGTGGCGAATTCATAATTATTTCCTCCAAATCCGATGAGAATGCCAGACGATTGATAGCGGCAGTTGTGCTAGATAAACTCGGTTGCACTTTTTATCTTCTAAATCTGAATAGATCTTAAATTTCCACTTGCGTGGCTACCCGTATCCCCAGACTTTTGTAGTTGGAAGTGGCATTTTGCCATTGTGAGAAGACAGGCAAGATAGCGACATTTGACCATCAACTTTGGTCGGTTGAATCGGACTACTAGATTCCTTATATCCGCACATCGTCATCGCTGGATGAAATAGCGCTAGAAAAAAAATATATTGCGTTACAGAAAATTATTACAAAATAAAATAACAAAGGAATTTTAAAATCTATCTACCTTGAAAATGAAATTGAATTTTTTGTTTTGATTTTCGCTGTCAATTGCTTGCGACAGAATTTGGGACAAGAAAACTGGGTTTACATGTGCAAGTGTTTTTTAATTTAATAACAATATAGCCAAGTTACGTTACGAATGGTTTATTTATAATTTGTTAATTAATTAATAAACTAAGGTTTTCCAAATTCTAAAAATGGTTTTCCAAATTTGTCCAAACAATTCCTCATCGATTGAAACCAAAAAAGTCCACTTTTTTTTCTATGTGCTGCTAACTATACGCCAAATCTTTAATTGTTAATAACTTTTAAACTATAGTTTTCCAAATTCTAAAAATGGTTTTCCAATTTTTTCCAAATGTTTTCCAAATTCGGGGCACCAAAAAAATCAAAATTCCCGACTTAGTGCTGCTAACTATACGGGGGTCGAAATAAACATATAAAATACAAAAATACATAAGTCAACACCAAAAATTGAAAAACAAATTGATAAATCAACTTACAAAAATGTTTAAGGACAAAGAATACAAGTCTCCTCGCATCTTACAATTATATGGATAAAAAACAATCTATTAGATTATGTAAAAAAAGTGCGTGCGTACAAAGTACACATGTCGGAAGTGAAACTTCTTTTTTTATTTTTTATTGATTTATAAATTTAAGTCATATCACTCTACACACCGTATGCAAACTAATGACTATGTAAATAAATAAAACAGATCTGCGTTTACTCACTCGCTTGCTCCTTACTATCGGTCCATGGCTATGTGCTTCATGCTACGTTCGCCGGTTTTCACTCTCTCTCAAACGGTTCAAATGATGAATTGTAAATTAAAATATCACGTGTTTTTTGTAAATACTAAAATTTCCTAACCTTCAAATGAATTAACATAAGATAATAATAATAATTGTAAATGAACAAAATGATAACAATTATATTACTTACTCTGAATAACTGCTTAGTATAGGACGATTTACAAATTAATCACAAATTATTTATTTATAAATTTAACTCAGATCTGCGTTTACTCACTCGCTTGATCCATGGCTATGTGCTTCATGCTACGTTCGCCCTTTCTCACTTTCCCTCAATCGGTCTCAATCGCTCTCTACCTATTCTTAGACAAAAACTTTGCACATATCCGTGTCACTACTTCCGTTTCATCCGTAAGCAATTTACCCTCATGCGCGTAAAGGAGTTTCTCTTCAAAAGTTTTTCGAAATATTTTTAAGCTGAATTGGTTTGGCTATCTACATCTTCCTGAATATCAAATTTGATTGTAATAGGTTAAGCAGTTCTCGAGAAAGTCGAAGAAAAAAAATGGCTCTATAGGGGGTACCGTTATAGAACAAATTTCGAAAAATGTATTCTTATTGAAAGATAGCAGCACCCTGAAAGTTTTATCAAAATCGTTGGAGCCATTTTCGAGAAAAACAAAATGAAAGATTATTGTGAATGTACCTGATTCTATTTTCATCATGACTTATACCAATGCGTTCTCTTTAATATATCATTATTGTCTTGATACTTTACTTTATACCTTTTTATAAGTCACTCTTAAATAAACTCTTGAAATGAACCGTTTATCCCATTTCCTATTCATAACAATTAACTTCTGCTCTGCCGTAAAAAATCCCACCCGCTCTTATCTTTAATGATCAGTGATCATTTCACATATAGAAGACCACACAAAATCCACAATAAGCAAAGATACCTCACTCCCTCTCAATCGGTCTCAATCGCTCTCTACCTAGTCTTAGACAAAAACGTTGCACATTTCCGTGTCGCTACTTCCATTTCATCCATTGTATATAAACTGCTATAGTACTATCATGACGACCGGTGGACGGTGGCGTTCCAAGCGGCTCTAGGGAAAAAGATTACTCGATGAATTGAAGTTCATTTACAAAGAGAATTCTCAGAGAAATTAGCTGAATTAGTCTTTATTCATAGGTAATTTATGAGTAATTTATAAAAGAGGTAGATTAAGCAATAGATGGAAAGGGAAACAAGAGGCAGGAATGTATATACATTGTTGCTTACCTTACAGTTTAAGGTTAAGAAAAAATTTGTTGATATGCCGTTCATATACAATGTTGACATGAATATATCTGATGTTGGACATTGTATATAAACTGCCTTTCGTACATTATTATATACAATGTTCTGCCCTATATTCTTTGGGCAGATGAACGATGTTTGTTTTTGTTTTTTTTGCGTAGGTTGCGCTTGCTGTGCTGTGCATTGTATACATTGCATATACATTACTACACGGAAGTAGGTTTGGTTAGTTATATGTATGCATATTCAAACGATATTTTCCAGCTGATCATCATTGTATCGGTTGTATGCATTGTATATAAACTGCCTTGCTTATAAGAAATACACTGCTAATAAGCATTGTATATGAATTGCTATAGTTCTATGCAATGCTAATAGCTAATAAGAAAATACAGTAGCAGACGATAAAGTAAGTATGTGTATGTACGAATAATCCATAAATCTGGTATAGGTAAAGTACTTTGTATCTGATTTCGGACACGAAGGTTCTAAAAATTGTGTTTTGTGAGTTTTGGCGGTTTTTTGATAACCGAATAAATTAATAACTGTGAATTGTGTTGTGTTTTGGTAAAAAGAAGTTTATTGGCAATATCATTGTATATATAGTGTTGTATTATTGTATTTTTGTTAATTAATTTGTATTTTTTACTTAGTGTGTTGTGTTTAGTGTAAGGTAAGATTGTTATTTATTCTATTATTTTTATTATTATATTTTTATTATATATTTTTATATTTATATTAATTATAAATAAGTTAGTGTTATTTTAAATTTAAATTAAGTATTAATAAAAATGGCTTCATGTGCCTATGGGGGCTGCGACGAGCGCAAAAGGTCACTTGGTTTGTCCTTTTTCAATGTGCCAACAGACCACAGGCGACCAATTTGGCTAAAACACTTCAATGTCCCACACTTGAGAAGTTTCCCTAGGGACTTCAAAATGTGTGAACAGCATTTTTTCGCTAAGGACATCGTGTTAAGGGCAACATTGAAGCGTTTGAGCAAAAATGCACTGCCGATATCTTCCGCATCGGTATGCAGCTGCTCAGAAACTTCCATCGATTCCTCATGTGCCCGAATTATGGAAGCATGTAGGATTCGATTACAGCCGACCTCAACGGTCACGTCAGCACCATTCAATGTGGAATGCCCATTACCCATGGAGGGGGTTATAGCTTCAACCCCTAACACCGAGCCTCAACCCATTCCATCTAGTCCAAGCTTGTCGTTGGTGAATTTGGCTGCAAGTTCTGCCAAAACATATGTTAGAGATTATTCTCTAACAAATGTGTCCAATACGACTCCCATATCGCCTTCCCAATTTCCTTCGCCGAGGTTACACACCTACAAAACAACTCCCCGTAGAACAAAACGGCAGCGTTCAATACCGGCGTTTATGTTAAGAACGCCGAGAAGGCTCAGGAAAAGCAAGGAATATAACTTGGAAAAAGGCGTCATGAAGCAAATGGAGCATTCGACAGAGGAGGTAAGGAGATTTGTTATGGTGCAACTGTTCCATAAACAAAACACTTATTCTATAAATCCCCTGCCTGCTACAACTACATGTTGAGAGCAGGATTTAAAATGCCATCGGTAAGCACCATTTATCGTTGGCATTCAGAGATACGACTTAAGGCAGGATTTAGGATATGTCATTATAAGGAAATCTGCAGTTTTCATCTGGGAAACTTATTTGAAAAAAATTAAATCAACCCGTTATCAAAATATTTCGAAAACCAATTTTTTTTTAGAAAATTGAAAAAAAAAGTTTTCGAAAATTTTGAAATGCCATGTTAATTGAATTATAAATGACTTCCTGTGTGCAAAATTTTATTGAAATCAGGATATTGGTTAACGATAAAACGGCATTTGAAAAAAACGGTTCTATGAGAGGCACCGTTATAGAACAAATTTCGAAAAATTCATTCAAACTGAAAGATGTATTGTTGTAAAAAAATAGCATCCTGAAAGTTTGATCAAAATCGTTGGAACCATTTTCGATAAAATCAAACTTTTTGTTAAACGGCAAATAAAGTTCATTTTTGACCTAGAGCAAAAATGAGAAATACCCCCCGAGATACTACCTAATAAATACTAAATACCAAGTTTGAACCAAATCGGCCCATCCGTTTAGGCTGTAGAGCACCGAACAGCCAGACATTTTTCGAACCAACTTCTTTCGACTTCTCTATCATCGTAATATCATGTTTGATTATTATCTCAATTTTTTTTTTATAGTAGGTACCTATAATCGCAAGTAAAAAACCATTTGAAATCCGACATCTGGGATAGTTTAAACATTTTTTTAACGAAAACCCGCCGCAGACGAACATTTTAAAAAAAGAATCATTGTATATAAACTGCTATAGTACTATCATGACGACCGGTGGACGGTGGCGTTCCAAGCGGCTCTAGGGAAAAAGATTACTCGATGAATTGAAGTTCATTTACAAAGAGAATTCTCAGAGAAATTAGCTGAATTAGTCTTTATTCATAGGTAATTTATGAGTAATTTATAAAAGAGGTAGATTAAGCAATAGATGGAAAGGGAAACAAGAGGCAGGAATGTATATACATTGTTGCTTACCTTACAGTTTAAGGTTAAGAAAAAATTTGTTGATATGCCGTTCATATACAATGTTGACATGAATATATCTGATGTTGGACATTGTATATAAACTGCCTTTCGTACATTATTATATACAATGTTCTGCCCTATATTCTTTGGGCAGATGAACGATGTTTGTTTTTGTTTTTTTTGCGTAGGTTGCGGTTGCTGTGCTGTGCATTGTATACATTGCATATACATTACTACACGGAAGTAGGTTTGGTTAGTTATATGTATGCATATTCAAACGATATTTTCCAGCTGATCATCATTGTATCGGTTGTATGCATTGTATATAAACTGCCTTGCTTATAAGAAATACACTGCTAATAAGCATTGTATATGAATTGCTATAGTTCTATGCAATGCTAATAGCTAATAAGAAAATACAGTAGCAGACGATAAAGTAAGTATGTGTATGTACGAATAATCCATAAATCTGGTATAGGTAAAGTACTTTGTATCAGATTTCGGAATGAAGGTTCTAAAAATTGTGTTTTGTGAGTTTTGGCGGTTTTTTGATAACCGAATAAATTAATAACTGTGAATTGTGTTGTGTTTTGGTAAAAGGAAGTTTATTGGCAATATCATTGTATATATAGTGTTGTATTATTGTATTTTTGTTAATTAATTTGTATTTTTTACTTAGTGTGTTGTGTTTAGTGTAAGGTAAGATTGTTATTTATTCTATTATTTTTATTATTATATTTTTATTATATATTTTTATATTTATATTAATTATAAATAAGTTAGTGTTATTTTAAATTTAAATTAAGTATTAATAAAAATGGCTTCATGTGCCTATGGGGGCTGCGACGAGCGCAAAAGGTCACTTGGTTTATCCTTTTTCAATGTGCCAACAGACCACAGGCGACCAATTTGGCTAAAACACTTCAATGTCCCACACTTGAGAAGTTTCCCTAGGGACTTCAAAATGTGTGAACAGCATTTTTTCGCTAAGGACATCGTGTTAAGGGCAACATTGAAGCGTTTGAGCAAAAATGCACTGCCGATATCTTCCGCATCGGTATGCAGCTGCTCAGAAACTTCCATCGATTCCTCATGTGCCCGAATTATGGAAGCATGTAGGATTCGATTACAGCCGACCTCAACGGTCACGTCAGCACCATTCAATGTGGAATGCCCATTACCCATGGAGGGGGTTATAGCTTCAACCCCTAACACCGAGCCTCAACCCATTCCATCTAGTCCAAGCTTGTCGTTGGTGAATTTGGCTGCAAGTTCTGCAGCAGATTATTCTCTAACAAATGTGTCCAATACGACTCCCATATCGCCTTCCCAATTTCCTTCGCCGAGGTTACACACCTACAAAACAACTCCCCGTAGAACAAAACGGCAGCGTTCAATACCGGCGTTTATGTTAAGAACGCCGAGAAGGCTCAGGAAAAGCAAGGAATATAACTTGGAAAAAGGCGTCATGAAGCAAATGGAGCATTCGACAGAGGAGGTAAGGAGATTTGTTATGGTGCAACTGTTCCATAAACAAAACACTTATTCTATAAATCCCCTGCCTGCTACAACTACATGTTGAGAGCAGGATTTAAAATGCCATCGGTAAGCACCATTTATCGTTGGCATTCAGAGATACGACTTAAGGCAGGATTTAGGATATGTCATTATAAGGAAATCTGCAGTTTTCATCTGGGAAACTTATTTGAAAAAAATTAAATCAACCCGTTTTCAAAATATTTCGAAAACCAATTTTTTTTTAGAAAATTGAAAAAAAAAGTTTTCGAAAATTTTGAAATGCCATGTTAATTGAATTATAAATGACTTCCTGTGTGCAAAATTTTATTGAAATCAGGATATTGGTTAACGATAAAACGGCATTTGAAAAAAACGGTTCTATGAGAGGCACCGTTATAGAACAAATTTCGAAAAATTCATTCAAACTGAAAGATGTATTGTTGTAAAAAATAGCATCCTGAAAGTTTGATCAAAATCGTTGGAACCATTTTCGATAAAATCAAACTTTTTGTTAAACGGCAAATAAAGTTCATTTTTGACCTAGAGCAAAAATGAGAAATACCCCCCGAGATACTACCTAATAAATACTAAATACCAAGTTTGAACCAAATCGGCCCATCCGTTTAGGCTGTAGAGCACCGAACAGCCAGACATTTTTCGAACCAACTTCTTTCGACTTCTCTATCATCGTAATATCATGTTTGATTATTATCTCAATTTTTTTTTTATAGTAGGTACCTATAATCGCAAGTAAAAAACCATTTGAAATCCGACATCTGGGATAGTTTAAACATTTTTTTAACGAAAACCCGCCGCAGACGAACATTTTAAAAAAAGAATCACGAAAATCGGCCCACTTTTTAATTTTCTACAGCCAAAAAACCCACCGCGATATAAAAATAAGATTTGCATTAACTATGAATTTCCTACCCGCGAGCAAATGGTAGGTCAGTTATTTCATACAAAGCCTCAAAAAAACAAAAATCATTACTACCTGCAGTCTATATCAATTTCCAAACAAAAAAATATGAATGTATCTCCATGCATAGTTTTCACCCTTGTATCATTGTATATGAATTGAATAGGCAGTTTATATACAATGTACCTATCTGCATTGAAAACAAAATTCATACCAAAATCCATTCAATAAATCCAGCAAGAATTAAGTTTGTGTTAAATTTCTAAGAATGTATGAGTACATTTTTTGAAAACGACAACGTTCAATTTATAGGTAGCAAATAAACCCAAATTGAATATCTTAAAAATAAACCACTTCAAAAAGCTGGTCAATGACATATGTACATATTGTACATGTATTGCATATAAAAAAAATGTAAGCAACGAAGTTGGATCGTGTATGAATCCTCATTGTATATAGACTCCATAGGCAGTTTATATACAATGTGAATCCTAACAAAAGTCTATATACAAATCACTTCAAAAGTCTGATCAATGACATTAATCATATACAAAACAATGTATATACAAATGTATCGCATATACCAAAAAAATGTAAGCAACATCATCAACATCAATTGCTTATAAGCCAACGAAATTGTATAATTCAAAGAGATTTCCTCTTAAAATTCATAAAGGAAACAGCGGGAACATTCAAAGTTTCTTAAAATATGTTGGATAATTTTCTCCTCTAAAGGAACGTGATGAACAGCTAATTATGTTTTGCTTCTGCTTCGAATGGTGGTTAATTTATTTGGTTAGTTTTCTTCGCTTACAAAAAATTTAATTTTTGTTATCCGAAATGCAATTTAAGTAAAACTTAAAAAAGATTAGTGGGCCATAGGTCAAAACACAGTAATTAGTTTACGTGCGACGTTTCGAGCAGACTGCGAAAATTTAAGCAACACATACAGCCAGCTTATAAAAAGGCCACAAATAACCAACTATAAGATAAAGGTGAACCCCCTGATGAAGTGTTATTTTAACGACAGTTTATTTAAAGTAATTTAATTATTTTAAATTTTAAATTGTAAACCAAATTAATCTAAAATTTTTTTTGAAGTGAAACTTCTTTACGCCCATGAGTTTAAATTTTTTACGGATGAAATGGAAGTAGCGACACGGAAATGTGCAACGTTTTTGTCTAAGACTAGGTAGAGAGCGATTGAGACCGATTGAGAGGGAGTGAGGTATCTTTGCTTATTGTGGATTTTGTGTGGTCTTCTATATGTGAAATGATCACTGATCATTAAAGATAAGAGCGGGTGGGATTTTTTACGGCAGAGCAGAAGTTAATTGTTATGAATAGGAAATGGGATAAACGGTTCATTTCAAGAGTTTATTTAAGAGTGACTTATAAAAAGGTATAAAGTAAAGTATCAAGACAATAATGATATATTAAAGAGAACGCATTGGTATAAGTCATGATGAAAATAGAATCAGGTACATTCACAATAATCTTTCATTTTGTTTTTCTCGAAAATGGCTCCAACGATTTTGATAAAACTTTCAGGGTGCTGCTATCTTTCAATAAGAATACATTTTTCGAAATTTGTTCTATAACGGTACCCCCTATAGAGCCATTTTTTTTCTTCGACTTTCTCGAGAACTGCTTAACCTATTACAATCAAATTTGATATTCAGGAAGATGTAGATAGCCAAACCAATTCAGCTTAAAAATATTTCGAAAAACTTTTGAAGAGAAACTCCTTTACGCGCATGAGGGTAAATTGCTTACGGATGAAACGGAAGTAGTGACACGGATATGTGCAAAGTTTTTGTCTAAGAATAGGTAGAGAGCGATTGAGACCGATTGAGGGAAAGTGAGAAAGGGCGAACGTAGCATGAAGCACATAGCCATGGATCAAGCGAGTGAGTAAACGCAGATCTGAGTTAAATTTATAAATAAATAATTTGTGATTAATTTGTAAATCGTCCTATACTAAGCAGTTATTCAGAGTAAGTAATATAATTGTTATCATTTTGTTCATTTACAATTATTATTATTATCTTATGTTAATTCATTTGAAGGTTAGGAAATTTTAGTATTTACAAAAAACACGTGATATTTTAATTTACAATTCATCATTTGAACCGTTTGAGAGAGAGTGAAAACCGGCGAACGTAGCATGAAGCACATAGCCATGGACCGATAGTAAGGAGCAAGCGAGTGAGTAAACGCAGATCTGTTTTATTTATTTACATAGTCATTAGTTTGCATACGGTGTGTAGAGTGATATGACTTAAATTTATAAATCAATAAAAAATAAAAAAAGAAGTTTCACTTCCGACATGTGTACTTTGTACGCACGCACTTTTTTTACATAATCTAATAGATTGTTTTTTATCCATATAATTGTAAGATGCGAGGAGACTTGTATTCTTTGTCCTTAAACATTTTTGTAAGTTGATTTATCAATTTGTTTTTCAATTTTTGGTGTTGACTTATGTATTTTTGTATTTTATATGTTTATTTCGACCCCCGTATAGTTAGCAGCACTAAGTCGGGAATTTTGATTTTTTTGGTGCCCCGAATTTGGAAAACATTTGGAAAAAATTGGAAAACCATTTTTAGAATTTGGAAAACTATAGTTTAAAAGTTATTAACAATTAAAGATTTGGCGTATAGTTAGCAGCACATAGAAAAAAAAGTGGACTTTTTTGGTTTCAATCGATGAGGAATTGTTTGGACAAATTTGGAAAACCATTTTTAGAATTTGGAAAACCTTAGTTTATTAATTAATTAACAAATTATAAATAAACCATTCGTAACGTAACTTGGCTATATTGTTATTAAATTAAAAAACACTTGCACATGTAAACCCAGTTTTCTTGTCCCAAATTCTGTCGCAAGCAATTGACAGCGAAAATCAAAACAAAAAATTCAATTTCATTTTCAAGGTAGATAGATTTTAAAATTCCTTTGTTATTTTATTTTGTAATAATTTTCTGTAACGCAATATATTTTTTTTCTAGCGCTATTTCATCCAGCGATGACGATGTGCGGATATAAGGAATCTAGTAGTCCGATTCAACCGACCAAAGTTGATGGTCAAATGTCGCTATCTTGCCTGTCTTCTCACAATGGCAAAATGCCACTTCCAACTACAAAAGTCTGGGGATACGGGTAGCCACGCAAGTGGAAATTTAAGATCTATTCAGATTTAGAAGATAAAAAGTGCAACCGAGTTTATCTAGCACAACTGCCGCTATCAATCGTCTGGCATTCTCATCGGATTTGGAGGAAATAATTATGAATTCGCCACCGGATTCCCAACAAACACCAGGTTGCCAAGAGGAAGCAGACGAGAATATAAAAGCAAAAGAGCGGAATGCTAAGAAAGCACAATCAGTGGTTTCGCCTAAGTCTGCATTTGAAGAACCATCGCTACAAACAGTACCTCCGGAATTGCCAGCCGTCGAAAAAAGACTCAACTTATTTGTGGTCGAAATTGTCTGAGATGCGGATGAAGACAATAGTATTCCGGATGAAGTCAAGATGTCGTCAACATCTTCAACATCAAGCAAGTCAAGTTGCATTGTAGCAAACTTATTTGCTACCGCCTATAAGTTTGACGGCAGCGACATCAAATCCATAACGTCGACAGACCCATTAAATAAAATTACTATGTGGTTCACGATTACGGATATACATCGCAGCCAGCTGTTAAGGCAGATGTTCCGTAACCAGAAGTTTTCAATTCTAGTGCTCCAGTGAAATATGGTCCAGGTCGACCAAGAAAGGGTTTAATTCAGGCACAAAAGAAAAAGGATGAAAAAAGGCCTCTTCTCTTGTTCTGCCCAAGAAATGATTTACTTTATGAATTTCTCACGCGTGGAATTGACTACATTCGAAGAAGCTGCGAGTAACATCTACAAGAAGATTGCTTTGGTTACTGGTTGAACAACAATCATTGGGAGGATCACTGTGTGACATGACGAAACATCCGACCGGCTGTGCCCGTACCGAAGGCTACTAAATACAATCTTGACGTCAAAGACAAGGCCAAGCACTTATAACATCACCCTAAAGCGGCATATACAAACGTCAACATCTCATCAAGCATTGGAGGAGGAGGAGTGTAAGTAAATTCTGCTTTACATTGCATACACACTTCAAGCACAAATCTTCAATCATTCATTTTACGTACATTATGAATTGAAAGGAAAGAGTTTCTTATCGTTCGCTTTGTATTTTGTTTAGTTCAAGTAAGTTGCCTCGTCTCTGTCCTGAATATAAACACATCAATGCTTGCTACTTGATTAAACAAAAATCAAAAAGTTCATTATTTTTTAATAATTCTTATAGATAAAAGCAACTTGGCTCCAACGGCTGACGATAGTACATTTCAATTCATTCTAAATTCAGCACATATTTCCGACGGCACATACAATATTTAACCTCTTAACAACAAAATTCAACCACAATTTTCTTCATCTACAATGCGAGAAAATTCAGAAAAAAGATTGAAAAACTAACAACAACAACATGCAATAACAGAGTCCATAAATGGTGTATGTACATATTTAAATATTGGAATTTCAACAACAGAAACCGTGAAACAAAATTATAATTATTACTGAAGAAATGCTTATATGAAAAAACATCATAAGTTTTTCGTTCCATCAAACATAATTAAGCTATTTTAATTTATTTGCTGATTCCTAGGAATCTTTATGCCAGTTGTTCAAATTTGTCCATACTAAAATACAAACCAAACTGAAAAAACCCTTATATCTTTTTATTTTCAAATATTATATTATTATAAACAGGAAACAAGTGGAAAGGTAATATACTAAACAACTGGAAAAGCTAACAGTTCTATATACATGTTTATGTGTTTGTCTCTTTGTCGTGACGAATTTTCGTTTCATTAAGCTTCAACCAGGTTTGCATTCAAAGATTTCAATTTAGAATGTAGTCTCAGAAAAGTGTCTTTTGAAAACCAAATGCAAAGATAGTGAGAAAATTCAAAAATAAGAATAAGGATATCTCCGAACCTAGAAGTCCCAGAAAGAAGATAAATACATTTCCAGAATCAGGTTTGCATCCGGCAAGAAACTGCATGCAAAGATTTCTATTTAGAATGCAGTCTCAGAAAAGTGTCTTTTGAAAACCAAATGCAAAGATAGTGAGAAAATTCAAAAATAAGAATAAGGATATCTCCGAACCTAGAAGTCCTAGAAAGAAGATAAATACATTTCCAGAATCAGGTTTGCATCCGGCAAGAAACTGCATTCAAAATTTTTTATTTAGAATGCAGTCTAAAAAAGTGTCTTTTGAAAACCAAATGCAAAGATAGTGAGAAAATTCAAAAATAAGAATAAGGATATCTCCGAACCTAAAAGTCCTAGAAAGAAGATAAATACATTTCCAGAATCAGGTTTGCATCCGACAAGAAAGTGCATTCAAAGATTTCTATTTAGAATTCAGTCTAAAAAAAGTGTCTTTTAAAAACCAAATGCAAAGATAGTGAGAAAATTCAAAAATAAGAATAAGGATATCTCCGAACCTAGAAGTCCTAGAAAGAAGATAAATACATTTCCAGAATCAAGTTTGCATCCGGCAAGAAACTGCATTCAAAGATTTCCATTTAGAATGCAGTCTAAAAAAAGTGTCTTTTGAAAACCAAATGCAGTGAGAAAATTCAAAAATAAGAATAAGGATATCTCCGAGCCTAGAAGTCCTAATTATAATATAGGTACAAAAATTGAAGAGAATCTGTTTAGCCGTTAAGGCCAAAAAACCATAAATTCACATGTACATACGAATATATTCAAGCAGACAGATAACTACCTAATTGTTTACACTGTTATATCATAGTAATGACATGTAACATGTTTGATAGTTATTTCGATTTTTTTCATATTCACGATTCCATAACTTGAAAAAATAGCTCTTCAAAATATTACAAACATTGACCTAATATGTATGGACTTTCAGGAGCCAACTTCACGTTGGTTTCTTACAGCGCTTGAATCAAACTGGTTCTCAAAATTTCAATGACCTACATCGGTAGGAGGCAGAAGGGCAACTAGTCCCTCTTATCCAAAAAAAGTATATATCAACAACATATTAAATAATAAATGATAACTAAGGTTTACTTGTACCAAATTGTATATAACTATTTTTTACTTGCGATTATAGGTACTATAATACAAGTTATAAAAATTTTGAGATAACAATCAAACATGACATTACGATGATAGAGAAACATATTTGAGTTACTGCCAAAATTCTGTCTGTCTGTCTGTACGGATGTATTTTGGAATGCAGCCTAAACGGGTGGGACAATCGTCTTCAAATTTTGAACTTAAGGTTCTTTTGACATTCTACAAAGGGCTTTTTTTCAATTTTTTTTAGCTCAAAAATTAACGGTACATATCATATAACCGTTATATAAAAGCTTATTTTTCTCGAAAACGGCTCCAAGAATTTTTATAAAAAAAATCAGTGTACTACTGTAGGTATGCATTATATTTTGGTGAAAAAAAAAAATAATATGGTGGGCTAAAACCGGTACCTCCCATAGGACCGTTTTTTTTTTTCTTCGACTTTTTCGAAAATTGGTGATCCGATTACAATCAAAATTGATATTCAAGAAGATGTAGGCAGCTTGAGTAATTATGCATACATTTTTTTTTGAAAACTTTTTTTTTTGTATTTTTAATAATTTAAATTTTTTTTTTTTTTTGAAAAATCAATATTTTGAAAACGGGTAAGTGAATTTTTTTTAAATTTTGTTTTTAAATGTACGTTATTTTTGTGCTTAAGTTTGAATGCATGAATTATTTTTTTTATTTTTTTAAAAAAAGTTGTTAAAAAAACCCGTTTTATTTAAAAACGGCTTTTACAATTTTGAAAAAAATCACACTTTCTTACATTGCCTAAAGAAATAAAATGGCGTTTAAATTATTTCACCCAATACATTTTAACGTACTTTATTCGAACAATCAAAAGTCAGAAAAATCGAATATAATCCCTTAATATTTTTCAAATTTTATTCCAAGCTGTGACCGCACATAAGAGCAAGTACGTGCGATCCAGTCGTGCAATTTAATTTTTATTGCATTGTATATAAACTGCCTATGGAGTCTATATACAATGAGGATTCATACACGATCCAACTTCGTTGCTTACATTTTTTTTATATGCAATACATGTACAATATGTACATATGTCATTGACCAGCTTTTTGAAGTGGTTTATTTTTAAGATATTCAATTTGGGTTTATTTGCTACCTATAAATTGAACGTTGTCGTTTTCAAAAAATGTACTCATACATTCTTAGAAATTTAACACGAACTTAATTCTTGCTGGATTTATTGAATGGATTTTGGTATGAATTTTGTTTTCAATGCAGATAGGTACATTGTATATAAACTGCCTATTCAATTCATATACAATGATACAAGGGTGAAAACTATGCATGGAGATACATTCATATTTTTTTGTTTGGAAATTGATATAGACTGCAGGTAGTAATGATTTTTGTTTTTTTGAGGCTTTGTATGAAATAACTGACCTACCATTTGCTCGCGGGTAGGAAATTCATAGTTAATGCAAATCTTATTTTTATATCGCGGTGGGTTTTTTGGCTGTAGAAAATTAAAAAGTGGGCCGATTTTCGTGATTCTTTTTTTAAAATGTTCGTCTGCGGCGGGTTTTCGTTAAAAAAATGTTTAAACTATCCCAGATGTCGGATTTCAAATGGTTTTTTACTTGCGATTATAGGTACCTACTATAAAAAAAAAATTGAGATAATAATCAAACATGATATTACGATGATAGAGAAGTCGAAAGAAGTTGGTTCGAAAAATGTCTGGCTGTTCGGTGCTCTACAGCCTAAACGGATGGGCCGATTTGGTTCAAACTTGGTATTTAGTATTTATTAGGTAGTATCTCGGGGGGTATTTCTCATTTTTGCTCTAGGTCAAAAATGAACTTTATTTGCCGTTTAACAAAAAGTTTGATTTTATCGAAAATGGTTCCAACGATTTTGATCAAACTTTCAGGATGCTATTTTTTTACAACAATACATCTTTCAGTTTGAATGAATTTTTCGAAATTTGTTCTATAACGGTGCCTCTCATAGAACCGTTTTTTTCAAATGCCGTTTTATCGTTAACCAATATCCTGATTTCAATAAAATTTTGCACACAGGAAGTCATTTATAATTCAATTAACATGGCATTTCAAAATTTTCGAAAACTTTTTTTTCAATTTTCTAAAAAAAAATTGGTTTTCGAAATATTTTGAAAACGGGTTGATTTAATTTTTTTCAAATAAGTTTCCCAGATGAAAACTGCAGATTTCCTTATAATGACATATCCTAAATCCTGCCTTAAGTCGTATCTCTGAATGCCAACGATAAATGGTGCTTACCGATGGCATTTTAAATCCTGCTCTCAACATGTAGTTGTAGCAGGCAGGGGATTTATAGAATAAGTGTTTTGTTTATGGAACAGTTGCACCATAACAAATCTCCTTACCTCCTCTGTCGAATGCTCCATTTGCTTCATGACGCCTTTTTCCAAGTTATATTCCTTGCTTTTCCTGAGCCTTCTCGGCGTTCTTAACATAAACGCCGGTATTGAACGCTGCCGTTTTGTTCTACGGGGAGTTGTTTTGTAGGTGTGTAACCTCGGCGAAGGAAATTGGGAAGGCGATATGGGAGTCGTATTGGACACATTTGTTAGAGAATAATCTCTAACATATGTTTTGGCAGAACTTGCAGCCAAATTCACCAACGACAAGCTTGGACTAGATGGAATGGGTTGAGGCTCGGTGTTAGGGGTTGAAGCTATAACCCCCTCCATGGGTAATGGGCATTCCACATTGAAAGGTGCTGACGTGACCGTTGAGGTCGGCTGTAATCGAATCCTACATGCTTCCATAATTCGGGCACATGAGGAATCGATGGAAGTTTCTGAGCAGCTGCATACCGATGCGGAAGATATCGGCAGTGCATTTTTGCTCAAACGCTTCAATGTTGCCCTTAACACGATGTCCTTAGCGAAAAAATGCTGTTCACACATTTTGAAGTCCCTAGGGAAACTTCTCAAGTGTGGGACATTGCCGTGTTTTAGCCAAATTGGTCGCCTGTGGTCTGTTGGCACATTGAAAAAGGACAAACCAAGTGACCTTTTGCGCTCGTCGCAGCCCCCATAGGCACATGAAGCCATTTTTATTAATACTTAATTTAAATTTAAAATAACACTAACTTATTTATAATTAATATATAATAAAAATATAATAATAAAAATAATAGAATAAATAACAATCTTACTTTACACTAAACACAACACACTAAGTAAAAAATACAAATTAATTAACAAAAATACAATAATACAACACTATATATACAATGATATTGCCAATAAACTTCCTTTTACCAAAACACAACACAATTCACAGTTATTAATTTATTCGGTTATCAAAAAACCGCCAAAACTCACAAAACACAATTTTTAGAACCTTCGTGTCCGAAATCAGATACAAAGTACTTTACCTATACCAGATTTATGGATTATTCGTACATACACATACTTACTTTATCGTCTGCTACTGTATTTTCTTATTAGCTATTAGCATTGCATAGAACTATAGCAATTCATATACAATGCTTATTAGCAGTGTATTTCTTATAAGCAAGGCAGTTTATATACAATGCATACAACCGATACAATGATGATCAGCTGGAAAATATCGTTTGAATATGCATACATATAACTAACCAAACCTACTTCCGTGTAGTAATGTATATGCAATGTATACAATGCACAGCACAGCAACCGCAACCTACGCAAAAAAAAACAAAAACAAACATCGTTCATCTGCCCAAAGAATATAGGGCAGAACATTGTATATAATAATGTACGAAAGGCAGTTTATATACAATGTCCAACATCAGATATATTCATGTCAACATTGTATATGAACGGCATATCAACAAATTTTTTCTTAACCTTAAACTGTAAGGTAAGCAACAATGTATATACATTCCTGCCTCTTGTTTCCCTTTCCATCTATTGCTTAATCTACCTCTTTTATAAATTACTCATAAATTACCTATGAATAAAGACTAATTCAGCTAATTTCTCTGAGAATTCTCTTTGTAAATGAACTTCAATTCATCGAGTAATCTTTTTCCCTAGAGCCGCTTGGAACGCCACCGTCCACCGGTCGTCATGATAGTACTATAGCAGTTTATATACAATGCCTAGAGCAAAACATTGTATATAAACTGCTATAGTACTATTATGAGACGAGAAAAAATCTTTTTCCCTAGAACCGCTTGGAGTGCTAGTGTAGGCATATTTTATTTGAGAAAAGAGAGAAATAAGAGCATTTTTATAAGCGTTATGCTCTGTGCTTACATTACTGCTGAATCAACTTGCCTGATGAACATGCATTTTGTTGGAAAAATGTGTGGTTTACCTACATTCTTTATGAATTTTAAGAGGAAATCTCTTTGAATTATACAATTTCGTTGACTTATAAGCAATTTAAAAAAAAGATGCTTAAGAAGGTGAGATGAATAAACTTGATGTTGATGATGTTGCTTACATTTTTTTGGTATATGCAATACATTTGTATATACATTGTTTTGTATATGATTAATGTCATTGATCAGACTTTTGAAGTGATTTGTATATAGACTTTTGTTAGGATTCATACACGATCCAACATCGTTGCTTACATTTTTTTTATATGCAATACATGTACAATATGTACATATGTCATTGACCAGCCTTTTGAAGTGGTTTTTTTTTTAAGATATTCAATTTGGGTTTATTTGCTACCTATAAATTGAACGTTGTCGTTTTCAAAAAATGTACTCATACATTCTTAGAAATTTAACACAAACTTAATTCTTGCTGGATTTATTGAATGGATTTTGGTATGAATTTTGCTTTCAATGCAGATAGGTACACAAATTTAGTGAAAACTATGCATGGAGATACATTCATATTTTTTTGTTTGGAAATTGATATAGACTGCAGGTAGTAATGATTTTTGTTTTTTTGAGGCTTTGTATGAAATAACTGACCTACCATTTGCTCGCGGGTAGGAAATTCATAGTTAATGCAAATCTTATTTTTATATCGCGGTGGGTTTTTGGCTGTAGAAAATTAAAAAGTGGGCCGATTTTCGTGATTCTTTTTTTAAAATGTTCGTCTGCGGCGGGTTTTCGTTAAAAAAATGTTTAAACTATTCCAGATGTCGGATTTCAATTATGACAGATTTCAGATGGTTTTTTACTTGCGATTATAGGTACCTACTATAAAAAAAAATTGAGATAATAATCAAACATGATATTACGATGATAGAGAAGTCGAAAAAAGTTGGTTCGAAAAATGTCTGGCTGTTCGGTGCTCTACAGCCTAAACGGATGGGCCGATTTAGTTCAAACTTGGTATTTAGTATTTATTAGGTAGTATCTCGGGGGGTATTTCTCATTTTTGCTCTAGGTCAAAAATGAACTTTATTTGCCGTTTAACAAAAAGTTAGATTTTATCGAAAATGGTTCCAACGATTTTGATCAAACTTTCAGGATGCTATTTTTTTACAACAATACATCTTTCAGTTTGAATGAATTTTTCGAAATTTGTTCTATAACGGTACCTCTCATAGAACCGGTTTTTTCAAATGCCGTTTTATCGTTAACCAATATCCTGATTTCAATAAAATTTTGCACACAGGAAGTCATTTATAATTCAATTAACATTGCATTTCAAAATGTTCGAAAACTTTTTTTTCAATTTTCTAAAAAAAAATTGGTTTTCGAAATATTTTGAAAACGGGTTGATTAATTTTTTTTCAAATAAGTATCCCAGATGAAAACTGTAGATTTCCTTATAATGACATACTTAAAAAAAAATGTAATTATTCGAATTTAATGAAGTGATTATTAAAAATAATTACCAAAAAACCGCCAAAACTCACAAAACAATTTTTACAGCCTTCGTGTCCGAAATCAGATACAAAGTGCTTTACCTATACCAAGTTATTGGATTATTCATACATACACATACTTACTTTATCATCTGCTACTGTATTTTCTTATTAGCTATTACCATTGCATATAAACTGAACAACAGTCCACATGTCACCAGGATAGTACTATAGCAATTCATATACAATGCTTATTAGCAGTGTATTTCTTATAAGCAAGGCAGTTTATATACAATGCATACAATCGATACAATGATGATCAGCTGGAAAATATCGTTTGAACATGCATACATAGAGCTATCCAAACCTACTTCCGTGTAGTAATGTATATGCAATGTATACAATGCACAGCACAGCAACCGCAACATACGCAAAAAAAAAACAAAAACAAACATCGTTCATCTGCCCAAAGAATATAGGGCAGAACATTGTATATAATAATGTACGAAAACAACTCCAACATCAGATATATGTATTCATGTCAACATTGTATATGAACTGCATATCAACAAATTTTTTCTTAACCTACCCCTCATAAATTACTTATGAATAAAGTACAATTCAGCGAGTTTCTCTGAGAATTCTCTTTGTAAATGAACCGCCATTGTATATGAACTCTTTGTTCGCCTTTTAAATTTACCGAGTAATCTTTTTCCCTAGAGCCGCTTGGAACGCCACCGTCCACCGGTCGTCATGATAGTACTATAGCAGTCTATATACAATGTTTTATTGCAAAACTTTATACTTTTGCTTATATTATTCAATTTAAAATATTTGGAAAAAATCACATCATAATGAACTTCAGTTACACACCTTGTTCATATTCTAGAGACGCTTATTGAAAATTAATTCTGTTGTAGGAAGTAAAAGTACAAATTGAACAATGTATGTATTTAAAAAAAATCGACTCAAAATCCTATTGTGGCTTAGTTTTTTTTTTTTTTTTTGGTAGTCCGAAATCGGTCTTATATATACATACATAGAAATAAATTTATTTTGAATTCCATTTGTTTGTAAACATTTTTTTTATTTTCAGAACATTTAAATGTAAGAAGGCCAAATGTTGTAGTTTTTAGTATTTGAATTTGAATTCAGGCTGCACTTTTTTTATAAGCTGTCGCTTCATTTTCATATTTGAGTAATGTGTTTGTCTTCTTGAGTAGATTCTGACTTCAAGTTGAGAAGCAAAATTCCCTTCTCAGAATCGTCCAGAAGTTTTTGTTACAGTGGAACGATTGCAGAAAGATTCAGACGACCAATTGAAAATGCTCTAAAAGAAAGAAGTATTAATATCAAAATCCTCTTCCGATAATGTGTGAACTTATGTCGAATTTGTTTTTAATTTTCATATTTGATCTCAGATTTCAGATTTTTCTTGCAAAAACGAACATGAAACAAGTTTGATTTTCTTTTATTAATTTTGTGAGATTGTGAGTTAACAGTTAACAAACTTGCTGTCGTACTTTTCACACTTCACAGTAATTTGCAAGGGCATTGTAAGGAGACATAACACAAGTACAAGGTACAAAAGGATTTGTCTCGATTTAGAATTTAATTAAAATATCAATATGAATTAAACATTGAAAAATTATTTAATAAAATAATGTGAGAACGAATGTGGTTATCACTATTGATATACGTATATATGTGTATGTTACTCCATCAATATAAAAAGTTCATTTGTTATTGTAAAAAGGAAAACAATCATTGGAATACGACGACGACGAAGAGTATATCGCGTCTAATTTGGATCCACCTTTGGATTTTATAAAAGCGAACATGGAATTTGATTTTAGATAAAAAATAATCACAAAAAAAAGATCTCTTTTAAAAACGAATTCAACATTAACTTGACGTCGAGTTAATTATATTGGCCCCGTTCGGTATCTCATAGAAGCGCTACCAAAGTATTGCATTGTTGTTGTAATACGTTTAAAAAGACAGCTGATCAACAGCTGATGACCATAAGCAGCTGTTGATCAGCTGTCTTTTTACACGTATTACAACAACAACCGAACGGGGCCATTGCCATGCCACATATCCATGTATTCCGGGTTTAAATGGCGCTCGCCAGATCGCTTGTCCTTTAGAAGAATAAACAGAAAACAGTATAGTTTAAAGATACACAAATTTGTTTGATAAAAAGTATTCTCATCAGGCAACATATTATCTACGTCGTTGTCGTCTCCCGATTGTGATATTAGTTTCTCAAGCAAATTGGTGGAAGCAAAGGAACTCCGTGAATTATTCCATGGAGATGTTGTGTTCTTTCTACAAATACAAAATTAAACTGCTTATGTTTATGTGAACTGATTCACATCGTTCTTATTGCCACTACACAATATTCGCTTAACAATTTTCTTCAATGTTCATATTGATACATATTTTAATAAAATTTTCTAACGAAACCAATTTTTATTTAACTTGTTATCTGTTTGTTTGCAATTCTGACAAAGACACGACACACGGCAGAAAGTTGTCAAAAAGTGCTCACACAACTCCAAAAAAAATCAACCTCGTTTTATGTTCGTTTTAGCAAGAAAAATCTGAGATCAAATCTGAAAATTAAAAACGAATTCGACATAAGGTATTTTATTTTGCAATTTCTATAATGAAAGCTTCAAAAACCAAAATAAAAATACAAACTGACATAAGATTGTCAAAATCGTCATCGCCCAATTTGGGACAAGAAGTCCCAATATACTCGCGTTCATTTTTTAGATTGATAGCATATAGATAATTTGATATTAATCCGTTTTGCACTTTGATGAACTGTAAACTTGAATAAATGTACGATATTTAAACAAATGTTAATAACTAATTAATTAAGGTTTTCCAAATTCTGGAAATTTGTAAGGAGTTTACTGAAATAATTCTTAAATTTGGAAAACCTTTTTCAGAATTTGGAAAAGCATATTTAAAAAGTTAAGGACATTTGTTTCATAGAGATATTTTTGAGAATTTTTTGTATGGGTAATTCTTAAAATTTTAAAAAATTGTTTATAACTAATTAATTAAGGTTTTCCAAATTCTGGAAATTTGTAAGGAGTTTACTGAAATAATTTTTAAATTTGGAAAACCTTTTTCAGAATTTGAAAAAGCATATTTAAAAAGTTAAGGACATTTGTTTCACAGAGATATTGTTGAGATTTTTTTGTATGGGTAATTCTTAAAATTTTAAAAAAATTGTTTATAACTAATTAATTAAGGTTTTCCAAATTCTGGAAATTTGTAAGGAGTTTACTGAAATAATTCCTAAATTTGGAAAACCTTTTTCAGAATTTTGAAAAGCATATTTAAAAAGTTAAGGACATTTGTTTCACAGAGATATTTTTGAGAATTTTTTGTATGGGTAATTCTTAAAATTTTAAAAAATTGTTTATAACTAATTAATTAAAGTTTTCCAAATTCTGGAAATTTGTAAGGAGTTTACTGAAATAATTCTTAAATTTGGAAAACCTTTTTCAGAATTTGGAAAAGCATATTTAAAAAGTTAAGGACATTTGTTTCACAGAGATATTTTTGAGAATTTTTTGTATGGGTAATTCTTAAAATTTTAAAAAATTGTTTATAACTAATTAATTAAGGTTTTCCAAATTCTGGAAATTTGTAAGGAGTTTATTTAATTAATTTAAAAATTTAAAAATTCATTTTTACTATTTGGAAAAGTTTATGTTTAAAGTTTTTGATAATTTAATTTTTATCTGCATTGTTTTTTGAAAATGTTCAACATTTAAATATACGTTAATAACTAATTTATTAGGGTTTTCAAAATCTGAAAACTTCTAACGAACTCAATCACAAGATTTAAAAATATTGGAAATTATTTAAATGAAATAATTTCATTAATTTGATACTTTGAGAAAATTTTTAACATATAAATAATGAAGATTAGCTAATATATTAAGGTTTTTCGAATTATAAAAACTCATAAAGAGTATTAAATTGATTTCAAAATTTTGCAATTACTCTTAAGAATTTGAAAATTATAAATTAATTATTCATAAACAATTATTTTCGCGTTGATATTTTTTAAGCGAATACCTTACGAATTAATAAAAAAACAAAACTCGTTTTTACTGGTTTTTTTTTATGTTGTATGACATCTTTCCATTTTTCATGAGTCAATGAATATTTGTCTTGGTCCGTGAAGCGAGAAAAAATAAAAAGTTGTTTCACTCACAATTTGACTGGAATATGGAATGTGAATTGTCTTTCTTATTCTTTTTGTCAATATTTGTTTTTTAAATGTTTATTTTTATTTGACTATGATTTGATATCTTGTCAGCGATACAATACACCTTTTTTGCTTTTAATAATATCTAATACCGGCCGGTAAATTAAATTAATAGCATTTTAAATGCTTTTGTATTATTTGTGTGTTATGTATTAAAATATGTGTTCTATTCGGAAATCAAGTAAGTTCATTTAAACAAAGAAATGGTTTTAGTTGTTTTTTTTTTGATAAATTAATAGATTTTTTTTCTGATTAGTAGAGGTATGAATTTGGCGATTTAGCAGTTTTGGCCTGGTATGTAATGATTTCCACGTGCGCATTGGGATCTCAAGTCTCAGTCAGAATTTATTCTGATTCTTTGTGTTCATACATTTCTCGTGCAACGCTTTTTTACCTAACAAGTCAGTATCATGGGTTACATCTACCATCGCTCTTTGCCTACTTCAAACTTAAACTCCATGTAAGTAGTCCGTTGGTACTTGCTATAGTTCGATTTAGTCTTTTTTTTACTTAAAATATTATTGTTCCATAGCACTTCTCCTCCTGAACTTGTTTTGCCTTCTTCCATCATCTCAGGTGTTGAGGCCTTCTTTTAGCATTCAGATTTACTTGATTACCGATCGACTTTTTGTCTTGGCGTTACCAACTATATTATGAAATTAAAGGCTGCTTGTCAGGTTGCAGAATTTTCCAAGATGGGACTGAAGGGTAAACTGATGGGCATTCTTTTCTGTGTCAGTATTACGGTTGATTAATCGTTGCAGGGGAGGAATGCATCTGCTATTTCACTAAAGCATTATTTATAGAAAGAGCGATAAAAAACGCAAACCAAGAAACATACGATTGTGCTCAAAAGATGTACATTTTCTGAAATTTTGCGGTCGCCTATAATTTTTAAAGCTCTTTTTTATTTCTGTCCATGAAGCTCTAAAAGTTTATGGAACCATCTGCCCCAATATGGGAGTTATACTCTAGTTTTGTACTAATATTCGCTCTAAAGTCTTATGACAAATAAAAAAAAAACTTAACAGTTTGCAGCGTTCCACAGAAGGTTGTCTGTAAACTGTAATGCACATTTCGAGAACTCAGAGGTGTTCGGTTTTGTGATTAGCTTCATAATAAAAATGATTTCAAACGTTGGTCGGTTTGGGGCCATTCACCGTCGGCTCTTAAACATTTGTAGATAAAATTTGAGACGATCGGTATGGCAATCAGCCAATATTAGTACGTCAACCGGAACCACAACACAGGAATTGCGTACCTTTAAATGAATTTAGCGAACGTTCGCGCGAGCGAAATTCGCTTACATTCGTCCGTAATGGAACCGCAGCCTTAGGCGGTAAATAACGCGCGGCAACAAACGCGACACATACTAGGTCATATGGCCGATGCAGCGCAATCAATTTGTGTGGAATTCTATAAGTAACTGCTCATTATGTCACGGCGGCCAATGCTGGTATCAGAAAAATGTTATTTAAAACGGTGTCTTAAAATGTTCACTGCCCATACCTATTATTAAGAAATGGGTGATTGTTTTAACTACATATATAGTTGCCACTCGACTGGAAAGTCAGGGAAAGTCAGGGAACAAAAATTTGGTCAGTGAAAGTCGGAATTTCACAACCGGCCAGGGAAAATATATTTTTCTTAGTTTAAATAAAATATTGCCTTACTTTACTTTATTTTGTTGATTTTCACTCATTAAGGTTTTCTTTGGGTTGTTTAGTTTTAATTCAGGTTTTTTTTTTTTTTTTTTTTTTGTATGTAACGGTGGCTTGTGTTATCAGATTGAAAGGTTTATTGAATATTGAATGTTGAGTTTATTGTTTTCATTTACTTTTGTGTGTTTTTGTTTAGTGGACTGTATGTTTAGAGTTTATGAATTTGTTGGGAAAGAGTTTTGAGTGTGTTGTGAATGTATTATGAGTGCGTTTTAATGTAACCATGTGTGAATGGCTGTTTTAAAAACAGTTGAATGTACTTTTTTTCCTTTTTTTTTTTTTTTTTTTTTTTTTTTTTTTAGTTTTGAGTGAGTGTTTTGGGTGATGGTTTTAAATGAATATTTGAATTTTGAATGAGTGTATTGGGTAATTGTTGATAGAGTGTTCGACTTTGAATGAAGGGATAAATTATATGCTTTTATGAGTGATTTGGTTAAATTTGTAGATTTTTTTTTATTTTTATCTTTTGTGTATTGTATGTTTTCTTCGAGTGGACTGTAAGTTTTAATTTTAATTTATGTGTGAGTGAGTGCGTGACTTTTGAACAATTGATAATGTGTGATTGAGTGAGTCATTTGTGAGTGAGTGAGAATTCATGGTTTTCTTTTCCTTTTGAGCGTATGAGTGATTGATTGTATTATTATCAATGTCTTATTTTACTGAATTTTGTTTTTATTTTACTTTTTGTAGGTTTTATTTCATTATTTTAAATAAGATTTCAATTTTGTTGTTGGATTTAAAATGTCTACTTTGTGTTGTGTTTGAATTTTTAAATCAATGATTGTTCTGTGCTGGTGTTGTTGGATGGAAGTGGACATATTTTGGTGATTGGTCGTTTGAATTCACCATTTTGAGTTTTCACCTTTACAACTCGGATAAAGTTGTCTGTTCCTGGGTATGTTTCGATGATTCGAGCTAGAGGCCATTTTGATGGTGGAAGCCGTTCATCTTTTAGAAGCACAAGGTCTCCTACCTTGGGTTGTTGCTCCGTTTTTAACCACTTTGGACGGTTTTGGAGTCGGGTTAAATACTCTCCACTCCACTCTTTCCAAAATGAATGCAGGGATGATTGTAGTCGTTTCCATCGGTCGATATATCCAATCCTCTGAGTCGCTAGGTCTGCTTCTGGGATAACATGACTTGTAGTGCCTATCAAAAAGTGCGCAGGTGTCAATGCAGCAAAATCGTCGAAATTGTCAGTTAACGGGCAGAGGGGTCTCGAATTAAGACATGCTTCTATTTGAGCTAGAAGCGTGCTGAGTTCCTCAAATGTTAACGCTTCATTTCGGGTTATTCGTTTTAAATGGTGCTTAACCGATTTCACTCCAGCTTCCCATAATCCACCGAAGTGAGGGGAAGCAGGAGGAATGAAGTTCCATTTGGTTCCCAAATTGTTGATTGAGTCAGCTATCTCCTTGAAATCATGTTTCGCAGCTTTTAACATTTTCATCAATTCCGTGTTTGCTCCTTTGAAATTGGTTCCGCAGTCACTGTAGAGATTGGAACATATTCCACGTCGCGCTGTAAATCTACGAAATGCAGCAAGGAAAGTTTGGGTGGTCATGTCCGTAACAACTTCAAGATGAATAGCCTTTGTTGCTAGACATATGAAGATGGCAAAATATCCCTTGAACATCTTTGATCCTCTTCCTTTCCAAGCTTTTACTTCCATGGGTCCAGCGTAGTCAACCCCAGTGTGGGTGAATGGCCTCGATATATTTACTCTGGGAGCTCGTAGGTTTCCCATGAGTTGCTGCATAGGTTTGGGTCTATACCTATAACTTATGACGCATTGGTGTATATATTTCTTCACCGTTCTTTTTATATTGAAAATCCAGTAAAGATTTCTTATATAAGTAATCATCTGTTGCAGACCACCATGAAATGTTCGCTCATGCGCATTCCTCAAGATCATTTTAGTAAAGTGATGATCTGGTTTTAAAATACTTGGGTCCCTTTGGTCATACGACAGAGTAGAATTTTTTAATCTGCCTCCTATTCTTATAATATTGCTCCAATCCATCATGAGATTGAGCGATTTGTATTGCTTGGATGATTTTGTTTTCCTTAACTCTTTTAAAATGTCGGGAAACATTTCTTGTTGCACTGTTCGTACGACAATATACAAAGAAGATTTTAGTTCCATGGGTGATAAAACGGATTTTCTTCTCAAGAAATTTGCCCTTTTATGGCTGTTATAAATGAATCTTCTTACGTGAGATAGCACTCGCAAAAGTTTAATAATGTTCGAGTGTCTATGAATTAGTTTTAAGATTTCGTTATCATTGTCGAGAGCGAGGTGAATTTTGATTTCTCTTTTTTCGTCCTCCGTTTCTAATTGTGTGGGTTGTGTTGGAATAGAGAATTTCCATTCTTCTCGTAGAAATGTTGGTCCCTCCCACCAAAGAGCATTGCATGCTAGTGTCGCTGGTAGAACACCGCGTGAAGCAAGATCCGCTGGGTTTAGTTAAGTTGGAATGTGTCGCCATATGCTTATATTCGTCAGTCGTTGTATTTCGGCTACTCTGTTTCCGATGAAGGTTTTCCATCGCGTTGGGGGTGCAGCTATCCAGCAGAGAGTTATTGTAGAGTCCGTCCAAGCATAAGTTCTTACACTCTTGAAGGGCAGAACTGACAGAGTGTAATTAAGAAGCTTTGCAAGAACAACTGCTCCACAAAGTTCCAACCTTGGCAGCGAAACTGTGTAAAGTGGTGCTACTCTGGTTTTGGATATCAGCAAATGAGTGTGTATGACGTCATCATTATCCAGAACTCGGAGGTATACTACTGCTCCATAAGCTTTGATGGACGCATCGCTGAATCCGTGGAGTTCTAGCTGTCTGTTACATCCTTGGGTGTGAATCCATCTTGGGATCCGGATTTCTTCCAACATGGCCAACTCTTCCTGCAGAGAAAGCCATTCTTGGTGTAATTCCACCGGAACAGTTTCATCCCATGACAATCCTCGGAGCCATAATTGCTGCATTATTATTTTTGCTTTTATGATACATGGCGAAATCCATCCTAGAGGGTCGTAGAGATGTGCAATCGTGGAAAGGATTGTGCGTTTTGAAACCACTTCTTCAACAGCGATTTTCTGGAATGAAAATGAATCTGCCGAAGGATACCAGCTGATTCCTAACGTTTTTGTGTGCTCCGAAGTTCCTACCTTAAGATTATCGATACAATATCTGTTTACGTTTTAGGTGCCGTCATCAGATGATCGTTTAAAGAACTTCCGTCCGAAGTCTTAAACGCAGCATTGAAGACCACTCGCAATTTAGTAGTCGTGCTGGACTCTTTGAAGACTGCGTGGTGAGGCACAACAAGTGGTATGGTGACCTGAATATGGGATCATGGTTCATGTCAACTTCTTCCATCTGGTTGAGTTGAAGGTACTCCGATATACAGGCATTATAGTCTTTGTGTAGTGTAGTGTTGTTCAATAACCTTCTTTCCTGTTTGTAAAACATTCTGAGAGCGCTTTGTTGTGTAGATGGAAGACCTGGAAGTTTGTTTTCTTTAAATGGGAGTGATACTTCAAAGCGCCCTCCCGGCAACCGCTTGATATTCTGCAAAAAGTGTTGCTCGCATGCAATATCCTCTTCATCTTCCATTTTTTCAATTTCCCAAAATTTCCTCAGTTGTCATCGTCATCGCCCAATTTGGGACAAGAAGTCCCAATATACTCGCGTTCATTTTTTAGATTGATAGCATATAGATAATTTGATATTAATCCGTTTTGCACTTTGATGAACTGTAAACTTGAATAAATGTACGATATTTAAACAAATGTTAATAACTAATTAATTAAGGTTTTCCAAATTCTGGAAATTTGTAAGGAGTTTACTGAAATAATTCTTAAATTTGGAAAACCTTTTTCAGAATTTGGAAAAGCATATTTAAAAAGTTAAGGACATTTGTTTCATAGAGATATTTTTGAGAATTTTTTGTATGGGTAATTCTTAAAATTTTAAAAAATTGTTTATAACTAATTAATTAAAGTTTTCCAAATTCTGGAAATTTGTAAGGAGTTTACTGAAATAATTTTTAAATTTGGAAAACCTTTTTCAGAATTTGAAAAAGCATATTTAAAAAGTTAAGGACATTTGTTTCACAGAGATATTGTTGAGATTTTTTTGTATGGGTAATTCTTAAAATTTTAAAAAAATTGTTTATAACTAATTAATTAAGGTTTTCCAAATTCTGGAAATTTGTAAGGAGTTTACTGAAATAATTCCTAAATTTGGAAAACCTTTTTCAGAATTTTGAAAAGCATATTTAAAAAGTTAAGGACATTTGTTTCACAGAGATATTTTTGAGAATTTTTTGTATGGGTAATTCTTAAAATTTTAAAAAATTGTTTATAACTAATTAATTAAAGTTCTCCAAATTCTGGAAATTTGTAAGGAGTTTACTGAAATAATTCTTAAATTTGGAAAACCTTTTTCAGAATTTGGAAAAGCATATTTAAAAAGTTAAGGACATTTGTTTCACAGAGATATTTTTGAGAATTTTTTGTATGGGTAATTCTTAAAATTTTAAAAAATTGTTTATAACTAATTAATTAAGGTTTTCCAAATTCTGGAAATTTGTAAGAAGTTTATTTAATTAATTTAAAAATTTTAAAATTCATTTTTACTATTTGGAAAAGTTTATGTTTAAAGTTTTTGATAATTTAATTTTTATCTGCATTGTTTCTTGAAAATGTTCAACATTTAAATATACGTTAATAACTAATTTATTAGGGTTTTCAAAATCTGAAAACTTCTAACGAACTCAATCACAAGATTTAAAAATATTGGAAATTATTTAAATGAAATAATTTCATTAATTTGATACTTTGAGAAAATTTTTAACATATAAATAATGAAGATTAGCTAATATATTAAGGTTTTTCGAATTATAAAAACTCATAAAGAGTATTAAATTGATTTCAAAATTTTGCAATTACTCTTAAGAATTTGAAAATTATAAATTAATTATTCATAAACAATTATTTTCGCGTTGATATTTTTTAAGCGAATAACTTACGAATTAATAAAAAAACAAAACTCGTTTTTACTGGTTTTTTTTTATGTTGTATGACATCTTTCCATTTTTCATGAGTCAATGAATATTTGTCTTGGTCCGTGAAGCGAGAAAAAATAAAAAGTTGTTTCACTCACAATTTGACTGGAATATGGAATGTGAATTGTCTTTCTTATTCTTTTTGTCAATATTTGTTTTTTAAATGTTTATTTTTATTTGACTATGATTTGATATCTTGTCAGCGATACAATACACCTTTTTTGCTTTTAATAATATCTAATACCGGCCGGTAAATTAAATTAATAGCATTTTAAATGCTTTTGTATTATTTGTGTGTTATGTATTAAAATATGTGTTCTATTCGGAAATCAAGTAAGTTCATTTAAACAAAGAAATGGTTTTAGTTGTTTTTTTTTTGATAAATTAATAGATTTTTTTTCTGATTAGTAGAGGTATGAATTTGGCGATTTAGCAGTTTTGGCCTGGTATGTAATGATTTCCACGTGCGCATTGGGATCTCAAGTCTCAGTCAGAATTTATTCTGATTCTTTGTGTTCATACATTTCTCGTGCAACGCTTTTTTACCTAACAAGTCAGTATCATGGGTTACATCTACCATCGCTCTTTGCCTACTTCAAACTTAAACTCCATGTAAGTAGTCCGTTGGTACTTGCTATAGTTCGATTTAGTCTTTTTTTTACTTAAAATATTATTGTTCCATAGCACTTCTCCTCCTGAACTTGTTTTGCCTTCTTCCATCATCTCAGGTGTTGAGGCCTTCTTTTAGCATTCAGATTTACTTGATTACCGATCGACTTTTTGTCTTGGCGTTACCAACTATATTATGAAATTAAAGGCTGCTTGTCAGGTTGCAGAATTTTCCAAGATGGGACTGAAGGGTAAACTGATGGGCATTCTTTTCTGTGTCAGTATTACGGTTGATTAATCGTTGCAGGGGAGGAATGCATCTGCTATTTCACTAAAGCATTATTTATAGAAAGAGCGATAAAAAACGCAAACCAAGAAACATACGATTGTGCTCAAAAGATGTACATTTTCTGAAATTTTGCGGTCGCCTATAATTTTTAAAGCTCTTTTTTATTTCTGTCCATGAAGCTCTAAAAGTTTATGGAACCATCTGCCCCAATATGGGAGTTATACTCTAGTTTTGTACTAATATTCGCTCTAAAGTCTTATGACAAATAAAAAAAAAACTTAACAGTTTGCAGCGTTCCACAGAAGGTTGTCTGTAAACTGTAATGCACATTTCGAGAACTCAGAGGTGTTCGGTTTTGTGATTAGCTTCATAATAAAAATGATTTCAAACGTTGGTCGGTTTGGGGCCATTCACCGTCGGCTCTTAAACATTTGTAGATAAAATTTGAGACGATCGGTATGGCAATCAGCCAATATTAGTACGTCAACCGGAACCACAACACAGGAATTGCGTACCTTTAAATGAATTTAGCGAACGTTCGCGCGAGCGAAATTCGCTTACATTCGTCCGTAATGGAACCGCAGCCTTAGGCGGTAAATAACGCGCGGCAACAAACGCGACACATACTAGGTCATATGGCCGATGCAGCGCAATCAATTTGTGTGGAATTCTATAAGTAACTGCTCATTATGTCACGGCGGCCAATGCTGGTATCAGAAAAATGTTATTTAAAACGGTGTCTTAAAATGTTCACTGCCCATACCTATTATTAAGAAATGGGTGATTGTTTTAACTACATATATAGTTGCCACTCGACTGGAAAGTCAGGGAACAAAAATTTGGTCAGTGAAAGTCGGAATTTCACAACCGGCCAGGGAAAATATATTTTTCTTAGTTTAAATAAAATATT